>OX336392.1:558356076-559013835 GCA_946902985.2 Meconema thalassinum
AATGCTGTAGAAGTAATACATTTTTATTTTTAGCATACTTTTCACATTTTGCAAAAATGAGGAAAAAGTAGACTTATGAGATCAATCCGGGAAAATGTGTGTCTGTCTGTCTGTCTGTCTGTCCTTCTGTCTGTCTGGCTGTGTGTGTGTCCCGCATATCAACTCCTAAACGGCTGCAGCAATCAAAACCAAATTTAGTATGAGTAAAGATGTGCACCGGAATATCTCACGTCCATATTTGAAAATGATGTCAGTGCTACCAACTGCTGAAAAAACGCACTAGAAATTTGAGCTCCATGTTGGATATCTTGCAAGGTATGCATGGGAGCTATTCAAAAATTGGCACACATGTAGATAAGACTATTTCAGTTTAATTTCCAGGAGGCCAACCATGACAGTGTTGCCAAAATAATTTTAAGCCTTCTGATAGGTCCAATGTTTAAATGCATATAACTTCTACACTATCAATTGGATTTTAACCAAATTTTGTATGTAATATTTATACATAAATGGATATGACTGTGCGTATTCTTAAGAGCCACCAGGGCTGCCAACTGTTAATAATTGCTCTCTCTCTCTCTATTTATTTATTTTTATCCAAATACCAATATATCAGAAAGTATGCAAGCCAACAGCTTTAAACTATGCACACGTATATTCTGACATTTTAGATTAATTTGGAGTAACTTATATTCGTCAGTTCTACCAACATGAGTATAAGCCTGCTGATAGTACCAATTTTTAAATACATGTAACTTCTATACTATCAGTTGGATTTCAATCAAATTTCGTATGTGCTATGTGTACCATAACAGATATGACTATAAGTATTGTTAAGAGCAATCAGGGCTGCCAACTGTTAATAAATTCTGTCTATATTGTTTTTAACCTAATATCAATATATCAGAAAGTATGCAAGCCAACAACTCTATACTTTGCATACGTGTAGCACCTGACATTCTAGATTAATTTGGAGTAATTAATACAAGGCAGTGCTGCCAACAGGATTCTATGCCTGCTGATATGTCCAATTTTAAAATACATGTAACTTCTATACTAACAAATGGATTTCATCCAAAATTGGCACACCAAGATATCATAATATTTCAGATTATTTCTGATCAGCACACGCATGACATTGTTGGCAACATGCTTTTACGCGTGCTGATAGATCCAGTGTGTAACTGCATGTAACGTCCATTGGACATCAACCAAATTTTGTATTCTGTACCTTAAGAGATGGAACTAAAAATATATTCAGTCACCAGGGCTGCCAACTGTAGTGCTCTATTAGGCTGCATTATACCAGGTATATTTTGAACGAATTAGATATTTCGATATTACCAACTTAATTTCGTCATTATTCTAGATAGGTTCATATTCTGTAGAATAATCATTGGCATGAAAAGCAGGCTGTATAGTTCTTCACGGAACTTCTTGTTAATCCTGGTATTTATTAAATAATTTTGTTCTCCTAGATTTCGATTTTGACCCACTGTGCAGTGTAATGGTGGAACGGGAAGGAGCGCTGGTCTGACTGTCCAGTGCTCTCCGAGCGCAATAACTGGATAGCCCTGCTCTAAATTAAGTGATTTCAATCCATTGTTCTTGAATCTTTGGAAAGTTGAATAGTGAGCCATCCGTAATAAAAACTTCCAATCTCTCTGGTGTAATAGGAATGTCTGTTTCGCGGGCTTATAGGAAACTAAAATAGAGTAATCTAAACAAAACGTGTGGCATTAACAAGGCTCATCTTTCAGTGGAAACTGTAACAATTAGTTTACTGTCAGATTCTTGAAACAATGTTATTAAGACTGTTGATTAAACAAGGAGGAGGAGGTACAGGAACAATTGGACGTGTGGGAAGGAATAATAATAGGATATGGGATGAAATTTAGCATAAATAAGAGTGAGGTGGTGATCACAACAAGGAAGTAGGAAAGATCCACAACGGGAATAACAATTGGTGGGGAACAGCTGAAGAAAGTGGAAAGTTTCCTCTATCTGGGAAGCCTGATACAAGATAATGGAAGAAACGATAGAGAAATAAATGAGTGGGGGAGACAGGCAGAAGCATGTTATGGAGCAAGGATGTCCCTCAGAACAGCAAAAGATCATATATCGGACGTACTATGTCCCTATCCTGACGTATGCCTCGGAGACCTGGGTTATGAAAGGAAGGGAGAAGAGCAAACTACAGGCCAGTGAGACGAGGTTCTTGAGAAACAGTATTGGAGCTACAAAGATGGACAGAATAAGAAATGAGAGGACCAGAGAATGAATGAAGGAGGAACCATTACAGGATGGTATAGAGAAATCTAGACTTAGATGGTATGGACATGTAAAACGAATGGAGGAGAAGAGGATACCCAGGAGGTTACACGAGGCGAATTGGGAAGGAAAGAGGCCGAGAGACAGGTGGCTGAAGGGGGTGGAAGAAAGCGTGAAGAAGAGAGGAGAAGACTGGACAAGGGTGGAGGCTGAGAGATGGTGGGAAGGCAGAAGACGTTGGAGAGGCTTGTGTTCCAAACAGACCCGGCCAGTGGCTGGAAACCGTGCAAGATGATGATGATGATGATTAAACATTCGAAATAATTTCAGCGCTTTGCAAAACTATTCCACTGTATTAGGCCTAAGCCACAAAACATACAAAGTGAATGTTGGAAAATTGACATCGAGTCTGATATAATTTGCACAGTGCTCTTGTTGTTGTTCTTCTTTCTCTTCTGTCTGGCTGCGCGGCTCAGGGGTAACGTTCTCGCTTCCTGAGCCTAAGGTTGCAGGTTCGAAACCTGACGCAGTCAGCTGGCATTTGAGGGTGCGCAAATGCGAGGGAGCCGTGTCAGTACATTTACTGGCACGTTAAAGATCCCCTTCGGGGCAAAATTCCAGCACCCCGGCGTCTCTAAAAGCCAGGGTAGTTAAAAGGGACGTAAAACCAATAACATTATTATTATTATCTTTCTCTTCTTGCCGTGCCGTCTTCTATGGAAGGCTCGCGGTTATCATAGCTATTCTATTCTTTGAGTCTGCCACACGGAAAAGGGTCGTTGTGTTCATCTCTCGGAGGTTCTTCAGCCACGACATTCTCCTTCGGCCAGGTCTCCGCTGTCCTGAGATCTTCCCCTGAATCACCAACTGTTATAGTTCTACTGTAAGTTTGCACTTTTTTGACAGCTAGGCTTGCCAGCATTCATAAGGAAAGACTCAATTTATAACCTGTAGTCCATAGCAAATATATATATGTTTTAATCACATGTAAGTTTTTGAGGTTATTTTTTCGCTTGTACCAGTAATTGTGTATATATTGGCAACATATTCTGTCAGCCAGACTGAAAAGTTGCATTATCAAAATGAACTACCACGTGCTCGTGGCATGGGCGTGTGGTTGGTAATGGACGCTTTACTGTGTTCATCCGCCTGTTCAAATAACGTGATAGTAATATTAAATAATAATAATTATAATTGATAATATTGCGCAAAGTCGTCTGAAAGTATTATTTCCATTTGGACGCGTGTTCACTTTTCAGATAAATTTATAGTGGTTATCTTAAATGTTGAGTAAATATGCAGCCTGAGATATCTCCAGGTCGGACATCTTTGTTTTGACTATAGAGTCGGAAGCAGATACGGAATATATTGTTCAAGATATTTATTTTATTTCTCTCTTTTTGAAGGTGAAATAAAAGGCAGCAGAACTATTGATTTCCCCCAAGGACATTGACCTGGTGAATAATTTTCATATATTATTATGTGCGTATGGACCCTATTGGATCACGCATTACATTTATGATTCGCCTTTCCAACAGACCATATTGCTTTCATTCTTTCACTGTGCGCTTGTTTCCTTTCTTCTGACCACTTAATCCCCGATCTTCTGGGGACTTCATTCTCTGGCTGTACCACCCATTTATTTATCTTCTGACGGTAGACATTTCTGTCTAGTATTTCTGACGTTTCTATCCGGGCCTTTTCCAGGTCATTTTTAACATCTTGTATCCAAGATACGTTCTTCAGTTTTCCTGAGTATGTCAAAATCTTGTGAGTTAACCTTGAAGATGAGAGTCTGTGAACGTGTCCATAGAATTTCAGTCTTCGTTTCCTGATGTCTGCGGCGAGGTTGGATAGTTTTTCCGTGGCTTTGCGTGATTTGAGTCTATACCCTTCTTCACTTTTCTCTGGGCCCAGAATTTTCCTCAAGATCTTTCTTTCCTCCTTCAAGATATTTTCCAGATCACCTTTCTTATTAAGTACCAAGGTTTCACTTGCATACAGCACTTCAGGTTTAATCACCGTATTATAGTGTTTGATTTTAGTATGTATGGACATGCATTTCTTGTTATAGATGTCACGGGTTCTCCAATACGCTCTTTTGAGTTTTTGTAATCGAACTTTCTGAGCTTCCTTTTCCAATCCTGTTGGTTCTAGGATCTCACCGAGATATTTAAAGTGTGGAACCCGTTTGATGTGCCCGTATTTTGTTTGTAGTTCCTGGATGTCGAACCTAGTGCAAATAAATTTGGTCTTCTCGAATGAGATTTGCAACCCAGTTTTCTCAGCGCATTCCTTGAGGACTTCAATCTGTTTGATCGCTAAAATATCGCTGTCTGCTAGTATCGCTAGGTCGTCTGCGAAAGCTAAACAACTGACCTTGATGTCATCATGCTTTCGTCCAATTTGAATGGGTTTTCAGAGCTTCTGGGCATTCAAGTCCTTCTCCCATTCTCGAATGACTTTATCTAGAACAAGGTTGAAGAGCAGTGGTGACAATCCGTCACCCTGTCGCACGCCGGTCTTAATCGCAAAGGGCTCTGATAATTCACCCAGAAATTTTACTTTTGACTTCGTGTCCGAGAGTGTTTCCTTGATGAGTCTTAATGTCTTTGGATCAAGTCCTAGTTCTTCTAAGATGTTAAAGAGAGACTGTCGATCGACCGAATCGTACGCCTTCTTAAAGTCGACGAAACTACAAATGATCGGAGAGCTTCGGGTCGCTCTATATTTCAATATCGTCTTCAAGTTAAAAATTTGTTCAACACAAGAACGCTCAGGTCGGAAACCAGCTTGATATTCACCAATTTTGTGTTCAAGCTGTTCTTTTACTAAAACTCAGCAATTCTTCTAGGTTTGTGCCGTGTCTTGTGTGGGGTTTCGCCTAGGACACCAAGCAAGGCTCATCGGCGGGCTCTTGGTGTCCCCGCCCGGACCCCCACAGGAGTGACGAACTGCGCGCCACCTCCCTTTATATAAGGTGCAACTGCACCACTTGACTACGAGAACTAAAAGTTCAAGCAGCCTTAACCTCCCTATGAAGGCTTCCAAAAAGATCTTTTTGGAAGCCTTCATAGGGAGGTTAAGGCTGCTTGAACTTTTAGTTCTCGTAGTCAAGTGGTGCAGTTGCACCTTATATAAAGGGAGGTGGCGCGCAGTTCGTCACTCCTGTGGGGGTCCGGGCGGGGACACCAAGAGCCCGCCGATGAGCCTTGCTTGGTGTCCTAGGCGAAACCCCACACAAGACACGGCACAAACCTAGAAGAATTGCTGAGTTTTAATTCACCGGCCGTGAAAGCCAATATACCATCTTTTTGTTCTTTTACTCTTTGAAGAAGACAAGCGGAGAGAATCTTGTAGGTGACTTGAAGGAGAGAAATCCCTCTGTAGTTATTCACATCCGTTCTGTCACCTTTCTTGTATAACGGATGGATGAGTGCACATTTCCATTCTTCAGGTAGCTTTTCTGTTTTCCAGATATCCATGATGATTAGTGTGAGCTCCTCAAGTGTATTTGGGCCTATGTTCTTTAATAGTTCTGCAACTATGCCATCTTCTCCAGACGCCCAGTTACTTTTGAGTCTGAAAATGTGTCTCTGGATTTCTTCTTTAGTAGGTGGTGGAGATTCAGGGTTTACATGTACGGGAGTCTCTTTGATGTTGGCTCCTCGCAATTGAGTAACTCAGAGAAATACCGAGCCAGTTCACTACAATTATCCCGGTTGGACAACGCGAGGTTTCCGTCTTGTTTTCGGAAACACAAGTTCTGTGGGGTGTATCCTCGGATTCTTCCTGCGAACGTCCTGTAGAAATCTCGCGTTTTGTGATCTCGGAAGTCTTGATCTATAGATTCCAATTGGTCCTTCATGTGTTTCCTCTTAGTTTGTCTGATTACTTTTGACACTTCCTTCCTGGTCTGAAGATAGTGTTGTTGAGTCTCGAGTGACTTCTTACTGTTGTATTTCTGAAAAGCTCTCTTTCTCATTTCCAGTGCTTCTTCACATGCAGAATCCCACCACGGGTGTTCCGTATTCTTCTTCAATGGAATAGTCTCTTTAGCTCTCGTAATGATCTTGTCATGGAACTGCTTCCAGGTGCTTGCCTTTTCCTTTTCCCATTCCTCTGTTATGTTACTTTCCTTTATCTTTTTCCTGTCAAATTTCTGAAGATGAGATTTCTTGGGGTGGATTCTTTTCGGGGTAAATTTCACTTTGATTCGCACTAGATAATGGTCGGAGTCAATAATGGCTCCTCTTCGAACTTGCACATCATGGATTTCTTTCTGTAAAGGATGTGTGATGGCCACATGGTCGATCTGATATTCTCCAAGAGATTGCACAGGTGATCGCCAAGTCTTCTGTTTTCGAGGGTGCTTCCTCAGAGAGGTGGGCATTATCTTCAAGTTGTTCTGTTGGCACAGTTCAATGAGTCTCATGCCATTCTTGTTGGTGAATTTATGAGCTGGGTATTTGCCTACAGTCTTTTGGTATTCTTTTTCTTTGCCAATCTGTGCATTGAAATCACCTAGTAATATCCTTGTGTCTTCTCTAGGAACCGTTGCCACGATCTTTTCGAGTTTAGACCAAAACTGTTCTACCTTCTGCAAGTCCCTTTTATTTTCAATGTTCGTGGGGGCATGTGCGTTAATTAATGTGTATTTTTTTCGCACATTGTATGCGCATAGTCATTACTCTATTACTTATGGGAGTGACTTCTTTTATCGAATCAACTATGCTCTTGTGAACTACAAATGCCATACCCCAAGAGAGGGGCGCCATCTCATCCTATTCGTTTGTCCGTTTTACTTTTGAAAATACGGTAGTTACCATAGTCTAGTGTGCTCTCATCTGTAAAGCGTGTTTCCTGAAGAGCTAGTATTTGTATCCTTTGTCGATCTAGTTCTGATGTTAAGGAGTGTAGTTTGCCTGGTTTTAGTAATGTGTTGATGTTGAAGGTCCCGATGTATGTGGGTGTCTTTGATGGCAGTTTGCCAGAGAACTCCGACTTTCTCTGTGATCGTGGTTGCCCAGGTCCCCCAGAGTCCGAAAACCTGGTTGCCGTCCATGGACGGGTGGATTGGTTACCACCTGGGGTAATTCTGTAGTTACTCGCACGAATCATAACTGCTTGTAATCAAGGATTAATCCAGTGTTTCCACTGGTAGTTTAGGACCAGGGATTGCTAGTTCCTGGAACATAAGCTATGCAGCCGTACCTACTAGGTAAGCAGACGCTGACCACTTTGCCGCTCGATCCAAGTCAGACGCAAAGTGGATTTCAATTTTGGTTCTTCCGCCCTCGCTGCCATTGAGACATAGGTCATATTTATTTGTGCAAAAAATTAGGCCAAAATATGATTGTTGCGTAGGCCTAAAAGTTAACTTACATGGTGAAATGTTTCGTAAGTTTTATTTGAATATGAATCCAACAGGTCAAGTAATGAACTTATCGTCTTAAGGACATCTTACAATATACCTTAGTAAGTATTTTCCTTGAGCTGTGAAATGATGAGCCTAAAAATAATTCCACTATTAACATTTAAGTTATCAGCTGCTGTGTCATAGCGCGCACAATGATATAACATTCTGTCAGCGCGCCGTCAGTCGGTGTTAGGTGTGCTGTTAGAACGATTATTTGATAAATGCCACAAAGAAATACAAGTTTCCTTTAAAAGGGGCAATGAATTGATATTGCGAGATGAATGTAGGTTTAGGCAACTCATAACAGCTGTTCACCCCTTGACTGAATACAGCGGCCATTGCTGGCTCATTGGCTGGGATGCACGTGGTAGGAATAATTGTTCCTGCGATGACTGTCAAAAAAGTGTAAACTTACAGTAGATGAACTGTAGTAGGATCCTTTACTTTTCATTCTGCATCACGTGTCCGCTTCTTGCTGGCGAGGGGCACTTCCGTCTTGTTGTGTAATCTTACCATCACCACAGTATTTCTCATTCTTTTGGTCCACAAGATACCTAACATCCACCAATACATCCACATTGCTCTATTTTGATAATTATTCACCATGACTCTTATCGCTGTAGCCTTGACATTCACTTACGGCAGTTGTAGCGTTCACTAGGAACGCCAACAAATGATTAGTTGTTGTTGATTCTTTAGGGGCTTTGCGACATCATGGTCACGTTTCCCCGTTTACTTGGGTTTGTGTAGAATTAGTCTGATTTTATTTAGAGTATGGCTTTTAGTGCCGGGAGTGTCCGAGGACATGTTCGGCTCGCGGACACCCATGGAGTGAGCTACAAGTTCCGTTCAAATCCAAATAGTTCCAACTTTCGCTGCTACCAGATGTCACTGACACCTAGTGTTGAACGTTGGAACTTTGATAGAGTGTTTTAACGAAATCTAACCTGAAAATTTTGCTTCACACAAGTTTAATTAGTGGAAGGTTCTTTTACATGCCAAAATCCATGACATGGGTCCGCCGGCTTTACTTCCCCTCCAAAGGAAGGCATACTGAAGGATTCTAAAGATCTTAAGAAATCCGACGACTTCGACCGGGTTTGAACCCGCAATCTTGTGCATAGAAGCTCAGCCTTCTACCGAGTACGCCACCTGTATCCTGTGATGTGTGTGTACTTGTAATTGGTGCAGGTTATGGGTAGGAGTTGGCCGTGGCCTTAGGTTAGAAACCATCCCGGCATTTAGTAGAAGTGGGAGATCATGTCAAACCACTTCAAGGATGGTTGTGGTGGGATTCGAACTCACCTCAGTTCTTCCTCACGAGGCTGAGTGTACTCTGTTCCAGCCCTCAGACTTGGGTGAAAATTCTTGGCAGAGCCGGGAATAGAAGTACAAAGCGTCAGCCAAGAATGCTAGCAAGTGCTCGCTGAGGAGGTAAGTGACCGACCACGTGCCTATGTGGTGACCTTAGTCTGACTGCGTGGCAAAACGGTAGCGTTCTCGCCTGCTGTGCCAAGATCGCAGGATCGAATCCTGGCGCAGTCGGTTGGCATTTTATGCGCTGCAGTGTGAGTGAGCAGTGTCAGTGGATTTACAGCACGCTAAAGATCCCATTTGGGAATTTCCACTCCTCGGCGTCTCTCAAGTCCTAAGTAGCTAACCTTTTAATTGTTGAGTATTTTATTTTGTATTTAACTCGGGAGTGGAGGTGCGGGGTCTTTTGTGACCTGGCGCAAATTCCTTTAGTTAGAATGTGCTTGTTTCTAAACTAAGGGACCTTGGCTTTGGCTACCACAGACTCCCCACATTCCTTGTCAGTAACATTGTAGCAAGAGCGATTATTGTCCAGCGGTGCGTGTTCGAGGACCCCATAGTTGATTTAGAGAAGGCCTGTTTTATCATTTCAAATGATCTTGCCGACTTCGTCGTTATGCTTGGGTCCAACGTTATGCGTTACGGTGACGGAGACGGAGACGGAAGTGACGTCATGCAGCCGTGCTGGAAGTGACGTCATGCAGCCGCGCGGGAAGCGAGTGCGTGACGTCATGCAGCCACGCGGGAAGCAGAAGCTAATGGTTATTGGAGTCTCTTGAAAGAGTCCTGGGGCGTCGAGCGACCTGGAGCTTTGAGCGAAGCGAACACAAGAATACAGGGTGACTTCTAAAGCGATATACAAGAAGCCATATTACAGGGTGCCTCCTAAAGAGGTGTGCAGGATGTCAGAGCAAACTACAGTACAAGATGTGCCAGATAACAATACTGGGTCACTCCTAAACAGATAAACAAGATGCCATATAAGAATACAGGGTGCCTCCTAAAGAGGTGTGCAGGAAGTCAGAGCAAAATACAGTACAAGATGCCAGATAAGAATACAAGGTGACTCTTAAAGAGGTGTACAAAATGGCAGAGAAGAATACAGGGTGACTCCAAAAGAGGTGTACAAGATGTCAGACAAGATTACAGGGTGACTCCTAAAGAGGTGCACAAGATGTCACACAAGATTACAGAGTGACTCCAAAAGAGGTGTACAAGATGTCAGACAAGAATACAGGCTGACCCCTAAGGAGGTGCACAAGATGTCAGACAAGATTACAGGGTGACTCCTAAAGAGGTGTACAAGATGTCACACAAGAATACAGGGTGACTCCTAAAGAAATATACAAGAGGCCAGATAAGAATACAAGGTGACTCTTAAAGAGGTGTACAAGATGGCAGAGAAGAATACAGGGTGACTCCTAAAGAGGTGCACAAGATGGCAGACAAGAATACAGGGTGACTCCTAAAGAGGTGTACAAGATGTCACACAAGAATACAGGGTGACTTCTAAAGAGATATACAAGAAGCCAGATAAGAATACAGGATGCCTCCTAAAGAGGTGTGCAGGATGTCAGAGCAAATTACAGGGTGACACTTAACGAGGTGTACAGTATGTTAGATTCAATTCAAATACAGCGTGACCCTTAAAGAGGTTTGCGAGATATCAGATTCAAATAATGGGTGACTCTTAATGAGTTGTAAAAGATGTCAGACTCAAATACAGGGTGACCCTTAAAGAGGTGCCCCCGCGGGAAGCCTAAGTTAATGGATAATGGATTCTGTTGAAAGAGTCCTGGGGCTTCGAGCGAAGCGAGAAGCCTTCCTGAGCCTTTCTAACATGTGTAGCATGCGTCATTTGAAATGATATAACGTCTAGTCTTTCAGACTGACTGTAATTTTTTTTTCGAAAGTTTTGTAAATATTGGTTGGATGGTTCCTTGGTGTTTCATTTAGCTACTGGGCACATCGTAATAATTAGCTCCGTGAACTCGTTGGGCGTATACAATTTGTTTCATAACCTGTGCTAGTGTGGTATCTATGGAGTCATGTATATTGCTTGGTAACCTATGCCGTGAAGTTAATATGCATTTATTTTCAATAAAATATCATGCAATTGAGTCAATAAACCCGATACATCAATGAATGAAACATAAAACTGAGCAATTTTGTTATCAGAGCAAGTTCCGTCATAGGGGTCAGAAAGTCCCCCGCACCACCTCTCACGTTGCATCAACGAGCACCACTTTTCTAGGGTTAAAAAGATTATATAATTTTTAACTTATCGGGGGGGGGGGGGGGGTTAAAATATCGGTAGGTTTTGGGTATTTATATATCTGATTGTAAATTCAAAATCCTAAATTACATACATTTTTATTTTGAGAGGAATCAAAATTAAAATTATTGCACCTATCATCATACCAAATGAAGGATCCAAAACAAAACTATAGACAATTAATACTTGTTGCCCCTTACTTGTACAAATATTGATATCCTTTGATCCTGGATCACAGCGCAGCGTGAAGTATTTGCTTCTTATTCCGCCATGCCTGTTTACATCTCAGCTGTAGAGGATAGACGTCTACAAAATGCTCTGTTAGTTAGTTACTTACTTCCGGAAGTAAAATTCCAAACTCAAGTACTACTACATAATGCCCAATAGATGGCAGAACATGCCAGAGATCGACTCGACACTCGAAAGCGAATGGGGAATATGAAACAATAATAGTTATTTTGCAACGTTTATAGACGGGCGAAGCACTCGAAGGGTTAAAAGGGACGTATAACCGATATTATTATTATTATTATTATTATTATTACATCATTTTTGCCCTTATGGACAGTGTTTGAACCCAAATATCTCATGATGACACAAATCTCACTTCTCTCCCTTCTTCTTCCTCTTCCTCTTCTCTTCCCAAAATCTCTTCATCTTTTGACTGTGTTCCTATTCCGTTGTTCTGTCCACAATGTTCCCGTCTTTTTCGTTTCATTTGCTTTAAATTTTGTATTCTTAGTTTTGTTTCTGAATCCGCCTCTGTCTCCAATCATTTGCCAGTCGGTCCCCACCTGCCTAAGTCTTTCTCTATTTCATGATACCAATTAGTTTTCCTGCTTGAACTGTTTACTACATCAAAGATCTTCATTGAAAGTATGTTGTTGTTCATTCTCTGTATTATAAGGTGCGTTCAAAACGTAACGAGCCGGAGGCTGGAATGCGCAAACCGGTGACGACATCGGCTAATCGTGGCGTGTGTAACGAGGTGTGGTTCCAACCAGAGCGTGGAAGGTCACAGCCCGTCGCTAGAAGGTACGCGCGCACGTCACGTAACGATACAAAGCGAGCAGCAGCATGCATCAATCGTCCAACGCTGCCAGTGGCATTGAAAACAGTGACATGGAGGGGTCAAACGAAGAGCAGAGATGTGTTGTTCAGTTTCTGACAGCCAAAGGACTAGGGGGAACGGACATTCATCGCCGAATGTCACGAGTGTACGGCGAATACTGCATGTCCCTTGCAAGGGTCAAGGCGTGGCACAAGCGCTTCAGGGAAGGACGGGTGTCGTTAGCCGATGTTGCCTGGTCTGGGGCACCCCCCTGCATTACCGATGACAACGTCCAGCTGGTTGATGCACTCATTACCCAGGACCGCCGAGTGACAGTGAACGCCATAGCCGCCGTGGTCGGATTGAGCGTCGGAAGTGTGCACACCATCATGAAGGAATGACTGCACTTGCGGAAAGTGTGTGCCCAATGGGTGCCCCACAGTCTTCAACCACACCAGGAAGCATGTCGAACGGTCTATGTCTTGGTCTTGAATGGACGATTGATGCATGCTGCTGCTCGCTTTGTATCGTCACGTGACGTGCACGCGTGCCCTCTAGCGACGGGCTGTAACCTTCCACGCTCTGGTTGGAACCACACCTCGTTACACACGCCACGATTAGCCGATGTCGTCACCGGTTTGCGCATTACAGCCTCCGGCTCGTTACTTTTTGAACGCACCTTATATTATGAGACATGAGGTACGCCCATTCAGTAGTTGATCACTTTGATGCCATCTGAATCTTACGTGTGGTGAGACTCAGCCTTGATAGTTGCTACATTATAACATCTGGCCCACTGTATACTGTATTGTATATGCTTATTTTCGGTCAGGTCTTTCCAAGATTCCATTATTCATGCTTGAGGTCAGTCAAGAATACTTTTATTCTCAATGTATTTCCTCCCTGTCGACTGGGAGTTAGCCAGGAGTCTTTAAGTCCCTGCTCGAGTGTGAGGAGGCTCACGATATTCCCCGATCAGACACGTAATGCCCGCGTTGCGTGCTTCAGGCAGAGAGTTGACAGCGTGCATGGCTCAAAGAACTTCAGCCCAATTTGTACGGCCAAAAACACTACGTTCCTTTTCCATTCTTCAATGTGACCAAATGTATTGTGTACGCTCGCCAGGATCGCCCTGACACAGTGTACCACCGCCTCGTGCCTTGATTTGGCGAGGAAGGTAGTCCGCAAGGTTTAGCAGGCGTGCTGTATCTAGCTTTGGTGAGCCAACATATTGCGAATGGGAATGAGGATTTTTTGGCGTTGCACGACATGTTCCGAATTCTCACTCATTTTCTCTGGGATTAACCCTTCATGGGATAGTGTCATAAGGACAGTTTATGGTTTCAAAGATCCTGATAGTTGAATTTTTAAGCCAAATTTCGGAGAATTTTCATGCCGAAGTGCTGGTATTTCTAAAAATCAAATATATCTACGTATCTACTTGATGTAATGTGTTTAAAACTAAAAACATTGATAATTAGAGTGTAAAATAAAAGATAAATACAGAAATAAAAATCATACAAATAAAATTACAATAATAAAAGAAATATAAATAAATTAATTAATTCAATAACAAGACGTTCCGTGACGAACTAAAGAGCCTACTTTTCTTAAAATTTAAGATTCATGCCAATCTATATAGACCTATATAGAAAAATGACGAAATTAAGTTGGTAAAAACGACATTTCTAATTAGTTCGAAATATACCTGGTATAATGTAGCCTGATAGATCACGAGAGTTGGCAGCCCTGGTGACTGAATATATTGTTAGTTCCATCTCATAAGGTACAGAATACAGAATTTGGTTGAAGTCCAGTGGATAGCATGGACGTTACATCCAGTTAGACATTGGAACTATAAGCGTGCGTAAAATCATTTGGCAACAATGTCATGCAACTGTTGGTCAGAAATAATCTGAAATATTATGATCTCTTGTTGTGTCAATTTTGGATGAAATCCATTTGTTAGTATAGAAGTTCCATGCATTTTAAAATTGGACCTATCAGCAGGCTTAGAGTCATGTTGGCAACACTGACGTATTGTATATTAGTTTCTCCAAATTAATCTAGAATGTCAGGTACTATACGTGTGCATAGTTTGAAGCTGTCGGCTTGCATACTTTCTGATATGTTGGTATTTGGATAAGAAAATAGAGAGAGAGAGAATTTATTAACAGTTGGCAGCCCTGGCGGCTTTTAAGAATACACTCAGTCATATCTGTTTATGTACACATAGTACATAGGAAATGTGGTTGAAATCCAATTGATAGTGTGGAAGTTATATGCATTTAAAAATTGGACCTATCAGCAGGCTTAGAATCATTTTGGCAACACTGTCATGCATGGCCTCCTGGAAATTAAACTGAAATATTATTATCTATACGTGTGCCAATTTTGGAATAGGTCCCATTCATACCTCCCAAGATATCCAACATGGAGCTCAAATTTAAATTGCGATTTTTCAGCAGTTGGTAGCAGTGACATCATTTTCAAATACGGCATTGAGATATTCCGGTGTACATCTTTACTCCATCTTTACTCAACTTTTGTTTCGATTGCTGCAGCCGTTTAGGAGTTGATAGGGGACACACACACAGCCAGACAGACAAACAGACAGACAGACAGACAGAAGGACAGACAGACATACATTTGCCCGGATCGATCTCGTAAGTCTACCATTTCCTCATTTTTGCAAAATGTGAAGAGTAGGCTAAAAATATCAAAATTAAATCTATAAGCACATAAATTGAAAATAAAAATAATTAAATAAACATTAAAATTAAAAAATAACATTCTTTATAATTATCATAATAAAATTAATTAAAATGTAGAAACACATAAAAGTAAAACATAGTTTTGCCCTATGAAGGGTTAAGGTCAGGTGATTCAGTGCGCCAAACCAGTGACGTAGTCCTCTGGACACGACTGATGTCAACTTGGTAAATATGAGTGTCCACGCACCATGAAGACAACACTTGGTCACCAGGAGTGGACACAAGACACGGTACGAGAAACATTCCCAAAACATCACAGAATTACTTACGGTCTGAACTACATCCTCCACACATTGGAGAGTACATGTCTCGTACGTGAAACGCTTTAAATGGCTTCTAAGAGGAGAGCTCGCCACTCCTGAGTTATTACCCCTCCTAGGAGCTCACGACTAGTGGGACGTGGGTTAGCGACCACGGGACCCCAGCTGAGACGGGCATTAATTCCACTTACTTGTGCCTGGATCCTCTCTGTTATCTTTCTTCTCGACCCCGGCGGTATTAGGGTATCCGAGGTCTAGGGAGTCTTTTAATTTCCCACCTTCTTTGGCCCTCGTCTTATCTTTCCTGATAGCCTCATTCTTCGAGGGACCAGTCTTCTCTGTATTTTCATGATATATCCTGCCTTCTGCTCAAGGCCCTCAAGGAGGCAGGGTGTGCGTAGCCCCACCACTTCGGGTGCACCCTGGATAGTGCTACACCTTCAAGGTCTCACAGCTGGTGAGTTTGGGAGTTGACGACCTCGAGGTATTCCTGAGCTGGGTCCGTTTTTTCCCCTTTTTCCACTGACTTTGGGGCAGGCCCTTTCCTATTTCCTAGCTGCCTTTCATAGCTCTCTTTCCATCCAAGTCCCACGATCCCCATTCTTCGTGGATTGAGGGCATTTCTTTTTCTCCTGTCTTTTATTTCTCTTTTCCTTTTTTATTTATTAATTTCTTCTAGTACGTAAGTTAGTTGTAAGATTGTAGTTAGGTTTAGTTCTTTTTTAGCCTATTTCCATTTCCGAAAAAAATAGACTTATTAGATCACCTTTTGTCCGTGTGTGATTCGTGTGTGTGTCCCCCCTTAATTAAATCTACACGGCTGGAGTGATTTCATGAAACTCGGTATGATCATAGCAGTATTCCGGACGACTCCGACCGTGCCCTTCAAATAACCTGGTGATCACAAATCCAACATGGCGGCGACGCGAAGTATAAATATTCACATGTACGTTTCTCGCAATTTAACCATCCGAGTGCAGTGACACTTGACACAGTAAATCCTTATACAAATGTTAATCCACTGGCATCTAATTTATTTCAATTGTTCCCATAACCACAAATGGCAGCTGTGCAAAATTTTAAATTTCGTTTTTACTTCTTGTGTCCTAATCATGCGATTGAAGTTTGAATACTACATGTACACAATAATCTTCATGTAACAGGACATAACTCTAAGACGTACATATATAAGAATCCAAAATGGCGACCATCCGCAATATTTAGTCGGTTCTCAATATCTACGAATCTATTACAGCAATCAAACTGAAATGTTGTATGATGATAGTGGCAATTAACATAAGTGGGATATATGAAAATAGGCTTTAGTTCTTCACGGAACTACTTGTTTTTACTTTCATCATCATTTTCATCTGAACCATTAGGGGCCGATAACCAAGATGTTAGGCCCCTTAAAACAACAATTATTATCATCATCATTGAGCGATGTAAACAATGTCTGGTTCCGTGTCCAGCACGCAAGGCCTTATTCCAAAAGTTCCCGGGTTCGGATCCTGCCCGGGAAACTGGGTGTTTATAACACCTTCACTGTTTATTTTATCCCCATCCTGGCACACACGGGCGTCATTCTAAAGTCTGCACCAGGACTCTCCCGTAGCCACACACCATGACTGCAATAATTCCTGCTGTGTAGAATACTTGCGCTTCTGTGACATGAGCGTCCAGTGTTACAAAGTGCCAGGTGAACGCAACAAGTTGGCTTGAAGATCAATGCCGAGAAGGCGAAATGTTGACTCCAGGGAGCTCCATGTGTCTATTGGACAGGTCAGAGGACTGATGGCTGCGAGAGTCAAGGAATGGAATGCGGATCTGTTTCTCAACATGACTTTAACCTTCAACTGTCAAATCTATTCGTGTGTGTAGAGAACATGCACGGACTCCTAGGCTCCTAGGCTAAACCTCACACAAGACAAGGCATAACCTAGAAAAATTGCTGAGTCATTTACAAGTAATAGAATGGAGGAAGGGAACGATTGTCACATTTGTTTGCCTCCAGATTCTTGCTATCTCCATAAGTAGAGAAGTGTATTTTTCAATCTTCTTCCTGTTTATATGGACATTTGGGTTGGCGACGTCAATCAAGTACGTGGTTCTTCTTGTCGCTTAAAGTTATGTCTGGTCTATTATGATGAGTTTTGTTTTGTCAGTTTGAATAGTGTGATCTCAAGAGAGCTTGAAATCCTCGTTTTTTAAATCACGCTTTATAGTAATCTCTGTTTCGCGGTCTTATAGGCCGTGTTGTAAGGACATTTTGTCGCCCTGACGTTTCGCTGAATACTGCGTTCAGCATGTTCACAGGTTACACTAAGCGAGGTAAAACAAGTAAACAGAAGATATATAAAAAGTCAACAATCCACACATAGAGGCTACCATAGCAACGGCGTACCACATAAAAGTAATGCATCAAGGACAGGGCTGCTCTTCTGTTGCATCTTCTCGTCTACGACGGTCAATAAGGGCAGGCATGAGGGAATTAAGGACTGGAAGCCAAGCTCTGTTCACACGTTCTGCTTCCTCCTTAAGATTGAAGCTGTTAGTATGCTTCAGGATTTCAATGGCCTCCCTTTGTAGCCTGGCATGATAAGACACCGTTGTGGAGAGAACTTCGGTGTCTTGTGTCGTGACCTGCGAGTAGCGAGTGTGCTGCAACAGTGGATTTATCTGTTTGTCCCAGCCGGCTGTGTCGTTCGAGCTCCTTGAGGCGAGTGGCAATACTTATTTACGTTGTCCTTAGAACACGGCCTATACGCCCGCGAAACAGAGAATTATATTTGAACGCTGGTCGTGAAAGTCTAAATTTTTACGCTTTATAGTCTTCTTTCTTCGTTATGTCCATTCTTAGAGCGTGCTGGAACTTAGTTGGCTTGATAACTTTTGCCTACCTCTTCTCCCAAAATCTCTTCATGAACCCACTGTGTTCTTCTGTCCAACTTGTTCCAGTCCTACTGCTAGATGTGAGCTTATTTACAGCGGTACTAAAGATTTCTCAGGTTTTCATTATGTTCTCTCCTATGTTCCACTCATTCAGGTCTCCCCTTGTTTCCTCCAGCCAATTTATCCTCCAATTTTATGTATTATTTATATCGAATATCCCCCCCCCCTCCACGGGGGCTCACATCTAGTGGGACGTGGGTTGGGATCAGCCTTATTAGCCTATTTTCATTTTATGAAAAAAAAAATAGGCTTATGAAATCACCTTTTGTCCGTGTGTCTGTCTGTGTGTGCGCGCGCGCGCGCGTGTGTGTGTCCCTAATAACTTCTAAACGGCTACAGCGATTACAATGAAACTAGGTAAGATCATAGCACTATTCTTCCCAACCCCGACCGTGCCCTTCAAATTTTATTGTGTCTCACCAATCCAACATGGCAGCTGTGCGAAATATTTCACAAGCATTCAGTATCTCCGAAACGATTACCGATATCGCCCTGAAATTGTGTACGGTGATAAAGGGCACTACTAGAAGTTCACTTATGAGACTTTCAAAAACCTGGTGACTACAAAACCAACATGGCGGCCAAGCGAATTTGAGACTTTTAAATTGACTTTCCTCGCGATTTAACCATCCAAACGTATTGAAACTTGGTATTGCAAATGTTTATACACATTGTAATGCACTGGAGTCTAATTTAGTTCAATTGTTTACATAACCTCAAAATGGCGACTGTGCGAAATATTTCACTGACATTCTATATCTCCGAAACTATTACAGATATCACCCTGAAATTTGGTACGGTGATTTATTTATTATTTATCGTATGGCTTTTAGTGCCGGGAGTGTCCGAGGACATGTTCGGCTCGCCTGAGTCTGTAGCTGCTTCCAGCGGACACCCTAAAGGGCGAGCTACAAGTTCCGTTCAATTTCAAGTAGTTCCAACTTTCGCCACCAGATATCAATGATACCTAGCGGTGAACGTTGGAACTTTGATAGAGCGTTCTGACGAAATCTAACCTAACAAATTTTGCTTTACACAAGTTTAGTCTGTGAAAGGATCTTTAACATGCCATAAATCTATGACATGGGACCGCCGGCTTTACTTCCCCTCCGAAGGAAGGCATACTGAAGGATTTTTAACGCTCTTAAAAAAATCCGACGACTTCGGCCGGGTTTGAACCCGCTATCTTGGGCATAGCAGTTCAGCATGCTACCGACTACGCCACCGAAGCCGGTGATAAAGGGCACTGATACAAGTTTATCTATGTAACTGTTATAAACCTGTAAAGTACAAAACGAACATGGCGGCCAACCGAATTAAAACATTTTAATAGACTTTTCTCGTGATTTAACTCTCTGCGCGCAGTGAAATGTGGTACAGTAAATGATTTTACATATTGTAATGCACTGGTATCTAATTTAGTTCAATTGTTTACATAACCTCAAGATGGCAGCTGTGCAAAATTTTAAAATTAAGTTTTTATTTCTTGTGTCGTAATCATGCGATCGAAGTGAAAGTTTGAATAATGAACCTAGGCAATAATTGTCCTTGAATGGTACATAACTCTATGGCCTATACATACAACAATCCAAAATGGTATGCATCCGAAATATTTAGACGGTTCTCAATATCTATGAATCTTTTACAGCAATCAAACCGATTTTTTTAATATTCATAGAGGCTATGGACATATGTTCACCTATAGGACTTTCAGTAACCTGGTGAGCACAAATTCAACATGGCGGCGACGCGAAATATAAATATTTAAATGGACGTTTCTCGCGAATTAACTATTCAAGTGCTGTGAAACTTTGCACGATAAATACTTAAGTTATACAAATGTTAATCCAAAGGCATCTAATTTATTTCAATTGTTTGCATAATCACAAGATGGCAGCTGTGCGAAATTTTAAAATCTCGTTTTTACTTCTTGAGTTCTAATCATGCTATTGAAGTTTGAATACCACACGTACACAATAATCTTAATGTAATAGTACAAAATAAAAATCCAACCTGGCGATGATGTGAAATATTTAGACGGTTCTCAATATCTACGAATCTATCACAACCTTCAAACTGAAATGTTGTATGTTGATAGAGACAATTAACATGAGTAGGATATATGAAAATAGGCTGTATGGTTCATCACGGAACTACTTGTTATGAATTGTCTCTAAATTACATTTTGTGAGTATTTTACCTCTACACTACATTTTGCACGTATTGTCAATCTAAGTTGCATTTGGTAGGTATTTTGAATTTCAAATGCATTTTGTGAGTATTTCGAATCAACATTTTGTAAGTATTTTGAACCTAAACTACATTTTGTGAGCCATTTCAATCTGAGTTCCATTTTGTAAGTATTTTCAGTCCAGCTTAATTTTCGTTCTGGTTTCCATTTCATTATCATTTTCGCTATCACCCAGACCATTAGGGGCCGATAACCTAGATGTTAGGCCTCATAAAACAACAATTATCATCATCATATATCGAATAACCTTTTTGTTATTGTTGTTAGTTAGGTATTGTTGTTTTAAGAGGCGAAACTAAAAGGTCATCCCCTATTAGTATGTCTATTGTTGTCCATCCTAAATAATGTGCCCAAACAATTTCAACCGTCCCCTGCGAGCAGTGCTTGTGACACTATAGAGATTCTTGCTTTTCAATGTCTGCAATTTTTGAATGTCCTCCTAAAGTTATGGGTTCTGATGGACATAGAGCTTGAGGGAGAACCATGGTTTTGTTATTCTTCAATTTTGTATTGCATCACGCCACTCTTATTATTTATTACTAGCAGTTTCGCCCGGTGGATTTATTTGTTTTATTTGTTCTACAGAACTGGCACATGATACTTAAACTAACAGAAAAAAAATATATGAAAAATATAACTTTTTGTGGTGGTGGTGATAAGTGTGGGTGATAAGTAGTACAGTATAATGGACGTAACATTCAGGTCCTGTTCCCTTAATGATAACGATAATATTGAATGGGGAGACGGCTATTTACTAACTAGAGTACTGACGTATGTAGGCCTAATTAAAAAAACAATTGAAAAATATGATTAGAAAGAGGAGTATGTGAAATAAAAGACACTGCCTAGGGCCTATATCTCATTGGCTGTTAGAAAGGTACAGACCAATAGTGTCGTCATTTGTCGCATAGCGCCGTAGGGAAATAATCGGAGCACTTTGGAAAACTTCGGCTGTCCCGAGCTCCTGAGGTATCAATAGTGTCATTTATCGTCACATACCGCTCAAGAATAGGGATCGGAATAAATGAAAGTAAATTTGAAAGAACCAACGATTATTGCAGCTGATAACCTCAATGTATTGCACCAACACCATCGCACTTATACTGAACCCAACGGGGTTAGGCTGACTGGTGTCGAACGTGGATCTCTGAGATAGATGAGCTCAGAATAGAGGTTCCAGCAAGGAACGAACACGAGATCTTTTGAGGGAGTTTAAGCTATAAAAACCCCTAGAGAAAATACATATTAAATCACTGTTGTGATATGAACTAATTCTGACATTATTTGTTAATATAATGCAGGGAATAATAGCAGAATACTGCATTTATGGGCTGTATGGAGTATACTATTCTGGACTTGAGCACAGAAAGTTTGAGCGCTTGACAGTTGTCAAATGACTCTGGAATAGGGGCGTGTTTTCTTGGAGCCGTGTCACTCTTTGTGACCTACTTAAGTCGTCTGGAGCAGGTCAGGAGGGTAAATTATTGTCAAGTTATTCCCCGTTTGAGAATAGAGAGGCTAGTGGAGTGAGAAGATACCAGCGTAATTTAATGATTACTCGTGATTGGAGTAACTCAGTGACATGAGATTTGCACCTATGTGAATGTATAGCCGAGAGGCTAATTATCAAGCCATTAAACATTGAAATCGAGGCAGATTTAATGGAACGCGCAGTGACACAGTAGTTTTGTGGTTAGCGACGATATATGACCAGGTCGCCGGGGATTTTTAGGTGACGCCGCGTGGGCACGCGCTGGCAAAGGCAATTAATATTAATTAATTGGCCGATCGATCCTCGAGCAAGCATACAGATCTGTGATCAGCGAGGAAAAAGGAACCATATAAACGTTATTTCAAGACCAGAATCATACTGAGAGAGATAATGACGCTTCAGGGAAATTTTCGGTCTACTTTTTCTCTCCAAACGGATATAAGGATTGGACGCAGGGCAGAGGCAGTCAGTTGAACCATACTTGAGCGCAGGGAACACGTCACCCGAGCTCAGAAAACAGACGCGCGAACTCTAACAGCTTAAGTGCAGCAACATAATAAGCATGCAGTAAGCCATGAATTAATAACGATTAATGTAGTCAGTTAAATCGCAGTCTAATGCGAAGTGCACGTTACCGAATTCAGAGTAGGGACGCGTGGACTTTAATATGAAGAGCTATGCAGTAAGGCATTTATTAATCACAATTATTAAGGACAGTCGTGCCATACTTTTATAGTCGGCATTATGAGGGACTATTATCGAGCACGCAGGAAAGGTACCGTGTGATATACAACGTAGGACAATTGACAGTGGTAATCTGTACAAATACAATGTACAATGGTTGAGCGCAGTATGTAAACTATTGGTTGGATATATCTTAGGATGTCGGATTGCGCAGATATAAACTTTATTATGCGATTGGTGAAATTTCGCAGGGATACCCCTGTAATTAATGCTCAGGATGATATGCAAGCATATTTATGCGATATTCGGAAATTTTTCTAAGGATAGAAATTGATAGACAGTGGGGGACCGATAGGAATCCTTAGGCAGAGAATCGAGACTTTCAGACGAGATGCGGGGGAGAATGGGAGGAGAAATCTTCAACGTCTGTATTTCTGATTTGTTGCCAGGAAAAGTCAACCACTAAGAAATGTAAATAGTGATCGTGTGATTTTAGTGATGATCATTTAAATATATATAAAATGAATAGTGGAACAAGTGCTATAAAGTGTTGTGCGAATAAGGAAGCGACAGCTTCAACATGGAAAAGAAAAATGCCGTGTGTTTTGTAAGGCAAAAGTTATGTATAATGTGTGTGAGAAGTGTAAGAATGCCTCGCTAATTTGCATAATGGCGGGCATTAGGGAGGAAATGCGTGGTTGGAGCCACCAGATTAGCCGATGTAAGTACCCAAAAACCATGATTTTGTAGCAATTATAGTCCACTGTATGTTGAGTGATTTCACAATTTATAGTATATGCCAATAAGAGTCAATTTTAGGAGGTAGAGCCTCAAATTATTATTGTTGTGTTGATTTTAGTCAAGTTGAGATGTCTTTGTGCATCATTGAGTGGATAAATCGTTACCACTATTGTAAAATGGCAATTCAGTTATATAAAAACTTAACGTAACGAACACGAATGTTCGGTTATTAAAACGGGTTACGTTGTGTCGGGGGATGGTAATTCATGTCAGTAATAATAATAATAATAATAATAATAATAATAATAATAATAATAATAATAATAAAAAGAATAAACGAATACACATCAGGGAAAAATGGTTGTAAGCAAAACATATATGCTAATTGGAATATTTATCTATCCAAGCAGTAATATTATACATGAAGGGCTAAGCAAAAGCAATTTAATATCAGAGTATATTGTGATAATGGAAATAAATATGCAAGAATCTAGGAAATGGAAGAGTTTAATAGAGAATTGAATTTGCAGCTTGTGAATAAGCTTGTAAGAGTAATTGATAGATTTATCTTACTAATTAAAGGACGAGATCATAGCACAATGGTCAGGGAAGCCAGGTAATCTATTCGACGTGTGCAATCTCGTATAGCTTAGGGCGTACAGAGATATTTATTATGGCCAGAGCGTAATTTAATGATTGACCCTAGCTCTGTGGATTGCCATGAAATGTTCCGGGTTCGAATCCAGTGGTGCATGCAAGGATAACAATGGAAACCTCAACATGACACCTGATGTCGACCGAGAACTAGCTATTGAAATAATTCAGCTCCTGGGAAGTGAATTTAATTGGCGGCAGGATGTGCCTGACCGTAGCATTTAATAAGATGCCGGCTAGCCAGTTCGACCGGTGAATGATGAATCTCGTTCCTTCATATAATGTAATGAACCTATTGAGGCCAGTTATTAATATCCTAAGGTTAGGAATAAATGTTTAAACACGCCCATAACCTGTCTTGCATACAATTTAGTTTACATCATATGGGATATGTGGGTCATTGAGACTGCACTATTGTATTTAAAGTCACAAGTTACTGCTTGGAGGTAAACAGAGAAGGGAGTTAGGGAGAGACAGAGCACGTGGTTTTGTGACCGCCGGCCTCAGTCCCATTGTATACAAGTAGAACCGAGGGGGAGATGTTAAACGACCCTTCAAGTTTGACATTTAGAACGGACAGACTTTGAAACCCTGTTTGTAATGAAAGGAGTCGTTGTTGTATTGTATAATGAATTTGTGTGGTTTGAAACACATTGATAATTAAGGATCATCCTGATGATTTAATATTTAGCAATCTTACAAGTTGTTGAAAATTGCATTTTTATACTGACAGTGTCACTGTGTTCTAAAGGTCGACACTAGATGCCATAGGCTATGCCCACGCAAGGGTAGCATAATATACCATCCGACACAGCGGTAACGGAATTTTTGAAATTGAAATCACAACGGCATACAGTGGAACTGTAGAAAAGGGGACTGCAGAACGGAACTGCAGAACGGGGTATGATTACAAAAAATTGTGGAGTTGCAAGTAAATTTGATGTGCAACCCATAAATTGGTTAATGCATGGTAAAGCATTTTGGTGGGAAGAGAGATACAAAACACAAGTGTACGCATAATGTAAATTAAGAGGTGTTGAGAGTAAACAATTAAGATTGTGGAATTAAAGAGGTCACAACAGGTGACATAAGATTATAAGTACAGTTTATGTGTAATTCACATGTGCATCAGCGCACTTGAGAATGCATTTTGATGTCAATCTCATGGTTAATGAATGAATAATCAGTTGGACGTGCAAGAATAAAGTGCGAATATTATTGGATTGTAGGAGTAATTTTGCATTTGTGTGTGTTATATTGTTGGGATTGTGTTTTTGTGTGTTTGAAGCCATGAGTTCATAAGTTCATAGACATGTGTACTAGAAGTTACATTAGGTTTGTGTGTGTGAATGTGTGTGTGTGTTTAGTATTTAGGCAGTCAGTTGTTAGTTTCATCAGGAAGTCGAGGTACCGTTACGGTAAGTTCTTGACCTTGTGAGCATGCCATTTAGAAATAGTTCTGCTGTCCTTGTAGGAGCCAATTCACCCTCGGGCAATGACCGAGGCTCGTACAATAGAAATTCTCCCCTCCCTCCACCTTCACCAGCGCACGCTGGCACTAAGTTAAAGCAAGCATTTTCAAACTGTCCTAGAACCTTACATTGCTGCCACCTGAATAGCCAAAGCTTACCAGCACACATAGATGAGATTACAGCAATATTCTGTGAAAACAATGTTCATGTAATAGGAATATCTGAGAGTTGGTTGTCTGAATCACTTCCGAATTGTGTGGTTCAGCTTGAAGGATATAATCTCCTTCGCCATGATCGAGCCGATAGGATGGGAGGCGGTGTTGCCCTTTATTGCAGAGATGATCTGAAAAGCAGGGTTATTTGTTCATCATCGTCCGTTGAGATACTGAGGACGGAGTTCATGTTTGTTGAGGTAACACTGAATGAGCTGAAAGTATTGATAGGTATTGTCTATCGCCCACCTACTGTATCATACATTTCCGAGTTTGAAACTAGTCTGCTTAATTTGCTGCCATCTTACGAACATGTCATTATTTTAGGAGATTTTAACACTAACTTACTAACCAAAACATACAAAGCAAAGAAACTTGAAGATCTATTTTCCTCCTGTGACATGACGATACTTCCTCTCGAGCCAACTAACTTCGTAAGCACAGTAAGCTACACTTCACATACACTAATTGATCTCATCATAACAAATAACCCACAGAAAGTAGTGACTCATGGTCAAATACCAGTGCCGGCTATATCCACCCATGACTTAATATACTTAGCGTATTCGCTCCGTGTTCAAAAGTATAGGACTAAATATGTTACATGCAGAAATATAAAGGACATAGACCCGGTACAACTGAAATATGATGCCTACAGTCTTCCATGGAACGACATATTGAGACTGGACGACATTGACGAAAAAGTAAACAAGTTTAATCTATTAATACATGCACTATACAACAAACATGCGCCCAGGAGAAAGATAAGGATTTCTCGTAAACCTAAGCCGTGGTTAACTCCGGAAGTCAAGAAAATGATGTCCCGTAGAGATAATCTTTTCAGACAATACAAACGTTCTGGTCTACCAAATGATTTTGAAAAGTACCGAGTACTTCGAAACCAAATTAAGCAAACTTTACGTAATCTTAAATTTAAGTATGTTCGTGATACAACCTGCCGACTAAACACGGCTAGAGCGTGGAAACAACTCGGTGCTTTGGGCATAGGAAAAAACCAGGAGCAACTCCCTATACCTGACATTCCACTAGACGAGCTAAATGCATATTTCACGGATGCAGATATGCAATCCAGCCCAAATAACGCTGCCAGTCACGGCCCATCATTTCCACAAACAGATCGACCCAGCTTTTCATTTCGTAACTTAAGCACTAATGAAGTTAAGAGAGTGTTGTATTCCATTAGATCCCAGGCGAGCGGGATTGATGATATACCTATAAAATTTATACATTACATTATTGGTGCTGTTCTCCCCATTCTCACACACATTTTTAATTACTGTTTAAACAATGGCACACTGCCTTCTATCTGGAAATACGCCAACGTGATCCCTCTTCCTAAGATACCTTGCCCACTGTTACCGTCCGACTACCGCCCTGTATCTATTCTCCCTGCTCTCTCCAAAGTACTGGAACGGTTAGTACAAACTCAAATACTGGAATATTTGAACACTCACTCTCTACTTGATCCACTCCAGTCTGGTTTCAAGAAGGGCCACAGCACAGCTACTGCCTTACTTAAGGTGACTGATGACATCAGACAAGCAATGGACCAAAGACAAGTAACAATACTCACACTCCTCGATTTCAGCAGAGCATTTGACACCATAGATATACCGACCCTATTGAAGAAGCTAAAATCCCTTCTTGGCTCCGAAGCCATAAATTTTTTCTCTGCTTACCTAACGGGTCGAAATCAGCGTGTGATTGTACAGGACACCACCTCACAGTGGCGTCAGAAAAAGGCAGGAACCCCCCAAGGTTCGGTCCTTGGGCCCCTACTTTTCGTGCTCTATATCAACGATATCTCCTCCACAATTAACTATAATAAATATCATCTTTATGCAGATGATCTCCAAATATATTGCCACACTAGTATCAACAATATATCAAATGCAATAAGGGATATAAACACTGATATCCATCAACTTAGTGTATACGCCGATGACAACTCTCTCCTGCTCAATCCTAAGAAAACCCAAACTATCATCATCGGGTCTCATAAGTTACTAAACTCATTAAAAAACAACTACGTTGTGCCTCCAGTAACACTGAATTCAATCACCATCCCCTTTAGTAAAGAAGTAAGGAACCTTGGGTTAACCTTAACTGAAACTCTTGACTGGTCACCACATATAAGAAATACACGTAAAAAGATATACGCATCCCTTCACCCACTCGTGCGCCATAAGAATATTTTACCACTAGACATTAAGATTAAACTCATCCAGACACTAATACTACCAATTCTAGACTACTGTGACATCGTCCTCGTTGACGCGACTCATGGACAAACAATGAAACTCCAACAAGCATTGAACTCTTGTCTTCGGTTCGCTTTCAATCTAAGATACGATGCCCACATAACCCCAAGCTACCGTGCTCTTTCATGGCTTAAACCTGATGAACGCCGTAAATTTCACTTGTTGACATCCATCTATCGATTTCTGCATGAAAACACCCCCATGTACATGTCATCAAAATTTAGTTACTTGTCCTCATATCATAATCGAAGCACTCGATCTGGTTCTTCCCTCGCCATCCCCATCAACCACTCATCCATGTTTAACCGCTCTTTTGTTGTAGCTGGGTCTCGACTATGGAATTCAACTCCTCCCGATATCAGAAATTCCACAACAATAAATAAATTTAAGGCCGCATGCCGAGATTACCTGTTGAATACTGCTGATTGCCCCGTGTGAATGGTGATGGATGATAGGACGTATGACTGAGCTAGGATTATATCTAGGATATTATAGTAAGGTCTGTGACATTGTGATTATTATTATTATTATTATTTGTATTGTTATAATTATTACTATCATTATTCATGTGCCTTTTTTACTAATATTAGAATTAGCATAATTAATTTATTATCATCATAATGTTTTGTATTTTCGAAATTGTCATAAGCTATGTACTGGTACCATATTTCGTGGTTAAGTGTAAGAGAGGGCCATGAGCCCTAACTTCGCCACTACCAAAGACATAAAATAAATAAATAAATGATTTAGAGCTGAATTAAAGTCTTTAGAATAGAGTTGTGCTTTATCATTGTAGAGTTGATACCTTTTAGTCTCAGATCAAAAATATGCAACTGCTCAGTGGGTGAACGGTACACGCCTGAGGACTGATGCTGGCTGGAGGCAGAAGCATGTTTTCCATGGAAATTACTCACATGGGTACAATACTGTTTTAGATCCCTTATTTGGGGGTGGATCTAAAAGGGAGAGTTGCTGTACTAATTTATGAGGTTGTGCCTAAAGAAGGGTAGCTTCCCTTGACAGGGCAAGCTGACCAGTGTAGTGTGTTGTGGTGTGCTAGGAACTAGGGGGCGTTCCTATAAATAATGTGGTAGTGTTTGAGGGGATGGGACCCACTGCAAAGGGTCGCTGTACTAGTCGCTCAGCTGACTGCTTGTTATGTAATCGACTCTGCTCGTATCAGCCGGGTGGCACGCGCTGCTTGCTGGCAGCCGGCTCGAGAAACACAAAGATACCTGAGTTAGCGCTAATGGCTTACCGTCTGTCACGTCTTTACGTGACGGGAATAAGGAAGGGCGTTGGGATGTAAAGAGGCGTATAACAGTAATGCTAGTGTAGAGTGTGGACCAAGTGTTTTATTGGTCTGTGATATTCTTTGTGTGAGTCCCTTGTAGGGAATGAAATTATGTTTATAATGTGATACAAGTTGTGGGTTGCAGGTTACATAAATAGGAACTCTGAACACGATTGACTGACTCACCTCGGTTGACACCAGCGTAGCTTCGGCCGTCTTGATGGAGCACTGACAATGGAGAGAGAGTTTGACCTCATTAGGACGTCTTCTTATACCTTCTGACGCCCTCCTGTCAGCAATGTATTGGCCCAGTTAGTACTATGTCGCTGAGTGTAATGATTACGTAAGGCTTGAGCTGCTTTATGGAGTAGCAAGCTGTCCTTACAGTATTAATGGATGTTGCCCCGGCTTTCCAAGGGTTGCCATTTTAGGGGATTTAGCCAGATATTGGGGGGATGGTCTCCAAGGGGTGCATACCCCTGGGATGCTGTACAAGAGTCTTCCTTCATTTGTTCGCGTCCTCGCGAACGGGAACGGAACTGGAAGTTGGGATGTTGACGTAGTGGTCCTGGAAAACCCTCTCGTATCTCCTGGTGGCGTCGTATCGAAGTGTGGGTGTGAGGTGAGCCCGTGTTCAGAGGGGAGGGTTATGGGATTTACATATATATGTATACATTGACATTGTGAAAAAACAAACAAAAAAATTGACATTTGCGAAAGATTTGATTAACATTGGGAAAAAATTGACATTTTGAGAAAAATTGAACATTAAAATAAATTCGATATGTAAAAAAAAAATTGCCCTTGTATTCGCTGGCATATTGCTAGTTTAAAAAAAAAACATGGTTTCTGATGGTGACGTGTCACATATTTGTGCAGGGAGGAAAAACCCAGGGCCGAACGGATGATTGCGTCGTCCGCCCCATCTTAGGGAAGAAATGCTCCCTGCAATAAGAAAGGTAGAAGAAAATAGAAAAATGGGTGTTCCAGGGTATAATTTAAGGGAAATATTCAAAAGTATTTATTTGTGTGGGAAAAACGGAACACCCTGACAAATGGGGAAGTTAGAAGAAGGAAAAATGAAAGAAAACAAATCATACACATGATGGACATTGGCATATTGGTGAACAAACAAAAATATATATAGTGTATAATTGTAGAAAGTTTATCCTGAAAAATTATAAATTACTATGACCTTATGTCTAGTGGAATAATGGTATACAGTTTATCCTGAAAAATTATAATTTACAATGACCTTATGTCTACTTAATCGCGCTAATCCCTTATAATTATAGTTTTCATGAGGTACCTCGCGTGCACGCTACCCGTCTGTACGTACTCTTGCCGTCTCACGGCTGATTCTGTACGGCCACTTCTTGGTACGGTATAGTGGTCGTACCGCTTGTATGTGTGCTTAATACCTAACCTGTGAAGCATCCTCTGTGGGTGAATGCTTTCACACTTGACAATGAGAGTCACTGCCACAAACCGGTTGCGCCCTCATTGTCGTAATCTGCGTCACATTTTGACGCTTTATGTGTTTTAATTGAGTTGATCTGCCAGTAAGCCTGGTACCCCACAGGCACCAGTCCTGCTGTGCAGATTCATTTTAGAGTGTGTAGCTGAAAAAGAAAAATGTGGTGAGTGTTTGCGAGTGTGTCGGGATTAGTGCAAGTTGAAAAAAATAAAAAAATAGTACACATCATGGCATGCTGTAAATAATATGCCACTGCTATATGGCAGTGAAATTCCTGTCACCAGTTTTCTGTATCTGGTGACGATGCCTGTGAAAAAAAAAATGGCGAGGTTTAGAAAAAAAAACATATTAGTACTGGTTGAAGCTGGTCTTTTACTGAAAAAAAAACATGATTAATGTTACTTAGCTGCAAGGCCGGGCTTACCCTATACGGTGCCGTAATGCCGTAAATAATATATAGTTGGTCTTACCCCGGTAGCGGAATTGTGGTTACCGGGTGCCGATATATTCCACTTTGATTATTCCTATCTTAATCTAGTTTATCCTAAGTATTGTCGGGCTTACCTCGGTAACGGATTTATAGTCACCGAGTGCCGACCGGCGTTACTTAATACTATCTAACTTAATTATGGTCTAATAATAAAAAAAACTATTACTAAGCCGAGAGGGTTGCCTTAATCTATTGCCGAAATGTGCTGCGCCATACCTGGCCACAGCGGTGAATAAATTTGCTTAATCCTAGGTTGCGTGTCAAATGCAACCATCTTACAACTAAATTTGGCCTAGGACGATCGCCTGGGGCAATTAAATCCCCAGATCACCACCCGCACGAGCCCCAGAAACACCGGTTGTCTCTAGGGTCGCTAGATTCCGTCCCCTTAACTCTAGGTGTCGACGTCTATTACTAGGACTAACCTATGCGCAGGCGCTTACGGTGCCACTAAGCTAACCGTTTCGCCCGCTGTAACTTTCGTGTTCATAACCGGGTGCTGTTCCTATTTGACGTAGGTGAGCCGCCCACTTGGCTCCTGTGAGGGGCGCGCAATGCCCCTCTCTTAATGCCCATTGACTGCCCGCTGCGTCGCCATTTATGTGGGCCTTGGACAGTGTGGTCCAATGGCATAATATCCTCCGGGAAGAAAGCGTCCGGGGAGTCCTCTTCGCCTGTGTCGGCCGCAATATTTGTATTCATGTGTCCTCCGGGAAGTGAGCGTCCGGGGAGTCCTCTTCGCCTTAATCGGCATTGCTGGGTTGGCCCACTGAACCCTTTTGAGTGCCCGCTATGCTACTCATTTAAGAACTCTGGCGACCCGTTGTCGTCCATTTACGTGGGCGCAGGACCGAATGAGCGCGTACATTCCATATATATATATTCATATTTCATTCTTCATTATCGATTACCGTCGTGGTCTTCACCTTCACCTCGCGGGGTAAGGACTTGTCGGATCTAGGATTGGTCCTGCTGAACCCTTGGATCCTGCTTCACTCCTGACGAATAGGAGTCTGACTCCCCGCCATGGAAGTCCTACTGACGTAAATTTAACTAACAGTCTAGTCATAATATGGTCGTCTCTAGGGATAGTTCCCGAGGCCGGCGCTGAGTGAGCTATTTCTCCCGCCATCCTCAGAAAGTCACCCTGCAGATCTCGGCTTCGATGACCGTGACACATAGTGGGTGTAACGTTCTCCGACAAGGGGGATGGGCTAATATGCACCCCTAGATCTCGATGTTTGCCCGTGTCAGGTCCCGAATGCTTTGACCTTACGTGGTTCGTCTATTTGGTCAGGTCAGTGATTTGATGAGCCAACTGGGGTAAGGGTCCACATCGCCTTCCCCAGCTCTGCTCCAGTGTGGTCCCTCCTGACCTTCGGCTTACACCGTTGTCAACCATCAGTTCGTATCAGATTCCTTTGTAAGAGAGAAAAAAAAATGTGTCGTAACCTGTGTGAATGGTTCAACCTCTGTGTAAAATGTGAAATATTTCCAGTGTAGCGGGGTTGCAGATCTTCTAAGTACATAGGCTACTTCTGGCCTACCATCGCTATGTCAGCTTCCCAGCAATAATGCCTTCTTTACCTTAATGGAGGTGTTAGTAGGGTCTGTAATGTCAGGTACCCTGTTATTAGGATTTGGGGGTAGTTATTCGTTGAGTGGGCTTAAAGCATGGTAGGAAGGGTTTTGCGCACCTTTGGGTTCCACGTTAGTGGTGGCCTAGAACCGGTGGTGGCACTGGGATGCTTCTATAGTGAGTGGAGTGGGGAGGCAATTCCCGGGATTGCAAAAATACGAAATTTCATGCAGGTTTGATATTAAAATCCCTGGTAATTGGATGGGATACTCATGCATGTGTCTGGATATGAAGTTTCTGCCTTCATGTACGGATAGGTGTAGGATGGGGCATAATACCATATGTTCCTTTCATGCGGGAGAGCTTAAGTACTAAAGCATGGTTAATATGTATCTATGGCCTCCTCTCTCATTTGGAGAGGCGCATTATGCTTCTTTTAATGTTTGCTGAGCCACCCCTAATACTCAGGCGGTGCAACGGGGCTCAAGGCGTAGCTTGCCTGCTCTTTAAACGCATGAAGTCCATCAACCCCTGTGTGTGTTTTGTAATGTAGTGTAGCTGTTTATGGTCGTGTAGATGTGTTTGCGTTGTTTATGTCAGGCTTGAGAAGGTTATGGGAAGGGAGTAAGGTGGTACGCTGGTAGCCTGTTCTCCTGTCGTCCTCCCTTGGTCCATGTTGGCTTTCTATCCGCGCCTTGGGATAGTAGGGCTGCATGACCTAATCTGGTCGGCCATTTGCAGTGTAGATGTGGCCAGTGGTCGTAACGCGACTGGTCATGTGCTAGTCATCTGTAATGATTTATTTGGGGAATAGAATCGCGAAAAGAAGTTATTAAGGGGAGGTCCTGTTTCCTCAAAGTCCCTATGTTCGCTCCTAATTGGTGAGTGCGTGTGTGTGTGTTTGTGACTACGTTCCGCTACACCACGCGGACGGTTGGTCTGTTATGAGGCTAAGTCCTAATATGTATCGCCTTTGTGGGCAGAAGGCGCCCGTGGCTTGCCAACGTGCCCTTGCGACCGTGCCCTATAGGCCCAAGATAAGTTTCGCTGTGTCACGTCTTGTCCATTGCCAAATGATTTTGCAGTGTGGAGAAAAAAAAATGTATGGCGTTATAATTGTTATGTGTGTGTAATTTAATGGTCACGGGCTATACGCAATAGTGTCTCGTCACCGCAGTATTGCAGTGTGAATAGTCTGCAGTCAGCAATTGGTATGTGCAATTCTGCAAGTATGCAAGTGTGGTCATTGTTTTGGATTCCTAGCCTAATGTAGCAATTCGCCCTAGTTAGGTAATGACGTCGTGTGGCCATTGTTCTCTAAGACCTGTGTCTTGCGAAATTTTCCTACCTGTGTTCGTGAAATGTATTCCTCTATGCCTGGTGTAATTCGAAATTTTATGTCTGGCTTTTGGTGGGAGGAAATGTAGTATTCCCTGATCATGCACTTGTATGGGCCAATTTCAGTATGATTGGACGCCTGAATAGCTGTTCTCCTTTGCGTCTAAATTTTCACTGGCACTCAGACCCGTGACCTTATGTCATTCTCTGTGTTTTATGTTTGCGTTGTGTGACAGGGCTTGGGGCTTTCCCAGTGTGGTCGTTGCTTGTGTTCCGTGTACCAAAAATACCATTGGATAGTTAGTTTTTGGTACGCGTGTGGTGTGTGGTCATGGGTTCGAATCCGGTTGTCTGTAAAGACTTGGTGTGATCATTTCCGTGCCGCTTATAATATGGCACGTTTCCGTGGCTGTGCAATGCGCATATGAAAGCATGCATACCTGTGTAGAGTTTGTACGTTTTTGATTTCCCCACGTAGTGTAATTTTGGAAGATATAGGGTCTCTAAATCGGGCGTGAATGATGTGTTGATTTCTGTCCAGTAGGCTTTGGCTCGCTTGTCTGCGTCGAGCAGTCTTGCTCATTGAGGAGTATGTTACAGCTGATACGACGGTGTTGAATTACGATGTTGTGTGCTTTCATTTGTGTCATGCTCTGCCCACGTCCTAGTTTTCTGCACGTGTGTGTGTGTGAACCTGATTGCTGCCTATAATGATTGCTAGCAGTTCCTCTCTCATTGTAGAAAAAAAAAACTTTGTGGTTTAATATGACCGTTGATTTGTAGCTCATGCGCCAGGGGATTTCCGTCTTACTTGGAATCCAAACCACAGGCCATGGCATTTCACTTCGGAAATCCCATATGCGTTGTACGCGAGTGTGTCTGGTCCGCTAGTCGCGTATTTGGTGACCAGATGCCAGAGGCGATTGTATTGTTTTTCGTTTATGACCCGCTGTTAGTGGGACTGTCCCAATTAGTCTTAGCTTTCCCATTATCCTTATTCTACGACTGGATATTTACTCAACCTTATATTCCTGGTATTCAGAAGGTTGCGGGTTTGGAGACCGCCTTTTACCCAGAGTAATTGTTTCCGGCACCATGAAGGTTGTGTCTCCGGGACAGTTCTGGTGAGTGTTAGGATCGTATCCCGGCGCGGTCAGTGGGCTATTTCTTGGCCCTCTTTTCACGCCTGCCCGTGGGATTACTTCCTTTCCTTTTGGCAGTATTTCCGCCTTTACGTGTACCTATGTCTAAAAATTATGTCGTGAACACCATAAAAAATGTTAAAAAATAAAAATGTGCTTGGGACCTGAGTGTAGTATTTACCATTTAGGTAACGTGAGTACTACCGTAAACTGGTTACGTCTCAGGGGAATCTACCGACACTGTCTAGTACACATTAGGAAGGCCATTGCAAGACGTAATTGATATACCTGTATCCACGTCACGAGCAAAGCCAGTGCACTATGGGAGTCAAACCTGCCCTGCAAAGTAATTGTAACTCACCAAAATGACAGTGTCTCGTCCCGATGTGCAATTGGGCTTTTCAGTTGGCTAAAGCACACCTCACCAAATTTTTGAAGTTAGTTTGAGATTCTTAATTCCTGCCACACTTACGGCTTTCGCCCGCAACAGGAGAATCTATCAAACTGTGGAACCCTAACATAGAACGTTTAGTCATTTCTACTTAGAAAGACTCACTTAAGCTTTATGCTGTGATTTTATGCTTAAGTTGTGTTCAAAATATCTCTTTTTCGGCCTGAAGCCTGCTTGGCTTCCACTTGGCTTAGCATATTAGAGACTTTACGTTATGGCGTTAATCACTTCGCCCAATAACCATTGATGGCCTGAGAGAAAAATGCCATGGTTCCGAAAAAAAAACAAGAAGGATTTAGAATTGTTCCTTCTACTTTGGCTATATTGCACTGTATATACATAAAATAAGAAAGAAAAATATGCGATTTCATGTTGATTATGTACTTGTTGGACCATTTTCCTATCGCCCCCGTGTGAAAGAACTTATGTGGCCTATAATTTTGGTGTTAGCGATGTTAGTTTATTTCTGTGGCCCTGGTGGAAGTCGTTATCCTCTTTCGAGCTTCAGTGCTCCGAAAGGTGAAGGGTTTTGCCCTGTTATTAGATGATAGGCCTCTGGAATCCACTGGGGTGTTCCTTTGCTACCTTCCGGCGGAATTTCTAGCAAAGTAAGCTTTGGCCTACTGCCACCGTGGCGCGTGTCTATAGGTTTAAATGTACCTGTATTCGAGGGCCTAATTGCGCTTGGCGCTGCCCTAGTAGATTTTACGGGAGTGTGTATATATTTAACTGCGTGGTTTTGTGGGATAGTTAATAACATTTTTCCTAATTCCCGTGTAGTGTGCAGTAATGCCCGGTCAAAATGTTCGTGCGTATATCGTGCATCCTGAGGGCCTAATACCGGTGTTCGCCTTTGTTCTGGCAAATTTGCCCTTTGAACTGGCGGTAAAGGTCGCTTAATGGCTTGTGTCCGGCCTAGCAATGTGGTGGTGTGTAGTCTGACCGTTTTTCGGCCTGTGGCCACGGACGACTCCTGCCAATGTGTTAGCCTATCTGTGTACGTGTATGTAGGCTTTATATACTGTAGGGCGGGCTCTATGTCGTCTGCCCATGACGTGGTTACGTCCAGTTGTCCCTCTGTTATATCATGTGTATTTAATGGCCCTAGCTTCGATTCCCTCTCGTCCTTTTGTTCCGAGGGGATTGTTCTAGGCTCTGCCCCTCGGTTTGGCAAAATCGCCTCCCGATCCGGGGCTGAAGGACGTGTGTTTGTGTTAGGTTTATTTTGTAGTAAGTTGGAGCCTAACCTGGCCGTCTTCTTGACTGTGGCCACGGTGAACTCCTTCCATTCTGTGGCAGTACGTGGCGAGAGGGACATCCTCGCAAATTGTCGAGTCAGCGTATCTACGCTTATGTCCTCTCTCGGGTGGGCTGATGGCCCTACCATGAACTCAAAAATGGCCTTATTGGCTTGGAGCTCACAGTATTCATCCCAAATTTGGGTGTACTGCCTATTGAGGCATATGGCCTGTTCAGCGACTTTGGTGTCCTGAGTCCCTATCCGTCTGTGTTCCGTGATGAGTGTTTCCCATTGTTGGAACATAAACTCGTGTCGACAGTGTAGTTGCCAGTGTGCTTTTATGATTTGTGTGCGGAGGGTGGGGATTTTCGCCCGAATCTTGCGATTTTTAGCACTGCGGAGTGGCCGGACAAGGGCTCTTATGATCCGCATGTACTGGGCGTGCAGGAGCTGCTGAAACCTTCTGAGGTAGTCCTGCCTAGTTTCAAAAACTCTGTGCCAGGCAATTAATTCCTGGTACTCCCCAATGCTCCTTAGCACAGCTAGGCGGTATAGGGGGGCCATGTTGAATGGAGTGTATGTGAAAAAAATAATAAAAAAAAATCTGTGCGTGTTTTGACAGTGTATTCTTATATTTCTCTGATTCTGTATGGGGCTGGGGGGTTGGTTTGTTAAGAATTTCCCCTGTGTAGCTAGTTTGGAGCACTCAAAAAAAATGGTGCTTTTTGTCTGGGGGAAAAATTTTCTCACTATTTGCTTGGCTTTTTGCGGTACGGAAGGGGTCGTTTTAACTACGAGGGCTCGTTGATTGAGTCCCTTTTCTCTATGCGTAGTACCCCGCCTCCACCAGTGTTTTAGATCCCTTATTTGGGGGTGGATCTAAAAGGGAGAGTTGCTGTACTAATTTATGAGGTTGTGCCTAAAGAAGGGTAGCTTCCCTTGACAGGGCAAGCTGACCAGTGTAGTGTGTTGTGGTGTGCTAGGAACTAGGGGGCGTTCCTATAAATAATGTGGTAGTGTTTGAGGGGATGGGACCCACTGCAAAGGGTCGCTGTACTAGTCGCTCAGCTGACTGCTTGTTATGTAATCGACTCTGCTCGTATCAGCCGGGTGGCACGCGCTGCTTGCTGGCAGCCGGCTCGAGAAACACAAAGATACCTGAGTTAGCGCTAATGGCTTACCGTCTGTCACGTCTTTACGTGACGGGAATAAGGAAGGGCGTTGGGATGTAAAGAGGCGTATAACAGTAATGCTAGTGTAGAGTGTGGACCAAGTGTTTTATTGGTCTGTGATATTCTTTGTGTGAGTCCCTTGTAGGGAATGAAATTATGTTTATAATGTGATACAAGTTGTGGGTTGCAGGTTACATAAATAGGAACTCTGAACACGATTGACTGACTCACCTCGGTTGACACCAGCGTAGCTTCGGCCGTCTTGATGGAGCACTGACAATGGAGAGAGAGTTTGACCTCATTAGGACGTCTTCTTATACCTTCTGACGCCCTCCTGTCAGCAATGTATTGGCCCAGTTAGTACTATGTCGCTGAGTGTAATGATTACGTAAGGCTTGAGCTGCTTTATGGAGTAGCAAGCTGTCCTTACAGTATTAATGGATGTTGCCCCGGCTTTCCAAGGGTTGCCATTTTAGGGGATTTAGCCAGATATTGGGGGGATGGTCTCCAAGGGGTGCATACCCCTGGGATGCTGTACAATACAGAGGCATAATATTTTCACGATGATAACTGTTTTAAGGGGCCTAAGAAATCTTTCTGAACTAATTGTACACCGTCACTTCAATTTATAAGCAGCGCAAGATGTAACTGTTTACCCGCGGCTTCGCCCGCAATAACATTTGGAATCCCGTTATAACATTAGTTAAATAGATAGATAAGCATGGGTCCTAGTGGAAAATAATTCTATCACCTGAAACCAAAAATGCATGGGACGAAAAAAAATCAAAATATCATGTTGGTTTCGGACCCTAAAAGACGTGAAAAATATAATAAAAGTATTAAAAAAACTATTTTTTGACATTTCATTCGAATCAATTTTATGTCATTCCTGGGACTTAGAAAATTCCGGCCAAAAAGTACAAAATCATTAATAACTCCCTAAGTATTCGTCGTATGATGAAATAGCAAGAGGCAAAAAAGATGTAATGTGTTATTGTCTACGACATTGTCCATGTATAATTTTACACTCAGACATATTACGTCCCCCCCATAATTTCACCCCTCCCAATGGGCCCCTTAAATTGGATTTATGAAAAAACGGTCAAAAACCTATTTACTTATTTTTATGCTGATTTTTTCCCCACTGAGTTCCAAACCCCTCGCTTATGTCGTTTAAGAGATAGGAATCCTTCAACCCCCACTTTTCACCCCTTTCACCTCATAATATACACCACATCGAAAAAACCTCAGACACGTGTCTTCTTATTTTTAGTGATGAGTTCATATGCCGAGTATCACTTCCCCCAATGAAACCAATCGGGAGATATTGCTATTCAATGAAATGCAGTTCTACCCCCCTTAACACCCCTTTACAACCTGAATATCCAGAAGTTCTTTCTTAGTGGGTGTTTGCGGCCCTTGAGGAAGCTGCATACCAAATTTCAATCCAATCCGTTCGGTGGTTTCTGAGATTTCGTGATGAATGGATGAGTCAGTCAGTCAGTGGTATTTGAGCTTTATATAGTAGATAGATTTTGAGTATGGCTTTTAGTGCCAGGAGTGTCCGAGGACATGTTAGACTCGCCAGAGACTGTAACTGCTTCTATGTGGACACCCATGGGGTGAGCTGCAAGTTCCGTTAAATTTCGAGTAGTTCCAACTTTCGCTACCAGTTGTCACCGACACCTAGTGGTGATCGTTGGTACTTTGATAGAGCGTTTGAACGAAATCTAACCTAAAGTCTGTTCGCTGAGTCGAGACAGTGCGCGTAAACACTTGCACGTGGTCACTTGACAGCCTGGACAGGGAAACTCGCCCAGTACAGTCATCGGCTTTGCCGGACAAGGGTAGCCAAGAAGCTCCGAGATCATTAGTCAAGCTGTAGCCCTAGAAAAGACAAGACTTGCTGCACTGTGTACTGTTGCCGGTCATAAGCAGTTACAACTAATTAATTAATTAATTAATTAATTAATTAATTAAATACATAATAGTATATTATGCAACGGGCCTATAATGGCAATAATTAATACACGAGTATGTTTATTTCCATACGAGTGTCTTAATTACCATTATAGGCGAGTTGCATACGACTGTTTATGTTCGACGATAATTATTATAACTATTTTATGTTCGAACATAAATATTCATAAATATATGTCGAGATTTCGCCAGTTTTATGTTCTGAACAGAGCGCATGGGACGCAGAGAATGCCTTGTATTTGGTCATGGCCTCCTCGATCACCCTATTATGACACTAGGCCACGCAGTGAAATTTAAATTAGAAGGCCGTGGAACTCAGCGCATCTAATTATCTAATTGGTCAAACAACTGTTTCTTGAGCTGTGATTGGTGGGAGAAACTGTTTGATAATGAAAAATAGTGTTATAATGAGCCTCATTATAGTACAGTTTTCTGACATATAATAGTTAGGGTCGAATATAAACGAACAATAAATAAGCCGCGCTGTAGTATGTAACCGATAAGTCAGCCCGCCTCTCATGTAGGCTATGTAGTTGGCGTACGTTCAACAGGCACAGCTCTATGCACCCTTTGCGGGCAGCTCTGCAATCACGCGTTCAACTGTGTTTACTTCCACTATCTAGACTCGGCGAACAGACTTTAGAAATTTAGCTTCACTCAAGTTTAGTTAATGGAAGGATCTTTTACATGCCATGAATCTATGACATGGGACCGCGCGCCGTCTTTACTTCCCCTCCGAAGGAAGGCATACTGAAGGATTTTAACGCTCTTAAAATATCCGATGACTTCGGCCGGGTTTGAACCCGCGATCTTGGGCACAGCAGTTCAGCATGCTACCAACTACGCCACCGAAGCCGCTACTCTTATTATTATTATTATTATATATGACGTAGTCTCGCAGATTTTTAACTCGTTACTATTCCGATACAATACGTTAATGAGGCAGGCTGTCCTTGCTCTGGGTGGAAACCCCTGTGGGTTCAGAGGGGTTGAAGTATCCTCTCACCGCAGCTCCAGACTTGCTAAACAAATACAATCGCCAGCTGGTGCGGCTGTGGACTTTGAGACCAGTGCAGACATTGCGGACTGTGCAAGGGTGTAATTTACTCCAAGAGATTATCAGCAGCAATAAAATGTGCGCTTATGCTTCGTTGTGGGTTCGAGTCTGGCCCAGCAGTGGCTGGCGTGTTACATTTTGCTTCTCAGCTGAACAGTGGTCGAGTTAAACGATTTCATAGATTGGAGTCAATCGATAATCGACCGTCATTTCGGTTCGATCCTTTATTGCGTTCCAAAGGCATCAACCAGCAAAACCTGCGACTACAGCGCTGCGCGGATGTGGACATAGTTTACATGGCAGTGCGGATAGCGTATGAACTTCGGATAATATTTGGAGAGAGTTTGAGGATAGTTTTTAGAATCCAACCCGAATTTGTTTAATATTTTTACTAGGACGCGGATATTTGTGACATACCGGTGTCATATTTTCCCGTTATGTTTTTTTCATGACAAATTTAAGATGGTGATTTAAGCTAATCTCATTCAAATTATGTCATTAAGCATAATTAACACTCGGAATAGGAAAGGGTTGCAATTCTGGCTGTGTAACATTCATTTTAAACATAGCACTTGCCACACAAAGCCTAAAGGATCGACTTTTCCTCAAAAGTCTAAACATGTTGCTTTAGTAATTTATGCTTTATCTGATGATGATCACTTGACGATCGAAACTGGTCATCCTAGTGTATTTATTAATCTCAGGTAATTTATTTCAGCATTTGGGCATAACCCAGCTCTTTTTGGGTACATTCGTGTTGACCGACTGAAAAGCACCAAACTTTTGTTTGCTTTATCTAATAAAAAAAATTACGAGCCTTACAGTAGTCGCATATGATGTGTAACATCTGACATAGAAGAAACCTCACGTGAAATTGTTGATACACCGGTATTTTATACTATTATTGGCACAAATATTAATCTATTGTAAAAGGGAGTGTTTTACAGATATTGTAGTTTATAATACGGAACTCATTTTATTAGATGATTTGTAGCTTCCACCAGCACTAGCCTAAATAAAGAATACGATATGGATCATCTAGATTAATAGACGCGACACCGCTCATAACCTTAAATTCCTTATAAACAGGTCCTCTTGATTCACAGACCAACACGTAATTTCATATGGATTCTGTTAAAATGAGTCATATTGATATGATAAATATCGTTTAAAATGATAATCTGGTAGCAAAAATATCTACCCCGCCCAGGATTCAATCCCAAGATCTCTAGATTCACAGTCATACGCAACAACCCAACGGCTATTCTGACTACGCAAATATTGTGCACAAGATGGTGACTTATTTCCACGTTCCAATAATACTGCATTACGGAATTAAGTTTCATTTATATTTTGCTTGTTTCGATAATGTTCCTGAGTGACATTGAGTTTAAAATGCCTTATGCCAATGCAATGCCGACTACTAACAATGTTTGATATTAAGGCATTTTACCATTTAAATACTGATACGAAGACTTCGAACATGTACCATGTCATTTGTTTCAATCACTTGACACCAGAGTTCGCATGAGCGTTTTCCGTTCAGTAAGTCATATACATTCCACATGGCCGAGAGTGCGTCATGGTATCAATTTTCGACACCGCGCGTTGATTGTTTCTCTTACCAGTGGCAGCTGGATCGATCGATCGAGTTGGCAGTGCGTCTTATACTCCCGTTCGATCCACCACTGCCAGCTAGGGCACACTTCCATTCGATCGATCGAGCGGGCAGTGCATACTTCCATTGTCCACCACTGCCAGCTAGTACACTTCCGTTTGATTGATCGAGCGGGCAGTGCATACTTCCGTTTGATCCACCACTGCCAGCTCGATCGTTCCGATCCACTTCCGTCCCCAATTTTCAAAATCACTCCCACAAAACTATCCAGCAACTGAGCGGAAAGATGTTACACATCAAAAACTTGATTGTAATGCCGGTAGATTCGGATAGGAAACGTGCGTCTGCGGAAAAAGTCATGTGGATGCGGGGCGGATGTGGATAACGTTTGGTTTACCTGTAACTATTTATTTTTAATCGCTTACCTTTCCAGCTCGGCTTCACCCATGGACACTGCGAGGGATCATTCCTCTACCGCGCAAAATATCTGGGAGCTGAACGCACTACCTTGGCTCTAATTAACCCTTTACAGGGCAAAACTATTTTATATGTTTATGTGTTTTTACATTTTAATTTATTATAATTATTAATAATGTTATTTTCGGTTTCGCTAATATTAATGTTTATATATTTATTTTTAGCCTACTTTTCACATTTTGCAAAAATGAGGAAAAGTAGTCTTATGAGATCGGGCAAATGTGTGTCTGTCTGTCTGTCTGTCTGTCTGTCTGTCCTTCTGTCTGTCTGTCTGTCTGGCTGTGTGTGTGTGTCCCCCCCTACCAACTCCTAAACGGCTGCAGGAAGCCAAACGAAATTTGGTAGGAGTAAAGATCTATACCTGAATATCTCACGGCCATATTTGAAAATGATGTCAGTGCTACCAACTGCTGAAAAATCGCAATTGAAATTTGAGCTTCATGTTGGATATCTTGGAAGGTATGAATGGGAGCTATTTCAAAATTGGCACACGTATAGATAATAATATTTCAGTTAAATTTCCAGGAGGCCGTGCATGGCAGTGTTGCCAAAATGATTCTAAGCCTGCTGATAGGTCTAATTTTAAATGCATATAACTTCTATACTATCAATTGGATTTCAACCAAATTTTGTATGTAATATGTGTTCATAAACAGATATGACCGGGCGTATTCGTACGAGCCACCAGGGCTGGGAACTGTCAATAAATGTTATCTCTATTCTTTTATCCAAATACCAATATATCAGAAAGTATGCAAGCCGACAGCTTTAAACTATGCACACGTATAGTACCTGACATTCTAAATTAATTTGGAGTAACTTATGTACATCAGTGCTACCAACATGAATCTAAGACTGCTGATAAGACCAATTTTTAAATACATGTAACTTCTATAATATCAATTGGAATTCAACCAAATTTCCTATGTGCTATGTGTACCATAACAGATATGACTATGCTTATTCTTAAGAGCAACCAGGGCTGCCAACTGTTAATAAATGCTGTCTCTATTTTTTACCCAAATATTAATATATCAGAAAGTATGTAAGCCAACAGCTTTAAACTTTGCACAAGTATAGTACCTAACATTCTAGATTAATTATGAGAAACTAATATACGTCAGTGCTGCCAACATGACTCTAAGCCTGTTGATAGGTCCAATTTTCAAATACATGTAACTTCTATACTAACAAATGGATTTCATCCAAAATTGGCACAGCAAGATATCATAATATTTCAGATTATTTCTGACCAACGCATGCGTGACATTGTTGCCAGCATGATTTTACGCGCGCTGATAGATCCAATGTCTAACTGCATGTAACGTCCATGCTATCCATTGGACTTCAACCAAATATTGTATTCTGTATCTTAAGAGATGGAACTAAGAATATATTCAGTCACCAGGGCTGCCAACTGTAGTGTTCTATTAGGCTACAGGTATATTTCGAACTAATTAGAAATTTCGATATTACCAACTTAATTTCGCTATTTTTCTAGATAGGTCTATATAGATTGGCTTGAATCTTAAATTTTAAGAAAAGTAGGCTCTTTAGTTCGTCACGGAACTTCTTGTTAATTTTCACTTTATGTTCTTATAGATTTAATTTTGATATTTTTATTGAATTAATTAACTAATCGTGAATTAATTTTTAGCCTATTTCCAATTTTGAAAAAATAGGCTTATGAGATCACCTATTGTCCGCGCGCGTGTGTGTGTGTGTGTGTGTGTGTGCGTGTGTGTGTGTGTGAGGTGTGTGTGTGTGTCCCTAATAAATTCTAAACGGCTGGAGCGATTTCAATGAAACTCGGTAAGGTCATAGCACTATTCCAGGCGACGACGACCGTGCTCTTCAAATTTTGTTACGTCTCACCAATCCAACATGGCGGCTGTGCGAAATACTTCACCAGCATTCAATATCTCCGAAACTATTACCGATATCACCCTGGAATTTTTTACGGTGATAAAGGGAACTACTAGAAGTTCACCTATGTGACTCTTGAAAAACTGATAACGACAAAACCAACATGGCGGCCAAGCGAATTTGGGATGTTTACATAGACGTTTCTCGCGATATAACCAACCAAAACCAATAAAACGTGGTACAGTATATGTTTATACACTTTGTAATGCATCGACATCTAATTTCGTTCAATTTTTACATAACCACAAGATGGCCGCTGTGCGAAATATTTCACCGGCATTCTATATCTCTGATACTATTAGCGGTATCACCCTGAAATTTTGTACGGAGATAAAGGGCACTACTGGAAGTTCAGCTATAAGATTTTCAAAAACCGGTTAACTAAAAAACGAACATGGCGGCCAAGCGAATTTGAAAATTTAAATAGACCTTTCTCGCATTGAAACTTGGTACAGGAAATGTTTATACACATTGTAATGCACTGGTATCTAATTTATTTCAATTGTTTACATAACCTCAAGATGGCGGCTGTGCGAATTTTAAAATCTAGTTGTTGATTGAAGTTTGAATGCTACACGTACACAATAATCTTCATGTAACAGTACATAAATCTAGGACCTACATATATAAAATCCAACATGGCGACCATCCGAAATATTTAGCCGGTTCTCAATATCTACGAATCTATTACAGCAATCAAACTGAAATTGTGTATGTTGATAGAGGCAATTAACATAAGTAGGATATATGAAAATAGGCTGTATAGTTCTTCACGGAACTACTTGTTACAATTATTTTCAATTTTTTTAGAGTTATGTTCATTATTTTAATTTTTACATTTCTTTTATTATTGTAATTTTATTTTCATGACTTTTAGCCTATTTTCATTTTATGAAGAAAATAGGCGTATGAGATCACCTTTTGTCCGTGTGTGTGTCCCCTGATAACTTCTAAATGGCTGGAGCGATTTCAATGAAAGACGGTAAGATCATAGCACCATTCTGGCCGACCCCGACCGTGCCCTTCAAATTTTATTCAGTTGCACCAATCCAACATGGCGGCTGTGCGAAATATTTCACCTGCATTCAGTATCTCCGAAACTATTACCGATATCACCCTGAAATTTTGTACGGTGATAAAGTGAACTACTAAAGGTTTACCTGTGAGACGTTCAAAAACCTGGTAATTTGAAAACCAACATGGTGGCCAAGCGAAGTTGAGACTTTTATATAGACTTTTCTCGCGATTTAACCATCCAAACGTAATGAAACATGGTACAGCAAATGTTTTTACACATTGTAGTGCACTGGATTCTAATTTAGTTCAATTGTTTACATAACCTCAAAATGGCGTCTGTGTAAAATATTTCACTGGCATTCTAGATCTCCGAAACTATTAGAGATATCATCCTGAAATTTTGTTCGGTGATGAAGGGCACTGCAACAAGTTTATTGTTGTTTCATCTGAGCGCATTGAAATGTGCCACTTTCATCCTGAATGATTGAGAGCGTAGGCGCTAATATTGCGCCTAGCGATGCGTCTAGCTGTGATGGAATTTAATATGAGAATACCACACACATACGATATCGAATTACTACAGCTTATTGGCTGCATTGGTTATAGTGAACCGTTAATATTGACTAGATCAATACTTGACACCTCTCACAATAACTAGGAACTCCCGTTTCCTTCTGCTAACATTCAGTGTGCACATGTTTCACGAGTGTAGGGCTTTGGGAACATTGTAGGATATCTTGGCCCAATAAGATATTTTAGGAAATTTATTATTATTATTATTATTTATTTACCATAAATCGTACACGAAGTATGGAAGGCCTAGTGAAAAAGGGCAAGCCCCACATACATATTTCATGCTTCACAGGCACAGCTTACATCTACATTTGTTTTAACAATATTTACAAGTTTTACAAAGATATTTGCAGTATTTACATATTTAGAATATTGACATAGTACATTTTCCTGTTCACTCACTCTCTCACGCACGCACTTTCATAACCTCGATCACGCGATACATACATTCATTCCATTCAGATACTCATTCATTCAGCGAGACAATCAATCACTCATACATACGTTTATTTATACAATGTACTTTTTTACGTACGGCTTGAATTTCCTAAGAGGCAAGATCTTGGCATCCCCTGGCAGCGCGTTCCATAACCGCGCAGAGCGGCCGTAGAAACCTGTCAGGTAAGCATTGCTACGTGCGAAGGGCGGAACGAGGGTTACACCTCGTCCTCTCCGAACTGAGTGATATGCCAATGACAGTCGGCAAAAAGGGTCAATAATAATGGAACCTGTAAGGGATTTTTTAAAGAAAAATTAGATCAATTTGTTTGGCTGTTGCCTCTATAGATGGAAATTTTGACAAAGGGGAAGGGGAATAACGAGCTATTAGCCTTTCTGCGCGGTGCTGTACACGCTGGAGCTTGTTTATGTTTTCCGCTGTAGTGGGATGCCAAGCAGGTAAGCCGTACGTTAATATTGGACGGACCATGCATGTGTAAGCCATCCTGAAGGCTCTAGGTTTACAACCTCTCATGTTTCTGTACAAGAAACCCAGAACTTTGGTGGCCTTACATCTTGCCTCTTCACTTTGTATGTTCCAATTCAGGGTGTCGGAGATTGTTACCCCTAATAACTTTAAGTTTGTGCACTGTGGGATGACACTGTTCATAATTTTGTATTCATTCTCAATGGGTTTTTGTGACCTGGTTATTCTTATGTATTTACATTTTTGTACATTTATATTTAAATTATTCACAGAACACCACAGCGATAAGTTGTCCAGATATGATTTAAGACAGAGGGAATCTTCTTCATATTTAATGCCCCTGTATAGCACGGTGTCATCTGCATATAGTGACATTGATGAGGTGACACAGCCAGGAAGATCGAGCACATATATAGTGAAGAGAAGAGGTCCGATCACAGAGCCCTGAATCACTCCAGAAGTAACTTGAGCAGCCTGCGATCGAGCTCCTCCGTACACCACACACTGCGTTCGACCCTCTAGGAATGACCTCACCCATGCAAGTAAGCTACCCCGTATGTTAAGCTGCTGTAGCTTTAACAAAAGTCATTCATGAGACACTTGATCGAAGACCTTAGCCCAATCCAGTGCAATACAGTCCACTTGTTTCACTTCTGGCTGATTCAAGTAGAACTGAAACTCATCAATGACTTTTGTCAATAGAGTAGTGCAAGAACGACCCGGAAGAAAACCGTGCTGATTTGGGTCGAGCAGTTCTGTGCGCTTGAGAGTGGCAAGATGTACATGTCACAAATAACTGATTCATACGACCCTTCGAATCACAAATTACACACACCTTATTCGGCCCTGGGTTCATCTCCACATCTCCACTGAGGGCCACAGACAGCACCACGAGATGTAATAATGTAGCGGGTGGTCTGGCAACCCCGCGCAGTGCTGGGCGCCCTCTGCCTGCTGCCGTGACTATCAGCCCCTCGCTTCCACACCATGTGAGAGAAGATATATTGAGTTTACAAACTACCATGAGGTGTTCCTTCAGGTCCGAGTTCACACACGAGTCTTCAATTGTTAAAGAATGATCGAGGATCTTTTTCGAGGCACCCACTGAGCTTTTTACTAGGTAGAACACGAGGAAAAGTTGGAGCACTCTAACTGCTACACACCTGCTGGCCGCCATCTTGACTCTTTCTTGGTCATGATTTCAAACATTGAGGTATTCGATGCCAGTGTTGCCAAGTAATCTATCATAGAATGCTCTTCAGTCGGTCAACATGATTGATCTGGATTGCGGGGAGTAGCTCCCTTAACTTAACGAAACATTAGATGAATTATTTGAGGAGCTTGGTATCAAAATTGGACAACTCCGTTTTTGTCAGTATTGATTCACTCTTTTGTGACATGTGAATCTACAACTGTTCTGCTTGAAAAAAGACAGAACTTAATTAGCGAGAGTAGCATGTATTTGCTCAGTTCAGAATCAAAATATGGACAGTTCCACCATAATTCGTTTCAAAAAATGACAACTCCTTCAGTAGCCAATGAGAAGCTTGCATTCATGGAATCTTCTCCCAACATGCACTGCAAATTCATCATGGCTGAATGATTAACCTGTAACTACGCTGGTAATATTCTAAACAGTGGACATTGTGATGAGTTGGAGAGGGCAGATTTTGATGAACTAGTTCTTTCTAAGTTGTAAGAATAACTCAAGAATTTCAGTTTTGACTAAAGGCGTCTCAGTACAATTTGTTCATGTCGATTTTTAACTTTAAGACTTAATTGGATGATAAGCTTCGGTCATCATGAGATCATCAAGTACTTTTTACGTGTAGGATTTGATTATGCACAACTTGTGGAACGTTCATCACTTCTATAATTGTTGCAATGTTATTGATATTGTTTGTGTGGTTACGTGCGTCAACACAACCAACTTCAGATATGAATCTTGTTAACACTATTTTGTTAATGTCCGTTTTAATTTAACGCTCCTATTTAACATTTTGAATACCGGGTGAGTTAGCCGTGGTCGTTACGGCATGACTGCTGGCAGTCGCTCACATCCGGGAGGCGATGTGGTTCGAATCCCCCCGCCGGCAACCTTGAAGATGGTCTTCTGAGGTTTCCCATCTTCCTTCCAGGCAAATGCCGGGGTTTGTCCCTAACTATAGGCCACAACCGCTACCTTCCAACTCCTCGTCCTTGCATTCACACTTTCCTCCCCAGACAACACTCCACACGCGACGGTACGTGCCTCGAAGCAGCTACAAAAACTGGCGAGCCGAACATGTCCTCGGACACTCCCGGCACTAAAAGCCATACGCCAAAAATAAAAATAAAATAATAAATAAATAGATAAATAAAATAAAATATTATCAGAATGAACAATGGCAGGTTGACTAAAAGAATTCTCAACTTGGCCCTCTCACTAAAAACCAAGAACAGCTGGCTACGTGAAATTGAAACAGATCTCCAGGAAATCAACATTTCAGACAATATTATACAGGACAGATGCAAGTTCAGAACCCAAATCGACAATCACCAATTTGAAGACAAACCCAACACCAAGGCCACCATAACTTGGACAGAAGACCGAAGAAAGGCGCTCAGCGAGAGGATGAAGAGATTTTGGAAGGAAAAGAAGGCCAACACATCAGCTAAACAGGTTCAACCGTGCTCCTCAGTCGGGCATAACGATGCAAGAAGAAAATAAAATATTGAGTGCAAGTGACGAGGCGCCTGTTTAGTTCCACATTCCAGCTGTTTGAACTAATTAGGACCGGCCACGGTGGCCGAAATCACTAAAGCGCTAACTTGAACCTCACTGCCATCCGGAGAGCGTGGGTTTAATGCCACGATGGGACAAATGTCTGAACTAATGTGGAGACTATGTGGAAAACTAGCGTAAGATATGTAGAACATTAATTTCAATGACCTGTATGTATTTTGTTTGCCCCCCCAGGGGCTCACATCTAGTGGGACGTGGTTTGGCGACCACGGGACCCCAGCTGAATCCGGCATTGCTTCCACTTAGTTGTGCCGGGCTCCTCTCCATCTTCTTTCCTGTCGACCTCTCTTGGTCAACTCTTGTTCTCTTCCGACCGTGATGGTTTTAGGGTATCCGAGGCCTAGGGAGTCTCTTCCTTTCCCACTTCTGGTGCACCCTGGATAGTGCTACACCCTCAGGGGCTCACAATATCTCCTGCCTTCTGGTCAAGGCCCTCAAGGGGTGTGTGTAGCCCCACCACTTCTGGTGCACCCTGGATAGTGCTACACCCTCAGGGGCTCACAGTATCTCCTACCTTCTGTTCAAGGCCCTCAAGGTGTGTGTGTAGCCCCACCACTTCTGGTGCACCCTGGACAGTGCTACATTCTAAAGGGCTTACGGCTAGTGAGTTTGGGAGTTGGCGAACCCGAGGGATTCCTGAGCTGGGTCCGTTTTGTCCCCTTTTTCCAATGACTTTGGGGTGGGCCCTCTCATCTTTCCCCTTTCCTATCTGCCTTTCATGGCTCTCCTTCCTTCCAAATCACTCAATCCTTATTCTTCGAAGTTTGAGGGCATTTCTATTTTTCCCGTCCTTTATTTGCCTTATCCTTTATTTATTTACCATATCATCTTCTGGTATGTGAGTTTGTAGTTATCATTCTCATCTCATCTTTCACGATCACCCAAACCATTAGGGGCCGATAACCTAAATGTTAGGCCCCTTAAAACAACAAATATCATAATCATCCTCATCATCACATTTTGTTTGGCAAAAAGATAGGGGAACGACTTTTCTATCCGCCCTTGTAGCACGGGAATAATTAGGATCGCGTATCCAGAATTTTAAAGTATAGCCACTAACGCCAAGTTACAATACATTGCTATCCTAGAATCTTCCCTCGGAAAAGAAATTCGGAGGACATGTCTGAAATAATACTGGTAATTTGTGTTTCTCAGGCAGATGCTCCGTAGCAGGAGTTGGTTATAAATCACAAGTTCCAAAGAGGACGCCAGCTATTCTTTAGCAAATCTGAAGTGAATGGAAGCTGTGATAAAACGAAAAAAGAACACCACACATTTGCCTTCTCTTGGCTTCGCTTATAAATCATGAAGAATAAATAAAAGGCGTGTAATTCAGAACGAGAAAGGGAAGAGGAGTGAGGGTTAAGAGGACTGGGGAATAGCAGCCTTCAGAAACAGTAACTGTGCTTCTGTGGGTCGTCTGGTGTTGCAAGTCTTCCATTCTTCCCCCCAGGGGCTCATTTCTAGTGAGACGTGGGTTGGCGACCACGGGACCCCAGCTGAGTCCGGCATTGCTTCTACTTACTTGTGCCGGTCTCCTCTCCGTATTCTTTCCTGTCGACCTCACTTGGTCAACTCTTGTTCTCTTCCGACCCTGACGGTATTAGGGTATCCGAGGCCTAGGGAGTCTCTTCCTTTCCCGCCTAAATTGGCATTTGTCTCATCTTTTCTGAAACTCTCCTTCTGCGAGGGGTCAGCCTTCTTTTTCTTTTCCGGTTATCTCCTGCCTTCTGCTCAAGGCCCTCAATGAGGCAGGGTGTGTGTAGCCCCACCACTTCTGGTGCACCCTGGATATTGCTACACCCTCAGGGGCTCACGGCTGGTGAGTTCGGGAGTTGGCGACTCCGAGGGATTCCTGAGAAGGGTCCAGTTTCCCCCTTTCGTCCCTTACCTTTGGGGCGGACCCTCTCCTCTTTCACTTTCCTACCTGCCTTTCATGGATCTCCTTCCTTCCAAGTCCCTCAATCCGCATTCTTCGAGGGTTGAGGGCATTCTTTTTCCTCCTGTCCTTTATTTGCCTTATTCTCCTTTAGTTTTCCATTTCTTCTTCTAGTATGTAGGTTAGTTGTTGGTTTTAGTTTTAAGTTTGCATTTCATTTTCATCTTCACGATCACCCAAACCATCAGGGGTCGATAACCTAGATGTTAGGCCCCTAAAAACAACAATTTCGTCATCATCATCATCATCTTCCATTCTTCTGGTGACACACACATGCACGACTTTTTAATGTGTAACATCATTCAACTCGGTTGATGTATATTTTAGTGTGGCGGTGATTTTGTAAAAAGGGACGGAAGTGGGACGGAAATGCAACGGAAACAATAAGCGCGCGCGGTGGCGGAGATTGGTACAACGACATACTGTCGGCCATGTGGCTATGTGGATTGTAAATCGCATACGGTTTACTACAAGGTTTGGAGGCCCCATTACATATATTCCTACAATAAATCATCATCAAGTTGTCGTTCTTTGGTGTGAAATTATTCATTATATCATATTTGCTGAAAGGATCTGGCACACGAGTTTTAAAAGTAGTTATTTCAATGACCAACAGAGTTCACTGTTAACTTGGATTTTCGCTCCCGGCAGACACACAGTAGGATAACATGTCACATGTTACACATCATATGCGACTACTGTAAGGCTCGTAATTTTTAAGAGCGTTAAAATCCCTCAGTAAGCCTTTGTTCGGAGGGGAAGTAAAGCCGGCGGGCCCATGTCACAGATTTATGGCATGTAAAAGAACCTTCCACTAACTAAACTTGTGTGAAGCAAAATTTGTAGCTTAGGTTTGATTAATGCTCTTAAGTTCCAACGTTCGTCACCAGGCGCAGGTTGCAATGGGATTTAGTGGTAGCCAAGTTCACAGCTAGGTGTCGTGGTCGGTAGCACTTGGTAGCTAAAGTAGGAACTACTTGAAATTATCGTCTGCTGTCCTTACTTGAATGGTTATCAGACAGATTCTACACACACACAAAGTACATGACCGCGTTGGCACAGCCCCTAAACTAAGGAGCCAACCAAAACAATCATGATCATTCATAACTCTAGGCTATATACTGTACATACTGTATAAACTAAATGTGCAGGCCTGTGTAGTGTATGACTTAAGTGTAATGGTGGTTCTTAGGGCAGGCCACAAAGGTTATCAGCTGCACAAAATGTTGGTGTTTTCTTCAAATTTTCATTGATGATAGTTATAATTAGGTTAATGGATCTGATCGGGTGATTATCAGCCAACTTTCTTGATTTATAAAGCATAACCAGCATAATAGAGTCATACATGTCATTAGTATGCTTTGTCGAGTTTATTAATTTAGATACGTAAAAATATTACAAATATAACCAAGTCAGACAATTCCTACGGATAAGAATTATACTTAAAAATATTTTATTCTCCATCTTCTAATTTCCTATCCATGTACACATGTCACCGTAGGCAATCCAACACTGATATGTCACCACACCAAAATATCGCATATAGCAATGTTACTTCACACACGTCCCCGTATGCATTCCAACACTGATATGTCAACAGATCAATATATCGCTTATAGCGATTATACTTCACACTTTTCATACTGATACGAGATACCCCTAGTAGCAAGTTCGTTAATGGATCAAAGTAGGTAAAGCACAACACAAATGGTCCTTTAAAGAAATATTAGCTTTATTGCAGGTCAGAAAGTTACACCACACAATAAGCAAATAGAAACAATTAGCTGCCTTACTCAAGTTTGCTCTCTTATGAAGCATTCTCGCCTCTTCTACTCGCTCACGCAGTTAATCCCTCACTAATGAGACCGGTAGCCTCGGTAGAAATACCTGCAACGCTTCCTTGAGTACACAAGCTACAGTTATTTACGATAGTCTGGCACTCACCACTAGATGCTAGAACACCACACACTGCTTCGCTGTCCGCAGGCTAGGGAACAGTCCACTGGGTTTCGCAATTCACACAGCACTTCACCACAATAACATATGTCGCACAGTGAAACACACTCGCTCATAAACACAGTCCATCCCTCGCTGGCCAGGTCGCTTTATATAGCGGGGCTGGTGACTCAATGGATGTTTCCAGAGCAGACCAAGATTCACGGTTACTCGAGAATTCCATTACCGGGTGGGCCGCGAAGGTTCGAGACGGTCTCTTTGTTACTGCCTGTCTTCCTGTTGCGCAAATCGCTGGTTAACACAGAGGCACGGGGTAGCCTGGGGCGAGCTGTGAATCACGCGAGGAGGTGATGAAACAACCGCGCAGCCGTAACAATACAATAAACAACAGCTATATTCAGAAGGAACTGTAGTTATCGCCATCTTCATCAGAAATAGTCGGTTAATCACAAGGAATACGATTGAATGGGGATTTTACATCCTTGATTTACCCAAGATCAGCTGATCGCCCCCGAACTTTATTTTGGTCCCTCGCTCGGCCGGTAGATGCATAGCGGGCAGGCTTCATCCTTCGTATTGTATGCTCGAAGAACAAACAATGAACAGCCGAGCGGGAATATATGACACAGGCTAGCCACAACACAAACATTCTCTTAGGTGCTCAACAACATTACATTAGACATGGGAACTAAAATATAAATGTGTATTGAAACATTTGATCTCAAAACTGAAAAGGGGGCGTAACCTCATGTCAACTCGTCATTTAAATTGTGTTTGAGAGTTATACGATTGATTATGGGCACTCTTATTACTCATACTCGTAAATAATAAAATACACTTTAATGTTTAACAAGTATTTCCGTGAAGAACTATACAGCCTATTTTCATATATCCTACTTATGTTAATTGCCACTATCAACATACAAAATTCAGTTAGATTGCTGTAATAGATTCGTAGATATTGAGATCCATTTAAAAATTTCGGATGGTCGCCATGTTGGATTGTTATATGTACATGCCGTAGTCATGTACCATTAAAGGAAAACTATTGCGTAGGTTCTTTATTCAAAGTTTCACTTTGATCGCATGATTACGACACAAGAAATAACAACTTAATTTTAAAACTCGCACAGCCGCCATCTTGAGGTTATGTAAACAATTGAACTAAATTAAATACCAGTGCTTTACAATGTGTATAAGCATTTTCTGTACTAAGTTTCATTGCGTTCGGATTATTCAATCGCGAGAAAGGTCTATTTAAAACTTTCAACTTCTCTTGGCCGCCATATTCGTTCTGTAGTTAACCGGTTTTAGAAAATCTCATAGATAAACTTCCAGCAGTACTCTCTATCTCCGTACAAAATTTCAGGGTGATACCGCTAATAGTTTCAGAGATATAGAATGCCGGTGAAATATTTCGCACAGCCGCCATCTTGAGGTTATGTAAACAATTGAACGAAGTTAGATGACGGTGGATTACAATGCGTATAATCATATACTGTACCAAGTTTCATTGCGTTCGGTTGATTAAATCGCGAGAAACGTCTATTTAAAAGTCGCAACTTCGCTTGGCCGCCATGTTGGTTTTGTAGTTACCAGTTTTTCAATAGTCACATGGGTGAACTTCTAGTAGTTTTTTTTATCACCGACAAAATTCCAAGGTGATATCGGAAATAATTTCGGAGATATTGAATGCAGGTGAAATATTTCGCACAGCCGTCATGTTGGATTGGTGAGACGTAACAAAATTTGAAGGGCACGGTCGAGATCAACCGGAATAGTGCTATGAACTTACCGAGTTTCATTGAAATCGCTCCAGCCGTTTAGAAGTTATTAGGGGGACACCCACACCCACACACACACACGAATCACACACACGCACACACAGACAGACACACGGACAAAAGGGGATATCATAAGTCTATTTTTCATAAATTAAAAAGGCTAAATATGAATTTTTGATACAGAGGAGGGTACAACCTCCCCTTAATGGATCAGTTGACTGTAGTTCATACAACATCCTAACAGGGGAAATGGAGAGGGATTATAATTGGCCCCACTGGTATCTCTTGAGGCTCGCTGGGGATTAGGTTGGCAGCGCTGTAATTGAACTAATACCACACTAACGAAGGGAACAGAGATAGGTTGGTGGTATTAAAAACGTGAAGTCGCCAAGATCCAACATTAATTCCCATCTGCGTGGGGAAATAATGAACCCACTAACAATGAGTCATAATAACAAGCACTGTGCTGATTGGTTGGCTAGTTCCTTAGTTTAGGGGCTGCGACAACGCGGTCATGTAGCCCCGTGTACTTTGGGTGTGTGTAGAATCTGTCTGATAACCGGTGTTAATTGTGATCGCTGTATTAGTGTGTGTTATCTGTAATTCAGGTAAGGACTGCAGACGATCAATTTCAAGTAGTTCCTACTTTTGCTACCGTCAACTACACCTAGCTCTAAACTTGGGTACTAGATGCCACCGCAACCAGCACCTATCGCGGAACATTGGAACTGAGAGCGTTAATCAAATATAACCTTCAATTTTAGCTTCACACAATTGTAGTTAACAGAAGTTTGGTGCTTTTCTGTCGGTCAACACGAATGTACCCAAAAAGAGCTGGGTTATGCCCTAATCCTGAAATAAATTACATGAGATTAATAAATACACTAGGATGACCAGTTTCGATCGTCAAGCGATCATCATCAGATCCATTACACTTAGGCTATAACATCTATGTTTGAGAATACAGGTGAAAAATATTTACAATATGTACAATTATTTAGTTGCAGTGTTGGTAATGCAACTGTCAGTGTATGCTAAATGTGGTATATCTAATGTTACGTGAAATTTTGAAATGGTGATAAAAATCCGTTAGTCGACCATAACTGGTGCCAGAGTGACCACGAAGCTACTCGAAGTTCCAGTTAGGGAGACAACCCGATAAGTATAAGCCTGTATTATTACAGAATAACCATAGTTGATTTTGTACAACCATATAATCACCCCCGAACAGACAAATTCCGGATTTTTTATCACCATTTTAGAATTTCACCTAACATTAGATATACCACATTTAGCATACACTGACAGTTGCATTACCAACACTGCAACTAAATAAGTGTATATATTGTATATATTTTTCACCTGTATCCTCTAACATAGATGTTATAGCCTAATGCCCGTTGCTCACGGTAAAAAATTTCTTAAAATTTATTTTACAACTAATTTTATAAAAATTTGACGAAAGCAAGCTGTGTTGTCCACGGTAAAATTATTTTATAAAATCCGTGGATGTATCAGGATCGCCATCTACCGATAAGCTTCTGAACCAAGAATCAGCTGTTCAACACACATTGGTTTGAGAGTAACTTATGGCTCCAACAAACAAAGCAAAAATTGCTGCTTTAGCTACAATTATATGTCGTACAGTGGTAAAAAGGAAGAAAGGAAATGCTAGGAAGTCCTGGACTCGGGAATGGATAAAAAGAAGAGAAGAGTAGAGGAATACTGTCCTTGGTCGAAAATGAGTTGAGGTTAGAAGATCAGAATTCATATAGGAATTTTCTAAGAATGGAGGAAAGCAGTTTTAAAAATATCCTAGATCTTGTTGGTCCCAAAATTATTCGACAGGACACTAACATGAGGCAAGCCATTTCTCCTGAAATGAGACTGCAAGTGAGTTCGAAGCCCGTTTATCTTCGCCTTCACATCAGCCTGGCTTGTGTTCGGTCGAATTTGTGAAACATATTCGGCGATTCAGATTTCTGCCTCCCTTCTTGCATTTCTATTGTGGTGTATGGGCGTTTTAACCTGATACAAACACTGATATTTCTGGTACTCGTCCAGAAAAACACTAACAGCTTCCTTAGTCCGACAGGAGCCAATTTCGAAGTGCTAGTTTACAAGCGAGCTTCACAATCTTCTCACCACGTGGCGCCAGCATCATCTTCATGTCAGCTTCCCTGATTGGTTCGTTTCGTAAAATTAATTTTACGGAATAGAACATGTCCTATTTTATGGAGAGTTTTATCAAAGGTTTTATAAAACTTGAATTTGACCGTGAGCAACAGAAATTTTATAAAATTAAATTATTGTACAATAAATTTGAAGGAAAATTTTACCGTGAGCAACGGGCATAAGTGTAATGGATCTGATGATGATCGCTTGACGATCGAAACTGGTCATCCTAGAGTATTTAATAATCTCATGTAATTTATTTCAGGATTAGGGCACAACCCAGCTCCTTTTGGGTACATTCGTGTTGACCAACTGAAAAGCACCAAACTTTTGAAAAATATGGCTTCAAACCTCACAATACAATTGTAGTTAGTGGAAGGATGTCTTAATGCCATAAATCTATGACATTGACTCACCGGATTTACTTTCCCTCCGAAGGAAAGCATACTGAGGGATTTTTAACGCTCTTAAAAGATCCGACGACTTCGGCCGAGTTTTAACCCGCGATCTTGAGCGTAGAAGGTCAGCATGCTACCAACTACGCCACCGAAGCCTCACTGTGCTGAATGTTCGCATGATACATCCTCATTGGTTAGGGGATGCTACCAACTGCACCGGCAATGATTATTACCCCCTGTTTATCATTTCACTAAGTATTAGAGACTGTTTGGAACAAAATATTGAGGAAACTACAAACGGTCATTCATTAGAAGAAATACATGGATAGTTGAATGGTCTATATCTCCACCTCGTGACCTAATTGGAGTACTTGTTCCTACCATCAAACTACGTGGATTCTCTCCCTCGAGCTGTCTGGTCCCGTCTCAACAGAATTCGATGTGGCACTGCTCGAACTAGAGCAGCCTTATATCAGTGGGGTTGGATAGACTCGCCTCGTTGTGAATGTGGATATGAAGTGCAAACCATCAAGCACATCGTGCAGGAATGCCCACTATATTATTACTCTGGGACCTGAAAAGAGCTCCATGCAGCAACTCCAAAAGCTGTTGAATGGGTTAAATACCTGGCAGCCCATATATGAAGGGTCCTAATGCTCAACATTGTTTATTTGTAAATTTATATATAATAATTACTGTCTTGTATGTATTTTAATAATCATAATATGTTACTGTATGTATTTTTGACGTAAATAAAACGCTGTGGCGTTTACCGATTGCTGAAACCTTTTATTTTGTCTGCTCACTTTCTGTCGTAAGTTTAACAATTTCAAACAATTGACTACACGCTCCCGCGAGTACGGGTCGCAACAAAAACCAGTCGACACGCAATCGACTCCTTCCTTTCAACATCGAAGGGATGAAGCCTACTCATTAACATGCACCCCACCTTGAAAGGAATTCTCTCAATTAATTAATTAATACAATTACAGTATACAGAATGAATCTATTTCATAGTAATTATTAATGATCCTTTTCTTCTTCCTCTATGGGAAGAGGGCATATTTTTAGTCTACTTTTCACATTTTGAAAAAAATGAAGAAAAAGTAGACTTATGAGATCGATCCGGGAAAATGTGTGTCTGTCTGTCTGTCTGGCTGGCTGTGAGTGTGTCCCCCCCTATCAACTCCTAAACGGCTGCAGCAATCAAAACCAAACTTAGTATGAGTAAAGATGTGCACAGGAATATCTCACGTCCATATTTGAAAATGATGTCAGTGCTACCAACTGCTGAAAAAACGCACTAGAAACTTGAGCTCCTTGTCGGATATATCGCAAGGTATGCATGGGAGCTATTCCAAAATTGGCACACATATAGATAAGTCTATTTCAGTTTAATTTCCAGGAGGCCAACCATGACATATTGCCAAAATAATTTTAAGCCTTCTGTTAGGTCCAATGTTTAAATGCATATAACATCTACACTATCAATTGGATTTCAACCAAATTTTGTATGTAATATCTGTACATGAACAGATATGGTTGAGCGTATTCTTAAGAGCCACCAGGGCTGCCAACTGTTAATAATTGCTCTCTCTATTTTTTTATCCAAATACCAATATATCAGAAAGTATGCAAGCCAACAGCTTTAAACTATGCACACGTATATTCTGACATTTTAGATTAATTTGGAGTAACTTATATACGTCAGTTATACCAACATGGTTATAAGCCTGCTGATAGTACCAATTTTTAAATACATGTAACTTCTATACTATCAGTTGGATTTCAACCAAATTTCGTATGTGCTATGTGTACCATAACAGATATGACTGTAAGTATTGTTAAGAGCAATCAGGGCTGCCAACTGTTAATAAATGCTGTCTATATTTTTTACCCTAATATCAATATATCAGAAAGTATGCAAGCCAACAGCTCTATACTTTGCACACGTATAGCACCTGACATTGTAGATTAATTTGGAGTAATTAATACAAGGCAGTGCTGCCAACATGATTATATGCCTGCTGATATGTCCAATTTTAAAATACATGTAACTTATATACTAACAAATGGATTTCATCCAAAATTGGCACAACAAGATATCAAAATATTTCAGATGATTTCTGACCAGCACACGCAAGGTATTGTTGGCAACATGCTTTTACGCGTGCTGATAGATCCAGTGTCTAACTGCACGTAACGTCCATTGGACTTCAACCTAATTTTGTATTCTGTACCTTAAGAGATGGAACTAAGAATATATTCAGTCACCAGGGCTGCCAACTGTAGTGCTCTATTAGGCTACATTATACCAGGTATATTTTGAACTAATTTGATATTTCGATATTATCAACTTAATTTTGTCATTATTCTAGATAGGTTCATATACTGTAGAATAATCATTGGCATGAAAAGTAGGCTGTATAGTTCTTCACGGAACTTCTTGTTTGATACTTTGAGTGAAGGTTCCACCAGGTGTCTGAATGGTGACTAGTTCCAGATGCACTGCCTTGGTGCTGAAGCACGTAAATACAGCCATGTAACTCTTGTAAACATGGAACCGGCCTCTTCTGTGTCTCTCTCTCTCACTGATATGAGACCTGCGTAGTCCACTCCCATGGTGACAGAGGGCCGAAGAACCAACACAACTCTTTCCTTTGGTGAATCTGCCATGCGTACCTCAGGAACTGTGGGATTAAAGTAATAACACTTCACACATCTTCTAATGACCTTCTTTGCCTCTCTTCTGCCACTGATGGGCCAATATCGCTGTCGTGTTGCATGTAACAACTGCTCTGGCGGACAGTGCTTAAGACGACGATGTTCCCCTTCCATGATTATCCTGGTGATGTGGTGATTTGTTGGGAGAAGTATGGGATGTCTCTGTTCCGATGCTAACTCTAAAAACCGAAGCCTTCCTCCAACCTTAATCAACCCACCATTGTCTAGGAAAGGACTGAGTGAATTTAATGCACTCTTTCTTGGGAGGTCTTGATTATTTGTCAAACAATTTTGTATTTCAGAGAATGCTTCCAACTGTGTCCACCTGACCACATGTCTCTCGGCTCGACAAATTTCCTCTGCCTCTAGTGAGCTTGTTTTCCTTTCTGGTATATCATGTTTGCAGTTGTAGATGAATCTCTGACAGTATGCTACTATACAGCATAATTTAGAGAACGACGAAAATTTGATAAGCAAATTGCTGGTTGCAGTTACCTTTAATGTCACTGTTGTAATCTTCAGTTCTGGCAGTTCTGTTTCAAATTCCTTGGATTGCCTTGGTTGTTGAATTTGTGTGCAGAGCCACGGAGGCCCTTTCCACCAAAGTATTTTGCCTTCAAGTTCTATAGAAGTAATTCCCCTTGAGAGAAGATCAGCTGGATTTTCTGTTGATGGAATATGATTCCACAAGGCGGGATCGGTGGCTTCTTGAATCTTTGCGATCCTATTTGCAACAAACGACTTCAACAACCGTGGCTCAGTGTTGATCCATCCTAAAACAATTGTACTATCGCTCCACAATCTGATATGACCAACTCCTTCTTTCAAAGCACTTGCCGTCGTTGTGACAAGTTGTGCAATAATAAGTGCTGCCTCCAATTCGAGCCTGGGCCACCTTTGTCTTGGCACAAAGTAAATTAGACACGAAGTGATCCTTTTGTGTTTGACTAACTACATAGATGCAGGCTCCAAAGGCCTTCTTGGAAGCATCACTAAATCCGAACAAATCAAAAGTGTCAGAACTATTTCCAGGATTTACATTTCTGATTATTCTGATATCTTTCAGTCTCTCCAATGATGATTAATAGTCGTTCCAACTTTGAAGGTGCTTCGGACACAATGGCTGATCCCAATCTAACCCATCTGCCCATAAGTGTTGCATCAACAATTTTCCTTTGATCAGTACTGGACTCGCAAGCCCCAGTGGGTCAAACATCTATGCGATTTTGGAAACCACTTCCGTTTTGGAATTTGGTGTTTGTCTTGCTAGTATAGCTCGAAACTGAATACAATTCCGTGCTGAGTTCCAGAGAAGTCCAAGAGTCTTACCGGCTTCATCTTTATCTAAAATCAACCAAGTCCCCTCGTTACTTTTGCTCTCCAACTACTGCAAAATACGTCTGTCATTGGACCTCCACTTCCTCAAATGCATTCAACCACTCAAAATGTTACTTTGTATTTGTGGCCGTAGCTGAATCACATCTTATAGAATATATCCTCCACTCAAGCAGTCATACATGTAAAATTCATCATGAATAGCCTTGGCAGCTATTGGAAGTTCACTCTCATGAAGATTAGCCAATTTATTTAAACATCTCATGGCATGGTATTGTGCAGACCCTGTACCGTACGTCACTGTGTTTAGTTGAAAACTCCTCACAGGGGCTGAAGGATCCTCCTTCCACATAATTTGCTTTAATGCTCGATCATCAGGGTGGACGAGGATCTGCCTGAACATCTTTTCCACATCCGCTGTTATGACATACTTATGACTGCGAAATCTAAGTAAAATATGAAAAAGGCCCCTCTGTAAATTAGACCCAATCATGAGCTTGACGTTGAGTGATGTACCGTGTGATGTTTTTGCTGAGGCGTCAAATACCACTCTAACTTTAGTAGTGTCGCTGTCTGGTCTCACCACTGCATGATGGGGTATGAAATATGAGTTTGTCATTTCCTGATTTTTCTGCTCTTCCATCAAAGTCATATGCCCTAGCCTTTGATATTGATTTAGAAAATCTGTGTACGCAGTCTTGAGTTCTGGTTGTCTGCTTAATCTCTTGATTAATGATTCTAGTCTCTTTTGTGCATGACCTTTAGACTCTCCAAGTACGACATCTGGTCTTAATGGCAGCCTTACGATGAATCTACCTGTTTCATCTCTCGAAACAGTCTCTGTGAACTGCCTTTCACAATTTTTTCTTCTTTTGTGTAATGCTGAATTTCCGGAACTGCTTCTTGCTTCCAAAATCTTTCTAAATTATTTGCTAATTGTTGGTTGCTGATCTTCATGCACGCGATTGATAATCCTTGTTGATTCTCGCAAACTTCACCGCCAATAATCCAACCTAATCGAGTGTTCTGTAGAGCTGGTTGTCCTTGTACTTCGTGTCTGGGTCGACCAATAACAAGCTTCCAATAGAGTCCCGCACCAATCAACATGTCTATGTCCCCAGCCTGTTGAAAGTCGGGTCTGCCAAGCAAATATCCTTTGGTATAATTAACTTGTCTTTCTTGATCTCTAGCTGTGGCAGTCGTTCTGTAATAGATGGCAACACCACAAATTCTTCTTCTATGGCAAAGTCGTCATTTCTTGCAGCGAGTTGTATTCTTGCAGTTTTGTTTGTTTCTACTTTGGAACAATCAACTCCGATGATTTGCATGCTTCTCTTAACATTTGGCAAGCCGAGCATCTTATACAGATTCTCTTTCATCAATTTGATTTGAGTGAGATCCAGGATCCAATAAGGCTCAACATGTTGTTCCCCTTCCTTGAGCATCCCTCACATCGATTAATGTCGTTGACAGAAGTATTTGCGATGTTTTTTCTTTTGCCGAGCTTATATTGAGGGGAGGCGAATCCTGACATTTGACGCACTGATTCACACTCGCTTAGTTTTTTTCAACATTGTGTTTTTGTTCGTAATCGTCCTCTGCATGTAACAACGTATTATGTAAATGTCCACATTTCTTGCACTTTGACCCTCTAAAGTCTTTCGCAATGTGTCCTGGCTTCAAACAGTTAAGACACCGTTTTTTCTCTCGGAGAAGCTTCTTCCTGTCTTCTTCGATCGTTGAAGTAACTCCTCACAATTGTATATAGGGTGACTTCCTCCACACAAAATGCAGCCCTCCTGAGTGGTTGTCATAACTACTCTCTTGCTAGGCCTTTTGTCCTTTGAATATGTCTTAGTATTGAAGTCTTTGTTTTTATTATAATTCAACAGCATATATGATTGAGAACGTTCAGTTAAAAACTGTAGAAATTCTTCTAATGTTGGAATCTCTTCGGGAGTGCATCCTTTTACTCTTTCTTGCCAATCTCTTTGCTCCACGAAATCCAACTGCTTCTTTGCTAGGTGAATAATCAGCGTATCCCAGTGTTGCACCTGTTGCTTCATTGCCTTTAATGAAGCTATGTGAGTTTGGATACGAAGATTGGATACGCCTGAGTGATTCAGATTTATTCTCTTTTGAAATTGTGGGAAACTTGAAAAGTTCATCTAGATGTGTCTCAAGGATCAGAGTTTGATTATCATACGTATTTACAAGCAAGTTCCAGGCACTTGTGTAGTTTTCCTCTGAGATAGTAAATCCTTGTATGACCTTGCGTGCTTCACCCTGCAGGACTCCAATCAGATATTGGTATTTTTGGATGTTTGTCAGCTGAGCATCATGATGAATTGTTGACCCGTAACTATTCCTAAAGAACAACCATTATGTGAATTCTCCATTGAATTCCAGTAATTTGATTTCTGGTAATTTATGTCTTCTTTCAGAGTGAATTGCTGGTAGGCCTACTTCTTGTTGATGAATGGTGTTGTTTATAGCTGGATTCAATTGAGATAGTAAAGTACTTTGAACCTCTTCCGCTTCATCTATAATTGTTTGCAAACGTGTAACTGCATTGAAATACATGAACTCGAACAGCTGCCGCTCTCCTTCACATTCCACTTGAAACTCTTGTGCTGCCAATTCATCAGTGATCTCTGTTTCTTCTATTTTGATCTGTACTTCTTCAAAGGCACTCCATACTTCATCACATTTTTAAATTTTAACCTTTGCTTCCGATTTTGATGTTTCAGCTGTAATAGAATTGTTTATTCTTGTTAACATACCTTTTACTCGGCCACGCGATTGCTTTAATTTCGCAAGTTGCGACATGGCGAAATTGAGGTTATGAGTAGCTTCTGAAGGATTATGTTATGTTTGGGTTATCAAAGGTTTTCTAGGAACGTTATTTTATTTTATTTTTATGTCTGGGCGACTCTTTAACCTATTTGCCGTCTTGTGACGTTCGTCTCCGTGAAGCGTATTGCCATCTTGCCGATTGCCGTAATACCGGCTCGTTGCCGATGTTATTTCTGAATATCTCCGGTTTTCGAAGGCCGTGCCGTTGGGCGCCAATTTTATTGTATGTATTTTTGACGTAAATAAAACGCTGTTGCGTTTACCGATTGCTGAAACCTTTTATTTTGTCTCCTTACTTTCAGTCGTAAGTTTAACAATTTCAAACAATTGACTACACGCTCCCGCGAGTACGGGTCGCAACAAAAACCAGTCGACACGCAATCGACTCCTTCCTTTCAACATCGAAGGGATGGAGCCTACTGATTAACATAATATGAAACTTCTGTGCCTACTATTGAGGCTATCTCTATAACCAACAACAACAACAACAACAACAACAACAACATTCCCCACAGCTGGGCGATATTGTAATTTTTTATAATACTGCGAGCTAGCCACCTCAGGTAGTGGGACAATATACTTGCTTAAAAAATGATCTCACAAAGAACAGGATACTGTCTTCACTAAAATCCACTATTATTTATTTATAAAAAAGCAAGCTTACATTACCTGCATCTGTTGTGCAGCATTAACAACAATCATTATTCTTCTCCTCCACACTTTTTACAGACAAAATCTTTATTTCTCCATAAAAGTATCAATTTCCGGACCAGAGAAGATCACTTTTTACATAAAACCAGCCTCCAATTTTTCCTGGCAGCAACTACAAAAAATCACACTAAGAGTGGTAATTCAATCCATGATCAAAAAAACTAGGTTTCGTACACAATTTTCTTTTTATCTCCAAATAGCTTCCATCTTGCCTGAATTCCCCTCTCACAACAGCTGATTTCTATGACAACCTCATCATGCCAAGGAACCTTTTGCCAATCTACCAAGGCCACCTGGTTATTTTGCACAGCCACCTACCAGCAATAGCCAGACCACCACCGAGAATATCTATGGCCAAATCACATAAGACATTCTGCAGTGGTCTACCATTGTGGCCACGGCTGGCAACCCGATAAAAACAAAATAACTAAAGGAGTCTCTGTAACCCACAAATGTTAGGATACAGCATCACACACTAAATAAATAATAATTAGAAGAGTCGGGAATATGTGACACTTCTAGTTATGTGACGTTTCATGTATTTATACACGCTAACCTGGAATACATATTACATGAGATATTGATCACTAAATAACACGCTTATGCTGTATGCACAGGAAAGGAGTAGATGTTTGGATCGCCAAGCGATCCTACTCACTTGCTCTTACATAAGGTTAAGTATTACATTTATGCACATTTAGATCACAATAGTACATTATGCAAAGAGCCTATAATGACAATAATTAAGACACGAGTATGTTTATGTTCGACCCTGACTATTATATGTCAGAAAACTGTATCATAATGATGGTCATTATAACACTATTTTTCATTATGAAACAGTTTCTCCCACCAATCACAGCTCAAGAAACAGTTGTTTGACCAATTAGATAAGGATACCTTCGCGCATGCGCTCAAAATCCAACATGTCTATATAAATTACCGAACGTCCACCGTCCATATGTTCGCGTAAATAAACTGGTGAATATGAGACACTGTACCTTAATATCCCCAAATCCAATTTCTACACAGCGGGCTGTTTTCAAACGACTTCGGTGACATTTTCACTGAATACTGGTGCTTAATCTGCACATATGGCATTGAATCACACAGAGCGCATGCGTCGGTCGGTCAGAGAGCTTGGAAATCAGAGATATCCTACCCAGCGCAGCACCCGATCACAAAATTCTAGTGATAATCTCAACAGATATTTATGATTATTTATGTTAAAACATATAATAAAGTTATAATTATCGTCGAACATAAACAGTCGTATGCAACTCGCCTATAATGGTAATTAAGACACTCGTATGGAAATTATTAAACTCGCATACGCTCGTTTTATAAAGATACTCGTGTCTTAATTATAGCCATTATAGGCTCGTTGCATAATGTACTATTATGATTTCCATACGAGTGTCTTAATTACCATTATAGGCGAGTTGCATACGACTGTTTATAACTTTATTAGCCTATATGTTTTAACATAAATATTCATAAATATCTGTGTTATTCTGTAACTTCAGTTAGTGAACAGAGCGCGCTGGATGGTTTGCTGACTGAACAGAGCGCATGCGTGGATCAATGAATTTCGAAAGCAGAGACCATTTACTTTGCTTGGCAATGCTATTGTTTACAGCCTGCATGATGTCTAGTGCCGATCAGAACTAGCATTCACTAATATTATCACCGAAGTCGTTTGAAAGCAATGCGCTGTGTAGAAATTGAAGTTGGGGATATTACGGTACAGTGCTATTTCTTGTCTCATATTCGCCAGTTTATTTACGCGAACATAGGACGGTGCACTTTCCATGTCAGTAATTTATATAGAAGAATGCTGTGTTGCTAACTTCTGGACGTAGATTCATAAATTCCTTGCATATGACATAGTATTTTCTCGTTACCGTAAAAGTTCGTGCTGATTATGTCTTTGTGTTTGGGATTGTAACTATAATGGTTGATCCGATATCCAATTTGAACTTTCAAATCATGTAATTCATGTCAGACATGTTGGATTTTGAGCGCATGCGCGAAGCTATCCTTACCTAATTGGTCAATGAACGAGCTCTGATTTGCTGGAGAAACTGTCTCATAATGAAGAATAGTACTATAATGACCCTCATTATGATACAGTTTTCTGATATTTAATATTTACATTTCGACATCGTCGGACATAAAAGTCTGTAAGCACTTGTAAGTGTGACACGTCACAAACGTGTTTTTATTAATCATCTCTCTGATGACGATGATGATAATTGTTGTTTTAAGGGGCCTAAGCATCATCTCTCTGGGATAACTTTTAGCAGAATAGTACATCCTGGAAATGCACCAATCCAAGGGCAGCAACATCTGAGGCAGAGGCACAATATAGGAGTTGGTTAAGGACCCGAGTACGCGAGATAAAATATCTTGTGTATGAGTGCGAAGAACCAACATAAAGTGGTCTCAAGAACGAACATCAACATTTCGCCATCCAAATAGCGTTAAGAGAATTCGGAGTGGCTGGCAAGTGTTAAAGTTGCTTCTAAGTGGTCAATACGATCTCCAATAAATAAATAAATAAATAAATAAATAAATAAATAAATAAATAAATAAATAAATAAATAAATAAATAAATAAATAAATAAATAAATAAATAAATAAATACATAAATCCATAAATATATAAATGCATAAATAAATACATAAATACATAAATAAATACATAAATACATGCATACATAAATACATAAATAAATACATAAATACATTAATGAATCAATGAATAAATAAATAAATAAACTCGCTATGTGGCTAATAATAATAAATAATATCGTATGGCCTCGGGTGCCGGTTGCAAGCTTTGTTATTTGACACCCAGAGGGCAGCTTGCATGTCGAATTTCGTTGTTCCTTGGAGCGCTATGAAAGACAAGGATGTCAGATATCAAAGCTCCTTGACACTATAGCGCTTTCTAGCAGAGAAAGGAGGAACTTTTGTGTTGGCGGAAAATCCCGAGATTAATTTTGCCATTATGAACACGGCCTACTGAATTCAAATGGGTTCTTTGACATGCCAACAATGTATGTCATGCGTGTCGTGATTTTTTTGCCTTTCAAAAATCACTTATCATGGCCAGGAGCGAACCTGCTAGCTTGGGTTGGTAGTCCGACACGATAACCACTCACACACCGTGGCAAGCATACGGATAATGAACCATTCGAATCAAATGGATGTAGGATCTATAAGAGCAAACCAACAAGTAGGATATTACAAGGAACACCGATTTGTGGCAGTAGTTTCATTGTATCGTCTATAGTAAAGCCACCATTACTTCCGACTCGACGTTCCAGTGTTACCCTAGAGTTATCTAGCGGTCAGAAGGAAATTCACTTTAACTAGACAATCACAGGCAGCCATTCAAATCGATATATCACGACAAATCGAGTTTCGTTCGCGATGTCGCGATGTAGCACTGAAACGTCAAATCAGAAGTAATGATGGCTGTACTATAAAGGAATTGATTCAATAGTGAGTTTTGATCCAATTGATGAAATGACATCGTCCTTAACATTGAAGTCACAAATAAAGCTTACACTATTTAAAATATTCATGCTCCTACGAATGATAAAAACCAAAAGAAAACTAGGCATATTGTGGATGAATACTGGGGAAAAAATAGATACCTTCTTCTTCTTCCTCTTCTTCTTCAAGTGCCTCGTCCTCCAAGAACATTGGCGATCAGTAGCATGATTTGCTGTTTGTCCATTGCTGTTCTCAACAGTGACACTGTATTCAGTCCAAACCACTGGCTTAAGTTATTTAGCCAGGATATTCGTCTGCGTCCTGGACCCCTAATGCCATCAATCTTCCCTTGGATAATTAATTGCAAGAGGTGGTATTTGTTGTTGCGCATAAAATGACCAAAGTATTCTAGTTTTCTCCTTTTGATGATACTGAGAATTTCCAAGTCTTTGTTCATACGCCGCAGTAGTTCCACATTTGTGACTTTAGCTGTCCATGATATCCTTAAAATCCTGCGATACGTCCACATTTCAAATGCTGCCAGTTTCTTATTTAAAATCTCGGTAAGTGTCCATGTTTCAACTCCATAGAACAGGACAGTAAAAGCGTAGCATCGAAGCAGTCGGGTGCGTAATGACAGACTTAAATCGCGGCTGATCAAAACTTTTCTCATTTTCATGAAAGAACTTCTGGCCTGCTCAATTCTACAGCGAATTTCATGATTTAAGTTCCAGTTATCATTGATTTGACATCCTAAATATTTATATGATGAGCAAAATATCACCAAAGCTTACTATTATTTTATTAGGGGATTATAACGCTCAAATCAGAAAAGAAAAAATATAAGAGAATAATGGATTACATTCTGCTCACATGGATACTACTAAAAATGGGAAAAGATTGATCCAACTTTGCAATAATCACAACTTTGTTGTAAAATCTACGTCCTTTGTGAAGAATCCCAAGAAATTAATGACAAGGGTGTCACAGAATCCTTTATGTGGTGAAAAACAACTTGACCACATAACAATAAGTCGAAAGTCATTGAATGAAATAATGAGTTATGAAGTCTGCAAATATTGAATCTGATCATTATATTTATGTTGCTAAATTTTGGATTAAACCTTATGCACGGAAATATGTTCGACAAGTTAGAATCCCACAATATGATGTTAATAAATTAGATCGAAATAATTTAAAGGCTGAATTTGACATCAAAGACGATCGTACTTGGGTTGATATAAAACTGGCATAATCAAATCAGTTACGACAGCGGCACCATTAACTACGTGAAAAAAACCCAGCCTTGGTGGAATGAACAAAGTGATAAGGTCCTACAAGAAAGACAGAAAGCTTGGGAAAAATGAAATGCAAATAAGAGTCAGGATAATAGAGATAAGCTAGTAGGAAGGAGAAGAGAGGCTAATAAAACATTTAAAAGGAAAGAAAGTTTTTTTTTGAATGAACTACATGACATTAATATAGAATTTCAGAAAAATAAGGTGAGAAACTTCTAGCAATTGTTTAAGAAACAATTGACCCAATATACTCCTCCAACCTTACAACTAGTCAATCCAAGAATAAAGCAAATTGCTCACTCTAATCAGGGAAATTGCAATATGATGGCAGATGTTTTTAAAGATTTACATAACTGTCATAACCGGAATTCACATTTACATTTAGTAACGATTATATGCAAACGGAAGACTCTACAGCCCCAGATTTAAATGAAATTAAAGACATTATATACTCCTTCAAGAATAATAAGTTTGCAAGTGAAGATGGAATTAACCTTCATCCGGTCGCGCCCGCGGTAGATTACCGTCCTATTGAAAAGAACGCGCGTAGAGCTCCTCTGATCGTTACAAAGTGCGCAAAAGACATATGTATTCTCAAGGTACGATATCCTTCGCTAGATGACAGAGGAGTAGCGGTTCTTGATGGCGAAGTTTTTGCTCAGTTGTTCTTCTTCAAAGTTCCAAGGGTGCAGTCGAGTGGTAGACGACCGTCGCGCGACCGTGTGTGTTACATGAAGGGGTGCGACCGCAAGAAGGTTACAGCAGAATTGTGGAAGGTTCTCGATGATGATATCATCAATAAACTTAAAGATATCTTATATACAATTTGGGATATAAAGGAGTTACAGAAGATTGGAAGTCAGCCATCATACACCCTCTACGTAAGAAAGATCCAAACACTGATCCAAATAACTATAAGGGCATTTCACTTGTGCCGGTGACTTATAAAATACTCTCGAAAGCATTTCTCAGCCATGCAGACCACAATTAGATCCGCAAATAGTGGAATATCAAGGTGGTTTTCGGAAAAACAAATCATGCACTGAGCAGATCTGAAATCTCAAAACTATTCTACAAATGAGGCCACTGAGAGACAAGCCAACATTTATAGACTTCAAGAAAGCTTATGATTCCATTACTAGAGAATCTCTCATCAATGTTTTAAAATAATTCGGCTTGGATTCGAAAACCACAAACATTATACAAGATACATTAAGAAATACCACATCTAAATTACATTCAATGGAGAATTCTCTAGAACTTTTCAAATAAAAACAGGTGTTAGACAAGGGGATGGATTGTCGCCTGTGCTTTTAATTGTACTCTGGAGATGGTGATTATAGAATAAGAAAATCCGCCACGAAAGGTATAAATTTCGGAAGTAAAACAGATAATATTCATTTAGATTGCTTGGCTTTCGTGGATGACATTGCTCTGATTACGGACACAACAGAAAATGCAAAGATCCTAGTAGAAATCTTAAAGAAGCAAGCAGGAAAAATAGGTTTACAAATCTCCTTCCCCAAGACAAAATTTATAACGAATTTATAAACCAAAACAAGATACACAAAGTTGACTTATTTAAGTATTTATCAACACCAATGAAACAAACTGCTTAGAGGTTCGCGCAAAGAAAATGAACGAAGCATTTCAGATCACTAGAAATGTATACAAGAATAAGGAATTATCATGGGACACTAAAATTAAACATCACAATACTGTGGTGAAACCTGAAGCACTCTTTGCAGCTGAAACATTTAAGTTAATGCGGAAAGATGACTTAAACAAAATCATGCTCATGGAATGAAGATTGGTTTGATGAATCGTTGGCCCAAGGAAAACAGAAACAGACTACAACAGACCACCACCTAACACACCCATGTGGAGAACATAGTTCACACCATGCGCAAAAGACGAATGCCATCTTTTGTGCTCTTAAATAGAATGAATAATGACAGCCTAACAAAACAAATTTTTAATAAAATTTTAAAACCTAATGTTCAACGAGCGTGGTTTACACAGACATTAAAGGATCTTAACATTGACATTACAGATACATATAATAGGAATTTATTTCGGGACAAAATTCAAAAAGTGATCTTCAGGGAGGAACACGAAAGATAACGAAAGCAGCCACGGATCATTGAACAGCTACGAAAGCAGAGAACAGAGAGGATGAAGCGAATGTGGGCAGAGAGAAAGAAGACATGTGGCAAGATTAGAAGTATTTATTTTACGTGCTCTGTAATAGTGCTATTCGATTAAATAAATAAAAAGTAGTTCCGTGAAGAACTAAAGCCTATTTTCATATATCCTACTTATGTTAATTGCTTCTATCAACATACAAAATTTCAGTTTGATTGCTGTAATAGATTCGTAGATATTGAGAACCGACTAAATATTGCGGATGGTCGCCATGTTGGACTTTTATATATGTAGGTCTTAGAGTTATGTACTGTTACATGAAGATTATTGTGTACGTGTAGTATTCAAACTTCAATCGCATGATTAGGACACAAGAAGTAAAAACGAGATTTTAAAATTTTGCACAGCTGACGTCTTGTGGTTATGGAAACAATTGAAAAAAATAGATGCCAGTGGATTAACATTTGTATAAAGATTTACTGAACCAAGTGTTAATGCACTCGGATGGTTAAATTGCGAGATACGACCATGTGAATATTTATACTTCGCGCCGCCGCCATGTTGAAATTGTGATCACCAGATTATTGAAAGTCCTACAGGTGAACTTAAGTTCATAGCCCCTATGAAAATTAAAAAAGTCAGTTTGATTGCTGTAAAAGATTCGTAGATATTGAGAACCGTCAATATATTTCGGATGCTCGCCATTTTAGATTGTTATATGTATAGGCCATAGAGTCATGTACCATTAAAGGAACATTATTGCGTAGGTTCATTATTCAAGCTTTCACTTCGATCACATGATTACGACTCAAGAAATAAAAACTTAATTTTAAAATTCGCACTGCCGCCATCTTGAGGTTATGTAAACAATTGAACGAAGTTGGATGTCGGTGCATTACAATGTTTATAAACATATACTGTACCATGTTTTATTGCGTTTGGTTGGTTAAATCGCGAGAAACGTCTATTTAAAAGTCGCGACTTCGCTTGGCCGCCATGTTGGTTTTGTAATTACCAGGTTTTCAAATGTCACACTGGTGAACTTCTAGTAGTTCCTTTTATCACCGTAAAATATTCCGGGGTGTTATCGGTAATAGTTTCGGAGATATTGAATGCAGGTGAAATATTTCGCACAGCCGCCATGTTGGATTGGTGAGACGTAACAAAATTTGAAGAAAACGGTCGGGGTCGTCCGGAATAGTGCTATAAACTTACCGAGTTTGATTGAAATCTCTCCAGCCGTTTAGAAGTTATTAGGGGGACACACACCATCACACACACCATCACACACGCACACACGAACACACACACACACGGACAAAAGGTGATCTCATAAGCCTATTTTTTCATAAATGAAAATAGTCTAATAATGGGAAAAAAGTGGACTGAGGACAGAAAGAGAATATATGAGAGGTTTTTTGGAAGAATGAAGAAAGGGACAGAAAAATACCTAAGAATTGATTGAGCTTTAACGCTCTCCTTCAAGGGAAATTAACGAAAATAATAATAAACAAGAAGTTCCGTGAAGAACTATACAGCCTACTTTTCATGCCAATGATTATTCTACAGAATATGAACCTATCTAGAATAATGACGAAATTAAGATGCTAATATCGAAATTTCCAATTAGTTCGAAATACTGTATACCTGGCATAATGTATCCTAATAGAGCACTACAGTTGGCAGCCCTGGTGACTGAATATATTCTTAGTTCCGTCTCTTACGGTACTAAATACAAAATTTGGTTGAAGTCCACTGGATAGCATGGACATTTCATGCAGTTAAACATTGGATCTAACAGCGCGCGTAAAATCATGTTGGCAACAATGTCATGCATGTATTGGTCAGAAATAATCTGAAATAATATGATCTATTGTTGTGCCAATTTTGAATGAAATCCATTAGTTAGTATAGAAGTTACATGCATTTTAAAATTGGACCTATCAGCAGGCTTAGAATCATGTTGGCAGCACTGACGTATATTAGTTACTCCAAATTCGTCTAGAATGCCAGGTACTATACGTGTGCAAAGTTTAGAGCTATTGGCTTGCATACTTTCTGATATATTGATATTAGGGTAACAAAAGTAGGGACAGCACATATTAACAGTTGGCAGCCCTGGTTGCTCCTTAGAATACGCATAGTCATATTTGTTATGGTACACATAGCACATACGAAATTTGGTTGAAATCCAAATGATAGTATTGAAGTTACATGTATTTAAAGTTGGACCTGTCAGCAGGCTTAGAATCATGTTGGTAGCACTGACGTATATAAGTTACTCCAAATTAATATAGAATGTCAGGTACTATACGTGTGCATAGTTTAAAGCTGTCGGCTTGCATACTTTCTGATATATTGGTATTTGGATGAAATAAATTAGGAGCATTTATTAACAGTTGGCAGCCCTGGTAGGTCTTAAGAATACGCTCAGTCATACGAAATTTGGTTGAATTCCACTTGATAGTGTAGAAGTTATATGCATTTAAAAATTGGACCTATCAGGAGGCTTATAATCATTTTGGCAACACTGCCATGTTTGGCCTCCTGGAAATTAAACTGAAATATTATGATCTGTACGTGTGCCAATTTTGAAATAGCTCCCATTCATACTTTCCAAGATATCCAACATGGAGCTCAAATTTCTAGTGCGTTTTTTCAGCAGTTGGTAGCACTGACATCATTTTCAAATATGGACGTGAGATATTCCGGTGCACATCTTTACTCATACTAAATTTGGTTTTGATTGCTGCAGCCGTTTAGGAGTTGATAGGGGGGGACACACACACAGCCAGACAGACAGACAGAAGGACCGACAGACAGACAGACAGACAGACATACAGACAGACAGACAGACAGACACACATTTGCCCGATCTCATAAGACTACTTTTTCCTCATTTTTGCAAAATGTGAAAAGTAGGCTAATAAATAAATAAGTGATGGTGTATTGGCTTTCACGGCCGGTGAATTAAAACTCACCAATTCTTCTAGGTTTGTGCCGTGAAAGCTAATATACGAAGTACGTCCAGAAAGTAAGTTCCGTTTGGTAATAACATTAAATTGTGAACAGATACAGAAAAAATATTCATTGCACAAAATTCTACAACCCTTAAACTACTTTTCCACATAACTGCCGAAATGTTGCAGGCATTTGTCGTAGCGTGGCACGAGTTTTTGTATACCTTCTTCATAGACGTGTGCCGCCTGTCTTCAACTAGTTGTACGTTCCGCTGCAGCGCAGTTCCGCATATGCGCGGTAGACGTTCTGTATCAAGGTTTAGAAACGTGCGCCATTTGGAGAGCGCTGTCAGCCACGTACGCGTTGTTGTGCATATATACTCGTACAATTTGAAAATCCCGCCGCTTGTGAAATCAGATCTGTGATTCGTTTCCTGAATGCGAGGAAAGTGAAACCAAATGAAATTTATCGGCTAATTTGCGAAGTGTATGGATAAAATGCGATGAGTGATTCAATGGTGAGAAGATGGGTCCGACAGTTCAATGAAGGACGTAGTGAAGTGCATGATGAAGAACGAAGTGGGCGTCCATCTTTGGTTACAGAAGAACTGGTTCACGCGATTGATGACAAGATCCGGGAAAACCGCAGGTTTACAATTAGTGCTCTCGCTATGGAATTTCCCCAAATCTCACGATCACTAATTCATGAAATTGTTACAGAAAAACTGAACTTTCGCAAACTTTGCCGACGTTGACCCGTTACAATGAAGGCGGCGAAGAATTTCTGACACAGACAGTCACAGGAGATGAAACTTGGGTTTCTTACGACACCCCTGAAGGTAAGCGGCAATCAATGGAATGAAGGCACACTTCATCCCCAGCAATGGTTAAGCCGAAACAAATCTTGACACCTCGGAAAATGATATGCACAGTGTTCTGGGACTGGAAAGATATCTTACTCATTGATTTCTTACCGCGTGGTCAAACAATCAACGCAGATGCTTACTGCGAGACACTTAGGAAATTGCGCCACCCAATACAGAATAAGCGCCGAGGGTTGCTGTCAAAAGGTGTTGTTTTTCTTCACGACAACGCACGACCACATACTGCAAATGTGACGAAAAACCTCCTACAGGGATTTGGCTGGGACGTGTTTGACGACCCTCCGTACAGCCCTGACCTCGCTCCTAGAGACTTTGATCTGTTCACATATCTCAAGTCTTTCCTTGGTGGTCAACACTTCATCAATGACGACGAGCTGAAAGAAGTTGTTTCCAACTGGTTGAAGACAAAGGCGGCAAACTTCTATGAAGAAGATATCCAAAAACTTGTGCAACGCTATGACAAATGCCTGCAAAAGTTCGGCAGTTATGTGGAAAAGTAGTTTAAGATGTGTAGAATGTTGTGCAATAAATACTTTTTCTGTATCTGTACATAATTTAATGTTATTACCAAACGGAACTTACTTTCTGGACGTGCCTCGTACCATCTTTTTGGAAGCCTTCATAGGGAGTTTCAGGCTGCTTGAGCTTTTAGTTCTCGCAGTCAAGGGGTGCAGTTGCACTCTATATAAGGGGAGGTATCGCGCAGTTCGTCACTCCTGTGGGGGTCCGGGCGGGGACACCAAGAGCCCGCCGATGAGCCAGCTTGGTGTCCTAGGCGAAAACCCACACAAGACACGGCACAAACCTAGAAGAATTGCTGAGTTTTAAATAAATTATCGTTTCTTTTGAGTCCAAAAGTTTAGATTCTTGAGAAGCCAAGGTACCGGATATGTTTCCCCTTTAAGAGCTCCTTTTCACAGTGGCCATTCATACACTACCCCAGTCTTCGGCCTGAAACCCTCTTATTTGCAAAACGGCTGAGTCGGAGTTCGATTTTTGAAGACTTAGACACAGAAGGCCTACGCCTGAAGCAAGTCCATCAGTATCATCATTAAAGGGCTAAAGGGCAAATGGAATGTAAAGGATATGACCTGAGCTTAACCCTAGCACTGCGGGAATCGATCGCGCTAACTTGTACACAGAGAGGAGCGGAGCGAAGCAGACAAGGGTCACTATCGTACCTCTTGTGTGATGTTCCTGACGGCGAACTCATCACAGGAGTTAACGAGATATGAATTGATTGAATAGGGTCAATGACTTGGAAGGAAGCAGCCGTGGCCTGATAAAATATACTGTCTACATTTGCCTGCACCTAAAATGGGGAAACCTCGGAACGCCATTTATGAGTCTGGAGATATCCTGGCCCTACGGCCTTGGGCAAGCTAACGTAGTTAGTTTAGGGGCTTTGACAACGCGGCCATGTAGCCCCGTGTACTTTGGGTGTGTGTAGAATCTGTCTGATAACCAGTGTTAATTGTGATGGCTGTATTAGTGTGTGTTATCTGTTTTTAATTCAGGTAAGGACTGCAGAAGATAATTTCAAGTACTTCCTACTTTTGCTACCAAATGCTACCGTACACGACACCTAGCTTGCGGACTTGCTTACCAGATGACATCGCAGTCAGCACCTGGCGGCGAACGTTAGAACTAATAGTGCGTTATCAATTCTAACCTACAAAGTTTGGCTTCACACAAGTGTAGTTAATGGAAGGTTCTTTTACATGCCATAAATCTATGACATGGGACCGCCGGCTTTACTTCCCCTCCGAAGGAAGGCATACTGAGGGATTGTTAGTGCTCTTAATAAACGACTTCGGCCGGGTTTGAACCCGCGACCTTGGGCATAGAAGCCCAGCATGCTACTGAATAAGACCTGACAGGATCAGTAATAATTTTCAAATTATATTCAGAGTAGGAAGATTTCGGTAATCAGACCCATTTACTGGTGTCTGGTCGGAGGGTAAAATTGGGACAAGCTCTATGTATGTTAAGATATACATTTTAACTGGAAATGCTAATATTATAAAATATTCTGTTCTACATTCGTACAACACTAGAAACAAAATGGATGTTCACTGTCAATATTACCGAGGAGCTTTCAGAAAAAAACCTGTGTATGCTGCCTCCATATATTTTAACTTTTTGCACCCAACTCTTAGAAATGTCAGAACCATTTACACAATTTTAAAATAAAATAAAATGGCTCACAGACAAGGCAAGAATTCCAGACAATGTGCACCGAGATAGCATGAGTGTGTGATTTTGTACATTGAACGTTGTATGTACCTGTATGTCTGTAATTATGTACTTTATGATTTGACCACTCCCAGATGTAATACCCCTCCCCCCCCCCCCCCCCCAGGGGCTCACATCTAGTGGGACATGGGTTGGTGACTATGGGACCCCAGCTGAGTCCGGCATTGCTTCCATTTACTTGTGCCGGGCTCCTCTCCGTCTTCTTTCCTGTCGACCTCACTTGGTCAACTCTTGTTCTCTTCCAACTCCGACGGTATTAGGGTATCGGAGGCCTAGGGAGTCTCTTCCTTTCCCGCCTTAATTGGCCCTTGTCTCCTCTTTGTGCGAGGGGCAGCCTTCTTTTTCTTTTCATGTTATCTCATGCCTTCTGCTCAAGGCCCTCAAGGATGCAGGGTGTGTGTAGCCCCACCACTTCTGGTGCATCCTAGATATTGCTACACCCTCAGGGGCTCAAGGCTGATGAGTTCGGGAGTTGGTGATCCCGAGGAATTTTTGAGCTGGATCCGTTTTTTCCCTTTTTCCACGACTTTGGGGCGGGCCCACTCCTCTTTCCGTTTCCTATCTGCCTTTTATGGCTCTTCTTCTTTCCAAGCCCCTCAATCCTCATTATTCGAGGGTTGAGGGCATTTCTTTTCTTCCTGTCCTTTCTTTGCCTTATCCTTTATTTGTTAACCATTTGTTCTTCTAGTACAGGGCCATTCACACTGCGCTCTAAGCCAGTGCTCCGAGCGCCTTTGTGGAATGTACTGGTGAGAGGAGCTTGGCTGGTTGAGCGCGCGGTCTGCTCGCCGCACCGAAGATTGCATTTTTTTGGCTCAACGTACATTTGTGAGCGTTTCTTTTCGGTTCGGTTCATAAGCTTACCACAAGTGAACATCGTGCAATGATGAGCGATAGAAACTTGCGCAATTGTTTACGAATAGCTGTGTCCAGAAATATTGTACGCAATTTGGAGAAGATTGTTTCCTCCAAAACTTAAAGCTCGTAAAAACGGTGGAGCAAAGGTCTCTCAAGGTCTGTTCTAACTGTTCAAATTGGTAAAGTGTTGTTGAATTTTCCTCTCTAATATATTGAACCCTTCAGAATAGCAGTGTTTATATACAAGAATCTTGATCAAGGGGTCGCGCTCAGTTCCTAGTGTGATGTTTACGTTCGCCAAACAACATGCTCTACTGAGGTAAGGGTCATAGGATTAAAACTATGATTAAGAAAGAAAGGTGACAAGACGTAAAATAATAACATGATTTAATGACTAATAGTGCATAAAAAGAATATAAACAACAATAATAAAAAATCCTCCCTGAATTTTTCCCCTGACAGGAATATCTATCAATGCTGAGGAGTCAGACGGATCTCCCCCTTATTAAAATGTGGATCCTAGTTCCACTAACTTGCATTTTGGATTTTATGTACGCGTAATGACTAACTACGAGGAATGAGTACTTTGGATGACTGTTCGTTTACAGCGGGTTAACAGCCACGATGCTTACGAACAATCATCTCGTAAATCAACGTTTACGGATATGGAACATGACACTAATAAAAACCCTTGAAATGTAATGCTGACACACACACTAAAATCTACTATTTACAGGAATCTCTCTCGAGACCCTCATTTAGCGTGATGACGCACTTGACAAAATGAGCTGCCAACTCCGGCCAATTGCTCAATCCACAAACAAGGAAATACAGCATTGCACGTGACTTCACGGGTCACAGATATGGAATATAAACATGGACAAAACCAACAACAACAAAAGCCTGACCGGCTAAGATTACTTTATATGAACAAAACTGCATGTTAAGGTAACGCTTCGGAGATTATCGTGATTCGTAGGCAACTCCCATTTATTTAATCAATTTTACCATTGATCAGTTCTTAATGTTGTATTTCAAGTAATTACGGAGCCAAACAAGCGCTCCTCACTAATGACCTCGCTAGCAACCTTCAGTCCGTCTTGTGAAACAGCTCCCCTCTCCTCAATACCTGTCATTGTCCCAACTCCAGTGTGTAAAAATAACTGACCAGCTGTGCCGTTATCTCAAGGAATCAACAGCAACAAAATCTCAACCACCTTAACATATGGTGAGACATTAATCAAAATATCCACAATTACCCTCGCAAGGTAACAATATGGACCTGGCACCAAGCTGACAGAAATCAGTCTACGCTGAAATTCCCGCTTGTAATGACCACAAAATACACACACACACACACACACACACACTTCTGGGAATGACATGACGTTTCTCACACAGATCGGCTGAATAGATGCTCACAAACAATTTAAAAAAAATATTAAAACCTACGATAGAGCTGACTGCTCTTCGTCACAAATCACATTGCTCCAAAGGCAATAATCTCACTGAACCTGATCAATAATAAACCAAAAAAATTAATTACCCTCCAATCTACTGTGTAATTATATTATTTCAGTCCTACTTCTGAAACACAACATATCTCCGAGAGACGTTTTTAACCGCACTGCGTAACATATGCTAACACGGTCGTCCACATAGCTACGTTAGTTAAACACAACAAAAACAAGAACCTTCCACTAATAACATATATGCGAGCTGCTTCCATGCAAAAGGTGTGTCAGACCAAAACTAAATATACTACGTTAATCACACAAGCAAATTATTTACAAAACAAAATATGTCCCATACACCATAAGTTAATTTATCAGATAATAAGAATATTATTCAGTACTCATCCTCGGCAAGTCACCCGTCAAAGGACATCCGCTGCCATCTCCCAACTGAATGCTTCTTAGCTCATCTCAGCCATCTGGACGGAATGTTGATAGTTCTAGACTTCCTTCAGGATAAGCGATGTCATCTCTCGTGCTGATTCAAAAAGTTAGATTATTATTCACTTGAAATCTGACTACTTAATTCGCCGTTTCAGGTACTACTTTCCCCGGAACTGTCTGTTGGCGAATTGTCGATGAAACTGCCCCTACAAAATATAGTACTGTGACTACCTATCACTGAATTTAACACATTTATAATAATTTCTGTGTCCACTGACACATAAAATATAATACCTTACGTCCTCAGACGAGCAAAAGTAATAGGTTCCGTCCTCAGACGAACAAATGTAATAAGCTACGTCCTCAGACGTACAAAAGTAATAACACTGTCTTGGCTCTTCACGCCACTTATAAATGAACCGGCCCTAGGTATTGATAGTGGGGGAAATTATACAAAAATTTCTCAAAATAATAGTGGTACAGGAATGAAATAAATATCACTGAACTCGAAAAATAGCGCAGGTCAAGAATATGCCCATTAATCCTAGAATCGATCGTAGAGATGTTGTCTAGGCGATCTCCCGCGTTAATGCTAGTCATCGCGTGCCCAAGCTAGACTTGCCGCGCTGGTAAGCATTCTTCTCTCATTGGTTCCATATTTTCTGTAACTTGGCGGTTTTTATCAGACCTTGGCTTCGTAGGAGTGTCTAGTATTTTCATCAGCCACTCACGTTACTGCATCATCTTTTTTCTAGGCGCGAATATCACAATGAACATACCATGAGCGTGTCTCACTGCGCGTCGCTTCTATTTTGAGGTAGCCACCACCTGTCCTTCTGAATCATTGCTAGGTCTTTCTTTTCACAATCCTAAGTATTTAGCCTTTTGTCAAACTGCTGCAGGTATGTCCCCATTGTCTCCAACCACTGCTTGAAATTTCCTCATCTCCGTCTGGCTATTTTCATGATGCTGGTGGCAATATTTATTAATTGAAGAAATAAAACATCGAATCATTTATCCATCAGAGGGTAAAGGATTCACAACTCCCCCACTCACAAAATTTCGAACTTCGGAGAAAGTCGATAATTTAAAAAAAAATTCCGTAGGCCAAATTGTTTTATTTCAGAATCACCCCTTTTCTATTACTTGGTCTAGCCGCTCCTGTCTTGAATGGCATTTACTCGTCTCATTTCCTGCTTGGACCTCCCCTCTCAGTCTGCTTGCATGACGCGCTGATGACTTAGGCAACACTCTGCTCGTCTCGTTAATGTTTGTCAACACCAATTCCACTTCCTTCTTCACGTGCCGTACTCAACTGCTCCCCGTTCACTTGGTTGATATTGGACGTCCATATATTTAAACTGCATCATTATTTCGGCGCTCTCATGGTTCACTTCTACGATACTTTTTTAAGTTGGCAGCGTTGTAGACCGACATTGTTCCTGTGCTTAATTCTTTCATTCTGTATGCATTATTTCCAAGGTTTCTTACGATAGAATAGGGTCCTATGAACTTTTCGCAGAATTTGCTGAAGATCTTCTTCTCTGGATCCGATGTAGCGGGTCGTTTCACCAAAACGAGCTGGTTGATTTCAAGATCACGGTGAAACCTCTTATTTCTCACTCGCCGTAATCTGCGGTCTGCTTGTTTTCTCATGTAGGCTCTCGTTCTCTCAATTCGCAGGTCAGGTGCTATCATGGGATTTTGTGGGCAGTTAATGATGCTTTTCCACGTTCTCACTGGATACTCGTTTTTGTGTAGGACCATAGGGATCTGTCCTGTTGACTCGTGCCTGGTAGAATTCATGCATGTCTCTACATCCTTAATTTTATCCACCCATTTGTGATGTTCATTTGGAATGAAGATTCTCAAGTATGATGTTACACATATTATTGCTCTCTCACTTGGATTAGCTTGGGCATGTCGGATACTGCTTAAAACGTGTTTTATACCCATGTCCTCCATACCTTTCTTGAATTCGGCGCTTGTAAAATAACTGCCATGATCTGACAATATAAATTCTGGTTTTCCAAGGATTGGAATAACTCTATTTCGAATACGACTGAGTACTTGTTTCTCTGTAGTTTTCTGAATAGGGCATAATACGACAAACTTAGAAAATACATCAATGCACACTAGCAAGTGCCGGCAACCTCGCCTTCCTTTCGGAATTGGACCGAAACATTCTAGGGCCAGTAGCTCGCATGGTTTCTGAGGTAGCAATGGTCTAGGATACTGCCTCATTAAATAATTATTGGGCTTTGTCCTCTGACACGGATCACAAGTCGTAATGACGTCACATATAGTTGTTCTCATACGTGGCCATGTAAATGTCTCTCCTATTGTCGCTTCGCACTTGTCTACGCCGACGTGTCCGTAACTTTCGTGAGTATGCCATGTCAATCCTCGTTGTAAAGATGCAGGTACTAATATGCGTAACTTGGTGTGGTCATTATCTACCCATTTGTGCAGCAAATTGTTGACATAAACATATCTTCCTTCTTTTGCTTTCGCTTCTCGATATGCAGGTGTTCCTGTAGGTAGCTGCTTTCTGAAATATTGAATTAATAGCGTCATCCATGGTTCCGCTTCCTGTTCTCGCTGTATCTCACGTAACTCCTCCAAGAATTCCCGGTCCTTCGGTGTTAACTCCAAGTGTTGTACCATCGCTGTTTCTTCATTATCAGGCTCTGGGTTCCTGCTGAGTGCATCCGGAATCACGTTCATCTTTCCTGGACAATGTTCAATCTCAATGCTAAACTGCTGAATATATATAGACCAACGTGTCACACGTTCGCTTGCCATCGACGTCTTAAACAAGAATGTTAATGCCTTGTGATCAGTCCTGACAACAATGGGGTAGCCATAAATTATTCTTTTCCATTGTTGAAGCGCATGAAGTATGGCCAACAATTCTAGTTCCGTTACAGTATAATTGCGCTCGTGCTTACGCAATTTTCGGCTGACAAATGCCAAATATGTTTTATGTTGCAGGTTAGCTGGATCTTCTTGATAGAGCATAGCACCTATACCAATTAGTGAAGCATCCGCTTGGATTATAAATTTGTGCTTGAAATCTGGATATCCTAATTTAATGCAGTTTTCCAATAGCTGTTTTGTTGCTTGGAACGCCTTCTCACACTCCGCATTCCATAACCATTTATTATTATTCTTTAGCATTTCCTGCATTGGAGCTACAGTCTCCGTGTAACCTGGACAGTTTTCCTTAAGGAATCCCGTTACGCCTAAGAAAGCCCGAATGTGCTTGACTCTCGTTGGTGTAGGGAAATTCTTTATCGCTTCGATCTTAGCTGGATTTGGCTTCACTCCTTCCTTGTCAATGATGTGACCCAAATATAAGATCTCGCTCTTGAAGAAATACGATTTCTTCAGGTTTACTTTGAAATTTGATGCATTCAGGTTGCCTAATACTTTATCTAAATTTTCCATGTGAGTTCCAATGTTGTCGGATGCCAGCAGAATGTCATCAATGTTGCGTACTGTCATCTCCTTAACTTCCTCGGTTAGATTCCGGTCCAGGGCTCGGATTAAAGCACAGCCCGCTGTTTTGACTCCAAAGTGCATTCGGACGAAGCAAAACGTTTGGTTATCGAATAAGAAGCCAGTTAGAAGCTGTGACTTCTCATCCAATTCAATATGGTGGAACGAGCTCGTCAGGTCAACTGATGAATAAATGCTTTTGTTTTTAAAGCCTTTTAATACGTCTCTGATAATTGGCGCTCTGTCATACTCAGTAAAAATGAGTCTCATGTTGAGATTTCTGGCATCTAAACAAAGTCTAATAGATCCATTTGGTTTTGTGACTGCCAAAATCGCATTTAGATAAGGTGTAGGTGTCTTCCTTATCACTCCAGCTTGTAACATCTCATCTATAATGACCTTAACTTGACCGCGATATTTTTCAGGAATTGGGTACAACCTGCTTTTGAAAGGTGACCAATCCTCGACTTTCATAGAATATTTGAAATTTAATATTTTCCCAGGTACTGTATCAAATACTGTTTTGTGCTTCCTTAAAATCTCTTCCAATTGTTTTCTGTGTTCACCCCCAAGTTGAATGTCATTGAGCCGCTCCTATAGTAACTCTTCAAATTGTGCCTCACTTTCGTCTCCTTCCGTTAATAAAGACCATATCTCCTGGGATTCACTCTCGTCATCTTGTTCCACAACAGCTCCTTCTATGATGTTATCTTCTGCCTTTCGTATCTCCTCTTCCGTCTCTTCCGATATTGCTTCCAATGCCCAAGAATTTACATCTCTTCCGGTGGTGATTTCATCCATATGCAATCCCACATTCTTCAACTGATCATACTCTCTAAAACTGACTGTATTCTTGTGCAAATCTATCACTGCTTGATAGTCACAAATGAAATTTGCACCAAGAATTATATTGAAATTCATCTTTGCCATGATAATGAATGTTTGCCCAAAAGTGTGTTCCAATATGTTCAGCTCTAAGTATGCCTGACGTTTACAAGTGACGGTGCGTTCAGGAATAACACCCCTCACTTTGAGCTGTGGTACGGGAATTACAGGAATATTCTGACTCCTTCCCAACTCTCGAACCAAGGCCTCCGATACCAGACTGATCTTCGACCCCGTATCCAATAAACATCTTATATTAATTCCACCAATCCTCGCGTAAATAATGGGTAACTGCCTAATTTCATCGTTCCGTGGTATCACCGTCTCCTCCAGGCAGTCTTCTGGCAAAGCAATCCATTCTTGTATGTTCGCTACTATCCATCCATCTTCAACTTCCGACTGTTGCGTTTGTAGACTGTCTTCTTTATCCAAATTTTGCATTTTTTTAAAGCTCCGGTGCGACTCCCATCATCCTTTTGTCGTCCATGACCTTGATATTCCTCTTGTTTCAGTAGACTTCCGGCTTCCTCAGTATGTGTGTCTGGATTCTTCATGTTCCCAATGGCTTTTTCCCATCTTCCGAGCTCTCCACCTTGACTAGCGTGTAATTCCTCTAGGTAATTTTGTGATTGAGCGTGCCTATCATCCCAGTCATTTCGATAATTACGTGGCTCTCCTTGATTTTGATCTCTCCTTCCTTTCCATCTTGGATTAGCATTGTAATCACCGTATCTTCCATAAGGCCTTTCATTTCTTCGATTTTCACGCCATTGCTGATATCCTCTATGTTGATATCTATTGTTGCCTTGGCATGACCTATTGTTGTAGTTATTGTCGTTACGCTGGTATGGTCTGTTTTCTCCTTCTTCCTGATTTCGTCTAGGTGTGGACGTGCTTGTATTAGTACCCTGCGTTTTAGTGTTTGCCTGTTTAGGTTTTATGACCTCTGTCGTATTGACTAACTCCAGCTGTCTTCCTCCTCTATAATGATTCTGAGATGTAGTCTCATCTATCTGGCGTAATATCTGCTCTGCATGTAAGGCCGTACTAACGTTCGCTGCGACTAGTACTTGCTGCACGTTGACTGGTAATTGCCGCGCTATTGTCATCACCAGATCCGCTTCATTTAAAGGGTAATCAAGGTCGCGAAATTTTTGCATTTGCATGTTAAAGAAATCTGAGTATTTCGTTTGCTGGGTAGTTTGGTATTTTCTAGAGTAAAGTTCCATCCTTAGACTCTGTTGTATTGCTGGCGACCAGTACTTGCGCAGAAACGCTAATTTGAAATCTGACATAGTTCCAAATGTATATTTGAAGCTTAAAAACCATGTAAGGACATTTCCTGATAAAAATCTCTCCATCATCCTCAATCTACGTGCTTCAGGTACCCCAGTGTCATTGTAATGGTCTTCAATTTCTTTAATAAATGCTTTAGGTGTCACCCCTGAATTCTCCGTGTATTTCTGCGGTTTATAATCGTTCGAGCGAATTACTTGGATAAGTTGTGTGGGCTGATGACCGTCTTGTGGCGTGGAACTCCTTTCGATATTTTTGTGAAACCCTTCCGTGTTTGCTGTTAATGGGCTCTCTGTCTGAGCTTGACTCCCTGCTGTGCTTTCCTCCCCGGGGCTATTTGAGTCGTCCTGCCTATCTCTCATTGTTCCTGTTTTAAATATCGAGGATTTTTCTAATGACTTCAGTTCGGCTTTAATGATCCTGTCTGTTTGCTCTTTAAGTTTACTCTTAATTTCTTGCTCTAATGCTTGAATACGAGTATGATTTTCGCCTACTGTCTTAAGGATGGTTGATCTTTCCTCTTTAGAATCGATAGTCATTTTTCGCCAATCTTTCCTTATCTGCTCCTTAATTGTGCTTACTTTTTCCTCAATCTGGCTTTTAGTGTCATCCTGATTGCTTTCTATCTGGCTCAACCTTTCTTCCAATCTCGCGCTATTTTCGTCGATGGTACTCTTTAATTGACTCTGATCCGCTTCTAGGCTTTTCCATTGCTCCGCTGATTTTATTTCGAGACGATCCATATCTTTAATTATACCGGATATATTTTCATCCACTGCTGATAATTGTTGTTGAATGACCTTGCCGCTCTTTTCCATTTCCATAAATCGTCCTTCTAACTTATCCTGAGCTATCTTGACCTCGCTTGTATTCATAGTGCACGCTAGTTCAATTTGCTCTAATTTAGCTAACACCGTTTCATCCAGAATGCTAAGTTTTTGATCAAAAATACTTTCCATTTTCTTAATCTGATCTAATTGCTTTTCATTATTTTTACTAACATCTAGGGCCAGTAATACCATCTGTTGATTAGTGTGATCTTTCACCTCTGCGGTTAACGAAGCTAATTGGTTCGTGTTTTTAACATTCTGCGCCTCTAACTGCAAATTTATAGTGTCATTAATTTCACTTTTTAATTATCTAGCTTGTTCCGCCTGTTATTCATTTTGTTCAATCCTACTGTTATTTAATTGTGTCCGCAATGATTCATTTTGTTCAGATAATTTGTTTATAGCCTCACTTTGTTCTAACATAGTATTGTTTAGTGATTCACTTTGTTCTGATAGTTTAGTGTTTATTTGTTCAGATAATTTTGTGTTTATCGATTCACTTTGTTCTGATAATTTAGCGTTTAATGCTTCACTTTGTTCTGATATTTTAGTATTCAATGATTCACTTTGTTCTGATAATTTAGCGTTTAATGATTCACTTTGTTTCGCCAATTTAGTGTCCAACAATTCCTGTGTTCTCCTAGCCGCGCTCTCAATGATTTCTTGAATCTGTTCCACCGTTGCCATGTTATACACTTTATATGAGACATAAGGGAAATGGCATAAAGCAATGCCCCTTGACACACACATACAATCCAATGCACATTTAATTTCTTTACCCAACTCAGTTCATTTATTTTTACATTTAATCCCACTAGTCGATTTCATCTCTGAGTGGTTCTAATTTTACTCAATTTAATTTAAACCCAAACACATATTCAGTCATTAAATTGTTATCCTGATCTGATATTAACACTGACTAATTAACAAAGTATTAATTGTCATTTACGGCTACCAGCCTCCTAACATTTTCATGAGTTTGACTTTCTAAACAAATCTAGTTTTAACTTTAATCATTGGGCGCCCGGTATCGCGTATATTAATTTATTTTAATTCAGTAGACAAAAACGTGAACCGTATTTTACATTGCAAACTCCTGATTTTAATTTATCTTTCACACATTTGGCGGTATCACCTTCGCCTCAATTACTTTTAATAAAATATCACTTCCCGGTGATTAATATACTGTCATATCTGCCTGCACTTGCGGCATGTCAGTTTTACTCAAATACGCCACTTAAATGTGTTCCAGCAGCGAACCAGCAACAAAATTACACCTTCATTGTTGCGTCAGTTTGAAAACCCAACTACGCTTACATTGACATGTGCAATTTCTCTGACGTTACACCACAGTGAACCGCCCCACGCTTGGCCGCGCCAGTTTATCTCCTATGAACCCTTCAGAATAGCAGTGTTTATATACAAGAATCTTGATCAAGGGGTCGAGCTCAGTTCCTAGTGTGATGTTTACGTTCGCCAAACAACATGCTCTACTGAGGTAAGGGTCATAGGATTAAAACTATGATTAAGAAAGAAAGGTGACAAGACGTAAAATAATAACATGATTTAATGACTAATAGTGCATAAAAAGAATATAAACAACAATAATAAAAAAATCCTCCCTGAATTTTTCCCCTGACAGGAATATCTATCAATGCTGAGGAGTCAGACGGATCTCCCCCTTATTAAAATGTGGATCCTAGTTCCACTAACTTGCATTTTGGATTTTATGTACGCGTAATGACTAACTACGAGGAATGAGTACTTTGGATGACTGTTCGTTTACAGCGGGTTAACAGCCACGATGCTTACGAACAATCATCTCTTAAATCAACGTTTACGGATATGGAACATGACACTAATAAAAACCCTTAAAATGTAATGCTGACACACACACTAAAATCTACTATTTACAGGAATCTCTCTCGAGACCCTCATTTAGCGCGATGACGCACTTGACAAAAAGAGCTACCAACTCCGGCCAATTGCTCAATCCACAAACAAGGAAATACAGCATTGCACGTGACTTCACGGGTCACAGATATGGAATATAAACATGGACAAAACCAACAACAACAAAAGCCTGACTGGCTAAGATTACTTTATATGAACAAAACTGCATGTTAAGGTAACGTTTCGGAGATTATCGTGATTCGTAGGCAACTCCCATTTATTTAATCAATTTTACCATTGATCAGTTCTTAATGTTGTATTTCAAGTAATTACGGAGCCAAACAAGCGCTCCTCACTAATGACCTCGCTAGCAACCTTCAGTCCGTCTTGTGAAACAGCTCCCCTCTCCTCAATACCTGTCATTGTCCCAACTCCAGTGTGTAAAAATAACTGACCAGCTGTGCCGTTATTTCAAGGAATCAACAGCAACAAAATCTCAACCACCTTAACATATGGTGAGACATTAATCAAAATATCCACAATTGCCCTCGCAAGGTAACAATATGGACCTGGCACCAAGCTGACAGAAATCAGTCTACGCTGAAATTCCCGCTTGAAATGACCACAAAATACACACACACACACTTCTGGGAATGACATGACGTTTCTCACACAGATCGGCTGAATAGATGCTCACAAACAATTTAAAAAAAATATTAAACCCTACGATAGAGCTGACTGCTCTTCGTCACAAATCACATTGCTCCAAAGGCAATAATCTCACTGAACCTGATCAATAATAAACCAAAAAAATTAATTACCCTCCAATCTACTGTGTAATTATATTATTTCAGTCCTACTTCTGAAACACAACATATCTCCGAGAGACGTTTTTAACCGCACTGCGTAACATATGCAAACACGGTCGTCCACATAGCTACGTTAGTTAAACACAACAAAAACAAGAACCTTCCACTAATAACATATATGCGAGCTGCTTCCATGCAAAAGGTGTGTCAGACCAAAACTAAATATACTACGTTAATCACACAAGCAAATTATTTACAAAACAAAATATGTCCCATACACCATAAGTTAATTTATCAGATAATAAGAATATTATTCAGTACTCATCCTCGGCAAGTCACCCGTCAAAGGACATCCGCTGCCATCTCCCAACTGAATGCTTCTTAGCTCATCTCAGCCATCTGGACGGAGTATTGATAGTTCCAGACTTCCTTCAGGATAAGCGATGTCATCTCTCGTGCTGATTCAAAAAGTTAGTTTATTATTCACTTGAAATCTGACTACTTAATTCGCCGGTTCAGGTACTACTTTCCCCGGAACTGTCTGTTGGCTAATTGTCGATGAAACTTCCCCTACAAAATATAGTACTGTGACTACCTATCACTGAATTTAATACATTTATAATAATTTCTGTGTCCACTGACACATAAAATATAATAACTTACGTCCTCAGACGAGCAAAAGTAATAGGTTCCGTCCTCAGACGAACAAATGTAATAAGCTACGTCCTCAGACGTACAAAAGTAATAACACTGTCTTGGCTCTTCACGCCACTTATAAATGAACCGGCCCTAGGTATTGATAGTGGGGGAAATTATACAAAAATTTCTCAAAATAATAGTGGTACAGGAATGAAATAAATATCACTGAACTCGAAAAATAGCGCAGGTCAAGAATATGCCCATTAATCCTAGAATCGATCGTAGAGATGTTGTCTAGGCGATCTCCCGCGTTAATGCTAGTCATCGCGTGCCCAAGCTAGACTTGCCGCGCTGGTAAGCATTCTTCTCTCATTGGTTCCATATTTTCTGTAACTTGGCGGTTTTTATCAGACCTTGGCTTCGTAGGAGTGTCTAGTATTTTCATCAGCCACTCACGTTACTGCATCATCTTTTTTCTAGGCGCGAATATCACAATGAACATACCATGAGCGTGTCTCACTGCGCGTCGCTTCTATTTTGAGGTAGCCACCACCTGTCCTTCTGAATCATTGCTAGGTCTTTCTTTTCACAATCCTAAGTATTTAGCCTTTTGTCAAACTGCTGCAGGTATGTCCCCATTGTCTCCAACCACTGCTTGAAATTTCCTCATCTCCGTCTGGCTATTTTCATGATGCTGGTGGCAATATTTATTAATTGAAGAAATAAAACATCGAATCATTTATCCATCAGAGGGTAAAGGATTCACAACTCCCCCACTCACAAAATTTCGAACTTCGGAGAAAGTCGATAATTTAAAAAAAAATTCCGTAGGCCAAATTGTTTTATTTCAGAATCACCCCTTTTCTATTACTTGGTCTAGCCGCTCCTGTCTTGAATGGCATTTACTCGTCTCATTTCCTGCTTGGACCTCCCCTCTCAGTCTGCTTGCATGACGCGCTGATGACTTAGGCAACACTCTGCTCGTCTCGTTAATGTTTGTCAACACCAATTCCACTTCCTTCTTCACGTGCCGTACTCAACTGCTCCCCGTTCACTTGGTTGATATTGGACGTCCATATATTTAAACTGCATCATTATTTCGGCGCTCTCATGGTTCACTTCTACGATACTTTTTTAAGTTGGCAGCGTTGTAGACCGACATTGTTCCTGTGCTTAATTCTTTCATTCTGTATGCATTATTTCCAAGGTTTCTTACGATAGAATAGGGTCCTATGAACTTTTCGCAGAATTTGCTGAAGATCTTCTTCTCTGGATCCGATGTAGCGGGTCGTTTCACCAAAACGAGCTGGTTGATTTCAAGATCACGGTGAAACCTCTTATTTCTCACTCGCCGTAATCTGCGGTCTGCTTGTTTTCTCATGTAGGCTCTCGTTCTCTCAATTCGCAGGTCAGGTGCTATCATGGGATTTTGTGGGCAGTTAATGATGCTTTTCCACGTTCTCACTGGATACTCGTTTTTGTGTAGGACCATAGGGATCTGTCCTGTTGACTCGTGCCTGGTAGAATTCATGCATGTCTCTACATCCTTAATTTTATCCACCCATTTGTGATGTTCATTTGGAATGAAGATTCTCAAGTATGATGTTACACATATTATTGCTCTCTCACTTGGATTAGCTTGGGCATGTCGGATACTGCTTAAAACGTGTTTTATACCCATGTCCTCCATACCTTTCTTGAATTCGGCGCTTGTAAAATAACTGCCATGATCTGACAATATAAATTCTGGTTTTCCAAGGATTGGAATAACTCTATTTCGAATACGACTGAGTACTTGTTTCTCTGTAGTTTTCTGAATAGGGCATAATACGACAAACTTAGAAAATACATCAATGCACACTAGCAAGTGCCGGCAACCTCGCCTTCCTTTCGGAATTGGACCGAAACATTCTAGGGCCAGTAGCTCGCATGGTTTCTGAGGTAGCAATGGTCTAGGATACTGCCTCATTAAATAATTATTGGGCTTTGTCCTCTGACACGGATCACAAGTCGTAATGACGTCACATATAGTTGTTCTCATACGTGGCCATGTAAATGTCTCTCCTATTGTCGCTTCGCACTTGTCTACGCCGACGTGTCCGTAACTTTCGTGAGTATGCCATGTCAATCCTCGTTGTAAAGATGCAGGTACTAATATGCGTAACTTGGTGTGGTCATTATCTACCCATTTGTGCAGCAAATTGTTGACATAAACATATCTTCCTTCTTTTGCTTTCGCTTCTCGATATGCAGGTGTTCCTGTAGGTAGCTGCTTTCTGAAATATTGAATTAATAGCGTCATCCATGGTTCCGCTTCCTGTTCTCGCTGTATCTCACGTAACTCCTCCAAGAATTCCCGGTCCTTCGGTGTTAACTCCAAGTGTTGTACCATCGCTGTTTCTTCATTATCAGGCTCTGGGTTCCTGCTGAGTGCATCCGGAATCACGTTCATCTTTCCTGGACAATGTTCAATCTCAATGCTAAACTGCTGAATATATATAGACCAACGTGTCACACGTTCGCTTGCCATCGACGTCTTAAACAAGAATGTTAATGCCTTGTGATCAGTCCTGACAACAATGGGGTAGCCATAAATTATTCTTTTCCATTGTTGAAGCGCATGAAGTATGGCCAACAATTCTAGTTCCGTTACAGTATAATTGCGCTCGTGCTTACGCAATTTTCGGCTGACAAATGCCAAATATGTTTTATGTTGCAGGTTAGCTGGATCTTCTTGATAGAGCATAGCACCTATACCAATTAGTGAAGCATCCGCTTGGATTATAAATTTGTGCTTGAAATCTGGATATCCTAATTTAATGCAGTTTTCCAATAGCTGTTTTGTTGCTTGGAACGCCTTCTCACACTCCGCATTCCATAACCATTTATTATTATTCTTTAGCATTTCCTGCATTGGAGCTACAGTCTCCGTGTAACCTGGACAGTTTTCCTTAAGGAATCCCGTTACGCCTAAGAAAGCCCGAATGTGCTTGACTCTCGTTGGTGTAGGGAAATTCTTTATCGCTTCGATCTTAGCTGGATTTGGCTTCACTCCTTCCTTGTCAATGATGTGACCCAAATATAAGATCTCGCTCTTGAAGAAATACGATTTCTTCAGGTTTACTTTGAAATTTGATGCATTCAGGTTGCCTAATACTTTATCTAAATTTTCCATGTGAGTTCCAATGTTGTCGGATGCCAGCAGAATGTCATCAATGTTGCGTACTGTCATCTCCTTAACTTCCTCGGTTAGATTCCGGTCCAGGGCTCGGATTAAAGCACAGCCCGCTGTTTTGACTCCAAAGTGCATTCGGACGAAGCAAAACGTTTGGTTATCGAATAAGAAGCCAGTTAGAAGCTGTGACTTCTCATCCAATTCAATATGGTGGAACGAGCTCGTCAGGTCAACTGATGAATAAATGCTTTTGTTTTTAAAGCCTTTTAATACGTCTCTGATAATTGGCGCTCTGTCATACTCAGTAAAAATGAGTCTCATGTTGAGATTTCTGGCATCTAAACAAAGTCTAATAGATCCATTTGGTTTTGTGACTGCCAAAATCGCATTTAGATAAGGTGTAGGTGTCTTCCTTATCACTCCAGCTTGTAACATCTCATCTATAATGACCTTAACTTGACCGCGATATTTTTCAGGAATTGGGTACAACCTGCTTTTGAAAGGTGACCAATCCTCGACTTTCATAGAATATTTGAAATTTAATATTTTCCCAGGTACTGTATCAAATACTGTTTTGTGCTTCCTTAAAATCTCTTCCAATTGTTTTCTGTGTTCACCCCCAAGTTGAATGTCATTGAGCCGCTCCTATAGTAACTCTTCAAATTGTGCCTCACTTTCGTCTCCTTCCGTTAATAAAGACCATATCTCCTGGGATTCACTCTCGTCATCTTGTTCCACAACAGCTCCTTCTATGATGTTATCTTCTGCCTTTCGTATCTCCTCTTCCGTCTCTTCCGATATTGCTTCCAATGCCCAAGAATTTACATCTCTTCCGGTGGTGATTTCATCCATATGCAATCCCACATTCTTCAACTGATCATACTCTCTAAAACTGACTGTATTCTTGTGCAAATCTATCACTGCTTGATAGTCACAAATGAAATTTGCACCAAGAATTATATTGAAATTCATCTTTGCCATGATAATGAATGTTTGCCCAAAAGTGTGTTCCAATATGTTCAGCTCTAAGTATGCCTGACGTTTACAAGTGACGGTGCGTTCAGGAATAACACCCCTCACTTTGAGCTGTGGTACGGGAATTACAGGAATATTCTGACTCCTTCCCAACTCTCGAACCAAGGCCTCCGATACCAGACTGATCTTCGACCCCGTATCCAATAAACATCTTATATTAATTCCACCAATCCTCGCGTAAATAATGGGTAACTGCCTAATTTCATCGTTCCGTGGTATCACCGTCTCCTCCAGGCAGTCTTCTGGCAAAGCAATCCATTCTTGTATGTTCGCTACTATCCATCCATCTTCAACTTCCGACTGTTGCGTTTGTAGACTGTCTTCTTTATCCAAATTTTGCATTTTTTTAAAGCTCCGGTGCGACTCCCATCATCCTTTTGTCGTCCATGACCTTGATATTCCTCTTGTTTCAGTAGACTTCCGGCTTCCTCAGTATGTGTGTCTGGATTCTTCATGTTCCCAATGGCTTTTTCCCATCTTCCGAGCTCTCCACCTTGACTAGCGTGTAATTCCTCTAGGTAATTTTGTGATTGAGCGTGCCTATCATCCCAGTCATTTCGATAATTACGTGGCTCTCCTTGATTTTGATCTCTCCTTCCTTTCCATCTTGGATTAGCATTGTAATCACCGTATCTTCCATAAGGCCTTTCATTTCTTCGATTTTCACGCCATTGCTGATATCCTCTATGTTGATATCTATTGTTGCCTTGGCATGACCTATTGTTGTAGTTATTGTCGTTACGCTGGTATGGTCTGTTTTCTCCTTCTTCCTGATTTCGTCTAGGTGTGGACGTGCTTGTATTAGTACCCTGCGTTTTAGTGTTTGCCTGTTTAGGTTTTATGACCTCTGTCGTATTGACTAACTCCAGCTGTCTTCCTCCTCTATAATGATTCTGAGATGTAGTCTCATCTATCTGGCGTAATATCTGCTCTGCATGTAAGGCCGTACTAACGTTCGCTGCGACTAGTACTTGCTGCACGTTGACTGGTAATTGCCGCGCTATTGTCATCACCAGATCCGCTTCATTTAAAGGGTAATCAAGGTCGCGAAATTTTTGCATTTGCATGTTAAAGAAATCTGAGTATTTCGTTTGCTGGGTAGTTTGGTATTTTCTAGAGTAAAGTTCCATCCTTAGACTCTGTTGTATTGCTGGCGACCAGTACTTGCGCAGAAACGCTAATTTGAAATCTGACATAGTTCCAAATGTATATTTGAAGCTTAAAAACCATGTAAGGACATTTCCTGATAAAAATCTCTCCATCATCCTCAATCTACGTGCTTCAGGTACCCCAGTGTCATTGTAATGGTCTTCAATTTCTTTAATAAATGCTTTAGGTGTCACCCCTGAATTCTCCGTGTATTTCTGCGGTTTATAATCGTTCGAGCGAATTACTTGGATAAGTTGTGTGGGCTGATGACCGTCTTGTGGCGTGGAACTCCTTTCGATATTTTTGTGAAACCCTTCCGTGTTTGCTGTTAATGGGCTCTCTGTCTGAGCTTGACTCCCTGCTGTGCTTTCCTCCCCGGGGCTATTTGAGTCGTCCTGCCTATCTCTCATTGTTCCTGTTTTAAATATCGAGGATTTTTCTAATGACTTCAGTTCGGCTTTAATGATCCTGTCTGTTTGCTCTTTAAGTTTACTCTTAATTTCTTGCTCTAATGCTTGAATACGAGTATGATTTTCGCCTACTGTCTTAAGGATGGTTGATCTTTCCTCTTTAGAATCGATAGTCATTTTTCGCCAATCTTTCCTTATCTGCTCCTTAATTGTGCTTACTTTTTCCTCAATCTGGCTTTTAGTGTCATCCTGATTGCTTTCTATCTGGCTCAACCTTTCTTCCAATCTCGCGCTATTTTCGTCGATGGTACTCTTTAATTGACTCTGATCCGCTTCTAGGCTTTTCCATTGCTCCGCTGATTTTATTTCGAGACGATCCATATCTTTAATTATACCGGATATATTTTCATCCACTGCTGATAATTGTTGTTGAATGACCTTGCCGCTCTTTTCCATTTCCATAAATCGTCCTTCTAACTTATCCTGAGCTATCTTGACCTCGCTTGTATTCATAGTGCACGCTAGTTCAATTTGCTCTAATTTAGCTAACACCGTTTCATCCAGAATGCTAAGTTTTTGATCAAAAATACTTTCCATTTTCTTAATCTGATCTAATTGCTTTTCATTATTTTTACTAACATCTAGGGCCAGTAATACCATCTGTTGATTAGTGTGATCTTTCACCTCTGCGGTTAACGAAGCTAATTGGTTCGTGTTTTTAACATTCTGCGCCTCTAACTGCAAATTTATAGTGTCATTAATTTCACTTTTTAATTATCTAGCTTGTTCCGCCTGTTATTCATTTTGTTCAATCCTACTGTTATTTAATTGTGTCCGCAATGATTCATTTTGTTCAGATAATTTGTTTATAGCCTCACTTTGTTCTAACATAGTATTGTTTAGTGATTCACTTTGTTCTGATAGTTTAGTGTTTATTTGTTCAGATAATTTTGTGTTTATCGATTCACTTTGTTCTGATAATTTAGCGTTTAATGCTTCACTTTGTTCTGATATTTTAGTATTCAATGATTCACTTTGTTCTGATAATTTAGCGTTTAATGATTCACTTTGTTTCGCCAATTTAGTGTCCAACAATTCCTGTGTTCTCCTAGCCGCGCTCTCAATGATTTCTTGAATCTGTTCCACCGTTGCCATGTTATACACTTTATATGAGACATAAGGGAAATGGCATAAAGCAATGCCCCTTGACACACACATACAATCCAATGCACATTTAATTTCTTTACCCAACTCAGTTCATTTATTTTTACATTTAATCCCACTAGTCGATTTCATCTCTGAGTGGTTCTAATTTTACTCAATTTAATTTAAACCCAAACACATATTCAGTCATTAAATTGTTATCCTGATCTGATATTAACACTGACTAATTAACAAAGTATTAATTGTCATTTACGGCTACCAGCCTCCTAACATTTTCATGAGTTTGACTTTCTAAACAAATCTAGTTTTAACTTTAATCATTGGGCGCCCGGTATCGCGTATATTAATTTATTTTAATTCAGTAGACAAAAACGTGAACCGTATTTTACATTGCAAACTCCTGATTTTAATTTATCTTTCACACATTTGGCGGTATCACCTTCGCCTCAATTACTTTTAATAAAATATCACTTCCCGGTGATTAATATACTGTCATATCTGCCTGCACTTGCGGCATGTCAGTTTTACTCAAATACGCCACTTAAATGTGTTCCAGCAGCGAACCAGCAACAAAATTACACCTTCATTGTTGCGTCAGTTTGAAAACCCAACTACGCTTACATTGACATGTGCAATTTCTCTGACGTTACACCACAGTGAACCGCCCCACGCTTGGCCGCGCCAGTTTATCTCCTATGAACCCTTCAGAATAGCAGTGTTTATATACAAGAATCTTGATCAAGGGGTCGAGCTCAGTTCCTAGTGTGATGTTTACGTTCGCCAAACAACATGCTCTACTGAGGTAAGGGTCATAGGATTAAAACTATGATTAAGAAAGAAAGGTGACAAGACGTAAAATAATAACATGATTTAATGACTAATAGTGCATAAAAAGAATATAAACAACAATAATAAAAAAATCCTCCCTGAATTTTTCCCCTGACAGGAATATCTATCAATGCTGAGGAGTCAGACGGATCTCCCCCTTATTAAAATGTGGATCCTAGTTCCACTAACTTGCATTTTGGATTTTATGTACGCGTAATGACTAACTACGAGGAATGAGTACTTTGGATGACTGTTCGTTTACAGCGGGTTAACAGCCACGATGCTTACGAACAATCATCTCTTAAATCAACGTTTACGGATATGGAACATGACACTAATAAAAACCCTTAAAATGTAATGCTGACACACACACTAAAATCTACTATTTACAGGAATCTCTCTCGAGACCCTCATTTAGCGCGATGACGCACTTGACAAAAAGAGCTACCAACTCCGGCCAATTGCTCAATCCACAAACAAGGAAATACAGCATTGCACGTGACTTCACGGGTCACAGATATGGAATATAAACATGGACAAAACCAACAACAACAAAAGCCTGACTGGCTAAGATTACTTTATATGAACAAAACTGCATGTTAAGGTAACGTTTCGGAGATTATCGTGATTCGTAGGCAACTCCCATTTATTTAATCAATTTTACCATTGATCAGTTCTTAATGTTGTATTTCAAGTAATTACGGAGCCAAACAAGCGCTCCTCACTAATGACCTCGCTAGCAACCTTCAGTCCGTCTTGTGAAACAGCTCCCCTCTCCTCAATACCTGTCATTGTCCCAACTCCAGTGTGTAAAAATAACTGACCAGCTGTGCCGTTATTTCAAGGAATCAACAGCAACAAAATCTCAACCACCTTAACATATGGTGAGACATTAATCAAAATATCCACAATTGCCCTCGCAAGGTAACAATATGGACCTGGCACCAAGCTGACAGAAATCAGTCTACGCTGAAATTCCCGCTTGAAATGACCACAAAATACACACACACACACTTCTGGGAATGACATGACGTTTCTCACACAGATCGGCTGAATAGATGCTCACAAACAATTTAAAAAAAATATTAAACCCTACGATAGAGCTGACTGCTCTTCGTCACAAATCACATTGCTCCAAAGGCAATAATCTCACTGAACCTGATCAATAATAAACCAAAAAAATTAATTACCCTCCAATCTACTGTGTAATTATATTATTTCAGTCCTACTTCTGAAACACAACATATCTCCGAGAGACGTTTTTAACCGCACTGCGTAACATATGCAAACACGGTCGTCCACATAGCTACGTTAGTTAAACACAACAAAAACAAGAACCTTCCACTAATAACATATATGCGAGCTGCTTCCATGCAAAAGGTGTGTCAGACCAAAACTAAATATACTACGTTAATCACACAAGCAAATTATTTACAAAACAAAATATGTCCCATACACCATAAGTTAATTTATCAGATAATAAGAATATTATTCAGTACTCATCCTCGGCAAGTCACCCGTCAAAGGACATCCGCTGCCATCTCCCAACTGAATGCTTCTTAGCTCATCTCAGCCATCTGGACGGAGTATTGATAGTTCCAGACTTCCTTCAGGATAAGCGATGTCATCTCTCGTGCTGATTCAAAAAGTTAGTTTATTATTCACTTGAAATCTGACTACTTAATTCGCCGGTTCAGGTACTACTTTCCCCGGAACTGTCTGTTGGCTAATTGTCGATGAAACTTCCCCTACAAAATATAGTACTGTGACTACCTATCACTGAATTTAATACATTTATAATAATTTCTGTGTCCACTGACACATAAAATATAATAACTTACGTCCTCAGACGAGCAAAAGTAATAGGTTCCGTCCTCAGACGAACAAATGTAATAAGCTACGTCCTCAGACGTACAAAAGTAATAACACTGTCTTGGCTCTTCACGCCACTTATAAATGAACCGGCCCTAGGTATTGATAGTGGGGGAAATTATACAAAAATTTCTCAAAATAATAGTGGTACAGGAATGAAATAAATATCACTGAACTCGAAAAATAGCGCAGGTCAAGAATATGCCCATTAATCCTAGAATCGATCGTAGAGATGTTGTCTAGGCGATCTCCCGCGTTAATGCTAGTCATCGCGTGCCCAAGCTAGACTTGCCGCGCTGGTAAGCATTCTTCTCTCATTGGTTCCATATTTTCTGTAACTTGGCGGTTTTTATCAGACCTTGGCTTCGTAGGAGTGTCTAGTATTTTCATCAGCCACTCACGTTACTGCATCATCTTTTTTCTAGGCGCGAATATCACAATGAACATACCATGAGCGTGTCTCACTGCGCGTCGCTTCTATTTTGAGGTAGCCACCACCTGTCCTTCTGAATCATTGCTAGGTCTTTCTTTTCACAATCCTAAGTATTTAGCCTTTTGTCAAACTGCTGCAGGTATGTCCCCATTGTCTCCAACCACTGCTTGAAATTTCCTCATCTCCGTCTGGCTATTTTCATGATGCTGGTGGAAATATTTATTAATTGAAGAAATAAAACATCGAATCATTTATCCATCAGAGGGTAAAGGGTTCAATATTCACTTTTGAGTTTGAAATAAATCACAATATTCTTTACTTATCACTTGCGTTCGTTCTCCGCACATTCCACACATAGGAGTGCCATTCGATATGTATATGCGGTATATTTTTTATGGCATCAATATTTTGTCAACAAACCCACAAAAGCCGTCGACCACACAACTGTACGTATGTATCTTGTCAACGCGGTCCGATCATCGTCCGTCCCCTCGCTACCACAGTGTAGTGGTGGTAGGGGAATGAGCGCTAGTCTGACTGCCCAGTGCTCTCCGAGCGCGGCCTCGCTCTCAGAGCGCAATGGCTGGATGACCCTGTTCTATTATGTAAGTCTGTAGTTAGTATTAGTAATAGTTCTCAGTCTCACCTCATCTTTCCCTATCTCCCAAACCTTTAGGGGTCAATAACCTAGATGTTAGGGCCCTTAAAACAACAATTATCATCATCATCAACATATTACCGTGGATAAATAAATAAATAAATGAATGATTGAATGAACATTCATGAAGAGAAGTGGCCAGTGCAGGGATGTGAATCTCGCATTTCCCAACGATGCAGCTCACAAGTCCTCCACTGGAGCGTGCCTTAACACACCTGACTACAGGGTAAAGTGCTGAGCAGATATTGGATTCCCTGAACATTCGGATTTCAGAAAATGTGCGCTCAAAATTATGGGGGTATTTTAGTTCCCCTAAGACCACCTCGTAGCGCAACGTAGAAGAATCGATTCATTGATTAGTCGAGACGTGACAAGAAGAGAAGGTTAAATGTGAGGTCATCGCTTAAGTTAAGTTACGCTTATTTTCGAAATGATGTTTAGAACTCTATGGTTGGTTGGCTCCTAAGTTTATGGGCTGCGACAAAGTGGTCATGTAGCCCCGTGTACTTTGGTGTGTGTAGAATCTGTCTCATAACCGGTGTTAAGTGTGATGTCAGTATTAGTGTGTGTTGTTGCTGTTGTTGTTGTTGTTGTTTGAGTCTTCAGTCTCTTGACTTGTTTGGTACAGCTCTCCAAACCTCCCTGTCCTGAGCTAATCGTTTCATCTCTACATAGCTACCACACCCTACATGCGAGGCAATCTGTTTAAATATTCTAATCTTGGTCTACCCCTACAGTTCTTGTCCTCGACCCTTCCTTCCATAACTAAGCTTGCTATTCCTGGGTGTCTTAGTATGAATCCTACCAACCTATCTCTTCTCTTCATTAGCAGTCGCCAGAAACATCTCTCCTCTCCCACTCGTCTTTATACCTCTTCGTTTGTAACCCTATCTACCCATCTGATCTTTATCATTCTCCTGTAACACCACATTTCAAATGCTTCAATTCTCCTCTTTTCTGCTGCACCAATAGTCCAAGTTTCACTTCCATAGAGCGCCACGCTCCAGACAAAGGCTTTCAAAGGCTTCCTAATACCTAAATCTATATTCGATGTCAACAAATTCCTTTTTTGTAGAAAAGCTTTCCTTGCCTGAGCCAACCTAGTCTTTATATCCTCTTTGCTTCGTCCATCACTGGTTATTCTGCTTCCTTAGTAACAGAAGTCTCCTACTTCCTTCAGCTTTTCACCTGCCAATTTGATGTCTATAGAGGTTTCTGATTTATTTCGGCTGCATTTCAGGATAAGGAAAATTAATCTGCTTCAGTGGCGTAGCTGGTAGCATGCTGAACTGCTGTGTCCAAGATCGCGGGTTCAAACCCGCTGAAATAGTCGGATTTTTTTAAGAGCGTCAAAATCCTTCTGTATACCTTCCTTCGGAGGGGAAGTAAAGCCGGCAGTCCCATGTCATAGATTTATGGCATGTAAAAGATCCTTCCACTAACTAAACTTGTGTGAAGATAAATTTCTAAGTTAGATTTCCTTGATACTCTTTATCAAAGTTCCAACGTTCACTACTAGGTAACAGTTGTGGTTCACTTTTAAGGTATTTCCGGACACTTGCGACCCTAAGTGTCCCATATCAAATTACTTGTCTCAATGCCATCTACGTCGCTACAGAGAGTTTTAAACGTTAATAAGAATCACCCTGTATATTATTTAACTATTATTTTTAAATTATATTTTCACTTAGATTTTTAGTATGTCGCGTCACTCTGTGCCACTTTCTACTCAATGTTAAAATGTAGATAAAGTCTTGTAGTTTACGCCTGTTATAAGATGTTTGCATCATTTTGCATCTAATTAGTTATTTTACGTTTTAGAAGATGCCGCGCAACCAGTTCTCACACGTTTACAACTGTTTGAAGCACCGGGTTCGACGATGATGTCAAAAGTGGAACTTTGTGACTTCGTTAAAAGTAAATTAGGGGTAGAAAATTGTTCTGAGGAGATAACAGAATGCTCTATCCAACTCCTAGTCATAGACAATTTCTTGCATGTGTAGACGTAGCTTAAAAAAGGTCTTAACTGATGTTTATTATGAGGGAAACAAATTATATACGTTGCTTTCACTCTAAATTCATGATTTAAACATAAAAATAAAGTTGTCCCCCTAGATTTAGAGTTTGACCCACTGTACACTGTGGCAGTGAGGAGACCTGAGACAGACGGGCGATGTTCGGACTGCACTCACTAGAACAGTCGTGCGGCCGATGACCTTTGTAGGATCGGTGACATCATATTGAAGGGGCTGGTTTGCCATTAAAAATATACCGCATATACAAATAGAATGGCACTCCGATGTATGGAATGTTTAGGAATCGAACACACGTATTAAGTAAAGAATATTGCGATTTATTCCTAACTGAAATGTGTACATATTAGACAGGAAAATTCAACAACATTTTACCAATATGAACAGATAGTACAGAACTTGAGTGATCTTTGCTCCGTCGTTTTTACGAGCCTTTCGTTTTGAGGGAAACAATCTTCTCCAAATTGGGTACAATATTTCTGGACACAGCAATTCATAAACAATTACGCAAATTTCTATCGCTTATCGTTGCTCGATGTTTACTTTTGGTAAGCTTAAGAACGGAAAAAAACGCTCACAAATGTACGTTGAGCCGAACATTGCTCTCTTCGGTGCGGCGGGCAGACCAACAAGCCCAGCTCCTCCTGCCTTCCACCAAAGCGCTCGGAGCACTGGCTTAGAGCGCGGCCGGAGCGCCTGCTTTAGAGGATACATTCCAAAGTCAATGACTAGGGTGTCCACTTGAAGCAGCTACAGCCTTCGGCGAGCAGAACATGTCCTCGGACACTCCCGGCTCTAAAAGCCATACGATAAATAAATAATCGATTAAAAGTTCTATTGTCAGCTCAAGGATTCAAACCTACATTCTTCCAACTTGCTGCAGCCTCCAGTCATGGTCGTAGTGAGGGAATTATCGCATACGGCTATACCGCAAGGTAGGATGCATTTCTCCTTGTTGGTTTAATTTTGGATGTGAGTGTACTAACATCAATAAGCCGACTCGATTCACTTGACAAGTTGTAGGAAATAAATATCCTTGACCGTGAGTGAGGTAATGTGTGGTGTTGCGTGACCAATAACATTACACACACATTGTAATGCTTGCTTAGCGCACATGTCTATTAAGGGCAGTCGCCACACGTCTAGACATTTCCATTGTGTTACATAGCAAAGAGCTCACCGGACTGGGAATACTAAGCTATACAGGTTCGCCGCATCCAGGCGAGTGAATCCAACTGTGGTGGAGTTGAATTCTCCACACATTTTCTCAGCGTTTAGCGAGGAAACAGCCACATACCCTATACAGGGCAGAATATAATTGCAGTTCTTTTATTTTATTTATTGATGAGTAACATCTTTCCACTCGGTTGCGGGATATTTCTTGTGGGGGTGATTCTGAAAAATGAAACGGCAATGCAACGGAAACAATGAGCGCGCGCGGTGGTGGAGAATGGTACCACGACGTACTGTCGGCCATGTGGCTATGTGGAATGTAAATCTCATATGGTTTACTTCAAGGTTTGGAGGCTCCATTAAAGATATTCCTACAATAAATCATTGGCACTGGAGTTTTAAAAGTACACACATCAAAAATTTTTGCATCACCTCGGTTCCCAGATCTCCGGCATATAGACGTTGACTGTGTATATTGTATCAAAGATACAGTCCCTTTGACTGTTCATAGATGTCACTAAAACTGCTCAAAGATGTAAACAACCATGCATGAGCAGGGCCTATTAGACGGAGGGGGTACGACAGCCGATCAGTTCCAGTCATTCCACCGGGACGAAGGTACGCTGCTCATGTTGTCTGTAGTTCTACCATGCCTAGAAGGTCAATACCGCAGTTCGATCGCGTCCGCATTGTTACTTTGTGTCAAGAAGGGCTCTCAACAAGGGAAGTTTCCAGGCGTCTCAGAGTGAACCAAAGCGATGTTGTTCGGACATGGAGGAGGTACAGAGATACAGGAACTGTCGATGACAGGCCTCGCTCAGGCCGCCCAAGGGCTACTACTGTAGTGGATGACCGCTACTTACGGATTGCCGCTCGGAGGAACCCTGACAGCAATGCCACCATGTTGAATAATGCGTTTCGTTCAGCCACAGGACGTCGTGTTTCAACTCAAACTGTGCGCAATAGGCTGCATGATGCGCAACTTCACTCCCGACGTCCATGGCGAGGTCCAGCTTTGCAACCCCGACACCATGCAGCGCGGTACAGATGGGCCCAACAACATGCTGAATGGACCCCACAGAATTGGCATCACGTTCTCTTCACCGATGAGTGTCGCATATGCCTTCAACCAGACAATCGTCGGAGACGTGTTTGGAGGCACCCTGGTCAGGCTGAACGTCTTAGACACACTGTCCAGCGAGTGCAGCAAGGTGGTGGTTCCCTGATGTTTTGGGGTGGCATTATGTGGGGCCGACGTACGCCACTGGTGGTCATGGAAGGCTCCGAAACGGCTTTACGATACCTGAATGACATCCTCCGACCCATAGTGCACCCATATCGGCAGAATATTGGAGAGGCATTTGTCTTCATGGACGACAATTCTCGACCTCATCGTGCACATCTTGTGAATGCGTTCCTTCAAGATAACGACATCGCTCGACTACAGTGGCCAGCATGTTCGCCAGACATGAACCCTATCGAACATGCCTGGGATATGTTGAAAAGGGCTGTTTATGGACGTCTTGACCCACCAACCACTCTGAGAGATTTACGCCGAATTGTCGTTGAGGAGTGGGACAATTTGGACCAACAGTGTCTTGATGAACTTGTGGATAGTATGCCACGACGAATACAGGCATGCATCAATGCAAGAGGACGTGCTACTGGGTATTAGAGGTAGTGGTGTGTACTGCAATCTGGACCACAAATGCTGAAAGTCTAGCTGTATGATGGTACAACATGCAATGTGTGGGTCTCATGAGCAATAAAACGAGCTGAAATGTTGTTTGTGTTGATCTCTATTCCCTTTGTATTTAAAGGTTCCGGAACTCTTGGAACCGAGGTGATGCAAAACTTTTTTTGATGTGTGTATTTATTTCAATGACCAACAGAGTTCACTGTTAACAAGGGATTTTCGCTCCCGGCAGACACATACACGTCCATGCGGCTATGTGGAATGTATGTCGCATACGGTTTAGTTCAGGGTTCGGAGGCCCCATTAAAGATATTCGTTCAAGAAATCATCTTCAAGCTGTCGTTCTTTGGTGTGAAAATATTCAACATATTATATTTGCTGAAAACTGGCACTGCAGTTTTACAAGTAATTATTTCAATGACCATGTCATATAATTATGGCGTGCAAAATAACCTACCACTAGAATTGGTAGTGTGTAGCCAAATTTGTAGGTTATATTTGGTTAGAAACGCTCTATCAAGTTCCAACGTTCGCAGCTAGGTGTCAGTGACAGTGGCATGTGGTAGCCAATGTTGGAACTACTTGTAATTGAACTTGCTGTGAGCCTACGGTCGTTACACCCTAGTAGATAGGCAGTGCGGGTCCTAGACCACCCGACACCTCTCGAGCAGTGCCGGGGTGGCGACGGAGCTCAAAAATTTAAATGGACGATATTTCTCGAACTAATAATCGGAGAAAGTCGTGCTAGGGTTCAAAAGAAACAGCGTTACGCCCCGTTTCCATACGGCAGGTCTTTTTGATGTGTAACATCTTTCCACTCGGTATCTGGGTATTTTTGTGGCGCTTGGTAGCTGAACATGTTTGTGGGAGTGATTTTGGAAAAGGGACGGAAATGGATGGGACGGAAGTGTATGGGACGGAAACAATAAGCACGCGTGATGGCGGAGATCGGTACAACGACGTACTGTAGGTCGTGTGTCTATGGGGAATGTACAGTATATCGCATACAGTTTAGTTCAAGGTTTGGAGACCCCATTTAAGATATTCCCACAATAAATCATCTTCAAGTTGTCGTTCTTTGGTGTGAAAATATTAATTTTATCATATTTGCTGAAAACAATTACGATTTATTAAATCTTCATACATTTGCTGTATTCTTATTTAATGTAAGCACTCGATGTACTGTCGGCCATGTGGCTATGTGGAATTGTAACATTTTTAATATGTGTTTAAACGTGGTGATGACAATTGTGGTTCAATAAAAACAAACATAATAAGAATAAATAATATACACTGTGGTGTGACCTTACCTGCGATAGTATAATATAATAAGTTGTTGTTGAGCGCCAGATTCCTATTTAAGACAGTGAATCGAAATTTGTGAATTAACCTCGGCTATCAGCAGTAGAGTTCGAGACCACTTACCCGGGCCGTAGTGTAACTGAGTTAACTAACCATTCAGTATTTATTTATAAGGAGTAGTTAATTTGCCTATAGTATTTGCTAACTACAAGAAAAGTTACAGTCATGAAGTTAAAGAAAATGAATTTATTATATGCAAAAACAAAATATTAATAGTTACAAAAAAGAATTTAATTTACCAACTGCGGTTTAATTATTTAAAAGAAAATGAACATTTAAAATGAATTGAAAGTTAATTGAAGTTAAGTTATAATAGAGACGATAGTTTTATTGAATTGTTTGCTCACCCAGTCGAAGATTCGTCATATTTAAGAAATGATCGATGATCTCGATGTTACGTCGCTTATGTTTAAAAAAATGATGTGATATCTCAATTACTATGAAATATCCTCATTAAATACGTTGCCATCTGTAGAAAGACTCTGGATCAGGGATATTACCCATTATGTATTGATATAGATTTCGGCAAGACATCGTACTGTGCCAACTCTGTTTGCTCAGTTCATTAAGACCCAGAAAGCAAGGTTACCACCTCCTTCCTTCATTGAGAGCTGTAGATCAATGTATGTCTTGTCGAGTGCAGGTATTAATAACTTCCTTGTCACGTGGTGTCACAGCCCCCACTCTAGAAGCAAGCTACCCTCTCTCTTCATTCTTGACGCGTACGTACATTAGAAAATGGCGTGTTGTTGCACCATGAGTGAAATATCAAGCTTCTATTCCTTCCAGAAGGAACTCGATTGTGCGCACGTGATGGTTACTCATGACAATGACGCAGTTTGCCGTGGTGAAATTATTACTACGTCGTTCAGTTTGTGACGCATTGGGTTGATCCTATTTGGCAATCTTGTTGCATTATATATTTTACTTCGTCTCTTTACAAATAATTGTTAATAAAAATATTTCTGACTATAATAATAAAAACCGCTTACAATTATCTGATATAAAAATCATCTCATTGATGTACTAATTAATAATAATAATATGATAATAAATGAATAACCCTTTAAATATAACAGATATGGGATCGAATCGTTACAATCGCCCCTGATATAAATAATTTAAAATAAAATGTAACATTATTTATATCACTACACATCCTACACAAATGAATACAAATTTAAATATTAATTACCCCATAACGACAACATACAAATAATACCCTTCAACAATACATAAAAATATACAAGAAATATACTCTTCACAAAATACACGTTTTAACTTTCATTCATCTCATTCTTCCAAATGTTCATAATGTTCATTTTTTTTATATTGTAAAAAAAAGTATACATATAATGCCCTTCACTTTTAATTTTGACATATATGTCAACGCTGCACTCGGTGATCGTATGTTTGACATACAATTTTGTCTTCATATCTAGTGAACGTAGTTTTCATCAGTCTGGTGTAGAATTACATTGTTGTATTTCCAGCTGATTAACACTTTATAACTATTACCGCATACGATATGCAAACAACGCAATATTCCTTTCGTCTCTATAAAGGGATTACTCAAATGCAGTAAAATTTCAATAATTGAAGAAAAAAAATAACTTAGCAAGATACCTAAGTCAATTCCAATTTCAGTGCATATGTCATACATGTAAAAATTTCCCCAAATACATAATGACATCGAAATACCTTAAAGCAGTTATTAAACAGTTCACTTAAATATCCAAGTTACTACTCACCTGCCTTCGTGGCTTAATTCTTTCTTAGGCCACGGCCGGCTCCTTTCAAATTAATACTTCCTAAGTCTCCACGACTTCTTAACTTTTCATAAAACCATGATTCCTCTTTACTACTTCTCGAAAACAATAACTTGAATTTTCAAAATCACAAATAAACATAAAATCTGACTTCTCGTTCACTTTATAAAATTTAACTTAGCGTTAAGATATAACTTTACTGTATTGTCATTCCTTACTTACCATAACAAAATGATTAAGACTTGGACAAAATACTACTCAATACCTGAATTACGTATATCACTAAACTATTTCACAAAAACACATGACAAACTCCTCGGAATAAATATTTCGTTCCACAAAATATTAATGCTCTTATACTTTAAATTTAGTCTATACATGATTTGACTTTTTGCTGAATGCCTAAAAACCCCCCTTAGTTTTCTCTCAAAACTCTTAATTAAGTACCGTGTCCTCCAAACACCACTTCCTACTTTTTCTGACCGCCTGGAGTATAGCTTATTCCTACTACACCAGAATCTCTCAGAACTCATCGTGACATCACACGTCACATACAAAAAAACTCCCCTATTCGTGGTATAATCCCACTTCTTCTTACTGTTACAGGTCACCTCTTACTGACCAATAACACACTAAATTTCAGCTAAAAAAAATCTTACATGCTTCGACTAATTCCTTGGAATAATTACATCACACTTTGCTTTCCTAACTATTGTCTTCCTAAAATAATGACAGTGTTCCAGCTGACAGTCAATAACACCGACACTCATAATTGGCAAATATTCTCCCAAAATCATTTCATAAAGCAAGTTCTGAGTTCTAAGACAGTTCAGATACTTTCTTCTCTATCAAATTAAATGCGTAAATTACACCTGCCTTTAATTGAAACTTCATTATTATCCCTTAGGTATACTCACCTTACATTACTAACTTATTCTTGTCTTCAAAATATTAAACATTTCTTTACTAACTCCGTATGACATAAATAAAACTTTAATTTCTCGTTTACTAAAAAAAAAATGATTTTTCTTTAAAATCCTCAAAACATCGAATTATAACAAATTCCTTTCACTTCTAGAAAATATTATGCCAACCATATAATTATTACTATTATCTTTACTTTAACCTGTGTGTAGGACAACAATCTACCACATCATTAATTCGTTATTAATCATCAGTAACTTTTTACTACAAAGTGGTTTAGCTCGATAACAAGCCTTGTAATATCTTTAAAACGTGCGTAAACGTAACTAAAACTTGGACCATATTACCTTTGTAATCTCTTATTACCTTGTGTGCATACAACCATATATACTTAAAAAAAAACCTCCCAACATTAACTTCACGTAGTCCCGTAGACACCATAAAAAACTCATTGCTCAACGGAATATACCTCGCTGACCTACTTCATCCTCCAAAAACTTCCTCCAACTTACTTCATTTGGCATCTTACCAAAAACTTCCTAAAAAAACAACTTCATTTGGCATCTTACCAAAACTTAAAACCACATTGCTCAACGGCATTACCTTCGTTGGCCTACTACTTCAAACTCACGTCCATTTACGTGAAAATACACACATACACACACACATATCTGTCACCAAGTAAGTTACCAGATGTCCTAATTAGTTACTACTTCCTCATTTCAACCCGATGTTGGTTAATTCATACAACGCATTACCATTAACAATTCTAAACCACTTATAAATTTCTCAAAATATATCCACTGATAACCTCGCTGTCCTCAAAATGAAACTTCTTTATTAAATCAATACCTAATTCTTCAACTCTTTAATTTTATTACCACTGAATCATCTTATCTTCACTCACTTTTGAATTAAATCTTCATTACCATTATATTCATAATTATGGTTGCCATAATAATTATTACTTTCTTTCGATTACTTACCTATGTAATAACCTTCCTACTTTTTAAAATTTAATCCTCACTTCCTCCAACTTACCTGCAGCTTAAGGACCCACATTCAACTTACCTGAATTGCTCAATAGCACGACAATCTCGGTCTTCCAAATTAAATGATTTTAGTCAATCTAAATCAATAAGCGTAGGCACTACGCGCCCCTTACCATCCTAACTTCACGACTGAATTAAAATTACACACAGCAGGTTTCTCATCTACCTCTGTTAAATCCTATAAAACTTCATTACTTAATATTTAAGTCATACGGAACAGTAACTATCGGTAATATAAATTTACATCACTACTTTCTCTGGCATTTCACAGTTCTTACCACATTCATCTTCAATTCTATCTTTCTCTAGAATTCCACTTTCCTCTTTTCTTATAACATTACTTTCTATCTCTTTCGGACTACACTCATCAACAGTAACATTATACTTCGGCTTTCCCCCTCTCACTTCCCCAAGTCTGGCTAATTCAGTACGCCACTGCACATCATATGCTTTCTTTCTCTCCTTCATCCTGATTTCTTTCTCCTCTAGCAACTTGATTCTCTTCTCTTTCATTTTACTTCTAAAATATCTACCTACCTGTCTTCCTTTCACTTCTCCATTACTATCACTTAATGTTCTCTTTACCCGTGGACTATTGCTTCTGCTCTTATCTATCTCTCTCCTCCTCTTAACCTGTTTACTAATTATGTTCTTCTGACTATGACTTAACGCACGCTTCTCTGCCACTAATAATTTCATATTAACTTCCTCTATCACAGGACTAAATTCTTCCCTAGTTTGCCTATCTAATTTATCTATGATTGTCTGCATCTTAATCTCTTGGGTGCTTAGTACTTTCTTTATCTTACCTACTTCTATCCCTATCTTTTCTCTCATCTTCTTCACTTCTTTTTCGCTACATTCTATAGTCTCTTCTGTAGCTGTCCTGCTTTCATCTATCATCTCCGCTGATTGCTGTTCCTTACCTAAGCTACTTTCATCTATGTCTAGCATCTCTACCAACTCTACTATGTTTTCTCCTATTATATCCGCTAACTGCTGTTCATCATCTATAATTTCTTCTACAGCTATCCTGCTTTCATCTAAAATCTCCTCTGACACTAATCTGCTTTCACCTACAATCTCCTCCAACTCTACTATGCTTTCTTCTACTATCTCCTTTGACTCTACTCTACTTTCACCTACAATCTCCTCCAACTCTACTATGTTTTCTTCAACTATCTCCTCTGACTCTAATCTACTTTCACCTACAATATCCTCCAACTCTACTATGTTTTCTTCAACTATCTCCTCTGACTCTAATCTACTTTCACCTACAGTCTCCTCCAACTCTACTATGCTTTCTTCTACTATCTCCTCTGACTCTAATCTGATTTCACCTACAATATCCCCTGATTCCAATTTGCTTTCACCTAAACTCCCGTCTGACTCTAATCTGATTTCACCTAAAATCTCCGCTACTTGCCGTTCCTCACCTAAGATCTCCTCCGATTCCAATCTGCTTTCATCTACAATCTCCACTGACTCTAATCTGATTTCAACTACAATTTCTTCTACCTCCAATCTGCTTTCACCTCCAATCTGCTTTCTCATCCATTTCTGATGTTCTCTATTTGAGTTCTCTCTTCTTTCCTGACGTTCTCTATCAAATTTATCAAACATCTTCCTACTCTCCTGATTTTGTCTTTTTATCTCCCTCATGATATCAGCTAATGAGATTTCAGGGACCTCTACAGACTTCTCTTTCTTATCTGCCATCTCGAAGTACACCGTATAAAAATTAGCCCTTCCAAAATTCACTCACTTCACTGTCCCCCAAAAGCACTGACAATTTGCACTGAAATTATACACTCCTTTCCTAAATACCGAATGGTTTTCGTGCCCCACGTTGGGCGCCAAATGTAACATTTTTAATATGTGTTTAAACGTGGTGATGACAATTGTGGTTCAATAAAAACAAACATAATAAGAATAAATAATATACACTGTGGTGTGACCTTACCTGCGATAGTATAATATAATAAGTTGTTGTTGAGCGCCAGATTCCTATTTAAGACAGTGAATCGAAATTTGTGAATTAACCTCGGCTATCAGCAGTAGAGTTCGAGACCACTTACCCGGGCCGTAGTGTAACTGAGTTAACTAACCATTCAGTATTTATTTATAAGGAGTAGTTAATTTGCCTATAGTATTTGCTAACTACAAGAAAAGTTACAGTCATGAAGTTAAAGAAAATGAATTTATTATATGCAAAAACAAAATATTAATAGTTACAAAAAAGAATTTAATTTACCAACTGCGGTTTAATTATTTAAAAGAAAATGAACATTTAAAATGAATTGAAAGTTAATTGAAGTTAAGTTATAATAGAGACGATAGTTTTATTGAATTGTTTGCTCACCCAGTCGAAGATTCGTCATATTTAAGAAATGATCGATGATCTCGATGTTACGTCGCTTATGTTTAAAAAAATGATGTGATATCTCAATTACTATGAAATATCCTCATTAAATACGTTGCCATCTGTAGAAAGACTCTGGATCAGGGATATTACCCATTATGTATTGATATAGATTTCGGCAAGACATCGTACTGTGCCAACTCTGTTTGCTCAGTTCATTAAGACCCAGAAAGCAAGGTTACCACCTCCTTCCTTCATTGAGAGCTGTAGATCAATGTATGTCTTGTCGAGTGCAGGTATTAATAACTTCCTTGTCACGTGGTGTCACAGCCCCCACTCTAGAAGCAAGCTACCCTCTCTCTTCATTCTTGACGCGTACGTACATTAGAAAATGGCGTGTTGTTGCACCATGAGTGAAATATCAAGCTTCTATTCCTTCCAGAAGGAACTCGATTGTGCGCACGTGATGGTTACTCATGACAATGACGCAGTTTGCCGTGGTGAAATTATTACTACGTCGTTCAGTTTGTGACGCATTGGGTTGATCCTATTTGGCAATCTTGTTGCATTATACATTTTACTTCGTCTCTTTACAAATAATTGTTAATAAAAATATTTCTGACTATAATAATAAAAACCGCTTACAATTATCTGATATAAAAATCATCTCATTGATGTACTAATTAATAATAATAATATGATAATAAATGAATAACCCTTTAAATATAACAGATATGGGATCGAATCGTTACAGAATCTATATCGCATCAACAAACACTCCACACAACGTAGGAATTCAGTATATTAACGCCGACTACTAACAATTATTGAAACTTCGTTGGTCTAAACATATCACTGGCAGAAACACATTTAATATACCTTCCGCTCACCTAATTTTTAATCGCACCTATACTTGGCAGTGCATTCTATCGGCTAAACGAGGCCATTTTCAATAACATCGCTGGAATGGGTTCACTAACTGGCCGGTATAGAGCGCATCTCGCATCAAGTAGGCAGTGGATTGCTTCCGCCACGGCAAATAACAATTATGATTCATTACGGTCAGGATATTTCACTGAAGGTATACAAGTAGTTTTTTAAATGACCAACAGAGATCACTGTCAACAAGGGATTTGCGCTCCCGGGACACACATAGTAGGATAACATGTCACATGTTACACATCATATGCGACTACTGTAAGGCTCGTATATTTTTTTTTCCAATTTTGCTAACGGGCCTAATCCGATGCTTTTCGAGCAGTGCCGGGGTTGCAACGCAGAGCATCCATGTCAAAATAGTCGGTATCTCTCGAACTAATAATTGGATAAAGCCGTGCGAGGATTTAAACGAAATAGCGCTACACCCCTCGAAGTGTCGGATTAAGCCCTTTGGCATAATTGAAAAAATGACCCACCTTCTGGAAAGGGGGCGCCTCGCCCTGGTGCTAGAGTGAACACGAAACTACTCGAAATCCCAGTCAGGAAGATAACCCGATAAGTATCAGCCTGTATTATTACAGTATAACCATAGTTGATTTTTATAAGCATATAATCACCCCAAACAGACAAACTCCGGATTTTTATCACCATTTTAGCATTTCACCTAACATTAGATATACTACATTTACCATACACTGACAGTTGCATTACCAATACTGCAACTAAATAATTGTACATATTGTAAATATTCTCATATGTATTCTCAAACATAGATGTTATAGCCTAAGTGTAATGGATCTGATGATGATCGCTTGACGATCGAAACTGGTCATCCTAGTGTATTTATTAATCTCATGTAATTTATTTCAGGATTAGGGCACAACCCAGCTCTTTTTGGGTACATTCGTGTTGACCGACTGAAAAGCACCAAACTTTTGTTTTTATTTGAGATTAATTTGAGATTGCACATACAATATTTCACTGCCGTGGCCACATATCAGCGGTGATTGGTTTCCTGATCGCCCGATACCATCTACAGAGCTCCAAAGTAATTAGTGAGCTCTTTGTTTTGATAGTGCAACTAATGTATTGTCTAGTGAAACTTAGGTTATCACACAAATCCTATTTACTAGCGCATGATGACCGAGAAATCCCTCGCCTCTAAGATCAATCAATAACAGTAACAACGACAACTACTACAATGGCACGATCCGAAGATACTTGAAGCTTTCCAGTTGGTCAACCCGAATGTGCCCGTTAGATTGGACGGGGAATTACAATTAATTTCCTAATAGGTGGCAACATTGAAGAATTGCTTCTAATATTCCAACAATGCTCACATACCTTGAACTCTGTGGATCAAAATGCTATAAAATACAGGATTGGTTCATGTAATTTGGCGATCATTTGCTTCACTCTTGAACTATGCAGTGAACTGTTTGTTTCTCGGTGAATTGCTGTGAGTGTGACGTCAGGTTACAGGATTTGAAATCTCATGGATGGTGAATTTTGGCAGTTTCAACCAGCAGTGAAAAGCGGGTAGCCTACTCCCCAACGAGCATGGATGAGTGAGCAGCGGGCCAGTCTAACTAGCCTAAAGAGCTCAGGACGAACTGATGACGCTTTCGTGTCGTTCTACTGTATTTACGGACTTACGGAATTGGGACAGAGGTCACTTTGTCACCACCTATGGTGTAGTGGCTAGCATTCTCCCTGATGCCCGGCTCTCCCAAGAGGTGCAATACTGGTCTGAGAGCTGGGACGGGGTTCATTCAGCCTCGTGAGGCAAAACACAGAAGAGCTGGGTTTGATTCCCACCTCAGTCATCCTGGAAGTGGTTTCCCACTCCTTCTGCAGGTGAATGTCGGGATGGTTCCTAACTTAAAACATCAGCCTTCTCCTTTACAAATCTCACCTCAGTTAACAAAGTAAACATTAGTGCATATATCAGGTTATCAAGTAACCCAAGTTCACGGGGCTGTAATGATCATGATGTCCAATTATTTAAATGAAACAGCTATTTACCACATTTTCAGTTGTCCATAGTTAATGTAATTGCTAATTCAGTTAGAAACTTAGGGAAACATGGTCATTACTTCCATAAACAATGATTTATTATTAATAACACTACTATAGATAAAGCCCTGCGCGGATGTGGACATAGTTTGCATGGCCGTGCAAATAGCGGATACGCTACGGATAAGGTTTGGAGTAAATTTGCGGATAGTCTTTAGAATACAATCCAAACTTGTTGAATACGACCCGGATGTTTATGACATATCATATCTTTTCCATGACAAATGTAAACTGATGATTTTAGATAATATCATTTAAATCATGTCATTTAGCATAATTACCTAAATTCTTCCTTTCCAGAACTCTGCAGCTCATATCCCTCGGTCAGTGGCCAACATAAGGTCTTCCTGGCTGCAGGTGGCATTCAGAACTTGGCACGTCAGCAGGTGTTGTGGAGTCTGGATTTCTCCACAGTCACGTCTTGGATCTTCTGCATAACCCCACTTCACAAGGTTGCTACGACACTTAGGCACTCCTGTTCTCATCCGGTTTAAGGCAAATGACTGCAACTGCTCCGTTCTTCATTAGGGGTAAACCCCTCAGGTACTATATAAATAATTCATGTTTTTGGGCTAATTCTGTGTGTATTTAAATTAGAACCATACGTTTCGGAGAAACCTTGCCTCCTTTTTCAATAGAATCAAACAATGTAGCCAAAGAAAGTATATCAATGAGATTACAAAAAATTACAAAAAATATAGATAAATTTCTCTGTTTGTCACCAGAGAGCAGCTGCCAGAAATTACTGTATGGACCATGGTAGAATGGCGGACAGAGTAGTAAGTAAGGAGAAGGTAAAGGGGGCGGGGTGAAAATATAGACTCCTCGAAGAATGAGGATGTCCAATAGAAAAGGGGGGGGAGGGGGAGGGTTAGATGGATATAAGGAAACATAAACAAAAGGGAAGTGTATCTGAACGATACCTAACGACATAGAGGCAACGGCGAAAAAACAGATGGAAACTCCTCCAGTGACGAACAAAGGAGATCAAATCCAGGCTCTGTAGCCATAGAGGAAAAAAGTACAATTTGAAATAGGTGAAGAAACAGAGAGACTGAGAGGAACTATCTCCCTAGATCCTTAATAACTGGTAGCCAAGTGTCACTTAGCTGATATCCAGTGTCTGTTAAAATTATTGGGATTTTTACGAATTTCAACTGCCTCCCTTATAATTCTAGACCAGTTGTGCTTAACAAGGGCAAGCGCATGAGCATCCTTGAAACATACATCGTGCCCTGAAGATAGGGCATGCTCAGCTATAGCTGATTTGTCAGGTTGGTTTAGACGGATGTTTCTTTGATGCGAGTTGCAATGGACCGTTTTGTTTGTCCAATGTAGACTTTTCCGCAAGTACAAGGTACTATTTGTTTCCAGAGTGACACACGCCGGACGTCTGGCTTGGTATGGAGGGGTACTGTTCTCTTAATAAAACTCTTCTTGGATCTTAGGCGAGGAGTGGTCACCATGTGGTTGAACATTGAATGTCTGGGATCTGTTTCAAGCTTTTGTCTCTCTTTATCTGCTGCCACTTCGTGTCGAATAGCTGGAGGAGCAATGCCAGTGAGAGGGTAGATCTACTGCACTGGAGTAGGTCTCAGACATCCAGTGACAATACGTGTGGACTCGTTAAGAGCTGTGTCCACTTGCTTGGTATGTACAGATGCTCCCCACTCTGATGATCCATACTCTGCTAAGCGGATCTTCCCACTGTGAATCTGGGCTACGACGATTAATGGACAGGGGCGCATAACATACTTTCTACCTCGCCGTTTACCGACAACTGTGCTATCTAATTGCGTCCCACACTCGTATATTCTCCAGATATGATCACAACTTCTATAGTATACCATTATAGGCGTCTGAGTATCGAACTAGGAAACGCAACATGAAGGTTGCATGGACAATGCTCGTGACTGTACAGTTGGGTTAGGGATCTTTCCACCCGCACACTTTCCGTGCCAGTGAGTGCACTTAGCAAAGAATGGACGTATCACGTGGTATAATGGTAACTACTAGGGCCACCGACATGTTTTAAGGGCCCTATACGAAAATAGTTTCATCTTGCGCTGCTTATAAATTGCAGTCACGGGGAGTAATTAGTGCCAAAATATTTCTTAGGCCCTTTAAAACAGATATTATCAAGAACATATGATGCTTCTGTATAAGTGCGATGGTGTTGGTGCAGTACATTGAGGTTATCAGCTGAAATAAGCGTTGGCTATTTCAAATGTACTTTCTTTTATTACGATCCTTATCCTTCAGCGGTATGTGGCGATAAATGACACTATTGCTCTCCAGTAGCTCGGGACAGCCGAAGTTTTCCAAAGTGCTCTGATTATTTTCCTACGGCGTTATGCGACAAAAGACGACACTATTGGTCTCTACTTTTCTAACAGCCAATGAGATATAGGCCCTAGGCAGTGTCGTTTATTTCACTTACTCCTCTTTCTATTCATATTTTTCAATTCGTTTGTAAATTACATGTGTCAGTACTGAAGTTAGTAAATAGCCGTTTCCCTATTCATTATTATCATTATCATTACGGAAAAATGACATGAATGTTAAGTTCATGATACTGTACTACTTATCACCCCCACTACCACCACCACAAAAAGGTATATTTTAAAATATTTTTTCTGTTAGTTTAAGTATCACGTGACAGCTCTGTAGGCCAAGTTGTATGCATTATCATCGTTGAAAATGAAAATCCCCAGCCTGCTTCCAGTCGACCGATCGGGTCAGGGAATGGAATGAATGAAGCCCCCCTCTAGTGGCGAGGTTAATGAACTGTGGTGTTTGAAGCCATATTTTCAGTGTTGCCTTAGTAAACAAGAGTTTAGTGCTTTTCAGTCGGTCAACACGAATGTTTTTTTGGGTGAGAACGACCCTCAGTAATCTCACAATCTCTTCAATTTCTTTTACCGAGTTGTTGGATTTTAAGTTGTTTTCGATAGTGTTGATTGCTTCAATAATCGGAATATTGGTGTACATGTTAGTTACGTCGAAGGATACTAGCCTGAAGCTAGGCTTCATTCGTGTTGACCGACTGAAAAGCACTAAACTCTTGTTAATGAACTGTGCTGGCTGCCGAAGCCTGTCGCACACCCCTGGGGCAATGATTAAATGAATGACAGATGAAATTATAGTGGAGATTGTTGCTGGAATGAAATTGTGACAGGGAAAACCGGAGTACCCGAAGAAAAACCTGTCTGCGTCCGTTTTGTCCAGCACAAATCTCACATGGAGTGACTAGGATTTGAACCACGGACCCAGCGGTGAGAGGCCAGCGTGCTGCCGCCTATGCCACGGAGGTTCAATCATAGTCATCCATAATATAAATAAATCCACCGGGCGAAGCCGGGAACTAATGCTAGTACAACATGATACGAAAGTAGCTAAGATAAACTGAAAGTGACGGGCCTTGCCCCTCCCTGTCGGCGGCCCTGGTCACTACTGTAATACAAATCTTGTACACAACTCTTTCTCTGAATAATGTATCGGCGAGCAGAAGGTGAGTAGCCGGTAATGGGCTTGTAAATACAATCAGCTTCCTTCCTGTCTGCTTACCTTAATTAATGATGTGGGACTGCATAATTCATCTCTGGGGCTATCGCTACTGTGTTGTGCATTTCACATGCCCCCCCCATAGCATCCCAGCATGATTCTTGTTGACTGCTGAGGGGATAGCGCCCAGTGGCGGATAATTGTTCTGGGTGTTGCGTGCCACGGTGGGTGAGTGGTTACCGTGTCGGTCTACTAATCCCAAGCCTGCAGGTTCGCTCCTGGCCGTGGAAAGGGACTTTCGAAAGGCGGCAAAATTACGACGTGCATGTCATATGATGGGCGGCTTCGGTGGCGTATTCGGTAGCATGCTGAGCATCTATGCCCAAGATCGCGGGTTCAAATCCGGCCGAAGTCCTCGGATTTTTTAAGAGCACTAAAAATCCCTCAGTATGCCTTCCTTCGGAGGGGAAGTAAAGCCGGCGGTCCCATGTCATAGATTTATGGCATATTAAAGAACCTTCCACTAATCACACCTGTGAGAAGCTAAATTGTATAGGTTAAGAATGTAAACAACGCTCTTAGGTTCCTACGTTCGTTGCCAATATCCGACTGCGGTGACGTCTGGTAGCTAAGTTCTGAACTAGTAGTCGTTGACGGTGGCGTTTCGCGGCAAAAGACGGAACTAATTGAACATTGATTATCTGCAGTCCTTACCTGAATTAAAACGGATAACACACTAATACAGTCATCACACTTAACACCGGTTATCAGACAGATTCTACACACACCCAAAGTACACGGGGCTAAATGACCGCGTTGTCGCAGCCCCTACACTTAGAACCAACCAACCATGTCATACGATGTTGGCATGTCAAAGAACCAATTTGAATTCAGTAGAACGTGTTCATAATGGCAAAATCTATCTCGGGAGTTTAGCCAACACAAAGTTGCTTATTTCTCTACTAGAAAGCGCTATAGTGTTCAAGGAGCTTACATATCTTACCTCCGTGACTTTCATAGTGTTTCAAGGAACAACAAAATTTGACATACAAGCTACTCTCTGCGTGTCAAATAACAAAGCTTGCACCCGGCACCGAGGCCATACGATTTATTATTATTATTATTATTACTATTTTCATTAAGGGAGGGGGGACTGTATTCAATTGCGCGATAAAACAGATGTAGGCTACCTCATTCATCACGAATGCCGCAGTTCATAGAACACCACATTGTTATCAGATGAAATAGATTATAAGTTAGTCTACATTTAAACTTCACGAGAACAAAACCTAAGTTACATACGAGGGTGAAAAAGAACCGCGAGTGTCACAAACATTCGCAAATTTCATTGCAAGACATAGTATCGGCAGTTGACGGAGCATCTCGGATGTCTCCGTCCGTGCCTCGGCTCCTTTGTTGCAATCAGCGGGCAACGACCAACCGAGTTAACTGTCGGGATAGGGCTTACTGTGCCATACCCTTCACTATTGAGATCTGGTCGGTGCTTGGGCCTGGCGCCACCAGAGAGTTGACGCGTTTTGCTTTCTCAGACAGTGCACAGTACGGTAACACACTAGACGATTTCCTGAATCATTAACCCTGCGTTACTCGCGCACGGTCTCACGATCCGGGCGTAGGCTGTTTTTCTTATTACATAGCTATAAGTTGGCAAAAAGTGCGGCGAGCCGGTATAGCTTCCGTTTTCATCCCCCCAAACCCACCCCCACACTTTCCTACAGCCTGCGGTGTGACCTTGAGTTGTAACAGTGCTGTTTTCTGCAAACCCGCTTTGTGATTCCGTGCGTGAGTAAATGTGTTTGTGCTTTTCCAACTTTTTAGTATAGACTGTTATGTCTAAATCCTAAACAAAATGAATCATAATGAGGAGAATAGGATTCTTCGTCTACTAAATGAAGTGTCAAGTGAACCTGATATATATGATTTTCTTCTGGAAGAAGCAGATTCAGACTAAAAAGTGTCAGTGTGTTTATGCAAAAGTGTCAGATGTTTACAGAGTTGACATTATGCTAACCAAACAGATTTCTTTACATTCACGTTTTCTAAGATGTCATTTTCAAAAGCAATGCTGTTTGATAAGTTATTTCCAGTACGAAAGTATTTTCAGTTATTAGTTCTTTAGTAACACGGTTTTAGTTGATAATTACGCATATTACAGGCTTGTACTGACTTAAAACAGGTAGTTAACCCCAGCATACTTCTAAACTTCTTATGTAAATTAGAGTTTGCCAAAAATATCAAAATTTGTTCATTATAACCAAATTTTAACAATCAAAAGAAAACACGGTCTCTTAGTCCGTGCGTGGGCATTGGTGTAACAGTGTTAGCGTGGGTAACGCAGGGTTAAGGGGCGGTCGCACTCAGATCCTATTTCACCTTTCATTTCAAAACATTGCCACTAGTTTCGTTGTCGTCGCTCTCGCCTAGTAGTTACATGGCCTGTACATAGGTATCAGCACGGACTACCCCCACCCCCTAACAGTGAGGGTGTTTCAAGGTCGCGCGTTCAAGAAAGTCCAAACTGCTTGAGTCCGAACACTGGGGAATTATTGCAGTCTCGTGGCATTGTGCCTCAAGATTATCGCGACTAGAAAGTTTGAAGTAATTGTATACTTTCAATTGAATGGCCGAAATATTTTGCTATAGATAAGCTAATACTGAACTTAAACTACGGAATTCACAAGTGACTGAAATATGCTTAGTCTTCCTCGTGATGTACCGGCTAGTATTCTTGGCTGTCGCCCCGGAGGTTCGGGTTCGATTCCCGGCGCTGACAAGAAATTCGATTCATTCTTGTCTGAGGGCTGGAATGCCCCGTGAGGCAAAACTGAAAAGGTGTGGTTTCGATTCCCATCTCAGCCATTTTGGAAATGGTTTTCCATGGTTTCTCAATTCTACTCGGCTGACTGCGTGGATCACGGGTAACGTTCTCGCTTGCTGTGCCCAAGGTTACAGGATTGATTCCTGACACAGCCAGCTGGCATTTGAGGGTGCGCAAATGCGAGGGAGCCGTGTCAGTGAATTTACTGGCAGGTTATAGATCCCCTTTGTGGCAAACTTCCGGCACCCCGGTATCTCCTAAAACTGCAGATGGTAAAAGGGACGTAAAACAATAAAATTATTATTATTATTATTATTATTATTATTATTATTATTATTATTATTATTATTATTATAACTTCTACTCCAGGCAAATTCATCTGACTCCTTCACAATCCTCATCTGAATCACAAATACACCCACTAATACAGCCATCACAATAAGACGGGTAATTAGACAAATTCCAAACACACGCCAAGTACACGGGGCTAGATGACCACGATGCCGCAACAACTACTTTGAAATGCGCCAATGAGTTTCAAAAAATCCGGGAACTAGTCCTCGCACGGAGAAACGTGTTTTACATGTGGTTATAAGGATGCGCAGTGACCGACCGCAGTAGCTACACTTGCTAAGGTACAGCACAAGATCATGGGTCCCAAGCTATCTCCGAACTCGGTAAACAAGTGGGTTCGAACCCGTGGGCTTTTGTTTCAATGTTGAACTCCATTCCTATTATGTAGTCTATATTTTATATTATCTTGATAAGTCTTTATTATTAAAATAATAATAATAATAATAATTATAATTATTATTATCATCGGGATCTTGCCCGGTGTGGACCCGTATGTTCAGCCCTATATTATTATTAATAGTATTTCTAAAATTACTATCAGTTTCTGCAAATTTAGGAGGATTATAAGTGAATAGGCCTATTACATAATTCGGCAATAGAGGTGGTGGTGGGAGGGGGTTGCGGCCAGGAAACTCCAGCCCCAGGGCCCATCACCGCTCTCCAAGGCCTTGGCTCCGGGGTGACACACAAGAACGCTACACCACGATATAGTCTTTAAAACAGTATGTTATGCTTAATGTGATAACGCAGAAAGAAATTAAAATGATATTCTCTAAGCTCTACCATTTCCCTACAGACCTCCCTTACATAAAACTGCCTATGTTGCGAAGTTTCAAACGGTAACACAATAAGGTTTCACGCCGTCGTAGTTGTTGCTTATGCTCCATTAGATTGGGTATATTCATTCATTTACTTTCATAAACATCTTCATACTAACCTTAATTGTGATTAAGAATCGTCCAGACTAAACTAATTCCTGAAAAAAGTTGAAAAATAAATTTCCAACAACTTTTTTTAAAATATTTCAAAATATAACTCATCGTGTTTACGATAACATCGAAGAGATACGTAAGGAATCCTACTCCCTAGTATACCTGTAACTTAGTGTTATGGAGACAAACTGCTGTTGATTTCCTAGAATTAAATTTACGTGTTGTTGTCACCATGAAAAAGTTATTTTTTTCTTTTATTCTTTACAAAGAAGATATTTAAACAAAATGTAGAATTTATTTTTTGAAATTACATTTCTCAACATAAAGGATTAACTTCAACGATAAGCTATAGCATATTATTATCAGGACTGAGTTGCTTCAGCTCTTCCATTCGCATTGCCTCTTCCTCACCAAAATCAAGAAATGTGTATAAACTACAAATTTAGTTGTTCTAGGGGAAGAAAACTAAAATCTGTTTCCCACGATTATCACATCACTATTAATTAACAAGTATGGTGCAATTGTGATAATTAGGCTATCTAATACATGTATTGTTTCCAGTAGTGTTTTTATACATTTATATCTTGTACCCCGCCCAACAATCGTGTTGACCGACTGAAAAGCTACAAAAGACAAGTATAGCCTATATTTAAAAAAAACAATAGTGGTGAAAGATTTCAGCCTATTCCGTAACAACTTAGACCAAGAACTCATCATACCATCAACTCTCACCGCAGTTTCATTATAAACACAAGTACGGTACTTTTGATTGCCTGTAGCAGCCATCCCTGGATACCATAATCCCTCAGAATCCTCAGTTTCTCTTCCCTTGGTACTCTTTCTTACGCCTTCTCTAGATCTACAAAACACAAAAGTCTATTCCTCTCGTAGTATTCCTCAATCACTTGGTGAATACTAAAAAAATGATCCTGACATCCTCGTTGTAGTCTAAAGCCACATTGGTTTTCATCCATCTTCAACCGGACCGCGTTGCTTCCTAAAGTAAAGAACCTCAAGACCATAACATTTGTGAGATGAAGTGTGCATTTGGGTCATACACATTTTATCCCCCAATAAATGGTCTGAATAATGAATAATTATTTATATACCTCAAGATCAATGAGTGACATATCCACAACGGATATACAGTAGATACCCAATTAGAGTTCCTGGCTGTATCAAGGGACAACTAACAGGCGTCCTGAGCCACAGCGATTGGCTGCGTGGCTCAGCGGTAACGTTCTCGCCTACTGTGTGCAAGGTAGCGGGATCGAACCCCGGCTCAGTCAGTTGGCATTTGAGGGTGCGCAAATGCGAAGGAGGCGTGTCAGTAGATTTACTGGCACGTTAAAGATCCTCTTCGGAGCAAAATTCCGGCACCCCGGCGTCTCTAAAAGCCACAGTTGTTAAAAGGGACGTAAAACCAATATTATAAATTTGAGCCACAGCATCCGGCAGGCTCCCACTTAGCATCACGTGACTGGGAGACCCCGCACCATACCATACCAATACTTTTAAATTCTTGGCAAAGCCGGGAATCAAACCAGGGACCTCTGAGGTAGCAGCCAACATTGCTGGCCACTGCGCCACGAGCTGGTTTATCCATAGCACAGTATGTATTAAAAGGGGATATCAAGAAACAGTATAGCTGTAAAAATTATGCTATACGCGTCTAGACTCCACCCCCGCCCCACCAATTTCATAGACATGGAGAATGAATGAAGCTTGTAGTTTTACGTGACCGTTAATCTCGCGATCAGAGCAACGGAACCTTCATTTTTACGTGGAATCTGAACCACAGGACGTGATATTCCACTTCGAAAATCTCATTCGCCGGGAATCGAACCTTGGTGAAAGCCAAGCAGCTTGACCACTGCACCATTACGTTCCCCAAAGAAATAAGTAACGTCGGAATCGTATAGTCCCCGACTAGATACGTAGACGTTATGAACAGATAATGAATTAGAATAAACCATTTATATTTAAAAATAATGCCGGGATAGATCTTTGGTTTCTTAATATACGCACTGTATTTGGGCCATAATATATTTTGAAATATATAAAAATCTGAACTCAAGTCCTAACAATCTTCAGAAAGCTATACCACACAGAAGTGAGGAATTGATTTTGGGAGTGAATACACACTGCGTAATAATTGTCGTGCATCTTTCTATAGCATATAGCCTAATCACACCACTCCGGCAGCGCCTGGAACATTACCAGTACTCAGTAAAATAGAGGGTGTGTAATAATGTAAACTGAGTTTCACATTGGCATACATCTACTCTGTCTTGAGTCCATAATCTCGGGAAGGATGACATGTTTTTAAGACCGGTCAAGTAACGGGGAATAATACTCTCCCAAAATTCATCATCTCTCTGTATGAGTTCCGTTGTTATTCTTTTTGGGTTCCATACTGCAAACACACAACATTGTCTTCTTGTAGTATGAAGCTGCCCTTGAGTCTGGTAGTAAAAATTGTGTTTGATATCGAAGTTTCCTATTTCTCCTTTTCCCCCACTTTAATTGTATAGCCTCTTCCGGGATAAAATTGTTCGTGTATGATGGGCATTTGATAAAAAAAAAAGCCCTCTCGGCACGCTGGAAGGCGGAGGTAGATTTCACAGGGCAAACTAGGGGATATGCTATAATAGGCAAATTGTGCAGGTTTTCGTGGACGATCAGACCTCATTTAGCCTTCCTTCGGAGGGGAAGTAAAGCCGGCGTTCCCATGTCATAGATTTATGGCATGTTAAAGAAACTTCCACTAATTACACCTGTGTGAGGCTAAATTAGGTTAAAAATGTAAACAACGCTCAGGTTACTACGTTTGTCACCAGGAACCGACTGCGGTGGAGTCTAGTAGCCAAGTTCTGAACTAGTAGTTGTTGACGGTGGCGGCAAAAGTAGGAACTAATTGAAAATTCAAAGTCTGCAGTCCTTACTTGAATTATGAAACAGAAACACACACTAATACAGTCACCACAATTAACACCGGTTATCAGACAGATTCTACACACACACCCAAAGTACACGGGGCTACATGGCCGCGTTGTCGCAGCGCCTAAACTGAGGAACCAACCAACCAGACCTCAATTATTGCGAGAAAGTATTTTACAATTGGAGCTTAATTAACTTTTTTTTCGTCTTTCCATGCATATTTTTTAACATTTTATTGTCTTATGGGCAAGGTAACCTTCTTGTCATTTGGGGTCCATTTTTATACTTGTGGTCACACTGTACTTATACAAGGTTTCGACACTGATGTGTAACTATCTGACAGTCTGTTACTTCATCACGCAAAATTTTATCTCCCGCAGAGATGTTGGTTAGTTCCTCAGTTTAGGGGCTGCGACAACGCGGTCATGTAACCCCGTGTACTTTAGGTGTGTGTAGAATCTGTGTGATAAACGGTGTTAATTGTGATGGCTGCATTAGTCAGTAATTCAGGTAAGGACTGCAGACGGTCAATTTCAAGTAGTAGTTCGCAATTTTGCTACCACTACCGTCAACGACACCTAGCTGTGAACTTGGCTACTAGATGCCACCGCAACCAGCAACGTTGGAACTTACCCTCCGAAGGAAAGCATACTGAGGGATTTTAGCACTCTTTGAAAATCCGATGATTTCGGCCGCCTTTGAACCCGTGACCTTGGGCATAGAAGTTCAGCATGCTACCAGTTACGTCACCTAAGCCGCTTCCACAGCGTCAGATGGAAAACTGAATGTGATCTCGTGCAATGGCGTTGTCATTGCAACCTCTGATAGCTCATCCCTTATCAATCTAGAAGCGTTGTCATGGTAACCTCTGATGGCTCTTGGCATTTTCTTATAATTCCGAAATCTTTTTTCTCATCCCTTGGCGTAATGGTGGGTCATATCAAAAATTATTTCAAACAAAAGTTTTAGGTAATTTTTAGGGGAATATTGCCCATTTCTTACGGTTTTGATAGTGTGCCTATTAAGAGAGATATGATTAATGTTTCCTGAAAAACCCACTTTTCCCACCCGTTTGGTAAATGGTTGGTGCTATCAAAAATCTTTTAAACATAAATTTTTGGCCCTTATCCGAAACATAGTATGAACTTTTAATGGATTCGATATTTCACGTATTAAGAGAGTTATGGCGATATTTCACGTTTTCGAAAAAAAAAGAAACATTTTCACCCCCCTTCGACCGATTTTGCCCGTTAACGAACTCGACCGAGATTCTAAAGGGGTACATATTACCTAAAATATTCAAAGTGATTGGTGCAAAATTACGGCAGTTATCGTGTCCACAAAAAGCTGATATATACATTCATATTTAAATTATATATAAACTTTTGAACTGACGGTGGTTTTGGGGTCTGGGGGATGTGAAACGCGAATATATGTCGAAATTTTCCGGAAGTCGAAACATGGGACCCATTCCAATAGTTAGCTTTCTAATGAAATCTACCTAGCACCTTATTCACCAATAAATTTAAGAACATGGACATGTTGAGTTATGGAACAGACTAGCTTGTGGACTTGTTAAGTTTTAGAATTCATCACTTTGCCCTCATAAACTCACTGCGTCAAAGATTCAGAAACTGGCATTATCTTAATTGCGTATTGTTGTGGACATATTGAGTTTTGGAACACATCAACTAAATTAAAAGTAGAAAATTAACATGGATAGCATAGGACAGTCGGTCCCCCTTAAATAAACATTTACTATGGTACATTTCTAAACTTATTGAAGACACGTGTTGCAATCATAACGTTCCTCTACACTGACGCCATCTGGATCACACGCATTGTTGCTTTATCTGAACCCCCTAGGGGCTCACAACTTGTGGTACGTGGGTTTGCGACCACGGGACCCCAGCTGAGTCCGGCATTGCATCCACTTACTGGTGTCGGTATCCTCTCTGACATGCTTCCAATCGACCTCACTTGGCCAACTCTTGTTCTCTATCGACTACGACGGTATTAGGGTATCTGAGGACTAGGGAGTCTTTCACTTTCCCGCCTTATTTAGCCCTTGTCTCCTCTTTCCTGACACCCTCATTCTTCGAGGGGTCAGACGTTCTTTTCATTGTATCTCCTGCCTTCTGCACAAGGTCCTCAAGGAGGCAGGGTGTGTGTAGCCCCACCACTTCTGGTGCACCCTGAATATTGTTACACCCTCAAGGGTGAGTTCGGGAGTTGGTGACCCCAAGAGCTTCCTGAGATAGTTCCGGTTTTTCTCCTTCTTCCATTGCCTTTAGGAAGATCCCTCTCCTCTTTACCTTTCGTCTCTGCCTTTCCTGGCTCGCCTTTCTTCCAAATCCCTTAACTCTTCGAAGAATGGGGGCATTTCCTTTTCTCTTGTAATTTGTTTCCCTTACTGTCCATTTCCTCTTCTAGTCTGTTAGTTTTAGTTTAAGTTTCATTTCATTTACATTTTTACCTTCACCCAAACCATTAGCGGCCGATAACCTAGATGTTAGGCCCCTTAAAACAACAATTATCATCATCAACCTTGATCTGAACTAGTGTAGTGTCATTAATCCTCACATAATTAGTGAGGCGGTGAAAGCGCTAGTTGTTAAAGCAAACAAAGGTCTCAAGGTGAACAGTTTCTTCACTTGCTGGTTGTTGTAGGCGTGCGCGTTATGTTTGTCTTCGCCCTTCTACCAACTTCTGGAGCTGCTCAATCAGGGACCCTACTTTTATGATACAATATTGCGTCACTCTGGCAGAGCTAACAGCTTCTATATTCTTTTATACACACTTTTTGACTTTCTTTCATTTTCTCTTACGTTCCTATTTGCATCTTTAATTTATACTTTTATTTTAGGTATTTCGTGCCCGGTAACGTCACAAATACCACCCTCTAAGCACTTAGGCACGGGTCGGACCCACTTTGATCTTGAGCTATAGTTTCTGGAATTATGTTCCTGCCTAACCTCCAGGCAAATGTTTGACCGCAGCCTTTTACCGAGGTGGACTGGATTTGATTCCTGGTAAATACAAGTGATTGGTTGGTTGGACCCTCAGTTTAGGGGCTGCGAAAACCTGGTCATGTAGCCCCGTGTACTTTGGTGTGTGTAGTATATGTCTGATAACCGGTGTTAATTGTGATGGCTGTATTAGTGTGTGCTATCTGTTTTAATTCAAGTAAGGAGTGCAGACAAAATTTCAAGTAGTTCCTACTTTTGCTACCAAATGCCACCGTTCACGACACCTAGATGGCATCGCAGTCAGCACCTGGCGGCGAACGTTGGAACCAATAGAGCGTTATCAATTCTAACCTACAAATTTTGGCGTCACACAAGTGTAGTTAGTGGAAGGTTCTTTTACATGCAATAAACCTATGACATAGACCCGCCGGCTTTACTTCCCTCCGAAGGAAGGCATACTGAGGTATTTTAATGCTCTTAAAAAACCCGACAATTTCGTCCGGGTTTGCTCCCGCGACCTTGGGCATAGAAGGTCAGCATGCTACCAACTACGCCACCGAAGACACCTTAATGCAAGTGAAAACCCATTCCCAATGATTTGCATTCTACGTGAAAAGAAGAATCCGAGGTTATGACAACGTGCATGTGAGCTGGGAAGTTGCATTTCTCGCTTTCTGAATACCTGGGCCTCCTTCTTCTACCTTATCCGATACGGACGTTGGCTACCACCATGGCTAACACCTTCTTATCCTGTGCAATCCTGAAGAGTTCCGTGGAAGACAGCCCAAACCACGTTTTTAAATTATCCATCCAAGTTATTCGTCTCCTTCCCGGTCCACGCTGACCTTCAATTTTACCCTGAAGTATAACTTGGAGCAGACGGTATTTTGGATTCCTCATCATGTGTCCCAAGTATTCCAATTTCCTCTTCTTAATTGTGTTTAACAGCTCAGGTTGGCTGCTCACACGCTGAAGAACTCACATGTTCTGTCCACGAGATTTTAAGAATCCGCCGGTATATCCACATTTCAAAGGGTAGAATCTTCATTTCTGTAGCTACCGACAAGGTCCAAGCTTCAACACCATAAAGAAGAGTGGAGACAACATAACACTTCACTTCTATTCTTAAGCGTCATACTGAGATCTCGACAGCATAGTAGTTGTTTCATTATCATAAAGATGGATCTAGCCTTCTCTATACGGCATCTTATTTCAACCGAAGGATCCCAATTCTCATTAATATTCTGTCCTAAATAAATCAAACTCTTGACTCGCTCAATCTGATGTCCATCCACTAAAAGGACTTGTGACAATGCTGGTTTTCGCGATATTATCATATATTTTGTTTTCTTAAAGTTGAGGTCAAGGCCATATTGTTTACTCTTTTGATACACCATAGTAACAAACTATTTAAGTCCTTCGAAACTATTTGCAATCAATACGGTATCATCTGCATACCGTATATTATTAATAAAATTACCATTGACCTTAATACCTTGTTGAATGTCATCAAGTGCCTCAGAGAAAATCTGTTCTGCATAGATATTATAAAGAAGCGGTGAAAGAATGCATCCTTTTCACACACCTCGCCTTATTTCCACTGATCTCGATATATGTCCATCAATTCTGATACTTGCCTTTTGACCCCAGTATAAATTAATGATGCTCCGAATGTCTTTCTCATCTATTCTGTAGTTCTTGAGTGCATTATACAACTTATCAGTTGGAAAAGACGTACATTAATACGAAGCAGGGAGGAAGGTAATCTGTTTTGTCCTCTCGAGTCTTGTGATGGGTTTCGGAATTCAGCCTAATTAGGTTTTTGTTCGTGGACGAATTTCTGTCATGAAGAAAATGCTTGTGATTCACGCAATGGAGCCATATTGAATCGATCTCACCAGAGACATGGAGAAAACTGGAAATGGAACACTACCTGGACAAATTAATACGGAGTATGGAATGTTGTACAACATCTTGCGTGCCACATCCATTGAGTGGCTTCACATGTATTCTCTGAGGTAATAGCTTCTATTCTGATACTGTAGTTTGTTGAGTACTTGCAGCCCCTCTCTCTCTAGTGGCTAATCAATTACATTATATTTACAGCCTTGTGCGGACAAACAACACGTTATCCGCATCTGCACCGCATCCGCTCGGCTGTTATCCGCATCCGCCACGCATCCGCATGACTGTTATCCGCATCCGCCTCGCATCCGCATGACTGTTGTCTGCATCCGCCCCGCATCCGCATGACTGTTATCCGCATCCGCCTCGCATCCGCATGACTGTTATCTGCATCCGCCCAGCATCCGCACGACTGTTATCCGCATCTGCACCGCATCCGCACGACTGTTATCTGCATCCGCCTCGCATCCGCATGACTGTTATCCCCATCCGCCTCGCATCCGCATGTCTGTTATCCGCATCTGCACCGCATCCGCACGACTGTTATCTGCATCCGCCCAGCATCTGCATGACTGTTATCTGCATCCGCCTCGCATCCGCACGACTGTTATCCGCATCCGCCTCGCATCCGCATGACTGTTATCTGCATCTGCACCGCATCCGCACGACTGTTATCTGCATCCGCCCCGCATCCGCATGACTGTTATCTGCATCCGCCCCGCATCCGCACGACTGTTATCCGCATCTGCACCGCATCCGCACGACTGTTATCTGCATCCGCCCCGCATCCGCACGACTGTTATCTGCATCCGCTCCGCATCCGCACGACTGTTATCTGCATCCGCACCGCATCCGCACGACTGTTATCTGCATCCGCCCCGCATCCGCATGACTGTTATCTGCATCCGCCCCGCATCCGCACGACTGTTATCTGCATCCGCTCCGCATCCGCATGACTGTTATCCGCATCTGCACCGCATCCGCACGACTGTTATCCGCATCCGCCTCGCATCCGAACGACTGTTATCCGCGTCCGCCTCGCATCCGCACGACTGTTATCCGCATCCGCCTCGCATCCGCATGACTGTTATCCGCATCTGCACCGCCTCCGCATGACTGTTATCTGCATCCGCCCAGCATCCGCACGACTGTTATACGCATCCGCCTCGCATCCGCACGACAGTTATCCGCATCCGCCTCGCATCCGCATGACTGTTATCTGCATCCGCCCCGCATCCGCATGACTGTTATCCAAATCCGCCTCGCATCCGCATGACAGTTATCTGCATCCGCCTCGCATCCGCATGACTGTTATCTGCATCCGCCTCGCATCCGCATGACTGTTATCCAAATCCTCCCCGCATCCGCACGACTGTTATCCGCATCCGCCCCGCATCCGCACGACTGTTATCCGCATCCGCCTCGCATCCGCATGACTGTTATCCGCATCCGCCCCGCATCCGCACGACTGTTATCCGCATCCGCCCCGCATCCGCACGACTGTTATCCGCATCCGCCCCGCGTCCGCACGACTGTTATCCGCATCCGCCCCGCATCCGCATGACTGTTAGCCGCATCCGCCCCGCCCCGCCCCGCATCCGCACGACTGTTATCCGCATCCACCTCAGTAGGGGAGTAGTAGGGATTCCAAATAGTGTCATGGCCGCCGTGTGAGTCCAAGCCAATATCTCGCAAACCCATGGTCCGATTTTGACAAATGAAGTGTCGTTGGACTCGGGTTGACGCCCTCTTTCCAATGAACCACTCATTTCAAACCCTAAATAAAACCTGCCCCTATTAGGGGGTGAAATTGAAAATTTTTAGTGAAAGTCTCTTTTCAAATGCGACATGTATAAAAGGCGCTGCTAAAATGAACTTAAATGTTGTTGCTCATATAGCACATGCGTTTTTCTGGCTGCCGCTATGGATTAACATTTTTGTTTTTGTTTTTTACGCATGCGCACTTGGGATTTTTGTAAGAGGGCGAGCTCTTTGAAAAAAAAATGATTGATAAGAAGAGGTTTTGGTGGTGAGGAGAGAGCCAGATAGTCGCCTACTTTCCTACGAAGTTTGTCGATATCTCTCAAACGCAAGGTCGGATTTGGACGTGTGACGTGTCAAATCGATTGTCTCGAAGCCCTATACATGTTATTAATAGGTTAAAGTTTTGAGAATGAGGGAAACAGGCTTTTTGGGGGTAAAACCGTGATTTTAGACTTTTTCCGATATCTCACGAATGCATGGTCGGATTTGGTCCTATGACGTGTCAAATGGCTTGTCTCGAAACCCTGTGTATTTTGGTAATAGGTTAAAGTTTTTGAGAATGCTGGAAACACGGTCTTTTTGGGGTAAAAACGTGATTTTAGACTTTTTGCTATATCTCGCGAACCAAGTATGCTAGAGGCGTGTACGACGGGTCCAAGGACTCGGGCTGACGTCCTCTTTGCTATGGACTACTCGTTATATTTAAAAAAATAATTGGAAACTCGATTTTGGGGTAAACACGTGTTTTTTGTGATTTTTGCCGATATGTCACGAACCAATAACGCTAGAGACGTGTACGAGGTGTCCTAGGACTTGGGCTAAAGCCCCCTTTCGAGTGTGGTAGATATTTTTTTTCCAAAAAATAATTCACAAAGGGCCTAACGCCGTACATGTTGAAAAAACGTTTTCTTTTTCTTTACCTGTTTATAATGTTTATGAAGCGTGGTGGTTGAGAGAGACGATACGGCTGGATGTGTGTGTTTCAACGAACTTGTCGCTGACCAAGGTGGCTGTGTTCAATAGATCAATTGATATTTCGACGAGTCGGTGTATGACAGAGCGAGGGTGCGTTTTCTGATATTTTACCTTTAACGTGTAAACGGTGATGAGAACTAGGTTCTATGTTGATCGAAGCGAGTACAGAAAACAAACTTACAGGAGGTGAAGGTCATTTGAGCTTATTGGAAGGCTCCGATCTGACTTGACAACAGGTGACGCTTGAAGGTGAAATAATCTGACCATTGTGCTGGCAGGGAAGTGCGAAAGGCGTGCACACACATGTGTGAAACCACAGGCACGCTAAACCAGTCACATTCTGTTTTGCTTCGTACGTGACAAAATGCTAGTTCATGTGAAATTTGATCCGGCACAGGTGTTCGCCTGGGACGTTAGCTGTCCACGTGCCTGATAACAGAATGGTCAAAGCGTGGGAAAAAAAAAAAGATTATACATGCAACGTAGCATATATAAAGACATGTCGTTATCATTTCCACGCTCACTTAGGTGACTACCTTTGAACACACTGCGTTGCATGAAACCCCTGGTCTTGTTTATCAGTTTTGGTGTTGGTGGAAAATATTTAACCTTGTTGTGGGGTAGGTATATATTTATTTATTTATTGATTTTTATATAAATACATGCAATTATTTATTGATTAGGTAATTAATGATTTTATTTATTTATTTATTTGTTTGCAGATAACGTGTATAGCCTACCTGTCGTGTGTCTGTGGGAAATATATTAAAGAAAGAGAAAGACAGACCGATATAAGAGGAAACCATTTCCACACTAGCCCACGAGACGGGAATAGAGCAAAGCATTACACGTTAAGGTGAGATTTGTTTTTTATATATATATATAATCTGTTTGATTTTGTTTTGTTTATGAAAAGCATAAACTATATGGAATGGTTATACTTATGGTGGTTTATTTTATTTCTTTTTAGATATTTGGAAAACAAAAGGTTCACTGCTATTGCAAATACAGTTGAAAACCAAGTGGCTTTAGAGTGGAACCATTGTCAAGCAGTCTACAGCTGAAAACTCAGGTGAGAGTGTTCTTTCAAAATAATGTCTTTTGCCACTGCTACCGATAGCCTAACTTGGGAACCCATAAACAGTTGTTTCAAATCGCGTGTGTGCTCTGGTCGTGTGGTCAATGTTAGAAAAAGTTTGATTCCCAAAGAATTTTTAGAATCTTGTTTTGAAATTTTTAAAATTGAAATTTGTACAGCGCAAAGGTTGCATACGGCTATAAAGGTGAATACAGAACTGGTGTGCGATTTCATATATAAAAAGAAGGACGTAGAGCATAAAGAGACATTTTATATTTGCAGTAAAATGCAAGAGCTATTCATAGCCCATAATTTGGAACAGTGGTATGAAACCCACGTGGTGAATGCCTTGCTATCAAAATTTGATAAACTGCAACAAGGACCGAGTGGTCTAGCCTTAGACAAAATTCATTATTTGCAAATCAACATTTGTCAATTCAACCCGTTGAATGCTGGGTCTAGCTATATTAAAACACCACCAGCTATAGCTTCGAAAAATGCTGTGGTCAATATAAAGAATCGTGACAATGATTGCTTTCTGTGGTCTGTGGCTGCCTTTTTGCAGCCGGTGCAACATAATGGTTGTTGGCCGGGAAAGTACAAGGCCAAGTTTAATGAATTAAAACAAACGTTAAATTTAACTCGAGTATCGTTCCCTATGGACTTAACCGAGATCCATAGGTTTGAACAAGATAACCAGGACTTTTCGTTCATGGTGTATGGCCTTGACGGTGATGAGATTGTGGGTCCTCTTTATGCCACAAAAGAACCGAAACGACATCACATTCATCTTTTATATTTATCTGTAGGAGAGGTGAATCACTATTGCCTCATTAAAAGCCTGAGTAGATTGCTAAGCAGTCAAATGTCTAAATATAAATGTAAAAAACATATTTGTGACCGTTGCTTGCAATATTTTACCACTCCTACGCTTTTGGAACGTCATAGGGTAGATTGTGTTTCTCAGGAAGCAGTGAGACTGATATTGCCACAAGGGGACAAGGCTTTGTTAAAGTTTAAGGACATTCATAAGCGTGACACTGTCCCCTATGTGGTATATGCAGATTTCGAAGCTCTCACTACACCCATGGCGGGATGTGAACCAGATCCCTCCATCAGCTCAACCACACCCATTCAAAAACATGAACCCTTTGCCATAGGATTTAATGTGGTGTGTGCCTATGACCCCACACAATCCGTTTACAAATACCGCGAGGGACCAGATTGTGCCAAATGGTTCTTGGATGAACTTGTCAAGTTGGCTGACCATGTACAGGAATTACTGGACCACTCAGTACCCATGAGTCTATCTCCAGAACAGCAGCAGCAGTATGAGCATGCCATGACATGCCATATTTGCGAAAAGCCATTGATCAGTGCTGAAGACACCGTTCGTGATCACTCGCACTTTACGGGAGAGTTTCGTGGAGCTGTGCATAGTAAATGCAACTTGAACTTTCCAGCTCCTCGCTTTATCAGTGTCTTTTTCCACAATCTGGCAAATTATGACATTCAGTTTTTGATTCGTGAATTGGACCATGTTAACAAGGGCTCGTTTACCATTATTCCCCAAAACCATGAGCGTTTTACAGCCCTGACATGGTGGTTGGGCGACTTTAGCATTCGATTTTTGGATTCCTTTAAGTTTATGGCATCCTCGCTAGACAGCCTTGTGAATGGCTTGAATGAGGAGGAATTAAAAAATACTAGAATGCATTTTAATGATCCTGAGCAATTTCAGTTGTGCATTCGGAAAGGTATATTCCCGTATGATTTCTGCAACAGCTGGGACGTGTTAAAGCAAAGAAAACTCCCTCCACAAGAGAAATTTTACTCGAAACTAACACGCAGTACCGTTTCCGATGAAGACTATGCACATGCATGTCAAGTTTGGCGAGTGTTTGGCATGAACACGCTAAGTGAATATGCTTTGCATTACCTAAAACTGGATGTATTGCTGCTCACTGATGTGTTTGAAAAATTCCGTGAGTTGTGTCAACACATTTACGGTCTTGACCCGGCTCACTATTACACGAGTCCTGGACTCTCGTTCGATGCCGCTTTGAAATACACTCAAGTGGAATTGGATTTACTCACTGATGTAGACATGGTTCTATTTTTTGAAAAGGGCATTCGTGGCGGCTTTGTGTCGCTTAACCAACGCCATGCCGAAGCGAACAATGTCTACATGCCTGATTATTCACCAGACAAACCAGAATCGTACTTAATGTACTATGACGTGAATAATTTGTACGGTTACGCCATGAGTCAGCCTTTGCCCTATGGGAAGTTTGCTTGGCTGACAGAGAAACAAGTGTCAGAATTTGATGTGAACATGGCTAGCCAAGAAACAGACCGTGGATATGTGCTAGAAGTGGATATTGAATATCCCTCATCCTTGTATGATGAACATGCCGATTTCCCATTCTGTCTTGAGCAAATGGTTCCCCCTGACAGTAAAGTGAAAACTGAAAAACTCATGGGCACACTTTACAACAAAAATCGGTATGTGCTACATATCCAAATGTTGGTGCAATGCCTCGCCCAAGGCTTGGTGTTGAAGAAAATCCACAGGGGTATTTCTTTTGCTCAAAAAGCATGGCTTGAGCCATACATGCGACTCAACACGGAGCACCGACAAATGGCAACACAGCAGTTTGAAATTAACTTTTTTAAATTAATGAACAACTGCATCTATGGCAAGTCTATGGAGAATGTCCGCAAATACCGTGACATTAAATTGGTCAATGTCTGGGAGGGGCGGTGGGGTGCCCGGCGGTACATTGCCAAGCCAAATTTCAAATCGATCAAAATTATCGATGAGGATTTGGCTACTATTGAAATGAGTAAGACCAGCGTGACCATGGATAAACCCATTTACTTGGGTCAAGTCATTTTAGACTTTTCTGAATCGGTCATGTATCGATTCCACTATGAGTTTGCCAAACGCCAAACGTCTCTCTTTTGTATATGGACACGGACTCATTCATTTACCACATTCGCCACTGCAACCCCTATGACGTCATGAGGCAACATAGTGACTGGTTCGACACCTCTTGCTATAGCGCTGACAACGTGTTTCAGCTGCCCATAAAAAACAAGAAGGAAATGGGCGTTTTAAAAGATGAATGCGGTGATTCCATTATGACGGAATTCGTAGGTTTGGCTTCGAAAATGTATGCTTACCGCACACTCGACTGTAAGGAAGCCAAAAGAGCAAAAGGTGTAGGTAGAGCAGTGGTAAAATCGCTACGTGTAGACGATTACCTAGCGGTTTTACGCACTGGCAAAGCTATGTCTCATACACAGTGCAGGATACAATCCAGCAACCATCATCTGTATCTTGTGGAACAGAGAAAACGCACCCTCGCCTCCATGGATAACAAGCGTGTGTGGGCTGATGACCTGCTCACTAGCCTGCCCTGGGGTTATGATCGCAACGAGGAGGAGGTGTGATTTCATTGTTTAATCGTTTATGGGACATGGCTTTTTGTAACTTGTAGATTTAGTATTTTGTAAATATTGTTTTCTTGTCATTGTAAATAATAGATTTTGTAAATAGTGGCAATCCACTTGGACCTTTTGCTCTTTAAAAAGTTCTATGCAATCTTATTTTTTTTTAATTTTTTGATTGGTAAATAGTGTGATTCTTTTAACGCTGTACAAAATTGATTTTTTTGTAAATATGAAATAAGTAAGATTTTTAGTAACTTTAATAACTAGTATTTAATTATTTTTTGAAATAGTAAAATGGTAAACTAAAAAAAGTTCTTTTGGGATGAGTGTGCATGTCGAGAATGTGCTTTTGGGAATAAATAAAGTGGTTGTGTTTGTTCCCAAAGACAGGTGTGAATGTATGAGTGGAGAGAGAAAACTGGTGTGTATGATTGACCAGAGCGAACACGGTGAGGTAGGGTGGGGGGGTGGGGAGGGGGGTAAACGGTCACTTATATACTCATTTTGTTTTAAATAGTTCCGTTTTTTCATTGAAATGTGGCAGACAATAGACATTATTTTTGTAAAAACAGTCTTACCTGCAGTAGTCGTAGACCTCGACGTTTCTCCAAACACACATCAACACATTGCAGTATTATCAAGGTCAAGCACTTGCATCAACATCATTGTCAAATCTCAACTTTCGACATACACCAAATGGAAAAAAAATGTGAAAACAGCAAAATGGAAAATCCATGTTTCCATATCACCAAAACAGCAAAACTTAAAACGGACATTTTAAAAAAACTGGAAATGGCCATGTGTGAAATTTGAAAATTCAAAAACTTCAAACGGACATTGTTTAAAAAGTGTCATCAACAAACTGGAAAAAATCCATCTCATCAAAATCGCAAAACTTGAAACGAACATTTTTAAAATCTGTAAATTGCAAAATGACAAATGGCTGTGTGTGGAATTCATCATGTGTGAAATATGTAAAATGAAAAAATCAGCCATCAACATCACGATTTTTAAAAATAATAAAAACACAAATCATCGTGCTCTGGTATACCTTTGTTTTTTATTTCATAGAGAATTGACAAAAGAAAAATAGAATACAAACAAATCCCAATTCCTCACTCCTCAATGTTTATGTCCATGCATCATCAACTTTCCTTTCATAGCACTCATGACAATTAGGGCTGCCATCCTTTCACCCACTGAGGCATCACTGGATGTGAAACGTTGTTTAGCTTTCTTTAATAACAATTTATCTGCCACATGTCTTAAACCAGGATGACTATGGCGATAAGAAAGGTCATGTTCCTTGCATGCTTGATCCAAAAGATTAATGGGTACATCACCACGTTGTAAACGTTTTTCGAGACGAGTTCCAGGGCCGCAAAAACGATAACCTGGAAGATGGATTTCGAAAGGTAGGTATTGAATCACTTTGTCAATGACGCCATTGCCAGTACAGGTCTGGCATATCCTTTTCCATCGATGGTAAAAAGGTTTGGTCTTCCTCCTCCTCTGTGGACGATGTTTGTGTTTGTTGTTGTTGTTGCTTTTTCTCGCCATGACACCCGTGGAATGATTCAACAAAGTCTTTACATGGACTCTTATGACCGTGATACAGTTTCACTAGCTGGCAAGTCGCACACTGACGCATAGACGGTATTTTTGCCATGGCCACTTGCTTATGGTGATCGTAATCCGTACAGGGTTGCAATTCACTCAACACAGGGTCTTGAGTCCATGATTTTGGTACATGTTGCCAGATTTCTTTCACTGCGTTGGCGGCCACATAATAAATGAACGACTTGGGCAGCGCCAAGAGTTCCTCTTTGGTAAAACTGTCTAGTTTCTTTTTGCACACAAAGAACTTGCCGATGGCTTTGTCCGTAGCATCGCCTTTCTCCATGGTATCACGTGCTGTAGATGTTTACACGTCGCTTGTAGAAATCTCACTGACGTCATTCACAGGTAAATCTCGAGTTATAATTTTGTTCAACAACTCCCAGCAGGCATGAGTGGTTAACCAATGAAAGAGATGCCACGCATGCGATAGGGCTGTATGGGTAATGTTGCCACAGGAACAAGTATCCATGAGCGTTCACAGGGAGGGGCAGCCCAACTCCATGAGGTCGATACATTGGCAGTAAGACGCCAAAAATGGTTGCAACCATTGACGTTTTTCATTACCTTTCACAAATACCACATTGGCCGAGGACAAGTGTGCTTTCATGACCAAGTCCAAATATTTATAGGAAATGGTTCCCTGATTCCAGTCTAGTTGCCTATGATTTTCAATCCACTGGGTTTGTTTACGGTCTTTTTCACACAACAAATCAAAAGCATGGGGTGGTTTAAATAGCAAATGCGTAGCTTGCGATATCCAAAACGTGGTACAATCGATTATGGCCACTTGTTTAAATATAAATTTGTTGTCACCAATTTTAAACCCTTGGCAATCCACAATGAGTGTGCGCAACATGTTGACGCTTGCCTGGACCAAGTTCAACTGACGACTGACGGAGGATCAGGTGTGATCATGACATGGACTTACCTGCCATGCTAGTTTCAAAATTGAGGTTAGGGTAGGACAGGGGGACATGCAAAAATAAGAATTTAAGAATTACATCATTTTATTATCATAACACGTCTTACAGGCTTTTCTCATTTTAGGATAAGGACGATAGCAACTGATACAACAATATAGTCTCTTGTGTTTGTAACGTCCATAACACCGATGATGTTCCAATGTCTCTAAACTAGGCGTTTTTGATGGTGAGCTGCTCACCGAAGCACCATGGATACCATACGGTCCACACGTATCGTAACTTGTTTTTTTTTCATCACCCAAAGACACAAGCGAGGGATAGCTTGAATGACAGGGTATATTTCCCACTTTCATTCTACGCAGGTAGGGGCAGGTGGGTGACCAGCGCTGATGTTCCTGCATGGGTTCATCGCCCTCCTGCCATTGGTCTATGATGATGGGACAAAAGGCACATTTCACTTCATCTCTTGTTTTTAAATAGTAGAATCCAGCGGCTGCCAAGGCTTGAGGGTTTATGAAAGGCACTGGCCATGTGGCAAAAGTCTTGAAACGTTGTTCCTCAGAGTTTAAATTCATGGATGTAACATCTCTTGAGGCTTTAAAGCAAGACATGACTGAGCGGCTTGACGTGGGATGACCTGTTATTTATACACTCGTCACTTGGTTGGACAGTGGATAATAGTTGACTTGTTTGTGATGAATAATCAGACAGTAGGCCGTCGTATTGGCTGGTACATTGTCATGCGTTTCAAAATCAAGTCGAATGTCGATATTGGATGGCTTGACAGACTCTTCCAGGTAAGAACAGTCAAAGACAATCAGTGGTGCTCTTGCCTTAAACGCTTGGGGTAGTAGCATGGGGCCGTTCTCTTTTTGATAATACGACCATCGAAATTTAGAAAACAAGTCGTACAGGGGCCCAAACTTATTTTTTGAAAAATCCAAATCCAGTCCTTCATAGGGAAACACAGCTCCGTTGAGGAAAAGACGTGCATTTCTCAATTGCAGGTGATCAAATTGCGTGGCATCTTTGGTTTGTTGATACTTGCGATTCGTTTGAAAACCCACGATCAGGTAGAGAGGTCTCTCTGTATAGCGAGCTGTTTTTACAGACCAACTGTGTGTGTTGGTGGTGGGCAATAGCGGATACTCATGGAGTGCCCAGCTTCTAAATTCCATGGGTAGAGGCATATCTCTCTTTACCATTTTGAGTATGTCCAGTTTTTTGCTATCGTTAAGGGTCACATGAGGCACTTTCCATAGCAAGCGTTGTAGTTGAACTTTTGAATCGATGGGGGCATTGTCGGCTCCCTTGAGTGCATTATTATCACTCCTGTCTCTCACCAGATAAAGCACTTGCCTTGCGTTGACCACAATGCGTTGGTGATCTTCAGCAAAGCCTAGAATCAGTTTAAGAGGTAAATATCCAGTAAAGGTCCCATCGGTGTGTACCATCCAGTCATTGGTCGAGTCAGGACACCAACCTGCCATGCAAAGTGTTTTACCTTCTTCCTCACTATAAGAGGGGTATAGTTTCATGACACTGGAAATGCCCACATTTCGAGTGCTATCCACCACGATATCGTTAATGACATAACGTACTTCAGAAAACAGAAAGGCTAAACCATGGTTGGCCAACTTGGATGTGGTAGGTGTAGAGCCATCGGCTTTGGTGAGCCGACCTTCAATCTGAATGACACTTTCATGCGGTAGGGTGTAAATATCTTGGTTGTTGATAACAAATTGAATTTCATCATTGTTATTGAGTCCAGGTGTTTGAGCTTGATAGGAATGGAGATCAATTCTTACCACTCCTGGTTGCTCCTCGATGCGGTTCGCTATCTCTAGGATAGAATTCATCATGAGGGTTGACGTGGTAACCCAAATGCTGTAAAATCTGCTTGTTCTGAGATGTTAACGTGTATTCACGTGGCAAACAACTAACACTATTCCTAGACGGTGTTGTTGCTTTATACACAAACTTCATAGTGGCTTTAGCACCAACTTGTAAGTCACTGGTGTGGTAGAATCTAGATCAATGAGTTGTTGATCTCTATTGATCAGTCTTAATGTTATATTACTAATACTATCAACAGCCACAGCATGAAAAAGCACCACTGGAGGGTTTTCACGAATAATATAGCCATTGGGCGATGTCACAATAAAGTCATAAAGTGAATGCGATGGTTCTTGATTGGTGTACACTTGGCTAATAATATTACACGTCACCGACACATGATGGTCCTCAATGAATTTCACTTCATGGTCTGATTCATGTTTTTTGTTGGGCTCCAACACACGTGGTTTAAATCCTAGTAATGGACCAATGGAATCGGGGTGTGTTTTAAAGTCAATGTTGAATGAGGAGAAAATACTGCAGCGATGAGTGTTGGTATTGCCAACAAGTTCAAACTTGTGCGTTCCGTCGAGAAATGACTTTAAACCATATTGATTGATCAACACCACATAAATGTGTTCATAAATGTCATCGATCGTGTATCCACCAGAGTTCAAAGTGAGCACAGAATCATCATAGTAAAACTTGTTGTTCACATTTTCACGTATGTTGTATATTCGATTGTACGTTTCAAGAGAAACAAGTCCTAAACCATAGGGTTTTTCACTCAATTCGATAGGCGGGTAAAAGTCTAGGCTGACTTCAGGTCCACGTCCATGCACTGTAAACGTTTTACTTTCTGCCGACATACTGGTGGCGTTTTTGCTTATGCAGCGTCTTATATAAAAAAATTAAACACAAACGTCCACACTGTTGGCTGTTAAACGTTTGCTCTCGTTTCACATTATAATATATCTTGATCCTGTTTCCAAAATAGGTCACTAGTTCCATGGGCGGGGGCAAATTCCCAAAACTGTCAAAGTACCATACCGTGGATCCCTCTTTGACATAAGCTACATAATGCGTTCCTGGTCCTCGGTGATCATCCAAATTGACAACAGCACATTCCTGTTTCCAGGGTCGTGGGGGTAATTGGTTTCGCATAAACACACCTCGAAAATGAGAAAGCTTTAGTTGTTTAGCATAGCTTTCCACTTGTTGATGCGTCAGGGCATGTCTCGCTATGGCAGAGGTTATTTTTTTTTTTTTAATAGTTCGAAATGGTGAAATCCCAAATCCTTGTTGATAAAAGGCTGGCTTTAAATTGGCATTTCTAGCCCCCATGGCAATCGCTTCCATCGTTTCATTGTGTCGCTGACTTTCTTTGAGTTGTTGCTTGCCCTGCTGCGCGGCTTTAATGGTTTTTGCCACTGCACTGGCACCGCCCAAAAGTGAGCCCAGAGCAGCCAACCCGGCAAATAATGCAGGTAAAAATCCCGCTCGTTTGGGGACGGGAATCACTCGCCCTTGGTTTGAAACCTGTCGCCGACGTTTTGGAATAACCTGTCTCTGTGCTGCTCGAAGGGCTTTCCTTATGGTCAATACATTATTTTTTCTTTTTTTCTTTCGCAAGGGCTTGTCCTCGAATGTTGAAAACCCTGGCTTTGCCAAGGACAAAGTCCTTTTTTTAGTCTTTCTCACTGCATACCTTTGTTTCACCATGATGATAATGACCAACAACCTTTCACACGAAAGTTTAAATCACAACTAACGTCAGATGGTTATTTCATGGCTGTATATTCCAATTCCACATAAAGTGGGAAATCGTTTATGGTTTTCCCCGCTTGCTTTTCATCCCATGTCAACATGAGATAAAAGGATAATTCGTCACCTGCATTGACCATTTCATGGTCATGGACCAACATCCTATGACCATTTATCTTTATTTGTAAATGGTTCTCATCAGGTATGGCATATTTGATGTGAATGGTTCCATCATAGTGTAATCGATAGTGGCTTAAACCCGAAGCAAGCACATAGGTCAAGTGCTGATCATGGACTAGCGGTAAATGGTTTCTGTCATTCACAGGTTTTTCATTTGTCAGATACACTAAAAACACAGATGGGATAAATTTATAAAGCCTTTTCATTTCATGGGTCACGTAACGCTTGGTACAAACATCGTCTTCGTCTTGTGGGTCTTCCACGTGAATAATCCGATGGTGATTAGCGCTATAGCCATTCACCATAAGCTGGGGGACTTTGTCATAAAACTCATACACTTTGTTATCCACATACTTTTTCGTAGTAACGTCTGTAGACACTTGAGGATGTTTTACATGGGTTAACCGCTTTCCCTTAAAGTCATAATCTCCCTGTTTTGTGCGTGGCACTACTGACCTATCCACATAGTGTTTATTAGCAGGATCTGTTTCCTGTTTAGGATCATGTATGAGGACAGGCCTAGCTTTGGCCATCAACGCACGTCCAAAGACATCCATCGTCAACCTGTAGTACCAGTCTACTGTTTCTATGACAAGGTTCGGTGTCCTGTATATAGACAGCCGGCTAGCCTGTCTAAGCCTTAGTTGAAATGAAGATTATTAAGCAGCAAGAGTCATTCCCCGTGGGGGACATGGTTTCCCATCTCTGTCCCACATCACGTGAACAACGCCATGGTTCACTGTTTCCATCTTCCATTCGCTGCATCATTGTGGGGCCTTCCGGCTGTGGAAAGACTAATCTTTTGCTAACGCTCATTACAGCGCCCAATGGTCTGCGTTTTCAAAATATTTATATTTTTGCAAAATCTCTCTACCAACCCCTCTACGTGTTTCTGGATCAAGTCATGTCTGGATTACAAAAAGAGAATATGGGTTATTTTACATTTTCCATGCAAGAAAATGTGATTTCACCGGATGAGGTAAAGCCTGATTCACTCATGATTTTCGATGATGTATCCACTGAACGTCAAGGCATCATTCAAAGCTATTTCAGCATGGGTCGACACAAACATATCGATTGCTTCTATCTTGGACAAACGTATTCTAAAATGTCCAAACAGTTGATTCGTGACAATGCCAATGTCATTGTTTTATTTCGTCAGGACGAGAGGAACAGTCGTCACATTTATAATGAACATGTGAATCCGGATATGACCTTTCAAATGTTTACAGAATTGTGTGCCAAGTGCTGGAACACTCAACGTCATGCCTGTTTAGTAATTGACAAACAAAGTGAACTCAACCAAGGACGGTATCGCTTAGGGTTTGATCATTTTATTGCTATTTAAGGCCTTGTCTCATTCCCCGGCAAGTCATTTGCCAAGACACCATGGCGTTAGCAGAGAGTCAATTAAAAAAGCATATTATTAGAGCAAAAAATACTATTCGCCAAAAGTTTCGTCAATTGAAACAATCACGTGCCAATCATGCTTTGTTTATTCAACAACATTTAGCACCTCCACTAAAAGCCATGTTGAAACCCTCTTTCAAGCCATCTGAAACGCTACCCACCGTTTCACAAGCCACGCAGACGCTGCACGAGGACCCTGAGGAAGAGGAAGTGGAAGATTTGACTAGTGTTAGTGAAGTTGAGGATGAGGAGGAACAAGTGTTAACGCCTCAAAAAAAGGCCGCACCCCTTGCAGAGTTTTTGAGAAAAAAGAAATCCTTGGCCATGGTCGAAACACCTTGCCCTTCCAGAGCGTCTCCGTTTTCACAACTCTTGGCCACCCCTCAACATAAAGCTCAACTGAAAACCATTTTAATAAAATATCATGGATCAACATTGGAACCCTATTTCACCGATCTATTTATTGGAAACACTGATACCACGTATGGTGTTCGCTATGAGGATGATAGTTTTAAAATTGGCGATTCATCCATTAAATTTGCTCGTACTAAAGCTGTCATTAAAAACATCAACTATAAATTAACGCCAGGACTGTTAAAGCTGCTCTTTTCTCGGACCCCCTCTTTTCATGATTATACGTCAGAGGACCTTGACAAATATAAATCCATTTTATTGGATACCCATGCTCACAAAAGACAGTATGATCCCACGCAACAAGTGAATGCCAATATATCTCAAAAATATAAAACCATCATTGCAAAAATGTTTCCCACCAGTCAAAGTACTCGTCGTAAAGCATCCGCTTCGGGAGTGACATTTAAACCATTAAAACCCCTTGTGGATGTTACCTACTGGCACAATCCCAATAAGCTCGTCCAGCGGCTACAGTTGTTGCATGCCTCACGTCAAGCTGGCCATACCGGTCACGATTGGGAAATTCAAGAAATTGAACAAGAACTTCGAAATGCCAAAATTATTGTTTAAGCCCTCACCCATTAAAATGGGTATTGCTCACGAGTTGCATCGCCCAGCTAGGCGTCACTATCCGCGACTCAAGGTGATTTCACGAGGTGTGGATGAACTTTGGCAGGCTGACTTGGTTGAAATGATACCCTATGCTGGCGTTAACGACGGTGTACGCTATATGTTGACCGTCATTGATGTCTATTCCAAAATGGCCTTTGTTGAACCTGTGCGTCGAAAGTCTGGCCCACTAGTTACCAAGGCCTTTCAACATATTATTCAACACTCCCAACGTCAACCTCAGCTGCTACAAACCGACCAGGGGAAAGAATTTTTCAACAAGGACTTCTCCAGTTTTCTCAAATCTAAGGATATTCACCATTACACCACGTACAGCAATCTCAAAGCCAGTGTGGTCGAGCGGTTCAACCGAACATTGAAAACCCATATGTGGAAAGCGTTTACCGCTCAGGGCAGTTATCGCTGGTTGGACATGTTACCTGAGCTAGTGACACGTTACAATGACACCAACCATAGAACGATTGGGACCAAGCCACGTCTCGTAACTAAAAATATTCAGCGATTGGATAAACTGTTTAACCCCATAAAAACAGCTGATCCTAAACGTCACCGACTGAACATTGGGGATTTTGTTCGTGTGAGCAAATTTAAGTCTGCCTTCAATAAGGGTTACACGCCTCAGTGGGGGACTGAACTATTTCGAATTCGTCGAGTCAACTTGGACACTCCAGTCACTTATTTACTCGAGGACCTCAACCATCAACCCATAAAAGGTAGATTTTATCTCCATGAACTTCAGAAAACAGCATTTCCTCAGCATTATCTTGTGGAAAAAGTGTTGAAACAAAAAGGAAATAAACTCTACGTCAAATGGTTAGGGTTTAACTCTACGTTTAATTCCTGGATCAATAAATTACATGTTGTGTGAACCTGTGTACTTTTTATTTATTCACCCATGTTGTACACCACCTATAGCTCTATGTGTACAGCGCTCCGCGCTTCATGCATGTTCATACATGTTTGTCTTTCCCTTTCCTCCTGTGTTCTCTCATACATTACCCCTCCCCTCTCCCTCCCTTCACCTCCCACCACTGCTGTTTGCAGCTCTTGCCTATCTATTGGTTGTGACATCATTCCGACAAGTTGCATCATACTTTTTACTGATTCAGCGATTCCCACGCTTTGAACATTCTCTTATCGTGCACGTGGACAGATAACACCCAAGCGTACACCTGTGCCGGATCAAATTTCACGTCAACTTGCATTTTGTCACGTACAAAGCAAAACAGAATGTGACTTGTTAACAGTTATCGCGCACGTGGACAGATAACGTCCCAGGCGAACACCTGTGCCGGATCAAATTTCACATGAACTTGCATTTTGTCACGTACGAAGCAAAACAGAATGTGACTGGTTTAGCGTGCCTGTGGTTTCACACATGTGTGTGCACGCCTTTCGCACTTCCCTGCCAGCACAATGGTCAGATTATTTCACCTTCAAGCGTCACCTGTTGTCAAGTCAGATCGGAGCCTTCCAATAAGCTCAAATGACCTTCACCTCCTGTAAGTTTGTTTTCTGTACTCGCTTCGATCAACATAGAACCTAGTTCTCATCACCGTTTACACGTTAAAGGTAAAATATCAGAAAACGCACCCTCGCTCTGTCATACACCGACTCGTCGAAATATCAATTGATCTATTGAACACAGCCACCTTGGTCAGCGACAAGTTCGTTGAAACACACACATCCAGCCGTATCGTCTCTCTCAACCACCACGCTTCATAAACATTATAAACAGGTAAAGAAAAAGAAAACGTTTTTTCAACATGTACGGCGTTAGGCCCTTTGTGAATTATTTTTTGGAAAAAAAATATCTACCACACTCGAAAGGGGGCTTTAGCCCAAGTCCTAGGACACCTCGTACACGTCTCTAGCGTTATTGGTTCGTGACATATCGGCAAAAATCACAAAAAACACGTGTTTACCCCAAAATCGAGTTTCCAATTATTTTTTTTAAATATAACGAGTAGTCCATAGCAAAGAGGACGTCAGCCCGAGTCCTTGGACCCGTCGTACACGCCTCTAGCATACTTGGTTCGCGAGATATAGCAAAAAGTCTAAAATCACGTTTTTACCCCAAAAGGACCGTGTTTCCAGCATTCTCAAAAACTTTAACCTATTACCAAAATACACAGGGTTTCGAGACAAGCCATTTGACACGTCATAGGACCAAATCCGACCATGCATTCGTGAGATATCGGAAAAAGTCTAAAATCACGGTTTTACCCCCAAAAAGCCTGTTTCCCTCATTCTCAAAACTTTAACCTATTAATAACATGTATAGGGCTTCGAGACAATCGATTTGACACGTCACACGTCCAAATCCGACCTTGCGTTTGAGATATATCGACAAACTTCGTAGGAAAGTAGGCGACTATCTGGCTCTCTCCTCACCACCAAAACCTCTTCTTATCAATCATTTTTTTTCAAAGAGCTCGCCCTCTTACAAAAATCCCAAGTGCGCATGCGTAAAAAACAAAAACAAAAATGTTAATCCATAGCGGCAGCCAGAAAAACGCATGTGCTATATGAGCAACAACATTTAAGTTCATTTTAGCAGCGCCTTTTATACATGTCGCATTTGAAAAGAGACTTTCACTAAAAATTTTCAATTTCACCCCCTAATAGGGGCAGGTTTTATTTAGGGTTTGAAATGAGTGGTTCATTGGAAAGAGGGCGTCAACCCGAGTCCAACGACACTTCATTTGTCAACATCGGACCATGGGTTTGCGAGATATTGGCTTGGACTCACACGGCGGCCATGACACTATTTGGAATCCCTACTACTCCCCTACTCACCTCGCATCCGCATGACTGTTATCCGCATCCGCCCCGCATCCGCACGACTGTTATCTGCATCCGCCTCGCATCCGCACGACTGTTATCCGCATCCGCCTCGCATCCGCATGACTGTTATCCAAATCCGCCCCGCATCCTCACGACTGTTATCCGCATCTGCACCGCATCCGTATGACTGTTATCCGCATCCGCCCCACATCCTCATGACTGTTATCTTCATCCGTCTCGCATCCGTACGACTTTTTTCCACATTCACACGTTTGTTATCCAAATCTACTGGCATTGCAATAATATTCTTAATTAGACAAAGCATACATTTCTAAAGCAACATTTGAGGAATAAGTCGTTCCCTTAGGCTATGTGTGGCAAGTGCTATGTGTGGCAAGTGCTATGTGTGGCATGTGCTATGTGTGGCAAGTGCTATGTGTGGCAAGTGCTATGTGTGGCAAGTGCTATGTGTGGCAAGTGCTATGTGTGGCAAGCGCTATGTGTGACAAGTGCTATGTGTGGCATGTGCTATGTGTGGCAAGTGCTATGTGTGACAAGTGCTATGTGTGGCAAGTGCTATGTGTGGCAAGTGCTATGTGTGGCAAGTGCTATGTGTGGTAAGCGCTATGTGTGGCAAGCGCTATGTGTGACAAGTGCTATGTGTGGCATGTGCTATGTGTGGCAAGTGCTATGTGTGGCAAGTGCTATGTGTGGCAAGTGCTATGTGTGGCAAGTGCTATGTGTGGCAAGCGCTATGTGTGACAAGTGCTATGTGTGTGCTATGTGTGGCAAGTGCTATGTATGGCAAGTGCTATGTGTGGCAAGTGCTATGTGTGGCAAGGGCTATGTGTGGCAAGTGCTATGTGTGGCAAGTGCTATGTATGGCAAGTGCTATGTGTGGCAAGTGCTATGTATGGCAAGTGCTATGTGTGGCAAGTGCTATGTGTGGCAAGTGCTATGTGTGGCAAGCGCTATGTGTGGCAAGTGCTATGTGTGTGCTATGTGTGGCAAGTGCTATGTATGGCAAGTGCTATGTATGGCAAGGGCTATGTGTGGCAAGTGCTATGTGTGGCAAGTGCTATGTATGGCAAGTGCTATGTGTGGCAAGTGCTATGTGTGGCAAGTGCTATGTGTGGCAAGTGCTATGTGTGGTAAGCGCTATGTGTGGCAAGCGCTATGTGTGACAAGTGCTATGTGTGGCATGTGCTATGTGTGGCAAGTGCTATGTGTGGCAAGTGCTATGTGTGGCAAGTGCTATGTGTGGCAAGTGCTATGTGTGGCAAGCGCTATGTGTGGCAAGTGCTATGTGTGTGCTATGTGTGGCAAGTGCTATGTATGGCAAGTGCTATGTGTGGCAAGTGCTATGTGTGGCAAGGGCTATGTGTGGCAAGTGCTATGTGTGGCAAGTGCTATGTATGGCAAGTGCTATGTGTGGCAAGTGCTATGTATGGCAAGTGCTATGTGTGGCAAGCGCTATGTGTGGCAAGTGCTATGTGTGGCAAGCGCTATGTGTGGCAAGTGCTATGTGTGTGCTATGTGTGCCAAGTGCTACGTGTGGCATGTGCTATGTGTGGCAAGTGCTATGTATGGCAAGTGCTATGTATGGCAAGGGCTATGTATGTGCTATGTGTGGCAAGTGCTATGTATGGCAAGTGCTATGTATGGCAAGCGCTATGTGTGGCAAGTGCTATGTGTGTGCTATGTGTGGCAAGTGCTATGTGTGGCAAGTGCTATGTGTGTGCTATGTGTGGCAAGTGCTATGTATGGCAAGTGCTATGTATGGCAAGCGCTATGTGTGGCAAGTGCTATGTGTGTGCTATGTGTGGCAAGTGCTATGTGTGGCAAGTGCTATGTGTGGCAAGTGCTATGTGTGGCAAGTGCTATGTGTGTGCTATGTGTGGCAAGTGCTATGTGTGGCAAGTGCTATGTGTGTGCTATGTATGGCAAGTGCTATGTATGGCAAGTGCTATGTATGGCAAGCGCTATGTGTGGCAAGTGCTATGTGTGTGCTATGTGTGGCAAGTGCTATGTGTGGCAAGTGCTATGTGTGGCAAGTGCTATGTGTGGCAAGGGCTATGTGTGGCAAGGGCTATGTGTGGCAAGTGCTATGTGTGGCAAGTGCTATGTGTGGCAAGTGCTATGTGTGGCAAGTGCTATGTGTGGCAAGTGCTATGTTTAAAATGAATGTTACACAGCCAGAATTGCAACCCTTTCCTGTTCGCAGTGTTAATTATGCTTAATGACATAATTTGAATGAGATGAGCTTAAATCATCATCTTATATTTGTTATGAAAAGAACTTAACGGAAAAATATGATATATCATGAACATCCGCGTCCTAATAATGATATTAAACTAGTTCGGATTGTATTCTAAAAACTATGCGCACAGCCATGTAAAGTATATCCGCATCCATGCAGGGCTTTACTTAGAGCTATTTATTACCCCTCCCAGTCTTAAGATGTGAGTGCAGTGTAGCCCACCTCATCAAGGTGCACAATGAGTAACGATACAAGGTGTCCACGAAGGAGCCGGGAATCGAATCCAGGGCTGTGGGGTGAGAGGTAGGCATGGTATCTCAACACCGTAGGGGCGGCTGACAGCATACAGGATGTATGAAGATAAGTTACGGAAAATCTACGGACAAAATATAGCAAATAATTTAACGGAAAATCCGCCACCTGTCACTCTCCCTAACTGCTTATTACCCGAATGGCCACCGTCACTTGTTGAAAGTCCTGTGAAATGTGAGGATAGCAATAACTTCAGTTTATTCTTGTCCATTATTGATACGCTCCTAAACAATAATTACACATAAACGATCTCCATGACCTATAATAATAATAATAATAATAATAATAATAATAATAATAATAATAATAATAATAATAATAATAATAATAATAATAATAATAAAACAAGGAATACGAGTTGTATTGGGACCGAACTCTTTTGACTGATCAATCGGTATCACACAACAGGCCGGATCTGGTGGTTGTCAACAAGAAAACCAAGCAAACTACATTGATTGATGTTGCGATTCCTAACAACAAGAATCTCCAGTGAAAACACATAGAAAAGATCAGCAAATACAGCGAGTTTGTCGACCGTATCAAAAGACAATGGCATGTAGAGCGAGTCAAGACCATACCTATCATTGTCTCGAGTACGGGCGTGATCCCAAGTACCTTGCTTCAAGGCCTTAAAGAACTGGATTTGGATACTCCAGGCAGTAGTTCTATCAACAACCAGAATCGTTCGGAAGTTCATGGGTAGCGAAATTCCAGCTTAGAAGTTGCTGTTTCAGTAACTATACTTTGGTTCCCTGAAGCCCGTATAGTTATGTTGTAATTTACCAGCGATGTATTATAATGTACTGTATAAACCGATAATAATAATATCGTAATGCCTCGTGTGCCGGGTGCAGGCTTTGTTATTTGACACCCAGAGGGCAGCTTGCATGTGGAATATTGTTGTTCCTTGGAGCGCTATGAAAGTCAAGGAAGTTAGATATCTAAGCTTCTTGACAATATACCGCTTTCTAGTAGAGAACGGAGGAACTCTTGCGCTGGCGGAAAATCCCGAGTTTAATTTTTCAATTATGAACACGGCCTACTGAATTCAAATGGGTTCTTTAACATGCCAACATCGTATGACATGAGTGCGATGATTTTTGTCGCCTTTCAAAAAATCTCTTACCACGGCCAGGAGCGAACCTGCAAGCTTGGGGTTGGTAGTCCGACACGATAACCACTCACCCACGGTGACCTATGATTCTTCTTCATTGTGCCATATCAGGTCTGTCTGCAGAGCTGTTCAGTTGTACAGTTACGATGTTCGTCTTCTGCCAGCTCTACGGGGGCCTTCTGTTTTACCGTGGAGTATAACATGAAGCAATAGACAGTTCTCTCCTCTCAGGATGTGACTTGAAGTGGAGGAGTTTTGAAATTACCCATTCTTTAAGAGTGGGCGGTTTGTGGCATCTCCGCCTGTAGCTCGACGATCGAGAATATTTGAATATTGGAGGAGCTTATCAGGGACATAAAATACAAGCAAGCAGACACGCCGTAAGCATGATAGCTAAGAGTGATGTGAAGCTCCACGCATTAGTCTCACAGCAGTTACCGGTAACAGAATTACGCAGAGAAAGTGAAGTATCGACTTGTATGCTGGTTGCCTCCCCCGGGAAACTAACCAAGTTAACGTCAATTCAAGCGACGTGATTAGATTCACGATCGTCAATTTGTTATTTCGCTCCGTAGCAAATATTAACGATATCTGACGTACAATTCCTCGTCAGCGTAACTCTTCAAAACGTCGAGTTACTCTGTTATCCAGCAGATTTCACTCACTTCAGAGTTCAAAAAATTATTAGATACTGCTGATATCTCAGTGGTGCTGTTGCTGCCTTTCATAAAGGCGTCGAGTTCAATACCAGCCTCTGAAAAATGACATTCTATTCTGTGGATTGCCACGGTGTGAGGAAAACTGTGAAGAGGTGTCTTCGACATCCACCTCGGATATCCTACCATTACCATTTCTACAGCATAAGTGAACCTGACCTAGAACCAAGGGCGAATCATTTCAATTACACTCACTTGTACAGAAATCTCAATGCCACAAAGTCTAAGCTCACATGACATGACATCTACTGCGGTCCAACGTGACTAGTGGATGTTTGCCACATACGTTTCTAATTACAAATATATTTTACAGCCGGATGCCTTTCTTGCCATCAACCACCTCAGGTGAATGAGAAATAAAATGAATGAAGGTGAACTGTACTAAGCAAGGCATTTTCAGTAAACGAATATGTCCTGTCAGAAGGTACCGTCCCAGCAGTCTCCTGGAGTTGAAAATGGGGATTCACGAAAACCATTTCAATGTTGCTCGACGGTAGGGTTCGAACCCACTCGTCATTCGAGTCCGGAGACAGTTTGGCGGCATGCGTTAACTAATGAGTATTGTACTAATGTTAGACGATGATGATCATCTGGGTTTTAGGTTCATTGTCACTCCTGTCACGCTTTCAAGGGGTGAGTTGCGCAGAGTAAAATACAATATTGCTATGTATGTGCTATACTCCATGAAGCTCTTGTTACTGCAGGCAACCCAACGTTCTGAGCTGTGTGTAAGATTTACACCCTCTGAAGCTCCTATTACTGTAGGCAACCCAACGTGCTGAGCTGTATGTACATGATTTACACCCTCTGAAGCTCCCATTACTGTAGGCAACCCAACGTGCTGAGCTGTATGTAAGTAATTTACACACACTGAAGTTCCTATTACTGTAGGCAACCCAACGTATGGAGCTGTATGTATGATTTACACCCTCTGAAGCTCCTATTACTGTAGGCAACCCAACGTATGGAGCTGTATGTATGATTTACACCCTCTGAAGCTCCCATTACTGTAGGCAATCCAACGTGCTGAGCTGTATGTAAATAATTTACACACACTGAAGTTCCTATTACTGTAGGCAACCCAACGTATGGAGCTGTATGTAAGATTTACACCCTCTGAAGCTCCCATTACTGTAGGCAACCCAACGTGCTGAGCTGTATGTAAATGATTTACATACACTGAAGTTCCTATTACTGTAGGCAACCCAACGTATGGAGCTGTATGTATGATTTACACTCTCTGAAGCTCCTATTACCGTAGGCAACCCAACGTGCTGAGCTGTATGTAAATAATTTACACACACTGAAGTTCCTGTTACTGTAGGCAACCCAACGTGTATGTATGATTTACACACACTGAATGTCCTATTACTGTAGGCAACCCAACCTACTGAGCTGTGTGTAATAATTACACTGAAGCTCCTATTACTGTAGGCAACCCAACGTGCTGAGCTGTATGTACATGATTTACACAAACTGAAGTTCCTATTACTGTAGGCAACCCAACGAGTATGAATGATTTACACACACTGAATGTCCTATTACTCTAGGCAACCCAACGTATTGAGTTGTATGTATGTGTTATATACTGCACAGTGTAACCAATTAGCTAGTTTCAACTCAAGTTCACGTTATTGGACATCACAATGACGCAGCCATCATGTCGAGCAACTCGCAATATGGCCACAGATAACAGTAAACACACTAACATTGCGATTGTCTTCCACAGATCCTCTGCGTGGAGGAAAGGAATTACAATGAATCTAAATCAAGCACGTCTGTCTTATTTCCTTAAGATTGCGGGGATCTTTCTGAGTAATTCATTAACTTGTTCCTATTTAACATTTTTACAGCCCTAAGTGTTGGACTGGGATACGCTGTATTGATCCTGGAAGTGAACAGAGTAAATATGATTGTCTTAGCAAGCTGATCCATATAGCGTGGTCTTTGTCTGCCGTATCAACAGTGGAGTCTACTGGTGGCAGTAGACAAACAAACCGATAACATTGCACAACTTTTCGCTTAAGGTAAATACAATATTGATGAGCATAAACATGAAACCGCTTAGCGGCAGTCACGCATGGCCTTGATAAGTGGGAATAAAACATGAACATCCCTGGCTGGGACAGGTCCATCAGCCAGTGACACCACAGGCATCAGCTACATGTCCATGTAAGTGTGAGTCTAGCATGAAAATCTTTGGCTAGGACAGTCCCGTCAGCCAGGGACACCACAGGCATCAGCTACATGTCCATATAAGTGTGAGTCAACCTTGAATATCCCTGGCTAGGACAGTCCCGTCAGCCAGGGACACCACATGCATCAGCTACATGCCCATATAAGTGTGAATCAACCACATTGGATTATATGCCAGTACATTAAGTCTTGTACACGCAGGGAGTTAGGTTTCACTGAGGTACGTTGATTAAATTTCGAGAAAATGCCAATTCTATATTTATGTTCGACGATGTCGAAATGTAAACATTATATGTCAGAAAACTGTATCATAATGAGGCTCATTATAACACTATTTTTCATTATGAAACAGTTTCTCCCACCAATCAGAGCTCAAGAAACGGTTGTTTAACCAATTAGGTAAGGATACTTTCGAGCATGCGCTCAAAACCAGCATTTCTACATAAATTACCGAAAGTGCACCGTCCATATGTTCGCGTAAATAAACTGGCGAATATGAGACTAGAAATAGCACTGTATTTACCTTAATATCCCAAACTCCAATTTCAACACAGCGCATTGCATTCAAACGACTTCAGTGACAGTTTGACTAAATGCAGATGCACATCGGCAGACTGTAAACATTGCCAAGCACACGGAGCGCATGCGTCGGTCGGTGCAAACATTCACTTTTCAAGTAGTTCCAACTTTTACTACCAAATGCCACCGTCAACGACAAGTAGTTCTGAACTTGGTTACTAGATGTCACCGCAGTCGGCTCCTGGAGACAATTGTTGGAAACAAAGAGCGTTAGTCAAATCGAACTTATAATTTAGCTTCACATAAGTGTAATTAGTGGAAGGTTATTTTTTTAATTTTATTTTTTTTATTTAGTCAATTTACCCTCTAGGTTGGTGGTTCCCACGGACTCAGCGAGGGAACTCACCACTACCGCCTCTATGGGCAGTGTCCTGGAGCTGGGAACATCTGGTCGGGAGAGATACAACTGGGGAGGTGTGATCAGAACTTCGCCCAGGCGGCCTCACCTGCAAAGCGAACAGGGGCCTCATGAGGGATGGAAAGGAATGGAAGACTGGGATGGATAGGCTAGGAAGAGGGAAGGAGGCGGCCGTGGCCTTGAAGAAGGGTACTGCCCCCGGAAATTGAATTATATTGAGACCACGATGGCTGTATTGGCAAATATGAGTAAAGTTATGAATGTCATAGTTATGACGTGGATATTCATGACGTAGGCACGGATGACGCAGATTTCATGCCAGTAGGCTGATTGAGCTGAGATTCTTGGTGACGTCATGATTTTGTTCGAGAAAGATCTTAGATTTACGACGCAGTCGCAGGAAACAAGGTATTGTGCTAAGGAAGAAGCTACGCTATTGGAGGAGAGACTCGAACCAATGAACGATAGTTTGGAAGGAAGACGGAGATTGCTGAAACTACGATATTTGATTACTTTTGGCATGCAGATTTGTGGAAATCTATTTTCAGTTATGGCATTGATTTGGAATTTTGAAGAAATTAATTTTGAGTTTTTGAAATTTGAAAATCCGTCAAGTATAGCCAAAGTTAAAACTTCCAGCAATGACGCAGCAACAGGCTATGGAAGGGATGGATACGCCCCTTAAGAAGTTGATAAAAGGTCGTGCACAGAAGAGAGGAGCTCTCAGAACTCAGATCTCATATGTCAGATCGCATATATATTTCTGGTGATATATAGTTATTTTCAAGTGATTCAGTGCAGCAAGTTGTCTTTAGCGTGGTTAAAGCCCGGCCCATCGAACGAACTCGGAGCAGTTCCATTTTACGCTGCTCGAAACTAGGTGAAGTTGAAACGCTCACTTTAACGTTTCCACCAGTCAAGATATCAAGCGCTAACTTCAGCCTGCATTATAATTCTTTTGGGCAGTAAAACATTGAGGTGTGTAGAAGATTTGAACAATTTCACAGTTATACTTCGAAAGATATTGAAACTTTAAGGCTGCCAACAAAAGTGATTTTCCCGCCACAGCAGAAACACTTATAAAATTCCACATTATACACTACGGCTGACACGTGGAGTGCAACAGTGATATTGGAGAATACGTTTGGTATTACAACGATACATTCGACTATGGAACATTATAATCTTGCAGTGCCTTCAATGATTATAACAGTAGTTGAGATGGAAGGCTAAGGCTTTAATGCAATTGGGACATATATCGATTGAGTAAAATAACAGCATGGAACTTCGTTAATCGTCTTTCTACAAAAGCGAGCATGTAGTAAACAACCAACTACACTCATGCATCGTGAATCCATCGCTGAATTATACCAGATAACAGTGGAAATATTTTCATACTCCACAACTATGAATATTTCTGCGGAAATAACTACAATAAACTTCATGGCGAATTCCTGCAAGAACTTCAGGGAACTTTCAAGAGAGGCCAGGGTTGTCCCGGCGCACAAAGAAGAGTTTTGCCAGAAGGATGTTTTTCGTATCCACGGAGCAGTGCAATTTCGGAGGAGGAAGCAGTTCGATTCTCCGAGGACGCTGATTCCAGGTTCGAGGACGGAGCACATCTTTACGCTGGTGAAATGGAACCAAATGCAGTTTTCTTTGAAAACTTTCCTCTAGATCTTCAATCAACAGATAAGGTAGTCGTGAACGTTTCTTGTATTATTTGAGTCTTGTAGCGATATCTGAGCAACCATTCTTCCCATATTTTCTGTCCTATCTTTTGCCCCATTTTCTTGATTGATATTTCTGTACTCAGTACACTTCGATGATTTATGCCTTTTTCTTCGATTTTTGAGACATTGCTATGTCATTGGCATACTTAATAATTTTGGATCAGTTGAGACTGATGATTTAGATTCTTTCAGTAATTTGCATATTTTTGTAGTCACGATTTGACTGTAAAGTAACAATTTGCTATGGCAGATTTGAATTCAGACAGCGTGTCATTTTATTAAAGTAATTCTATTCAGTAAATTACTTTGACCAATTTTCTGTCATCCTCAAGAAAGAAGAATAATTAAATGATTTTAGAGCGTTAAAATCTATTACGATATCGACGATCTTTGAAATACTAGTCGTCTTATGAACATGATTGCAACATAGACATTTATCATTGCATTATAGACAATTTTATGAAATATGAACTTTTATTTCGATTTATTGAATACACTATAGTAATGAACATTTGATAGGAGTTTTTCTCAATTATAGATTGGAACAATAATGTTTGCATTCCACAGTCTAATTGTATTCTATTCGACTATTTTGCAGTTTAGATGAACTTTGTTTGATGATAGTATTTTTATACTGCGTTACTTTGAAGATATTAATCTCAATTTTGATAGACCAGGCAGGAGTGTCTAATCGTATTTGCTATTAAATTTATTTGTGATTGGCAAATTTTTACTTCATATCGATTCATGAATGAAACCCACGAAGGTTAAATAATAACAGTCATTATTACAATTGATGAATATAAGAATTTTTAAAGAGGAACAATGGATGTATAATCGTTAGTTCAGTGGACGTGTAAAAGTCGCTGTTGAATAATGCCCTTGAATAATGAAGGAGGTTCCCACAATAATTAATGAAGTTGATGAATTTATAAGTGGAGGATTTTTGTGTGTAGTTTGGAAGATTTTTATGCCATATATATGAAGATATATGATGAATTTTGGGCCAATTGTTGTGCAATTTTGTGCGTTATAAGCGAAGTATTTTCCCGCTGATTGTATTGTTCTTGTTCTTTGAAAGATTATTCATATGAAGATACTGTTAAAATTAACAAGAGTGTTAAATAATTTGAGATAAAGATTTTGAATGGAGGTTACTGTCACAAATATTAATAATTATTATTAAACCTTATTAAACCCGAATTTGACAGTTAAATATAACTAATCTTCATTGGTCGATTATATCACCACGATTTGAGTAATTATCAACCGGATAAACGTGTGGTTTAATGTATTTCTTGTATAAATAATATAAACAATTAATATTGTAAAATAATTTTGTAAATATCTTTGTTAAATAATTTAAAATGATAGTGATTAATACAGGCGTGTATAAAATTTTCAATTGCCATTTGACATTGTTATAAACAATTTATTATTGTTATAAATAATTAATGAACTTTGTTATTAACATTTAGAGTTTTTTTATACTCTAAACAACGCTAGTTAAGCAAGTGGTTTGAACAAATAATCATGATTTGGGATTGTTTGAGTAATCCACTGGTGTTTGAATGAAGCATGTAAGACATTTGCGTGATAATATTTCAGTTGAGATGTGAACATTTACGTATTTGAAAAGAAGAGCCAAGCTCTGAGGTAACACGCTTATGCTAGGGTTGAACGAACGGGAGTCCGCTTTGACAATGCAGGTGTATTGCAGCTGGCCCGGACAACTGTGTTACAGAGGCCAAGGACGTTCCATAATAGCCTTGTGGCTATAAATAAAATGTGAAGTATATAAACACGCAAAACAATTGATATATGTGTCTCATCCCAAATCCCGTTTCCATCCCCAGTGCATTATTATTTTACGTTGCTATGAGCTTGAGAAAGCTGAAACATTATATGTAGAGAATACAGGTCCTACAGGAGGACATGGTTATGTGGTCGATGGCTTCTGATTGCCACGTTGATTTTGTTGTTTCATTTTTGTTAAAATCATTCTTTATGTGAAATAAATTATTGTGCAGTTTAAAGTTTCTCGTCTTCGTGCTGGTTCATTTTAAATATCATGGTGGAGGTTATTATGTGGGCATACTTTTAAGTGATCCAGTTGACAACCCAGTCCCCGAGATAAATTTAAGAGGTAAGTAAAGGTAAGTATGAACCCCCGTATATTTTGGTGTGTTCCACAATAATTTTCTTGTTAACTATTGTGCTCTAATCTCGATAGTATCTGTCAGTGCCATTTTCATTGATGTAGCTGTGCCGGTGCGTTTGATTATTGGCAATCCGATTGTGGGGGCGGATATCTGACAGCCTACTATCCGGATATCGGGTACAGTAGGATTGGCGACCCTAAAACGTGGGGCACGATTGGCTCGATTGGCACGTTCGACTGAATAACATTGGATTACCAAGTTATTGCAGTAGAATTGACACCGAAATTTTTGTGGAGTGTTCGAATAACATTGGATTACCAAGTTATCGATGTCAAAGGGATTGTGAAGACTCAAATAAAGAGGTTGATTCTTTGTTAGATGTCTTGGCCAATTGTAGAATTTGAGAGTGTGATTATATAGGAATTAAATGTTGTGTTGTATTAGGAAAATTACACTCAGAAAAGATCAGATCTTATACAACTTGAGAGAGGTTAAATAGGCGGGAAACTTAGAAAAATCGCCTATGATCTGGAATCTTATTTTATTTGACCGGCTTATGACATGTATAGTCATATTAAAGATAAAATTAAACTATTTGGATTATAAATGTAAATTATTTGTGTTAGGATATTTTAAAATGAACCAAAGAAACTTGAACATGTGCTTGAGTTTATTTCAACATGAAGTGTCTACGAAGGTTAATTATAAGGTAATTATAAGTTAGATTTAAGACAGAAAATTGCTCAAATTTATATATGGTGAAAAATGTTGCTCAGATGTTGTTATTTTGCTCTGTTTGAAGTATGTCCCTAAAGCAGTTTATTATTGAAATATTATTGAAATGGCAGATGAAAGTCTGAGAATGATGTTAGAGGAGATGTCTGCTAACTTGAAAGCTAGCATGAATGAAAGTATGAAGGAGATGGAAGCTAGGAATACTAGTCGAATGGAGGAGAATATGAAAGTTCTTCAGACCAGTTCGGCAAACTTAGAAAATGATATGTCGCGTTTACAGATTAGTACCCAGGGAATCGAGAATGCTGTAAGTGACATTCATAAAGATGTTTCTGATGTTAAAACTGATGTGTCTAAGGTACAAAAACATCTTACCATGTTGAATCTTGATGTTGCTAATGTCCGGGGTGATATTTCATGTGCTAGAGCTGAAGTGATTGTTGTAAGGAATGATGTTGCTACTGTACAAGACAAAGTAGAAGAAGTTCAAAGAGAGGTTAGTAATGTTCGAACTGATGTGTCAAATGTTCAAGTAGACATCAATAATATTCATTCAGATGTTAATGATATGCAAAGCGATATCAATAAAATACAAGTAGAAGTCAATACTGTTTTTGTAGACATTGCTAAAGTTCAGACTGATGTTAACAAAGTTAGGGAGGAAATTGAAACTTCAAAAACACTTTGTACTCGTAACATTAGTGCATTAACAACTCGGTTAGTTGACGAGTCTGTTAGGACAACAGCGTCTTTAGCTGGTTTAAAATACGATGTAGAGGTCATGAGAACCCAAGTATTAGATCACAATCGTTTACTTAAGGAGGACATCGAAGTAGATATTGCAGAAATGTTAACTGCAAATGTAACGGTGTGGAAAGATGAATGGAACAGGTCAAGTGGGGAACATGTAGATCAGATTCAGGAACGAATTGAAAGAAAACTTGCCAGTACACAAGTAGACATTAATAACGAAGTAGTTCAGATTAGGAAAGACTTGAATGTAAGGATGGATTCGCTATCCGAAAAGCAGGTTGAGGATAGAACACAGATAGGTCAGGACGTGCAAACATTAAAGGAACAAATTCATAAGGTTGTCTCTGATGTTAACGAAACTACGAGCAAGCTGCAGAATTTGAGACTAGGAGAAGCTAGCATGATGGAAACCTATAAGGAAGAGTTGATTAGGAAAGTCATCACGGAAATCACAGACAAGGATACCGAAGGATTGACTGGTGAAGAGGAGAGAAATTTCGTGAGAAGAGGTAACCTTAATACAGAAGAGAGAGATATTAGTCCTGAGGAACGTATATCCAGATTCAGGGAAGAAGAAGAGGATCGGAATATTGAACCCGAATGGAAGTATCGTGATAGTGGGAGGAATTATATGGATTCATATCCGAGAAATGTGACAGTCATCCGGAATTTTGAAGACAAACCTCAAAAATTTAGCAACACTGATAGTCTCACACCGATCGAATATATCAGGAATCTTAAAGACTATTTCATAGAAGCCCACATTCCTAGAGAGAGAGAGAGATGAGAATCGTAGAAAGATTTCTAGCTGGAGGACCCCTCGAATGGTTTTGAGCATTTCGGTACACTTTCAGCAATTTTGACGAATTTGCAGAGGCACTGATTAAACGATTCTGGTCAATAGAAGCTCAGAATTCGCTAAGAGCTGAAGTATACTCGAGGAAGTATTCAGGTACTCTTCCAACACGGTACGCTGATTTCTTCACGAGTCAACTATCACGCTTGAGATTTTTGCAACCCCCATTGTCAACAGAGCAGTTGATAGATGCGATTTCACGTATGCTGCCTGTGGAGGTAAGAAGACTGATCATATCGTCAAACATTAGAGATTTGACAAGCATGGACGAATTGTTGAGAAGGCTTGACTGCACGAGTCCAATGCCAAATTTGGTACAAAAAGGTCAGAGGCACGAATTCAAAGACGTTAATACGGTCTACATGGATCAAGTGCAACAAACTGATAAGCCTGAGGAAGGAAAAACTGAAAATGTAGGTCCTCACAAGAATAATTATTTCCGCAACCACAGATCCCAAGGTTACCGTAAATATCAGCAAAGACGAGGCTGGAATAATAATAGAGGGAATTACAACAACGGAAGAGGTAGATACTACAACAATGGTTATAATAGAAATTATAACAGAAATAACCAGTACCAGAATCAGAATCAGAATACTCAAGGTCAGGTTATGACACCCGACAAGTATCAAGAAAGAGAGAAAGAAAGTCAGCAGTATCTGAAGGAATTACGAGAAAAGGAAGCTTAAAAATCAAAAGAAAAGACAGGATGTAGTGATCGATCCTGGTCCTTCTACAAGTCAGCAGGGGAACTTTGAGATTGGTAACACAAAAAAAACGCCGATTTCTCAACGACAGTGAGAAACCATGAATACATTGCCACACCACACCTGATTACCATTAACGAAATTTACGAAGTAACTGATGAGGATTTATTAGAAGAGAGGGGAATCGTCAAAGAGGAAAGACCATGTGCATTACCTATTATTTCTGTACTGATAGATGGCCAACAGTATAAAGCTCTTATGGATACTGGTGCAATTATTTCTATCATTTCTGATGAATGCTATCAAAGTCTGTTAAAAGGAGAAAACATGACAGTTTTACCTGTTTCTACCGTCAAAGTTAGAGGAATTTTCCAAGACAAGGCAGTGAAATGCAAGATCCAAGTGCTGTTGAACTTTGAAATTAATGGAAGGAATTATGAACAGATCTTCATTGTGGTTAACAAGATCCATTTCGATATTGTGCTAGGAATCGATTTTATATCGAAGGTTGGAGCCATTATTGATATGAAGAATAGAAGTATTAGCTTTAATGATGGGTACATGATCACAGAAGAGATCGAAGAACAGGACGTGAAAAACAGTCTGGAGATAGACCTTAGGGAAGAAATTTTAAATACCATTATTAACGACGTAGAGAATATAACAGAAATACCCAGTAGAAAAACTGAAGGATTTGAAGAAATTCAGGGGGAATTTGAAGATTTGATAAAGGAATTCCAAGATATTTTCGATGAAAAGCCTGGATTGATTAAAGATTATAAGTATAAGATAAGGCTGACCGATGAAACCCCTTACCAGAAGAGAATATACCCCATACCTGAGAAATACTATCAAGAAGTACGAGGGTTGATCAGAAAAATGGAGGTAGACGGGATTATTAAAAAACAGGCGTCGTCTTACATAAACCCCATCACTGTAGTGAAGAAAAGTAATGGTCAGATACGTCTTTGTCTCGATGCTCGGACCATCAACTTGAAGATTCTTCCAGAAAATGACCGACCACCTAAGATCAGAGATCTGCTTAGAAAGTTCAAAGGGAGAGCATGTTTCAGTGTTCTTGACTTGACATCTTCGTTTTACCAAGTTCAACTGGAGGAAGAAAGTATGCAGTACACTGGATTCCTATTTGACCAGACGTCACACAGTGGTCCGGATTCGAAAAAAAGCGGACAAAAATATTTTCCGTTAAAATAAATGAAATACTTTTGTCTAAAACTTTAAATTAGATGTTACTATGAGGTAAATTTGTCGTAGTGCATAAAATTACTTACTTATTCATCTTCTGATCCGGATGAAACGACTTTTTCTTCTTCCCCTTCCTGCTCCGTCTCGTCCTCGGGTATTGGCAATAAATTACACTCTTCCTAAGACAATTTTCTTCTTCGATAGACCTCCCGTGCTTGAAATTAATGGATCAGAGCTTAGGAATAGTCTATGGAACAAGTCAAAATTATTGGAAATTCTTGAGGATTTTCTTGTATGGTCTTCCCTATATTTTCTTACGTCTTTGTTTCTAGACTCTAAGGCCTCTTCTGAAAGTTCTCCAATCGGAAAAATAGCTGCTTCTATAATGGAAGATTCATGGATAAGTATTTTATGGAGTGTTGGAGGCATGTAATACCACGGATATAGCCCTACATATAAGCCTGCTGTTTCGCTGCAGTAGGAATTGAACTCTGAACTATACATTTCATGACCAGATGAAATTGCTTTTAAAATTTTTCCAAAACGAGTTATTAACTCACAGTCTACCCTTGTTATTTCGGATGCTACTTGGAGTTGTTCAAAAAACCTCCGGGCCTTGTTGCCATCATTGCTTGTTCCATATCCAGGCTTCGGAATATCAACTAGAAACCTAATCTCGTTCTGAATGAGTCTTGCACAATTTTTTAAATTTATTTCGAATAAGTCTCGATTGACATTCTTCACGCCCACTTTTCACTTTTTAAAACCCAGGTGGTATGAAATATGCAGGAGACTTTCAAAAAATCGGATGTGGGCGTGCAGAACTGAAATTCCAACCTCAAGCTGTAAATTGTCGACGGGCTTTTGCGCCATTTTTTTGTAGATTGATCATTTCTGAAAATTTCGCACCACAAATATAGCACTTCATGCTTGAAGAATGTGCTAATGCATTGCATATTTTTCCATCTATCATTGATAATATTAAGGAATACTGCACTTCGGTGTTGTTTATAACCAAATTATGTAAATTCTCAATTTGATCATTTAGCTACCGTACATCCTTTCCGTTCGTGTATATTGGGAAAGCCCCTATTTACAGTATAATGTATAGCTCTTATCACTCACATCTGGTAACATTGATACAATTCTGGAGGAAGTGTGGTCCAGCAAGTCTTGCATTTTCACTTCTCATTCATTTTCATGAATTATTACATTTTGCTCATAAGTAGCCTTTTTAGCATTCAAAATAGCATAATAGCTGGGGGTATAAGTCATGGTTATGTTTATTAGCTAATTTTCTCATTGTCACATACTGGTGTTTGGATGACTTTGCTTTAATTATGAATGATAAGGCTTCTTCCACTGACATTTTTGTAGATTGTTGACCCCCCTTCTCCATGCATCCCGTATTCGTTTGCCCCTTATTGGTGTAGTCGTGGTAGCTTCTTTTAATAGCTTGGCTGATGAATCGTCTTGCTCCGCCCTTAAATTCATAGCGGTCGCATAGGCAAGCTCTGATGAAGTGGCTCTGTCCCTTAGGTATTTAAGTTCTCTTCTTTTCCTTCTCTCCATTAGCTCTTCAAATTCTTTTGAAGGACGATCTCGATCATCTGATTTTGCGGAGCCAGGCATGCTCGGAATTGATATCACAATTTCTTTTTTCAACCAGTCTGAATATATCTTCAAAAAAGTGACACTTCCTCCACCGGTCAAAATAAGGCAAAAAGAAAAAGGTTCTTATATTTTTATACACTATATTTTCGACACTCTCGTCAACATTGAATTGGAATTTGTTAATGAGATATGCTACCACAAACTTTTATTGACGCGCGCGGGACTGATTTTTGTTCTCTCGAATCTTGTTATGAAGTACACTGCGACTAACAACGAAATTCATTTTTCACTCTTCACAACACACACAACTACCACTAATCTATTACTTCCTGCGACTGAATATTATTTTGAAATGTCTCAACAGGCCCTTATCTCGCGCGATTGTTTATCCTCAGAGCGCGCAGTAATGTTCCCTCCCTTCTCAATCACGCATCTGGCGTGTTCTGGCGATGAAACCTTTAAGGATATATTCTCCGGTCTTCATTTTAAAACTTGCATAAGTTTCATGCTATACATACGTATACATTTTTTTGTAGGTCAAGCAAAATTTTATTTTTCTTGAGGAAAATAATGCACTATAAAAGTTAGTATAAGAGTCCTTATAAGTGATCTGAAATTGAAAATCATGCTATAAACAAATATATCAGATCACAAACTACATACAAATACAGTATTATGGACAACGAGTTTCATTTTGAATTTAGAATGATATTTCAAAGTTTACTTAACGGAGTGCGGAGTTCAGAAACGAAGAGTTGTATCAATTTTGCAGTATTATATCCGAGAAACACAAAAGCAATTTCCAATGAAAAAGTGAAATTAATGTACACTGATTAACATACTTCACTTTGAAGGTGGTTTGGCGTTTCTAAAGTAAAGTTAAAATATCGATTTTTGTCCGCTTTTTTACGGATCCGGACCACTGTGCGTCATGGGTCTTTGTGAGAATGCCTTTTGGAATGGTCAACAGTGGACCAGCACTCATTCGAGCACTTGATAGCAAGCTCACTGACGAAGTAAAGGAGAATGTAATCTGCTACATTGACGATTTAATTGTATCTTCACCCAACGCCGCAGAACATTTAGTGCACTTGAGAAAGTTGTTTGAAAATTTAAGGGAGGCCAATATCAAGGTCAATTTTGGAAAATGTCAATTCTTGAAGAAGGAGATCAATTACTTGGGGCATACCATTTATAAAGATGGATATCATCCAAACATGCAGAAAGTAGATGCGATCACTAGATTCCCAAAGCCAACTAAGGTGAAACAAGTCAGAGAATTTGTAGGCGCTTGCCAATTCATTAGCAGCCACTGTCCGAGATACTCTGAAATTATGGCTCCTCTGTATGATTTACTCAAGAAAAATAATAGATGGAAATGGAGTACCGCAGCAGACGAGGCTTTTGAGAAAGCAAAGGAGATGCTCAGAAACAACGTCAAACTGGAGTACCCAGACTTTGAGAAGGTGTTCTATATAGAGTCTGATGCATCAAGAATAGGCATTAGTGCAGTCTTATACCAAAAAGACGAGGCAGGCAACAAGCACTACATTGCGTTCACTAGTCGGAAGTTAAAGAAACACGAGGAAAACTACTTTACGACAGAACTAGAAGCGTTAGCTTTTGTAACAGCTTTGCAAGCTTGGAAAAAAATGTTGCTGGGACACAAGGTTATCATTATTACAGATCACAAAGCACTTCAGTTTATGCTGCAAACTGACATGTCTAGTGATAGATTGACACGTTGGGCTTTGTTCACCCAACAGTTTAACGCCACTATCGTCCATCAGCCTGGGAAAGATAACTTACTGGCTGATGCTTTATCACGTAACCCTATCAAAAATGTGCAGATACACCATGTACAATTGGAGCAGCAAGATCAAGAGACCGTTAGGAGGTTAGCCCGAATCGGTGTGTCACAGAAGAGACACGCTCCAATCAGGAAAATGTACAGGTTTCTTAAGGGTTACATGGACAATACTGATGTTGACTATGCAGCTACAAAGAGAGATTCACGACACTTTGTCTTGAGTGGAGACATCGTATGTAAGTATGCTGACTCTGCGCATACAAAGCTTCGAATAGTCGTGCCACATAAACTTGTTGTCAATTTAGTGTGGGTAGCTCATCACGCAACTGGACATGCGGGTTTAGATAAAACTCTTGATACTCTTAAAGAGAGGTTTATTTGGACTAATATGCGTTCCAGCATTGCTAATGTCATTCGTTCATGTGATAAATGTCAAAGAGCAAAGTATGCTTCCGCTTTATTAAAAGGAAAACCTAAGGCTATGATTCCCTCTAAACCAAATGAACTCATGGCGACAGACATATTTGGTCCTTGTCCGAAGGGATATCAGGGTAATCAGTATCTGTTGGTTACCGTGGATGTCTTCTCAAAATTTGTAACAATGAGTCCCATGCAAAAAGCTAACACGAGGAACGTTGTAAGCAGACTGGAACATGCTGTATTTCCAAAAGCTGGTAAACCAGAATATCTACTTTCGGATCATGGAGCTCAGTTTACATCCTTAGAATTTGCTGCAGATATGGAAAGACTTGGTATTAAGCACATATTTTCAAGCGTGCGATATCCGGAATCGAATTCTTCGGAAAGATATATGGCTGAATTTTCGAAATTCTGTCGAATTTTCTGTCCAAATGATCATTCTGGTTGGGTGAGATTTGTACCCCTTATTGAGGATTGTTTAAATTCTACAGTGCAGGAGAGCACAGGAGAGGTGCCAATGAGACTTCATCTAGGAAGAACCCCAGAAAGGCCGTGGGATAATCTTTTTAACCACGTTCCTAGAGATCCCGACTTAGGAAGGCAGCAGAGAATAGACAGAGCGAAAGAACAACTCCAGAAAGCAGCACAAAAACGACTGAAAAGAGTAGCTGGAAAACGTTTTGGTGCTCCCTTAGAAATTGGAAATCTGGTATTATTACGCAGACCTGTCAAGGCTGACGTAGGTAAGAAAATCTATCCCAAGTTTGGAATAGTGTTCATGGGTCCGTTCAGAATTACGAATGCCTATGGAAACAACTGTTATGAACTTTACGATGATGAGAATAATGTCGTTTATGGCAAGTTCAATGCTGGGAACTTGAAGAAATATTATCCAAGAGTAAGCCAATAATAATTCAATTTCGTGTTCAAGTGAATTGAGATATTTATAACACAGAGTTTAAAAACCATTTGCAACTGTTTTTAAAACGTGGTGAAGGGAGAATGCCCCCGGAAATTGAATTATATTGAGACCACGATGGCTGTATTGGCAAATATGAGTAAAGTTATGAATGTCATAGTTATGACGTGGATATTCATGACGTAGGCACGGATGACGCAGATTTCATGCCAGTAGGCTGATTGAGCTGAGATTCTTGGTGACGTCATGATTTTGTTCGAGAAAGATCTTAGATTTACAACGCAGTCGCAGGAAACAAGGTATTGTGCTAAGGAAGAAGCTACACTATTGGAGGAGAGACTCGAACCAATGAACGATAGTTTGGAAGGAAGACGGAGATTGCTGAAACTACGATATTTGATTACTTTTGGCATGCAGATTTGTGGAAATCTATTTTCAGTTATGGCATTGATTTGGAATTTTGAAGAAATTAATTTTGAGTTTTTGAAATTTGAAAATCCGTCAAGTATAGCCAAAGTTAAAACTTCCAGCAATGACGCAGCAACAGGCTATGGAAGGGATGGATACGCCCCTTAAGAAGTTGATAAAAGGTCGTGCACAGAAGAGAGGAGCTCTCAGAACTCAGATCTCATATGTCAGATCGCATATATATTTCTGGTGATATATAGTTATTTTCAAGTGATTCAGTGCAGCAAGTTGTCTTTAGCGTGGTTAAAGCCCGGCGCATCGAACGAACTCGGAGCAGTTCCATTTTACGCTGCTCGAAACTAGGTGAAGTTGAAACGCTCACATTAACGTTTCCACCAGTCAAGATATCAAGCGCTAACTTCAGCCTGCATTATAATTCTATTGGGCAGTATAACATTGAGGTGTGTAGAAGATTTGAACAATTTCACAGTTATACTTCGAAAGATATTGAAACTTTAAGGCTGCCAACAAAAGTGATTTTCTCGCCACAGGAGAAACACTTATAAAATTCCACATTATACACTACGGCTGACACGTGGAGTGCAACAGTGATATTGGAGAATACGTTTGGTATTACAACGATACATTCGACTATGGAACATTATAATCTTGCAGTGCCTTCAATGATTATAACAGTAGTTGAGATGGAAGGCTAAGGCTTTAATGCAATTGGGACATATATCGATTGAGTAAAATAACAGCATGGAACTTCGTTAATCGTCTTTCTACAAAGCGAGCATGTAGTAAACATCCAACTACACTCATGCATCGTGAATCCATCGCTGAATTATACCAGATAACAGTGGAAATATTTTCATACTCCACAACTATGAATATTTCTGCGGAAATAACTACAATAAACTTCATGGCGAATTCCTGCAAGAACTTCAGGGAACTTTCAAGAGAGGCCAGGGTTGTCCCGGCGCACAAAGAAGAGTTTTGCCAGAAGGATGTTTTTCGTATCCACGGAGCAGTGCAATTTCGGAGGAGGAAGCAGTTCGATTCTCCGAGGACGCTGATTCCAGGTTCGAGGACGGAGCACATCTTTACGCTGGTGAAATGGAACCAAATGCAGTTTTCTTTGAAAACTTTCCTCTAGATCTTCAATCAACAGATAAGGTAGTCGTGAACGTTTCTTGTATTATTTGAGTCTTGTAGCGATATCTGAGCAACCATTCTTCCCATATTTTCTGTCCTATCTTTTGCCCCATTTTCTTGATTGATATTTCTGTACTCAGTACACTTCGATGATTTATGCCTTTTTCTTCGATTTTTGAGACATTGCTATGTCATTGGCATACTTAATAATTTTGGATCAGTTGAGACTGATGATTTAGATTCTTTCAGTAATTTGCATATTTTTGTAGTCACGATTTGACTGTAAAGTAACAATTTGCTATGGCAGATTTGAATTCAGACAGCGTGTCATTTTATTAAAGTAATTCTATTCAGTAAATTACTTTGACCAATTTTCTGTCATCCTCAAGAAAGAAGAATAATTAAATGATTTTAGAGCGTTAAAATCTATTACGATATCGACGATCTTTGAAATACTAGTCGTCTTATGAACATGATTGCAACATAGACATTTATCATTGCATTATAGACAATTTTATGAAATATGAACTTTTATTTCGATTTATTGAATACACTATAGTAATGAACATTTGATAGGAGTTTTTCTCAATTATAGATTGGAACAATAATGTTTGCATTCCACAGTCTAATTGTATTCTATTCGACTATTTTGCAGTTTAGATGAACTTTGTTTGATGATAGTATTTTTATACTGCGTTACTTTGAAGATATTAATCTCAATTTTGATAGACCAGGCAGGAGTGTCTAATCGTATTTGCTATTAAATTTATTTGTGATTGGCAAATTTTTACTTCATATCGATTCATGAATGAAACCCACGAAGGTTAAATAATAACAGTCATTATTACAATTGATGAATATAAGAATTTTTAAAGAGGAACAATGGATGTATAATCGTTAGTTCAGTGGACGTGTAAAAGTCGCTGTTGAATAATGCCCTTGAATAATGAAGGAGGTTCCCACAATAATTAATGAAGTTGATGAATTTATAAGTGGAGGATTTTTGTGTGTAGTTTGGAAGATTTTTATGCCATATATATGAAGATATATGATGAATTTTGGGCCAATTGTTGTGCAAATTTGTGCGTTATAAGCGAAGTATTTTCCCGCTGATTGTATTGTTCTTGTTCTTTGAAAGATTATTCATATGAAGATACTGTTAAAATTAACAAGAGTGTTAAATAATTTGAGATAAAGATTTTGAATGGAGGTTACCGTCACAAATATTAATAATTATTATTAAACCTTATTAAACCCGAATTTGACAGTTAAATATTACTAACCTTCATTGGTCGATTATATCACCACGATTTGAGTAATTATCAACCGGATAAACGTGTGGTTTAATGTATTTCTTGTATAAATAATATAAACAATTAATATTGTAAAATAATTTTGTAAATATCTTTGTTAAATAATTTAAAATGATAGTGATTAATACAGGCGTGTATAAAATTTTCAATTGTCATTTTACATTGTTATAAACAATTTATTATTGTTATAAATAATTAATGAACTCTGTTATTAACATTTAGAGTTATTTTTTATACTCTAAACAACGCTAGTTAAGCAAGTGGTTTGAACAAATAATCATGATTTGGGATTGTTGGAGTAATCCACTGGTGTTTGAATGAAGCATGTAAGACATTTGCGTGATAATATTTCAGTTGAGATGTGAACATTTACGTATTTGAAAAGAAGAGCCAAGCTCTGAGGTAACACGCTTATGCTAGGGTTGAACGAACGGGAGTCCGCTTTGACAATGCAGGTGTATTGCAGCTGGCCCGGACAACTGTGTTACAGAGGCCAATGACGTTCCATAATAGCCTTGTGGCTATAAATAAAATGTGAAGTATATAAACACGCAAAACAATTGATATATGTGTCTCATCCCAAATCCCGTTTCCATCCCCAGTGCATTATTATTTTACGTTGCTATGAGCTTGAGAAAGCTGAAACATTATATGTAGAGAATACAGGTCCTACAGGAGGACATGGTTATGTGGTCGATGGCTTCTGATTGCCACGTTGATTTTGTTGTTTCATTTTTGTTAAAATCATTCTTTATGTGAAATAAATTATTGTGCAGTTTAAAGTTTCTCGTCTTCGTGCTGGTTCATTTTAAATATCATGGTGGAGGTTATTGTGTGGGCATACTTTTAAGTGATCCAGTTGACAACCCAGTCCCCGAGATAAATTTAAGAGGTAAGTAAAGGTAAGTATGAACCCCCGTATATTTTGGTGTGTTCCACAATAATTTTCTTGTTAACTATTGTGCTCTAATCTCGATAGTATCTGTCAGTGCCATTTTCATTGATGTAGCTGTGCCGGTGCGTTTGATTATTGGCAATCCGATTGTGGGGGCGGATATCTGACAGCCTACTATCCGGATATCGGGTACAGTACCATCCCGGCATTTGCCCGAAGACGAAGTGGGAAACCACGGAAAACCACTTCGAGAATGGCTGAGGTGGGAATCGAACCCCCTCTACTCATTTGGACCACCCGAGGCTGAGTAGACCCCGTTCCAGTCCTCATACCACTTTTCAAATTTTGTGGCAGAGCCGGGAATCGAACCCAGGACCGCCGGGGCGGCAGCTAACCATGCTGACCGCTACGCTACGGAGGCGACGGAAGGTTATTTACATGCCATAAATCTATGACATGGGACCATCGCTTTACTTCCCCTCCGAAGGAAGGCATACTGAGGGATTTTTAACGCTCTTAAAATCCGATGACTTCGGCCGGTTTGAAACCGCGATCTTGGGCATAGGAGCTCAGCATGCTACCAACTACGCCACTGAAGACACCCATGGGGTGAGCTACAAATACCGTCGCGTGTGGAGTGTTGTCTGGGGAGAAGAGTGTGAATGTAAGGACGAGGATTTGGAAGGTAGCAGCTGTGGCCTATAGTTAGGGACCCACCCCGGCATTTGCCTGGAAGGAAGATGGGAAACCACAGAAGACCATCTTCAAGGTTGCCGGCGGGGGGATTCGAACCTCCACGCCTCCCGGATGTGAGCGACTGCCTGCAGGCACGCCATAATGACTACGGCATACTCACCCGGTAAGGACCTGTAAGGAACCATCTCGGCATTAGCCTGGTGGTGAAAATGGGAAACAACGGAAACCATTTTCAAGATGACCTCACACACATCTATACTAATATATTAAAGCTGAAGAGTTTGTGTGTTTAAACGCGCTAATCTCTGGAACTACCAGTCGGATTCGAAAAATTCTTTTTGTATATGATAGCCGGATTCAAGAGGAATAGTTTAGGCTATGTACCATTAGGCTACACCTCTCAGGTAACCTTAAAGTTTGATTTTTGTTCACTAAGTCGGAAGAACAAGCGTTCCAGAACGGCTTCAATAATACCGAAGTCTATTGTTGCCCTGTAATGCGAGCTGCATCACGTCGCCCCTGCCAATGTTCTGGTGCAGAATTGCGAGCTGCTTATAAATTGCAGTCACGGGGAGTAATTAGTACAAAAAGAGTTCTTAGGGCCCTTAAAACAGTTATCATCATGACAATAGTATGTCTCTGTGTAAGGGCGATGGTGTTGGTGCAGTGTACTGAGGTTATCAGCTGCAATAAGCGTTGGTACTTTCCGATCCTTATCCTTGAGCGCTCCAGTTCTATAAAACGTATAAATCCACCGGGCGAAGCCGGGCACTACTGCTAGTGGATGATATACGTCCTTCCCAGAGATAGTTTCTTCTTGGAGGACTTAAGGATTCAGCTAAGCTACCATCTACAGACGCATACAATACAGTGATAGCCAGACGGAAAAGAAAGCAAGAAGAAATCATTGAAGATTTTTTGGAACTGATGCTATGATAAACAGAAATTGGACAGAAACAAATCAAACGCGGAGGCGTGCCACTGTTAGGCTTGCCATACAAGGTGTCCATAACCAAAACATTCCACCACGCAAATGATCAATGTAGCCTATATGTGTTTGCGTGACAAAAAATGTGAATATTATCACTTCATATGGTGTAAAAAAAATACTCGTTGACTGTTGCAAAGACAATAGAAGAGAATAATCATGTCATGTTATGGTATACAGTATTATGTATATTTTACAGTTTTGTAACTAATGGCTTTTCAGCTGCAATAAATAAATTAAATTATAAAATATATTTTTAAGGCTAAAATAGGGAATCGTGGGTCTATCGATCATTGATGGCAATAATATCTATACTACGAGTTCTGCCAGTGCATTTCTTCGTAAGCATCCAATCCCTTTTGAAGTACACCGCTAGCTTATCGTCGAAGGGATTTACAATTTACTGTACACCATGAAACTTGTCGACAGACTGTCTCTGAAGACTGCCATGGCGTTATTCGATGCCAAAATTATTCCTATTCTGACTTACAGGATAGAGATTATTTGCGATAGGCTGAGGACCACTGACCTAAGGACGCTGGGAAAGGTTAAAGCGTGCTTTTTAAAAACAACCATTGGAGTATCCAGGTACACAGGATCTAGATGACGAACTATCTAAAGAAACTATGCTATCAGAAGATCTACGGTTGAAAATGCTGCTTGCGCCCACAGCCGGCCTTCAAAGGGGTAGTCAGATAACACATAGCAAAGAATAGAGATATTTGGATGGAATTTCACACCACGGCTCTCATGATAACGACGGACTGGAAAGAAGCAAACTATCAGCTCAGACATCTTGTTAGGAGATTTGTAGTGCGTGGTTTCCATCACAAGTGTTGTAGGACCACACGTTTTCATGTGTGTGTGGGAAACTCTGTGAGAGGTATCACGTGATGGGTTGTATCTTTGTCTCAATTCTGTGTGAATCAACTTGATTATGTATATATCTGGCCATTGGCTACATTATTAAATTACATTTATTGTACACCGGTTTCCACGATAAGGAACCATACATGAAGGGGCCGCTCCTACTTGACGGTTGAGAGAAATATCGCTATTGTAAAATAATGGTGACCTTTTTCTGTCCACGCTGGAACTTGCTTCATTGTATTGTTATGGTGTTCTCGCATGTCTCCTGGCTGCACCCCATCTGTGAGTTATCAGACCAGCCCGCGATAAGTACAGGCGGCACGCACAATGGCGCTGATATCAGAGGAGATCGACTGTTCTCTTAGCCCAAGGAACACAAGACAAACACTCCGGGTTCTATTCCAAGCCATACCAACTGGTATAACTCTGGTTTGAGAGAGATAGATACTTAGTCTCGCGAGGATGACTGGTTATCACTGGAGACAAGGATGGAGACGTTGAGGGAGACAGACTGAGGTAGGGAAGAGGGTTGAGTTGTCAAATGGTGAATGTAGCTTACATTTCCATTGATACATTTACACTTTTATACCCTTCCCTTTCTTCAAGATCCCCCAGGGTCTCACATCTAGTGCGACGTGGGTTGGCGACCACGGGGCCCCAGCTGAGTCCGGCATTGCTTCCACTTACTTGTGCCGGGCTCCTCTCTGTCTTCTTTTCTGTCGACCTCACTTGGTCAACTCTTGTTCTCTTCCGACCCCGACGGTATTAGGGTATCCGAGTCCTAGGGACTGTCTTCCTTTCCCACCTTAATTGGTCCTTGTCTCATCTTTTCTGATACCCTCCTTCTGCGAGGGGTCAGCCTTCTTTTCTTTTCACGTTATCTCCTGCCTTCTGCTCAAGGCCCTCAAGGAGGCAGGGTGTATGTAGCCCCACCACTTTTGGTGCACCCTAGATAATGCTACACCCTCAGGGCCTCTCGGCTGGTGAGTTCGGGAGTTGGCGACCCCGAGGTATTCCTGAGCTGGGGCGTTTTCCCCTTTTGTCCCTTACCTTTGGGGAGGACCCTCTCCTCTTTCACTTTCCTATCTGCCTTTCATGGCTCTCCTTCCTTCCAAGTCCCTAAATCCACATTCTTCGAGGGTTGAGGGCAGTTCTTCTTCCTCCAGTCGTTTTATTTGCCTTATTCTCGTTTAGTTTTCCATTTCTTCTTCTAGAATGTAAGTTAGTAGTTAGTTTTAGTTTTAAGTTTGCATTTCATTTTCATTTTCTCTATCACCCAAACCATTAGGGGCCGATAACCTAGATGTTAGGCCCCTTAAAACAACAATTATCATCATCATCATCATCATTCTTCGAGAACTGTAAATGAATAAACAAATAAATGAACCACAGAGTCTCAGATGCTCTAAAGTAGTGAATTTAAGAGTAAAGTGGAAGAGTTTCAAGATGAAGGAAGACCTAAGAAAAGTGTACAAACTTGGACAGACGATCAAAGGAAACACGGCAGTGACCGCATAGAGGATTATTGGGGACAGAGGACACTCCAGGCAAAGGAAATGATGTGTGATCCTGAGTGGTCAATACGCATGAAAAAAAAAGTTAGATTATACCAGTTGAATCAGCTGCCCCTTATAATATCGCTATATATATAGGGAAACTAGCATTGTTGTCAGGAAGGTGGATATTTCTCTGCTTGCATCCTGTATGCCAGGGGTGCCCAACCTTTCTAACTAAGGGCCATATTGTACATAGTTCGGGGACCTTGCGGGCCAATAACACTCCGAGGGGTTTGAGGGGTGTAGAATTTAAAAAAAATCTAGGTGCAATATGGTGAGTTAAGTGGCTGTCAGAGCCTAGTTTCCTTAGTATTGTTGCCGTTTTCTATATTTATTTCTTGTGGATGAAAAAATAAAACACTAAAAATAAAAATAAATATTTTTACTAAATCCCTTTAAATTAGAAGTAGGCTACGATGATATTCAACACACTCATACAGCATGAATGAGAAATAGTAAGTATTTATGTTCATTTGACACAATTAATAATCAAATAATCGGGTGCAGGGTGCAAGCAGTGTTAATTGACGCCCAGAGGGCAGCTTGCATATCGAATTTCATCGCTTCTTGAAGCGCTATGAAAGTCAAGGGGGTTAGATACCTAAGCTCCTTGATACTACAGCGCTTTCTAGTAGAGAAATGAGGATCTTCGTGTTGGCGAAAAATCCCGAGATTAATTTTGCCACTATGAACACGGCCTACTGAATCAAATGGGTTCTTTAACGTGCCAACATCGTATGTCATGCGTATCGTGATTTTTGTCGCCTTTAAAAAATCACTTACCATGGCCAGGAGCGAACTTCCAAGCTTGTGGTTGGTTGTCTGACACGATAACCAATCACCCACGGTGGCAAGCAATAATCAAATTATGAAATAAAGTTCATGATAATTTGGTTAAGTTCGACGCCTGGAACTTGTTTTAAAGTTTTGGCGACAGGGTGCGGGCCGGAAAAAATAGTCTCGTGGGCCGTATCCGGCCGTAGGTTAGGCAGTCCTCCTGTATGTTACTAATGCACTGCGAGCATATCCCGCAAACGATACTGAACCATATTTCTTTTCCCTCGATGTGACTACAGACTAATTCGAGAGAAAATTAACAGCTTAGGAGCTTACACATGTACTTCGGTTACCACGGTAGAGAACAATTTGCCAAATCATTGAAAGGCTGCTCATACGCGATGGTCGAGAAAATTGTCGTCTCTTTCTTCGACAAGTGTATAAATTGTAATTAATCCATGCCTTAATTTTCTGGTTCACATGTGTGAGCAGATGCAGTAGCCTAACTCTTATTCTCTGCCCAATTTCATTTAAGCGTGTTCACCAACTGGACACAAATCATTTTACTAGAGCAAACATCTAGATTTGTGTCAGAAAATACTGGGTAATTATTGTTTCGTTTGCTAAGTTTTGGATTTTATGCCAAGGGAAGATGACCTCGTTGTTCCGCCCCTTAAAACAACAGTAACTAGGTAAATTTTACACTCAACTAATTGCAACATCAATGTTTAGGGTGTTGACTGCTTTCTTCTTAAGTATTCAATCCATGGATTGGTCTGCGGCAGTTCTCCAGTCGGCTCTATTTATAGCTTTCCTCTTCATCTCTTCATAGTTTCTGCATCCTACATCAGACATGATTTGCTGTACATATTGTAGGCGTGGTCTTCCTCGACATCTTTTGCCTTCAACCATTCCCTCCAATACCGTTTTCTGCAGGCTATCGTGTCTCAAAATATGTCCTATCAGTCTAGTCCTCCTCCTCTTCATGCTTTTCCATAAGGTATAATTTTCCTGCACCTTTTTAAATACTTCAGCATTCGTTATTTTTTCTGTCCAGCTAATTTTTAGCATTCTTCTATAACACAATTGTTCAAAAGAATGTATTGTCCTTTTTTCTTCTTTTCCAATTGTCCACGTTTCGCAACCATAAAGGGCAATACTCCAAACATACGCTTTTAATAATCGTTTTCTGGTTTTAAGATTAATGGAATTCGTGGTGAATAAACGTTCCTTTTTGTGAAATGCTAATTTGGCTTGTAAAATTCTACATTTGATTTCTTTCTTGCTTCTTCCATCTTTGGTAATTTTGCTTCCGAGATATTTAAATTCTTGAACATTTCCTAGTGTTTTGTTGCCCACCACTAATTTCATACTTGAGTCTGCCTTTTTACCGCAGACCATAACTTTCGTCTTTGACTTATTTATTTTCATCTTGTATTCATTACCCATGATTTCCTCCATTTTTACTATTATTTCTTTGAGATGTTGTTCACTATCTGCAACTAGGCCTATGGCAATGTCATCTGCAATATTCTAAAATAAAACAAAGATCATTTTATCGATAAAAGAAAGTATGACTAAGTCCAAAGGCCTATTTCCGAATAAAATGGGCTAGGATCGAGTTTCCTGGGCTGCAGGGCTGTGTTTGCAAACAAGAGCCCCTATGAGGAGTCAAACAGGTCGTGGACGCCCCGACCAGCGCCGAGATTGTTTTTTTTTTTTTTTCAAGAAACGGCTGGATGAAAGCGAGTTTCCGGACAATTTGCGATAGCGTGTCGTCACCAGTGGATCTAGGGCGAACCGGAAGCTTTGAGAAATCCCGTTAGCAGGCGTTTAAAGACAGACGAGTGAAACAGCAGGGGAGTTCCGTCTAGTATTGATTTCAGTGCAGTTCAGAGAGTCGAGTTCAAACAGTAGCTGACAACCATGAGCATCCGGTAACAGTATGTGGAGTGGAGTGCGAAGAGACATTGACAACGGTGTGTGAGCAGTGTTGTGCCACGGGGCGTTGTGTGGGGGACGAGCGAACAGTGCTGAAGACCCTGGGATGGACGCGGCGCGTGGACAGACACGGGGACTGTGGTTGGAACTTCGCGGTGGGGCACCACCGAACAGACAACTGTGAACTTGGTGGTGGTTTGGTGCGAGAGAATTGTGTATCATATATATGAACTAGCAACCCATTCCGGCTTCGCCTGGGAACAGTTATGAATGCGTTACGTGATAAGCGCTGTTTTTTCGATGTCAATGAACTACCTATATCCGTTTTACGTCTCGGCATGACGGGATAAAATCACTGACTGGACTATTAATTATATTATCATGGAGATGCATGTGTTAACAAATTCTTGTGAGACGTAATTTGAGAATGTCGAGGTGCTTGAAACACAAATCCCCCTTGCGTCCAATCTAAACTTGACTGTGTATTCTGCGGAACGAAATGTTCACAGGCGAAATGAAGAAATGCACTTCTAGGTAAACTCCAAACACCACCACTCTTCTCTGAAGTCTTAACTCAACACGACTCAACGGTTTGCTGGTGGCTGTATCTGGGGTAACAGCTAGCTAGGCTGTGACTGGGGTGATAGGCTCGCTCCTAGCTAGCTCGTAAACTCTCGCCCGGTAATTGAATGGAGATTGTTGGAAGAAATGAAAACGTAAAAACACTTATAGTGGGCGATGTATTGAATATAGAGATATTCTTTCGCGGTCTTTCCTGTAGAACGTTTCATGCTGAACAATTCTTACACTCATAGTATACACATATTTTTAACCGTCTGCCCGTCGTATACTGAAAAAGCGCACGGACGCCAGCTTTCTCTTTCGAATTATTTCACTGAAATCGTTACTTCTTGGCTTCCTTTGATCATAAATAAATTATATTCTACAAAAACCTTCCTCGAGATATCCTTTACAAAATGGTGAAAATGGCATCAAAATCAATCCAGTGGTTCTCGAGATTACCCGTGACATCCATGAATCGGGGACTTTGTTTTATACTAAGGAGAGATTGCAGCCAATGGCCATAGCTGGGTATTTTTATTGAATGCCCGAGGGCTCACAACAAGTTCAATTTCCAGTAGATCCAACTTTGGCTAACAGATGTCACTGTCACTGACACCTAGCGGTGAACGTTGGAACTTGATAGAGCGTTTCTAAATAGCCAAATATAACCTACAAATTTTGCTACACACTACCAATTGTAATGGTAGGTTCTTTTACGGGCCATAAATCTATGACATGGGATCGCCGGCTTTACTCTCCCAACGATGGAAGGCTTACTGAAATTTTAACGCTCTTAAAAATTCGACGAGTAATAATAATGTTGTTGTTTGAGTCTTCAGTCTTTTGACTGGTTTGATGCAGCGCTCCATGCCTCCCTGTCCTGAGCTAATCGTTTCATCTCTACATAGCTACCACACCCTACATCCGAGGCAATCTGTTTAACATACTCTAACCTTGGTCTACCCCTACAGTTCTTGTCCTCGACCCTTCCTTCCATAACTAAGCTTGCTATTCCTGGGTGTCTTAATATGTTTCCTACCAACCTATCTCTTCTTTTCATTAGCAGTCGCCAGAAACATTTCTCCTCACCCACTCGTCTTAATACCTCTTCGTTTAGAACCCTATCTACCCATCTGATCTTCATCGTTCTCCTGTAACACCACATTTCAAACGCTTCAATTCTCCCCTTTTCTGCTGCACCAATAGTCCAAGTTTCACTTCCATAGAGTGCGACGCTCCAGACAAAGGCTTTCAAAAACGACTTCGTAATACCTAAATCTATACTCGATGTCAACAGAGTCCTTTTCTGTAGAAATGCTTTTCTTGCATGAGCCAACCTAATTTTTACATCCTCTTTGCTTCGTCCATCACTGGTTATTTTGCTTCCTAAGTAACAGTAGTCTCCTACTTCCTTTAGTTCCTTCAGTTCCTTCCATAATAATGTAAACGTATTAAATATTTGTGTTTGTTTATGTACAAATTCACTTCTTAGCTACTAGATCAGAGTCGTTTAACAGCCCCAGGAGGGGCTCACGTCTAGTGGGTCGTGGGTTGGCGACCACGGGACCCCAGATGAGTCCGGAATTTATTCCACTTACTTGTGCCGGGCTCCTCTCTGTTATCTTTCATGTCGACATCCCTTGGTCAACTCTTGTTCTCTTCCGACCCCGACGGTATTAGGGTATCCGAGACCTAGGGAGTCTCTTCCATTCCCGCCTTAATTGGCCCTTCTCTCATCTTTCCGGATCCCTTATTCTTCTAGGGTTCCGTCTTCTTTTCTTTTACATTTTTTACGTCTTTTCACTTCCAATTACATTTTGTGCGTCTATTCAATATAAATTCCGTTTTGTGAGTTTTTCAATCTAAATTGCATTTTGTAACCATTTTGTTTTTTACTTGCATTTTGTAAATATTTTCGACCCCAATTGCATTTTAACAGAATTTTCAATCTAAATTTGCAAGTATTTTGAATCTTAATTGCATTTTGTGAGTATTTTGAATCTAAATTCCATATTTTGCGTATTTTTGCTCTAAATTCCATTTTGTAAGTCTTTTTCCATCTAGGATAAGCTTTTGTGGGTATTTTCAATCTAAATTGCATTTCGTAAGTACTTTCAATCTACACTGAATTTTGTAAGTATTTTTCATCGCGGACGCCGACATTTTGTGAATTTTTTGAATTTCAATTGCATTTTGTTAGTATTTTCAACCTCAATCGCTTTTTGCAAGTATTTTAAATCTTGGGTGGCATTTTGAATCTAAATTGCATTTTGTGAGTATTGTGAATTTCAATTCCATTTTGTAAGATTTTTCAATCTACATTGCATTTTATAAGTCACTAGCTGATGTACATGTTCTTCGAACGGCTTTTAGTACTTGCTGGCCTAAATCATTAATATATATAATCACACATTCGTAATGTCGTTATGTTATTTCCATGTTACATGTGTAGACTACATGCATTTTCACTCACCCAATTATTAATCAGAGGTAGGAAAGTGAAAATCCTCAGCCTGCTTTCAGTCGACAGACTGGGTCAGGGAATGGAATGAATGAAACTCCCATCTAGCAGCGAGGATATTGTTTTAGATCCCTCAGTTGGGGGGGGGGGGGGGTAGTTTAGGGATCTAAATATTAGTGTCACTGTACTAATTTGGTAGGTTGTTTCTAAATGATGGCAGCTTCTCCTAGCTGGGAGAGCTTACCAGTGTAGCGTGTTGTTTGATGTTCAAATGCTAGGGGGTGTTCCTGCTAAGATGCAAGAGCCTACTAGGGGATGAACCCCTGAGTGCAGGCTAATAGACCGGCCTGCCAGCTGGACGGAGTGAATGATATAACAGACGTGCTTATGTCAGCGGCTCGCTGCTATGCAGTCGAGTCGCTGGCTACTATTGTCACGGTCAATCGTGACGAGAGTCAGGAAGGGTATGAGACTGTAAAGAGGCGTGTAATTACGAATGCAATGTGTAGTTTACTGACCAAGTGTTTTATTGGTCAGTGAGTACGAAATTGTAAGTCCCTCTTAGGGGAATGTAAATAATGGTACAAGTTAAGTGTACAAGTTGTGGATGGGTGTTACAAAGTAAAGGATATCTGAACACTTGCTGATGCTCACCTGATGATAGTAGCTGGAGCAGGGCCTTCGGCAGCACACACTGTATGACAGATAATGCTCCCAAAGGGCCTCTCTTCTTATAGGTCCTGCCGTTGCTCAGTCAGCATTCCAATGACATAGCTGCCCCAGTTAGTTATAGTGTTAGTGTTTATGAGTGTGTTGCAAGTGGTTGGCTAACCTCCCGAGTTGGGTGGCCGCCTCTTGCCGTGTAAAAGTGATGTTCTGGTCTTATGATGTTTGCCAGTTAGGGTGAGTTTTAGTAGAAGATGGGGGGTGGCTCTCGGGGGGTACAGCCCCCCGGGCCTGTACAATATGAACTGTGCCGGCTGCCGAAGCCTGTAGCACTCCCCTGGGGCAATGATAAAATGAATGACAGATGAACTTAAATGATAGTGGAGGTTGTTGCTGGAATGAAATTGTGACAGGGAAAACCGGAGTACCCGGAGAAAAGCCTCTCTGCCTCCGCTTTGTAGGTGAGAAAGTGCGTTTATATATTGGAAATAAAATCAGCTTCTATGTAGTAAAAGTTAAATAACCTGTCTTAAACATTAAACACCTATCGTTTAACGTCTTCATACTATATTTAAACATATAAACAATGTGCTAAAATACATCAAACTTGATAGCAATTATCATATCCGCAATAAATAACAGTAACGGAACAAACATCAATCATCCCAAGTAATAATAACAAAAATAATTAATCACAGAAACATTTCCTAAGTTTATGCCGTGTCTTGTGCGAGATTACGCACAGTAACTCCGAGATGGTTCATCAGCGGGCTCTTGTGGTCTATTTGCGGACTACCAAAGGAGTAGCAAACTGCGCGATACCTCAATTCTTATTTAGAACACTTCCGCTACTTTACTGCGAGAGCTAAACGATAAAACAGTCTTTCACCTCCCGATAAAGGCTTCCAAAATAATTGTATATTGAATTTAAGGGCCAAGCAATTAAAACTCAGTAACTTTTCTAGGTTTACGCCGTGTTTCGTGCGGGGTTCTTTTAAAGGCCATGAAAGGCAAAACACCAACTTTATTGAAATAAATTTGCCCAGTTCTGCAGTAAGATTAATATGAACACTAAATAAACTAATGTGACAGTCGGTAGCCTTCGACACATTCGTGTGTGAATTTGGGTTACTGATCATGGTAAAAAACGACAAAAAGCAGATAAATATTGGCCAACAGAAATATTCAGTTAACAAAAAACAAATCGATAAAAAGGATGAAAGCATACCGGGCAAAGTAGAAAGCACTATAACAATGTGAAACTCACATACAATAACCGGCACAAAGAGTATAAAATTAGACTCAAAATCACGTCTCGTTTCGGACCCCACAAACTGCCTCTATAAATAAAACAGTTCATGTAGAAACTAACATAGACTAATATCGCTCGGCGTTGACCGAGTTTTATAGCACATATTTAGGTTTTACTTGCTAACCGTTGGAGATACACGAAAAGTGGTAAGCACCTTTCGGATAGAAAATTAAATTTTAAAGCTCTTATATGCCATCAAAAGTCTGCTATTTCTTAGCGTTCACTTTTTATTTGAAATGGAAATATGAAATTTTGAAACCAAAGGGTGTAGTGACGTCACACATGTAGGTTTTACTCGCTATCTGTTGGAGATACACGAAAAGTGATAAGGACCTTTCGGATAGAAAATTGAATTTTAAAGCTCCTATGTGCCATCAAAATTTTGCTATTTCTTAGCATTCTCTTTTTATTTGAAATGGAAACATGACATTTTAAAACCAAAGGGTGTAGTGACGTCACTAAAATGGTCACAATTTTTACATAGTTCTAAATATCGAAATCAAAAGTAGCCTATGTTTAAACCTGGTAAATCAGCTACATCCCTGCAAAATTTCATTTCAATTGGACCAGTGGTTCTTGCGTGATTAACAGACAGACAGACAGACAAACACCATCTCATTTTTAGCCTACTTTTCACATTTTGCAAAAATGAGGAAAAAGTAGACTTATGAGATCGATCCGGGAAAATGTGTGTCTGTCTGTCTGTCCTTCTGTCTGTCTGGCTGTGTGTGTGTCCCCCCCCTATCAACTCCTAAACGGCTGCAGAAATCAAAACCAAATTTAGTATGAGTAAAGATGAGCACCGGAATATCTCACGTCCATATTTGAAAATGATGTCAGTGCTACCAACTGCTGAAAAAACGCACTAGAAATTTGAGCTCCATGTTGGATATCTTGCAAGGTATGCATGGGAGCTATTCCAAAATTGGCACACATGTAGATAAGACTATTTCAGTTTAATTTCCAGGAGGCCAACCATGACAGTGTTGCCAAAATAATTTTAAGCCTACTGATAGGTCCAATGTTTAAATGCATATAACTTCTACACTATCAATTGGATTTCTACCAAATTTTGTATGTAATATCTGTACATAAACAGATATGACTGAGCATATTCTTAAGAGCCACCAGGGCTGCCAACTGTTAATAATTGCTCTCTCTATTTTTTATCCAAATAGCAATTTATCAGAAGTATGCAAGCCAAAAGGTTTAAACTATTCACACGTATAGTACCTGACATTCTATATTAATTTGGAGTAACTAATATGTGCCAGTGCTACCAACATGATTCTAAGCCTGCTGAGAAATGCAACTTTAAATACATGTAACTTCTATACTATGATTTGGATTTCAACCAAATTTCGTATGTGCTATGTGTTCCATAACAGATATGACTATAAGTATTGTTAAGAGCAATCAGGGCTGCCAACTGTTAATAAATGCTGTCTATATTTTTTACGCTAATATCTATATATCAGAAAGTATGCAAGCCAACAGCTCTATACTTTGCACACGTATAGCAACTGACACTCTGGATTAATTTGGAGTAATTAATACAAGGAAGTGCTGCCAACATGATTCTATGCCTGCTGATAGGTCCAATTTTAAAATACATGTAACTTCTGTACTAACAAATGGATTTAATCCAAAATTGGCACAACAAGATATCATAATAATTCAGATTATTTCTGACCAGCACACGCATGGTATTGTTGGCAACATGCTTTTACGCGTGCTGATAGATCCAGTGTCTAACTGCATGTAACGTCCATTGGACTTCAACCAAATTTTGTATTCTGTACCTTAAGAGATGGAACTAAGAATATATTCAGTTACCAGGGCTGCCAACTGTAGTGCTCTATTAGGCTACATTATACCAGGTATATTTTGAACTAATTAGATATTTCGATATTACCAACTTAATTTCGTCATTATTCTAGATAGGTTCATATACTGTAGAATAATCATTGGCATGAAAAGTAGGCTGTATAGTTCTTCACGGAGCTTCTTGTTATACAGTGTGGTCCACCAGCCCCTTATTTTTTTTGGAGGAAGGCAACCCAACTAACGCGTATATCATAGTCGTCCTAAAAACATTAGTACTTGGCCTAGTACAGCTTTACGGTTGAGTTCATGCTCGCGTATAAAGTCGAAATTATTGGCAGCAGTGTTATTTCAATGCCATCAACTATAACGAATGTGTAAATCGACACATCCAAACAACACTGCCTTACGAAAGACATGAAGTGTCTATGAGGACTACAAATAGACTCTATACGTGACTGCATCCCACCACGGCTCACGGTAGCTAAGATGGTTAAATCGTGCTTCTCTGCCGTAACGTCAGTCATGCTGCAATGTAGCAGGTTCGATCCCAAGGCAAGTAAGTTCTTTTTTTTTCTGCTTAATGCCGTTTACAGTAGCTGCACTACGGACACATATCTACCTATTCCAATGAATTAATTTTTATTTGGTCCTGAAAAGGACCGTTTTTATTCGATGCTACGTAGGCAGGTTAGACGATGACATAATGGTATGTAGGAAGAAAGCTTGTAGTTTAGCGTGACCGTTAATCTCGCGATCATAAGCCACGGGATCTCCATTTTACGTGAATTCGAATCACAGGACATGGCGTTGGTGAGAGGCGAAGAGCTTGACCGCTGCGCCACCACACAGCCCTGTAGGAATAAGGCAAGGTACTCTGCATATTCAGCGTAGCAAGTGTTCGAAATGTTGACCACCTTGGTTGATGCAGATTTCAGCACGACGTATTACAGACAGTCTTGCACGCTGTAACATCTGAGGTGTAACAGCTTGGCATGCCTCGGTGATTAGTTACCGAAGGTGGTTAGGATCTTCAGGCTCATGTGCATATACTACCTGCTTTAAGTGACCCCACAGGAAGAAGTCAAGTGGCGTAAGATCGGGTGATCTGGCAGGCCAGTGAAAGGGTCCTCCTCTTCCTATCCATTTATTTGGATATGTATCATGAGGATGGTTCCTGACGACTAATGATCCGTGAGGTGGGGCCCCATCCTGTTGCCACCACATTCGCAATCGCTCGCGCAGTGGCACAGTACATAAAACTTGCGAAATCTCGACAGATATGTATGAATATTTATGTTCAAACATATTTTATTTTTTTAGTCGTTTACCCTCCAGGTTGGTGGAACCCACGGACTCAGCGAGGGAACTCACCACTACCGCCTCTACGGGCAGTGTCCTAGAGCTGGGAACATCGAATCGGAAGGGATACAACTGGTGAGGTGGGATTGGCACCTCGCCCAGGCGGCCCCACCTGCAAAGCGAACAGGGGCCTCGTGAGGGAAGGTAAGGGATGGTGAGGATGGATAGGCAAGGAAGAGGGAAGGAAGCGGCCGTGGCCTTGAAGAAGGTACCATCCCGGCATTTGCCCGAAGACGAAGTGGGAAACCACGGAAAACCACTTCGAGGATGGCTGAGGGGGAATCGAACCCCCTCTACTCATTAGTGCCACCCGAGGCTGAGTAGACCTCGTTCCAGTCCTCGTACCACTTTTTCAAATTTCGTGGCAGAGCCGGGAATCGAACCCAGGACCTCCGAGGCGGTAGCTAACCGTGCTGACCGCTACGCTACGGAGGCGACTGACAGTTATTTATGAATATTTAATTCCCTGCTGAATTAACTCTCGGGTAGGATTATTTTTGTGCAAACAAAATAACGTGTGTTGGCATGCTTGTGGAATTGATTATAAAATCTTTATCATCTATTCGAGGCCAACCTAAATCATCTAGGAAGTGGTTTCCCGTGGCATCCCACTTCTCACTTTCTATCCTTCTGGTGTATTCTGCTCCACATATAGTGTAAGCAACCGTGGCTGAAAGGGTAACGCGTTGGACTGCGGATTGAAGGATTCGGGGTACGGTAATTAGTAGAGGGGGAAGATTTATATTTTGTTTTCGGTACGTTTTATCGTCTGTGTCGACAACTTTACCAATGTCTTACGACAGAAATGATACAAGAGGTCACAGTTAATTATTGAGGAAGGGGCACTAGTAATATAGCGAGCAGATGCATTTTCAGGTTGGATTCCATGAACGGTACGTGTTTTCCGAATTCGGTATTACACGAAACATCTTAATATGTACACGTCAAATAGAGTTTTCTTCTTCTTGCTAGAATTTAATGACAAAATATATATTTTTAGTCGGTTTACCCTCCAGGGTTAGCTTTTCCCTCGGACTCACTGAGGGATCGCACCTTTACCGCCTCCAGGGCAGAGTCCTGGAGCTTGAAACATAGGACGGGAATACTACTGGGGAGGTGGGACGAACGCCTCAACCAGGCCGCCTCACCTGCAAAGCAAACAGGGGCCTTACGAGGGATGGGGAGATTGGGAGGGATAGACAAGGAGGAGGGAAGGAGGCGGCCGTGGCCTTACGTTAGGTAGCATCCCGGCATTTGCCTGGAGACGAAGTGGGAAACCACGGAAAACCACTTCGAGGATGACTGAAGGGGAAATCGAACCCTCTATGCTCAATTGGATCACCCGTGGCAGAGTAGACCCAAAAAAAAATATTTTTGTTTTCTTTTCTTTTTAGTCGTTTACCCCCCAGGTTGGTGGAACCCACGGACTCAGCGAGGGAACTCACCACTACCGCCTCTACGGGAAGTGTCCTAGAGCTGGGAACATCGAATCGGAAGGGATACAACTGGTGAGGTGGGATTGGCACCTCGCCCAGGCGGCCTCACCTGCAAAGCGAACAGGGGCCTCATGAGGGAAGGTAAGGGATGGTGAGGATGGATAGGCAAGGAAGAGGGAAAGAGGCGGCCGTGGCCTTTAAGAAGGTACCATCCCGGCATTTGCCCGAAGACGAAGTGGGAAACCACGGAAAACCACTTCGAGGATGGCTGAGGGGGGAATCGAACCCCCTCTACTCATTTGGACCACCCGAGGCTGAGTAGACCCCGTTTCAGTCCTCATACCACTTTTTGAAATTTCGTGGCAGAGCCGGGAATCGAACCCAGGACCTCCGGGGCGGCAGCTAACCATGCCGACCGCTACGCTACGGAGGCGACGAACAAAATAATACCACGGAAAATTTTAAAGAATACGTGTACCGGCGATCAGATTCTTGTTTCATTAGAGGGGCTAGAACATCGCGGTCATTTAGCCCCGTGTACTTGTGTGTGTGTGTAGAATTCCTCTGATAACCTGTCTATAGCGGTGTCTGTATAATGTATGTATTAGCAATTAAGGTGAGGATGGGGAAGGAGGCGGCTGGGGCCTTAAGTTAGAAACCGTCCCGGCAATAGCCTGGAGCAGAAGTGGGAAACCACAGAGAACCACTTCCAGGGTTCTGAGGTGGGAATCGAACCCAACTCTTCTCAGATTTGCTTCACGAAGCTGAGTGTATCCAATTTCAGCCCTCAGACCGGTATTGGATTTCTTGGCAGACCTGGGAATCGAACCTGGACCTCCAGAGCGACATGTCGATAAGTTATGTTAATATCCATGACAGTTTTTTTAATTTTCTGCCATTACAGGTCACGTGGCAAAATCTATCAATTCGGTCGTATTCTCTTTATAAATCAGGAAAATTCTACCCACTCTTCACAAAAATACATGTAAGGGAATGAATGTGGCAATGTAGTTACATCCCAAATAAAATGGAGCGTGGGCTTTCATTAAAAAAAGCATGCCTACCACTGGATTCGATGCACTATTCTACCCATTTTCGCCCGACGTCTACGGCCGTGCTTTAACCGCATCGGCCACCAGTGCATGGTACAAAGCGCGCGCTGCACTTGCAGTTGTTACTGTAGCCGTCCACCTCAAACGTTTAAATCCATCTCAAAGTCTTCAATCACGGTTTATGGTGTTGATTTAACTTTCTACTATTACAGATCACGTGGCGTAAGCTATTAATTCGATCGTATTACGTGTATGTGTGTTATTTCAAGGGGCAATAAGTCATATGTTAGTAGAATGGGCCATACTATTTGGCGGGGAAAAGTTTAAGGTCGGTTTTTCTTTGCTAGACCCATGACCCAATTACATTGCTGTCACACAGTCAGAGGGCAGAGCAATATCGACCATCGGGGAAATGCAGTGTTAGTTGGGTTTCATAAAACTAAATAATAAGGGGCGGGTGGACCACACGGTATATTAGTATGATTTGAATCTACGTACATTGCATTTTGTGTATCTTTTCCAACTGTATTCCACTTTGTCAGACCTTTCCCTTTAACTAGCCTTTTGTGAGTGCTTTCAGTGTAAGTTACATTTAGTACGTGTTTCCACTCTACCTTGGCTTTCGTTATGCTTTCCATTTCATTATCATTTCGCTATCACCCTGACCATTAGGGGCCGATAACCTCGATGTTAGGCCCCTTAAAACAACAATTATCATCATCATCATCATCGTTTTACAGCAACAATACAATTAACAGGAGTTGGCAACTCAGATCGTATATCGAGTGATTGTTGTTCACCCTGTGCCGTGCGCACATTACTTGCCCCTGTCCCACGAGACACCTTACAGCATATCCCGTTTTGTGTATGCATTATGCAGCGAGTGGTTTAGGAATGGGATATACAATCGTTCAGTTGATTACTGTAACAGCCTGAATCACCGCTTCTCACCAACAGCACAGCCGTGCAGGCATATGCTGGGATGGTATCCACATCAATCCTACACTCTCATAGAGTAAAACCTGGTGAAAACAGAATCGCAAAGGTCCGAGTTCTCTTTTCGAATTAGACAAGTCTTCGGATTGAACAAAATTATGCAAAGAGACACACAAATTACTTACCCCTGATCCATTAGTCTAGTTTTTGTGGTACAATATATCAGTAACACAATATCTTGATGTATTCTAACGGCATCGTGCTGACACAAATTTACTGACAGGAAACAAAGTTACAAAAATGTTTACATTAAAATTGAGCTCAAGGTGTACAAGGAAATCGGGATCTTTATGAACGATGACAAGAGTCAGGCAATTAGTTGAGTTTTAAATCCCATTCTTCGAGGAATTTGACAAAACCTCCAGTGCTATTGACGTCGCCCCATACTGGGCAAAATCATCTAGCTCTTAAATTTGTTGCTCGGTGTGTCAACCCCTGGCTCCATACAGCCCATGAAGGGCCTAGACCGACCAAGCGACCGCTGCCCAGCCATTTGGCCTGCAGATATTTGGGTGACGCATGATTAGCGCATCGGGCCCGTGGCCTTAAGTTAGGTACTATCCCGACATTTGCCTGGAGTCAAAGTGGAAAACCACTGAAAACCATTTCCAGGATAGCTGAGTGGGAATCAACCCCTCAGTTTTGCTCTCAGACCAGAATCATTTTTTTTTACAAGGGAAGAATCAGGTAAAACAAGTCGAAACCTATATTGTAACTTTTGTGGACGCAATCGTTGTACTATTAGAAGACAACGTGCGGAAAATCAGCCGCCAGATTGATCTGCAAGGCTCCGAAATCATGTGGCGAATCTCTCATATAAATCAATGGGCGTTAGCGAGTACCGTACATGTTAGAATGGACAGCCCTGACCGCCCAAGCACTCAAGGCCGATGGGAAGCAGCCGCACCCTCTTGTTAGCATATACGCCCCTTCTCAATACTACTCCGAGTGCCACAGGGATGTCCAGCTCCTCCAGCCGTCATGCTTGCGTATCAGGATGTCAGGTACGATTTCGGAGCATTGCACTTCAATCTGGCGGCTGATTTTCCGCAAGTTGCCCTCTTATAGTACAACGAATGCGTCCGTAAAGTTTCAAGATAGGTTTCGACCTCTCTTACCTAATACTTCCCGTGATGGCAGAGCCGGGAATCTTACCCGGGCCCCCACGTTGACAGACAACACTGCGAGCCACTGGGCAAAGAGGCGGTGAAAGTATGCAAGAATACAAGAAGAAGCCATTGGTCCTACTTGCTGAGATCTTAGGAGGTGTTCATGGAATCCTCCGCCCTGCTTGACCCTGCACCAACTCTGCTCTATGCGCATCCAGACTTAAGTCTTCATTAGGCTTGCTACTTGTAATCGACTAATTTCAGTTATCAAATAATCGACTAATTGCTACAAATAACGATCAATCGATTGTCACCCTGTACACAAAAGCACGCTACAAATGTTATGGGTGCAGCACCGCTGGTCATGGAATTGAAGGGCACCAAACTGATAACAGCAAAGCTTGTAGAGAAGGGAAATGCAAACAGAATAAAAAGTGAACATGATTATCACACTTTAATACAAGATGTTCAGTAAAGAACATATAGCCTACTTTCTCCTAAATGCATGGGTATTGTTATAACTCTTTGTCCTTTTCAGGGAGTATAATTGAATGTAGGTTGTAGTAGCTTGTTGAAATGCAACGTGCTATACGGATATTAAACATGAATATGAGGTTCCCTTTGCTAGTGCTACCTCTGTACAAAATTTCATTCAATTCAGTTTCACCGTGTTTGAATTTATGGGAAATAATGTGCACACATACATGGCCGCTATCTGCAAACTATCGGGCTGATGACTTTGTAGTTCAGTCAAAAAATGCTTCCCGCAAAAAGGTATGTTGTTGCAAAATTAGGTATAGATCAAATGATTTGGTTGGTCGTAATTTGATTTAATGTTTTATCATTTGGGTGGCCGCCATTCCGTTTCCGTCAAGATGGCGGTGATGTAAAACCTGACACTGAGGTTCCCTTTGCTAGTGCTACCTCTGTACAAAATTTTGTTCAATTCGGTTTTACCGTGTTTGAACTGATAGGGGGAATCAATTTGCTCACATACATGGAACATCCGCAAAGTATTGGACTAATGACCTTGTAGTTTGATCCTGAGATTCTTCGTACATAAAGGTATAACGTTGAAAAATCTGGTAGAGATCAGATGATTAAGTTGGTCGTAATTTGATTTAAGCTTTTAACATTTGGGTGGCCGCCATTACGTTTCTGTCAAGATGCCGGCGATATAAAACATGACACGGAGGTGCTCTTTATAGTGCTGCCTCTGTACCAAATATCGTTCAATTCGGTTACACCGTGTTTGAATTGATAAGGGAATCGATTTGCACACATACATGGCCGCCATCCTCAAACTAATGGGCTGATGATTTTGCAGTTTGTTCAAAGTATGCTTCCTACAAAAAGGTATGTTGTTGCTAAGTTTGGTAGAGACCAGAGTATTAGGTTGGTCGTTATTTGATTTAAGCTTTTAAAATTTGGGTGGCCGCCATTCCGTTTCCGTCAAGATGGCGGCAATATAAAACATGACACAGAGGTGCCCTTTGCTAGTGCTACCTTTGTACCAAATTTTGTTCAATTCGGTTTCACCGTGTTTGAATAGATAGGGGGAATCGATTTGCACACATACATGGCCGCCATCCGTAAAGTAATGGGCTGATGACGTTGTAGTTTGGTCAAGAGATTCTTCAGACAAAAAGGCGTAACGTTGCAAAATGTGGTAGGGATCAGGTAATTAGGTTGGACTTAATTTGATTTGAGCTTTTAACATTTAGGTGGCCGCAATTACGTTTTCGTCAAGATGGCGGCGATATAAAACATGACACTGAGGTGGCCTTTGCTAATGCTACCTCCGTACCAAATTTCGTTCAATTCGGTTTAACCATGTTTGAATTGATAGGGGGAATCGATTTGCACACATACATGGCCGCCAACTGCAAACTATTTGGCTGACGACCTTGTAGTTTAGTCAAATGACGCTCGCTATATAAATATGTGTTGCTGCAAAATTTGGTAGAGATCGGATGATTAGGTTAGTCGTAATTTGATTTAAGTTTGAACTTTTGGGTGGCCGCCATTACGTTTACGACAAGATGGCGGCGATATAAAACATGACACAGAGGTGCCCTTTGCTAGTTCTACCACTGTACCAAATTTTCGTTCAATTCGGTTTCACGGGGTTTGAATTGATAGGGGGGGACGGACATTCAGAGTACACACACACTCACACACACATACACACACACACACACAGACAGACACACAATTTTTGGCCCTGTGTAGATCTCATAAGTCAACTTTCATTTTTTGCAAAAATCGAAAGTAGGCTAATATTGGAATGTAGCCGAAATAAATCAGAAACCTCTATGGACATCAAATTGGCAGGTGAAAAACTAAAGGCAGTAGGAGACTTCTGTTACTTAGGAAGCAAAATAACCAGTGATGGACGAAGCAAAGAGGATATAAAAAGTAGGTTAGCTCAGGGAAGGAAAGCATTTCTACAGAAAAGGAATCTGTTGACATCGAATATAGATTTAGGTATTAGGAAGTCATTTTTGAAAGCCTTTGTCTGGAGCGTGGCGCTCTATGGAAGTGAAACTTGGACTATCGGTGCAGCAGAAAAGAGGAGAATTGAAGCGTTTGAAATGTGGTGTTACAGGAGAATGATGAAGATCAGATGGGTAAATAGGGTTACAAACGAAGAGGTATTAAGACGAGTGGGAGAGGAGAGATGTTTCTGGCGACTGCTAATGAAGAGATGAGATAGGTTGGTAGGACACATACTAAGACACCCAGGAATAGCGAGCTTAGTTATGGAAGGAAGGGTTGCGGACAAGAACTGTAGGGGTAGACCAAGGTTAGAATATGTTAAACAGATTGCCTCGGATGTAGGGTGTGGTAGCTATGTAGAGATGAAACGATTAGCTCAGGACAGGGAGCATGGAGGGCTGCATCAAACCAGTCAAAAGACTGTTTAGTCAAACAACAACAACAACAACAAGTCTACCCCTTATTAGTCCCTCTTTCCAACGCAGTCGGGGATGAGATGCATTGAGCCACGTGGCTCATAGTTTCTACGGCCGGATGCCCTTCCTGAAGCCAACCTCACGAGAGGAGTTAATGTTCAATTTCAAGTAATTCCAACTTGGCCACCAGATGCCACTCTCAAACACCTAGCGCCGAACATTGGAACTTGAATAGAGCGATTCCTAACCAGCCAAATATAACCTAATCATTTAGCTACACATTACCAATTGCAGTGGTAGGTTCTTTTACTTCCCATAAATCTATGATATGTGCCCGGCAACTTTACTTCCCCTCCGAATAATCAATTATAATAAGATTAAGACAGTACATAAGGGGCAGATGACCTCATAGTTCTGCCCCTTAAAACAACAATAACTAAGATGGAACATAATTCAGGGTAATTATTAGTGTTCTGATAATCGTTTATAACATTTAGTACCATGTGATTTATTACTTAGTTATTGTTGTTTTAAGGGGCGGAACATCGAGGTTATTTCTAGTTTCTGTGACTGATTTTTTAAAATTCATGTTGCTATGAATTAAACTCATTGAAGTGGCTTCGGTGGCGTAGTTGGTAACATGCTGAGCTTCTATGCCCAAGGTCGTGGGTTCAAACCCGGCCGAAGTCGTCGGATTTTTTAAGATCGTTAAAATCCCTCAGTATGCCTTCCTTCGGAGGGGAAGTAAAGCCGGCGGTCCCATGTCATAGATTTATGGCATGTTAAAGAACCTTCCACTAATTACACCTGTGTGAAGCTGAATTGTATAGGTTAAGAATGTAAACAACGCTCTTAGGTTTCTACGTTCGTTGCCAAGTGCCGACTGCGGTGGCGTCTAGTAGCTAAGTTCTGAACTAGTAGTCGTTGACGGTGGCGTTTAGCGGCAAAAGTAGGAACTATTTGAAAAATTCATAAGTCTGCAGTCCTTACCTGAATTACAGACTAATACAGTCATAACAATTAACACCGGTTATCAGACAGATTCTACACACACCCAAAGTACACGGGGCTATATGACTGCGATGTCGCAGGCCCTAAACTGAGGATCAAACCAACCAACCTCATTGAGCAGGATTTTTGTACTCTGTAACTAATAATCTCACATATCAGGTGAAGTTTACTCTGCCCCCAATGTTTGGTTATCTGAGATATGGAACAGAGGGTATTTTATTCTTTTTGTGATGTCTATACTGTAGTAGTATTTGTACTTCAGGGGAGAAATGGAAAGGAGGCGGCCGTGGTCTAAAGTTAAGAAACATCCCAGCATTTGCCTAGAATAGAAGTGGGGAACCACGGAAAACCTCCAGAGGCTGAGTGTACCCCGTTCAAGACCTCAGAACAAAATGTGATGTCTTTCCAGAAACGGGAATCGAACCCTGATCTTCTGGGCAATAGCCAAGAATTATAGCTAAGTTACTACGTCACGAAGCGGATACTCTTTTTTCCTAAGAAAACACATCCATTTGTGTTATAAAACAGTGTCTAATATTGAGACACCCCCAGGGGCTCACATCCAGTGGGACGTGGGTTGGTGACCACGGGACCCCAGCTGAGTCCGGCACTGCTTCCACTTACGTGTGCCAGGCTCCTCTCCGACTCATTTCCTGTCGATCTCTCTTGGTCAACTCATGTTCTCTTCCGACCCCGACGGTAGTAGGGTATCCAAGGCCTAGGGAGTCTCTTACTTTCCCGATTTAAATGTCCCTCGTCTCATCTTTCTTGGTCCATCATTCTTCTAGGAATCAGCCTTCTGTCTCTTTTAATTGTAGTTCCTTTTCTCTTTAAGATTCCCGCCCTGTGTTTATGAATTGGCTCCCCGTGTCTCAAAATTACATTTTGTGAGTATTTTGATTCTCAACCACATTTTGTATGTATTTTCAATCTAAATAGCATTTTTACAAAATGCAATTTTGAATTGCGTGCCGACATTTTCGAGTATTTTGGATTTCAATTTAATTTTTTAGGTATTTTGAATCAAGTGAGGCATTTTCAATCTAAATTCCATTGTGTATTTTCAATTCCAATTGAGTTTTGTAAGTATTTTGAATTTGAATTGCATTCTGTTGAGTATTTCGAATATACATTGCATTTAAGAAGTATTTTGAACCTAAACCATATTTTGTGCGTATTTTTCAATATAATTCCTTTTGACAGTTTTTCCCTTTTAAATCACCGGTACCTTTTTTAAGTGTTTCCACTTTACATATTGTGAGTCATTTCAATCTGAGTTCTATTTTGTAAGTATTTTCAGTCCAGCGTAATTTTCATTACAATTTCCATTTCACTGTCATTTTTGGTATCACGCAAACCATTAGGGGCCGAAAACCCAGATGTTAGGCCCCTTAAAACAATTATCATAATCATCAAATATTGAGAGAGACTGTACAGGTACTCACCGAGGTGTTCTTGAGACAGGCCGGTCCCTGGTCCTCGGCCGAGTACACCAGTAAGACCATGAGGATGGCGACGAGGCCGGCTAGCAGGGGAAGCACGTGTCTGCTACACCCTCCACACTTCCCGCCTTGGCGGGTCAGCTTCTTGACTGCCTGCAGGCGCGATAGGTCATCCGAGGTCACGGCCAACTGGCGGGCGGTGCTCAAGATGGATGCTAAGCGGCGCTCCGCCTCTCTCACACTCATCGCGGTAGTGTTATTGTTGACAGTCCGAGCATTCGCCTTCATCTCAAGGTCGCACCAATTCAACTGTCATACATATCTACAGATCTTCTGGCTTATTAGTCTTCAATGTCACAAGACCACTACGTTACAGTTCAAATGTTACACATACAGAACACGTGGCCATACTAATCACCTTGGAATCTCTGACCAGAGCAGCACAGTAATGTTCAAAACTTGATATCCTCTTCAATCTGATAAACTCGTATGATATCAATTTATAATTAGGAGGTATTTCTACTCAGAATATATTTAACAGTTTCACTGCCCTTATCTTCTATATCATGAGGTTCTTCACTTAAGTTTTAAACTAAAGAACTATTGTCCTATCAACACGTGCACGCACTGAAAGTCCGGTGGTACTATCGCGTCTGCAGCGAGCGAGATACGAACACGTTGCTGGTAGGATCACAGCCCACTGATGAGGGGTTGTTTTGCTCGCACTGCCGGGATCACGCCCTCCTGACAGGTATCTCAGTGACTGTCAACTGTCTGGCTAAGAAGCGTGGTCGGACGCCGCATTGCGCCGAGCATGAACTGACACACGGCGCCTGAAACCTCCCATATTATCCCCCGGCAGACGTCGCTGTGCGCCGGCGCGCGCCCCTCTCGCAGTTTTTGGGGCTGGGTGTTCCGCCGGAAGAGGGAAATCAAAATGTTTGTGTAATATTATATTATAGCGAGCACACCATTAGCTACACAAACAATGTGCACGGTGTTTCAATTCCAACGTATTCACGCTCTTTATTCTACTTTAGTTATATCTCCAATATCCACAGCGGGGCCATGTGGGCGCTGCAGCAAGTCTAATGCGTGTTGGTTCGAATCCGAAGTTGACAGTTGTCTTCTGTTTCCCCCCAATCTCCCTCCTTGATAAATGCTGGGATGGTACCTTAACAAACACCCATGGACCCTAACCAAAGACCCCCCCAGGGGCTCACATCTAGTGGGACTTGGGTTGGCGACCACGGGACCCCAGCCGAGTCCGGCATTGCTTCCACTTACTTGTGCCGGTCTCCTCTCCGCCTTCATTCCTGTCGACCTCTCTTGACCAACTCTTGTTCTTTTCCGACCCCGACGGTATTAGTGTATCCGATGCCTAGGGAGTCTTTCACTTTCCCGCCTTAATTGGCCCTTGTCCCATCTTTTCAGATACTGTCCTTCTGTGAGGGGTCAGCCTTCTTTTTATTTTCATGTTATCTCCTGCCTTCTGCTCGAGGCCCTTAAGGAGGCCGGGTGTATGTAGCCCAACCACTTCTGGTGCACCCTGAATGGTGATACACCCTGAAGGGCTCACGGCTGGAGAGTCCGAGAGTTTGCGATCCCGAGGGATTCCTGAGTTGGGTCCATATTTCCCCCTTTTTCCACTGACTTTGGGGCGAGCCATCTCCTCTTTCACTTTCCTATCTGCCTTCCATGGCTCTCCTTCCATCTAAGTCCCTCAATCCCCATTACTTTTCCTCCTGTCCTTTATTTGCCTTATCCTTTATTTGTTTACCATTTCTTCTTCTAGTTTGTAAGTTTGTAGTTAGTATTAGTTATAGTTTTCATTCTCATCTCATCTTTCACTATCACCCAAACCTTTAGGGGCCGATAACCTAGATGTTAGGCCCCTTAAAACAACAATTATCATCATCATCATTCTAACCAAAAACCTGACCTAATAAATACAAATAAATATACTAGTATGTGAAAATGCTCTTCAGTCGGTGAAAGGTTCATGTTACTACACGAATGCCCTAAACGTGCAGGCCGACACAAGAATTGACAGTAGCTACTGAACTTCATACTTCACACGTTGTAGTTGTTGATTGATTTAGAAGCTTTGTGGCATCGTGTCATGTATCCCCGTGTACTTGAGTGTGTGTGGAATTTGTCTGATAATCCGTGTTATAATGATGTGAGTGTATTTTTAATTCAGATGAGGATTGGGAAGGAGACGGCCGTGCCCTTAAGTTAGGTACCACCACGGCATTGCCTGGAGTAGAATCCTCAGACCTCTATGCAGGCATCGAAAGTATCGTTGCTGGGATGCAATATTATTGTGGTTGGATGTAAGTTGCGATAATCTATCGCTCATCTGAGTGTCTTCAGTACCGTATAGTCCAGATATATGGAAATACGTGGTAATACGCTTATTGTGGAATGGTTCCTTTTGGTTAAAAGCATATTCTCTGCACTCTCTCTCTTTTGGAAAATTCGCCGATGAGTCGTTAACCTGCACGTCTGTCATTCAGAAGATGTTAAGATTATTAAGATTGACAGAGATGTTCATGCACAGAGGTGTGCAAATTGTTAGACTCGATGGTAGCTTTCCAACATTTACTTTGTGACATAATACAGTGGAAATGTTGTGCTAGGCGCTGACATTATTTCAAATTTTTAATCAACAGTGTTAATAACATTGTTTAAGGAATCAGACAGTAAACTAATTGTTACAATTTCCACTGAAAGAGGGGCCTTGTTAATGCCACACGTTTGGTTTAGATTACTCTATTCTGGTTCTCCTGTGAATTTACACCAGGGAGATTGGAAGTCTTTTATTACTGATTGTTCGCTCTTCAACTATTCAAAGATTCAAGAACAATGGGTAGAAAAAAGAAATGGACCCAGCTCAGGTGTTCCTCGGAATTTCCAATTTCGAAACTTTCCAGATGCAATTCCTTATGAGAAACTTTGTAAGTCCACAGGGAAAGAAAACATTACTAAGTTGAGTAATTGTGGGGGTCGACCACACCTGGAGTTACAGTGAACACGAAAACTGCGCGTAGCTCCAGCAAGGAAGACTACCAGATAAGAATAGATTACAGTTCAACCATAGTTGATATTTACAACCATATAATCACTCCAAATATACGAACTCCGGATATCTATCACCATTTAGCATTTCATCTAACATTAGATATACTGTACTACATTTAACAGTTGCATTACCAATACTGCAACTAAATAATTGTACAAATTGTAAATATTTTCACCTGTATTCTCAAACATAGATGTTATAGCCCAAGTGTAATGGATCTGATGATGATCGCTTGACGATCGAAACTGGTCATCCTAGTGTATTCATTAACCTCATGTAATTTATTTCAGGACTAGGGCATAACCCAGCTCTTTAGGGCACATTCGTGTTGACCGACTGAAAAGCACTAAACTCTTCTTAAGTTGAGTAATTAAACTAAAATAAAATGATTTTGGATAAGAAATTGCGATTGATTTAAACTCTATATTTCAGTGTAATAATTTGTACCTCTTTGAGCTAGAGTTCACGCCCTCTTCCAGACCGAATATTATTCATCACAAAGCCATTTCTATAAAGCAATGCCGGGTACTAGCCCATGTGTCACTAGCTGTGAGGCCCTGAGAGTGTTCATGGTGTACCCCCAGGGGCTCACATATAGTGCGACGTGGGTTGGCAACCACGGGATCCCAACTGAGTCCGGCATTGCTTCCTCTTACTTGTGCCGGGCTCCTATCTGTCTTCTTTCCTGTCGACCTCTCTTGGTAAACTCTTGTTCTCTTCCGACCCCGACGGTATTAGGGTATCCGAGGCCTATGGAGTCTTTCACTTTTCCACCTTAATTGGCCCTTCTTTTCATGTTATCTCCTGTCTTCCGCAAAAGGCCCTCAAGGAGGCAGGGTGTATGTATCCCCACCACTTCTGGAGCACCCTGGAAGGTGCTACACCCTTAAGGGCTCACGGCTGGTGAGTTTGGGAGTTGGCGACCCCAAAGGATTCCTGAGCTGGGTCCGTTTGGTCCCCTTTTTCCTCTGACCTTGGGGCGGGCCCTCTCCTCTTTCCCTTTCCTATCTGCCTTTCATGGCTCTTCTTCCTTCCTCATTCTTCGAAGGTTGAGGGCATTTCCTTTCTTCCTGTCCTTTATTTGCCTTATTAGCCTACTTTCGATATTTGCAAAAAAATGAAAGTAGACTTATGAGATCAACCCAGGGCGAAAAATTGTGTGTCTGTGTGTGTGTGTGTGTGTATGTGTGTGTGTGTGGTGTGTGGTGTGTGAGTGTGTACTCTGAATGTCTGTCCCCCCTATCAATTCGAACACGGTAAAACCGAATTGAACGAAATTTGGTACAGAGGTAGCACTAGCAAAGGGCACCTCAGGGTCATGTTTTATATTGCCACAATCTTGACGGAAACGGAATGGCGGCCACACAAATGTTAAAAGCTTAAATCAAATTACGACCAACCTAATCATTTGATCTCTACCAAATTTTGAAACAACATACCTTCTGTGGGAAGCATCTTTTGACTGAACTACAAGGTCATTAGCCCAACAGTTTGCAGATAGCGGCCAAGTATGTACGCAAATCGATTCACCATATCAATTTAAACACGGTGAAACCGAAGTGAATGAAATTTTGTACAGATGTAGCACTACCAAAGGGCACCTCATATTCATTTTTAGCCTATTTTCAATTTTTAAAAAAATAGGCTTATGAGATCACCTTTTGTCCGTGTGTGTGTGCGTGTGTGTGTCTGTGTGTGAGGTGTGTGTGTGTGTCCCTCCTAATAAATTCTAAACGGCTGGAGCGATTTCAATGAAACTCGGTAAGTTCATAGCACTATTCCGGGCGACCCCGACCATGCCCTTCAAATTTTGTTACGTCTCACCAATCCAACATGGCTGCTGTGCGAAGTATTTCACCAGCAATCATTATCTCCGAAACTATTACCGATATCACACTGGAATTTTTTATGATGATAAAGGGAACTACTAGAAGTTCACCTATGTGATTCTTGAAAAACTGGTAACTACAAAACCAACATGGCGGCCAAGCGAAGTTGCGACATTTAAATAGACGATTCTCGCGATTTAACCAACCAAACGCAATAAAATTTGGTACAGTATATGTTTATACATTTTGTAATGCACCGACATCTAACTTCGTTCAATTGTCTACATAACCACAAGATGGCGGCTGTGCTAAGTATTTCACCGGCATTCTATATCTCTGATACTATTATCGGTATTACCCTGAAATTTTGTACGGAGATAAAGAGCACTGCTAGAAGTTCCCCTATAAGATTTTCAAAACCGGTTAACTACAAAACGAACATGGCGGCCAAGCGCATTTAAAGATTTAAATAGACCTTTCTCGCGATTCAATGTTCCTAACGCATTGAAACTTGGTACAGGAAATGTATATTCATATTGTAATGCACTGGTAACTAATTTATTTCAATTGTTTACATAACCTCAAGATGGCGGCTGTGCGAATTTTTAAATTAAGTTTTTATTTCTTGCGTCGTAATTATGCGATCGATGTGGAAGTTTGAATAATGAACCTACGCAATAATTTTCCTTTAATGGTACATGACTCTATGGCCTATGCATTTAACAATCCAACATGGCAACCATCCGAAATATTTAGACGGCTATGAATATCTACGAATCTATTACCGGTGCAGCAATCAAACTGAATATTTTTATGTTCATAGGTGCTATGAACATAAGTTTATCTATAAGACTTTCAATAACCAGGTGATCACAAATCCAACATGGCGGCGACGCAATATATAAATATTCACATTGACGTTTCTCGCAATTTAACCATCCGAGTGAAGTGAAACTTGGCACAGTAAATCCTTATATGAATGTTAATCTACTGGCATCTAATTTATTTCAATTGTTTCCATAACCACAAGATGGCAGCTGTGCGAAATTTTAAAATCTAGTTTTTACTTCTTGTGTCCTAATCATGCGATTGAAGTTCGAATGCTACACGTACACAATAATCTTCATGTAACAGTACATAACTCTTGTACCTACATAAATAAAGTCCAACATGGCGACCATCCGCAATATTTAGTCGGTTCTCAATATCTACGAATCTATTACAGCAATCAAACTGAAATTTTGTATGTTGATAGTGGCAGTTAACATAAGTAGGATATATGAAAATAGGCTGTATAGTTCTTCACGGAAGTACTTGTTAATATCCGTATAACACGTATTTCTACAAGCTACTACAACCAACATTCAATTATACTCCTTGAAAAGGACAAAGAGTTATAACAATACCCATGGATTTAGGAGAAAGTAGACTATATGTTCTTTACTGAACATCTTGTTCTTTTACCATTTCTTCTTCTAGTATGTGAGTCTGTAGGTAGTATTAGTTATGCTGTAGTTTTCATTCTCATCTCATCTTTCACTATCACCCAAACCATTAGGGGCCGATAACCTAGATGTTAGGCCCCTTAAAACAACAATTATCATCATCATCATGTTCATGGGGTGGAGGTTGGACTGCACTGAAAGCTTGTAAGAGCACATTGATGACCCAGATCTTGTCCTAACATTAAATCGTATTGATATAATTATTGTTCTGACCGCCTCATGGTGCAGCGGCTAGCATGCATGGGAGTGTCCCCGGAGGAACGGGTTCGATTCCCGGCTCTGCCCAGAAATGTAATTCTGGTCTGAGGGCGGGAACGGATTATACTCAGCCTCGTGAGGCAAAGCTGAGAAGAGGAGGTTCGATTCCCATTTAATCCATCCTGGAAGTAGTTTTCCGTGGTTTTCCACTTCGATGTTGTTTGAGTCATGAGTCTTTTGACTGGTTTTAATGCAGATTCCATGCCTCTCTGTCCTGAGCTAATCATTTCATCCCTATATAGCTACCACGCCCTACATCCAAAGAAATCCGTTTAATTCTAACCTTGGTCTACCCCTACAGTTCTTTACCTTGACCCTTCCTTCCATAACTAAGTTTGTTATTCCTGGGTGTCTCAGTATGTGTCCTACCAACCTATCTCTTCTCTTCATTAGCATTCGCCAGAAACATCTCTTCTCTCCCACTCACCTCTTCGTTTGTAACCCTATTGTACTGGCCCCCAGGGGGCTGCACCCCCTGGAAGCCACCCTCCATCATCTATTAAAACCATCCCTAACTGGCAAATCTCATAAGTCCAGAACAACATCTTTCACACAGCAAGGGCAGCTTACCAGCCTGGAAGGCTTGCCAAACACTTGCATCACACCATAAACAGCTACACATAACTAACTGGGGCATCTATGCCAGTGGAATGCTGACAGCACAACACCAAAGCCTATAAGAGGAAGGCCTTAAGGAGGACAGCTCTCTCGATTATCAGTCATACAGTGTGTCAGCCGGAGGCCCTAGCTGTTATCATCAGGTGAGTCAGCAGTGTTCAGAGATCCTATATTTTGTAACCTACCCCACAAACGTGTACACTTAAACTTATAACATTTATTACATTCCCCTAAAAGGGACATACAATTTCATACATCACTGACCAATAAATACTTGGTCAGTACACTACACTTGTCTTACTAATTACACGCCTCTTTACGTCCTAACGCCTTTCCTGATTCCCGCCACGAGTAAGCGTGACAACAGTAGCTTGTAATCGCCGACTCAAGTTCTATTGTGTCTCTCACACGCGACTGCCTGAGCAGCGAGCCGCCCACACATAGCTGACGCACGCACGTCGGTTATATAACTCTCTCCAACCAGCTGAGAGGTTAGTACATTAACCTGTACACAGAGGTTCATCCCCCGAGGTACACTTACGTCTTTATAGGAGCATCCCCTAGCATCCTAACACTAAACAACACTCTACACTGGTCAGCTTACCCAGCTACGGGAAGCTGCCCCCCCTCTAGGAATCACTCTCCAAATCAGCACAATAACACATCCGTTTTAGATCTAACTACCCCCAACTAAGGGATCTAAAACAGATTGGTGGAGGCGCCTCTACTACGCACAGTAAGGGTGGGTCTCACACAACGAGCCCTCGTAGTAGAAACGACCCCTACCGTACCGCACACAGCCAAGCGAGACTGGGAAGATTTTTTTAAATCCCATATTACGTCCCACATTTTTTTTTCTGTTACATAGGAGTTTGTATTATCACACCCACCCCCATTGGCCCCATAGTGCAAAGTCGGTGGAAGTTAAATGTCCACATTCAGAACCACACTAAGAGACTTTGCACACCATTTGTCGGCTAGTACAACTCCACTCCTGCCGAAGCTAAAAATTAAGAACAGTGACTTAATAACTGACCAGACTGCAGTACAACTTCTTAGGGAACTCGAATTCAAGACATCAGAGATCCGCGCTCAACACCCTGCAGCGGCAGCACAAGTTATACACTTTACACGATCCCAGGCCAGTTAACACAGACAAGAGTCACCAATATCCAGCGCTAGTGAAGTAGATTGCCTGCCAACACTCCACCCCCTATTGTTGCGCACCATTTGTCGGCTAGTACAACTCCACTCCTGCCGAAGCTAAAAATTAAGAACAGTGACTTAATAACTGACCAGACTGCAGTACAACTTCTTAGGGAACTCGAATTAAAGACAGCAGAGATCCGCGCTCAACACCCTGCAGCGGCAGCACAAGTTATACACTTTACACGATCCCAGGCCAGTTAACACAGACAAGAGTCACCAATATCCAGCGCTAGTGAAGTAGATTGCCTGCCAACACTCCACCCCCTATTGTTGCAGCAACTGCAAATCACAGAGCAGAAAACTTGTAATCTGCTCGAGCGCATTACACACTTACTAGAGACAGACACGGTTAAGTCAGATAATCACACGACAGAGGCAGTTCTAGACATCCACACTATTCTGGAAACTGTGAAACAGGATTTAGACAGGACTGTTCACGTAGTCAAATCCACACAGTACGACAACACACCATCAATCAGTACCGACATATCAGGTGACGAGCCACCTGGTAACATAACACAAGTGTCGTACACGGGAAGCGAGGCTAATTCCCCTCTGAGTAACCCAAACACCTCGGCACACGATAGCAGTGCGAACAACATAGACAGATCGCAATCACTACACAGCCAACAAGAGACAGCTGAAAACGAAATGAACAGACACACTGAGTACCCCATGATCCACCCCACAAAGTTCACGGGGGAAGGCCAGGATCCCGAGGAATACCTCAAGGCCTTCAATAGAACGGCTCGGATCAATGGTTGGAGCGAGGAAGTCAGAAAACGGCTCCTTCCTGCATACCTCACAAAGGCGGCCATGACATGGTATGAGCTCCATGAGGACACACTAGAAGCTGCCACATGGGAGGAAATCACTTTATTGTTGAAAAGTGAATTCCAGCTCATACCAGATGATGACGACCTGTACGACCAAATTAGACAGAGGTCACAGGGACCTAAGGAAAGCGCCCAAGCATATATCAACGTAAAGTTGATAATGTGCGACAAATATAACGCAGCTATGACGAACAAACAGAAAGTCAAGCTGTTAATTCAGGGCCTCAGACCATCCATAGTGGACAAGTTGTGCATTATGAACAACCCCACGGTCCAACACATGTTGAACAACATAAAGACCATTGAGGAAGGAAAAAAGATCACGGAAAAAGCTACGGAGAAAGCCGTGGATCAGCACTTCCAGACACAAAAAGACGACACTAATCATAAAATGGATGAATTAGTGGACAGAATGGAGAAACTGACCATAGCTGCCATCCAAGCAGGCGGGAGACCGCTAAGGGATGAACAAGTGGACACACAAGAGCGCTACTATCCTGAAAGGGATAGGGGGTACACTGAGAGGAGACGCTACGGGAGGGAGGAAAATTACTACCCTCCACAGCGGCCAAAAACACCTCACCCACAGGATAAGCCACACTACCCTCCTCGGTATTCACCGGTATCGTACACGGACATAGAGCCGACATACCCCACACGGCGACCACCATCCCCGTACACACAGGAATACTACCCTGAGGAGTACGAGCACACCATCCCCCGACGAAACAGCCCGCCACCAAGTAGACGGTCTTACGATGCCCCACAATACAGGGCAGACAGGGAGTACCGGGAAAATTCACCCCCAAGCAGGCAAGGCTATGCAGCCCCGCAGTACAGGGGAAATGGGGAATATCGGGAGAACCCGCCCCCACGCAGGCAAAGCTATGCACCCCCACAGTACAGGGGAAATGGGGACCGTCGAGGAAACCCACCCCCGACCAGACAGGGGTGTGCAGCCACCCGTTATAGGGAAAAGGGGAATCGACGGGAAAACCCGCACCAGCAGACATACACCCCACCCTGGCGGAGACAGGAAATCGGACCACCGGGCAATAACCGGCAGGCTAGAAAACCTACAAGAGGACGGGACAATACAGACACATACGCAAAGGGCCCGGAACACTACCCCCTCCCCGACGAACACCCGAGGGAGTTCAGGGATGAGGCACCCCGCCGGACAGACAGGGGGGCAATACTCCCCACACCTAGCCGCACACCGCAGGCGGGGAACTGGCGCAGCCACCCCGAAGGGGGGCGCACACACAGTACAGGAAGGCGCACACCTACGTTCCAAAAAAACGCCTAGACGGGGACGTTCGGCCAGCTGATGAAGCGGCTGAGGTTCCTCCCCCAACACAACACCAGAGAGGCCCTTCCCCCAAGCAAACTCATAAGAGTAAGGGGAAGAAGCACCCAGCCAAAGCTAAGGCTGACGATCCGCACCCGGGCCGTTTCCAAACACACCCCGTACAAGGAGACGGCAACAGTCTGTTTAGGGCCATGAGCTTCCTAGTCCGGAACACCCGAGGATTATCATGGGGACTACAGACAGAAAACGGTCCAACATATCCTGGCCAACTGGGAAGAGTACCGAGACTTTGTCTCGGACGAGTGGGAAAACCCATTCCAGACCGGGGCGGATTACAGAAAATACATGGGTAGGGACGGCACCTATGCCAGTGCCGTAGAGGTGACCGCTCTTGGCAAGGTGCTTAAAGCCAATATCCACGTATACACTGACGTGCACTCGCCCCCGCTATTTTCAACTGCGGGATTTGACAGGGACCTGCATATACTTTTTACAGGGAACCCTAAGGCGGGACATTATACACCCCTCATAATTACACACAAACAGACTGAGAATAAGCCCACACCCTCCAAACAGAAAACCATACCCCCTACACCACAACGCAGGGTGGGAAGTGACCACACACAGGCGCAGGACGCGAGCTCGCTCGGCATTGGGAAGCCAGCAACAGGAGTCGAACTCGCGACCGCCTGGAACAAAACACGGGGTAACAAGGTCAAGCTCTGGGTCACATTTGCAGACACACCTTCCCGAGAGGAAGAAAACAACAGCACACCTACACAAAATCTGGGAACGGTCAGTGCATTAAACGTTCGCCAGCAGACTTCTATTTCCACAGCGCGAGCGATTAAGAGAGCTGGCAATGTACTTGGTGAGCGCACATTGCTGACCGAGGCAAAGCACTCGGGACAGGAAGCAAGCCTAGAGGCCAAGCGTGCCAGGTACGATAAGCGGCCAGCTCCATGCCTTCCCAGTACAGATGTTACGCCGGTAGCAACAACAACAACATACATCCTACATAACACATCGGTGCAGGGCAATGGATTTCAGGTATCGGCCCTCACGATACACGCCACCATAAATGGCCACAGAGTGCAGGCCCTAATTGACACTGGGGCAGCGGTAAGTTGTGTAAATAGAAGACACGTTACCGAAGCCCAAATACACGATGCCACGGGTGACATCCGGCTGGTAGCGGCCAATGCTCAGACGCTAGAAAACGCGGGGGTGGCAAACATACATCTTAGGCTAGACCATTTTGCCACAACACACCCCATGTTCGTTATAGAACATCATTCTGCGTCAGCCATAATTGGCATGGATTTCCTCGCTAAATATGAGGCTAGCATAAATTTCGCTAGCGGTCAGATGCTTTTAAAGCACGACCAGAGGCTCACCACACATCCCATGATATACACCAGGAACACAGATGGGATTCGAGCGGAGCGAGAAAATCACGAGCACCAGGCCTCTGCACTGCACACTATCAGCCAACACACGGACACACACACAGATAAGGCGACCAACCAGAACCACAGACAGGACCTGACTCCGGAGCAAAATAAGAGGCTCACGGAGCTCCTGGAGGCCAACAGGGATATTTTTGCCCATTCGATGAAGGATCTCGCTGTGACAGACCTCATCGAACAACACGTCATACTCACCAGTGACCGGCCAGTACACCAGCCTCCCTTCAGGGTGAGCCAGAAGGAGAGACACGCCATCGACGCTCAGATCACGGAGATGCTCGAGGCAGGGGTCATTGTCCCCGTTATTTCAAGCTACAGCTCTCCAGTCCTGCTGACCAAAATACGGGACGGATCCCACAGATTTTGTACTGATTACCGTAGGCTCAATAAGTTAGTCGAAAATGATAGTTATCCACTACCAAGGGCAGACACCTATTTGGACGCCCTTGGCGGAGCTAGCTGGTTCAGTTCGATGGATTGTTATAGTGGATTCTATTCAATCCCCGTCTATGAACCAGACAGGCACAAGCTGGCGTTCGTTACAGAGAACGGGCTATATACCTACACAAGGTTACCAATGGGTCTCCGTAACGCCAGCCAAACCTTCCAAAAGCTAGTGGATAAGACATTTTCAGGCCTAAAATGGCGTTCCGTATTAGTCTACGTGGACGACATAACGGTCTTCTCCAATACCTTCGGCGAACATATCGTACATTTGGAGGAGGCTTTCGCAAGGATCAGAGAGGCCAAGTTAAGGCTTAAACCTGCGAAATGCCAATTTGCCAGACAGCAGATTAACATATTGGGCCACATTTTAAACAGAGAGGGCATTATTCCCGACCCAGCGAAAACTGACGCAATAACGGGCATTCCAATGCCCGCAAATTTGAAACAATTGCGCAGATTTATTGGGCTGGCCTCGTATTATCGTAAGTATATCCACAGGTTTGCGCACATCGCCCACCCCCTAACTGAGCTCACACGGGAAAAGACGCCCTTCAGCATTAAACAGGAACACATAGATGCCTTCAACACACTGAAGCAACTATTGACCTCACCACCATTACTGCAACACTTCCATAGTGATTCCCACCTTCTTACACGTGGATGCCAGTCAGTACGGGCTCGGGGCGGCCCTATTGCAGGAAGATGCAGAAGGGCGCATACGGCCCGTTGCTGTCGCTAGCAGGAAACTAACGGCCGTTGAGACTAGATACTCTACCACAGAGCGGGAAATGCTGGCATTTTCATGGGGAGTGAACTACTTTCGGGTATACCTCTATGGTATCCAGTTCACGGCAGTGACTGACCACGCGAGCTTGCTTTTTTGGGACAAATTTAAAAACCCAAATTCGCGGCTCAACAGGTTTATATTCCGCCTGTATGAATATAACTTCGTGGTCAAACACAAGAAAGGCCCTACACACCTAGACGCAGATGGGTTGTCTAGGCTGCCAGTAGCCGATCCCCCGGATGACAGTAAGGACCACGACTGGGACGACATGCCCACTTTTGCCCTGACGGTGATTAACTTCAAACAGGAGCAAGAAAGTGATCCGTACTTGAAACAGATTCTATTGGCACTAGAAAACTTGGATAAACTGGACTCCAAGACAGCACGGCTGTCTAGGCGATTTTTCCTAGACAAAGACGGGGTACTGAAATTTAAGCCCACAGCCATGCACGATAACGCACCTATAGCGGTTCCGGAGTCATTGAAAGAGAATATCATGATCGGACACCACAATAGCCCACTGGCAGGGGCACATTTAGGTACGCATAAAACATACCTTAGAATCCGTGACAAGTACTATTGGGTAAACATGAAGGCCGACGTAGACACCTTCGTAAAGACATGTCACACTTGCCAGCGATTCAAAACAAGGCCTGGCAAGCCTCATGGACTACTCAACCCAATTCCCGTAGGAGAGTTATTTCACAGAGTCGGAATAGATGTTAAAGGCCCTATTACGACATCTCAGAAAGGCAATAAATATATCCTGGTTGCCACCGAGTATCTCACCCGATACATGATTACGAAGGCTGTTCCCAAAGCAGACACGAACAGCATAGCAGAATTCTTATTTGACATAGTTACACGATATGGCCTATTCCAAACCTTACTATCCGACCGAGGTACTATTTTCACATCGAGAGTGCTCCAACAGTTTTTGGAGATACTCAGGATTAAGGCATAAACTACCACGAGTTTTTCCCCGCAAACCAACGGACTTACGGAGAGTATGAATAAAATACTTGGAATAGCCCTGGCTAAATTCACAGGGGACGCAGGGACAGACTGGGATGATTATCTGCAGCCCATAACTTTTAGTTATAACACCTCCATATCCACGGCTACAAAACACTCTCCATACTTCCTACTGCACGGATACACGCCCAGAAGTCCCATTGACAATATATGCATCCCACAGGACACTCACACGGACAATGCCGCCCGGCTAGAGCACTTGCAGATAGCTCGCATGAACGCTAGAAAGAACATAGCCGCGGCGCAGAAGAAACAAAAAGAACGGTACGATCGGCATAGAAAGACCGTGGAATACACACCCGGGCAATTGGTTATGGTTTCCAATTCCGCCCGTAAGAAAAATGTGTCTGAGTTCCTCCTGCCACGTTGGTCAGGTCCCTTCAAAGTCTGCAGGAAGGTATCTGACCTAAACTATATCGTTAACATGCGCTATGGACGCAAGCTCATTAAAGACACTATTCACGCCCGCCGTATGAAGGCATATCATACACGCAAAGCTCCCACACCCACACGTAAAGGCGGAAACACTGCCAAGAGGAAGGGAAGTGATCCCACTGGCAGACGTGGAAAGAAGGCCAAGAAATAGCCTTCGAACACGCTGACCGCACCGGGATACGACCCCAACACTTGGCAGAACTGGCCCGGAGACACAGCCTAGAATGGCACCAGAAATAATTACTCTGGTTAAAGACGGTCTCGAACCCGTAACCTTCTGAATACCAGGAATGTAAGGTCGGGTAGCTATCCAGTTGCAGGATAGGAAAGTAAGGGACAGTTCCACTAACAGATATTCATACGCGGAAAACAACCAAATCACCTCCGACACCTAGTCACCAAACACGCGACTAGCGGCCCGGAGACACTCGTGCATAACGACATTTAGTACCATTAATAGGGATATACTCGACCCACGCTTACAGTTAACACAACACTTGGGAACACAAATGTACTTAGCGGAAGGTTCTTTTACATTACGGAAAGCCCTACTCGCAACTACAGAGATAGTACTCAGGCCCAGACACACATACACGTGCCGGAAACATGAATGAAACCAGACAACTAACAAGTGAGTGCACACGCCATTGTAATTTAATACTGTCGCGCTCAGCGATAAGACACTCGTGACTGGGCGACCTTCACACATACAGACAGACTAAGCCCACTCCAGGTTGAACGGGAACAAACGCCATCATTCACGTCAGATCCAAAACCTTATAACTCCCCAAATTACACTACGAGGAGGATTCAAAAACACACAAACTCTTCACAGGAATGCGCATTCTCATCTGCGCATTTCAAATACACGATACATGTGCCATGGTATATACGGCACAGATATCGTCATACCAAGTCCTTACAGCAAGCCGGGTCCGAACCCACGACCACACTACACAGTCGTACCAAAAACTAACTAACCAATGGTATTTTTGGTACGAAAGACACAATCAAAAAACCACACTGGGGACACCTAAATCCCAAAAACACAACGCAGACATAGAACACGGAGAATTACATGATCACGGGTCCGAATCCCAGAAAAAATTGGACGCCATGGGAAACAAAAATCCAAACGCCCATTACACTGAAGTTGGCCACAGATAAGTAAATAACTGGGTCAGACACATGCCTATAGACACAGGAGTTTTTTTTATCGGTAACCTCCAAGGGGATCACAATAGACTTCCCAGACATGGATTACACATGGTTACACAAAACAAAGTCTTGCGAAAGCAGTGTACACATAACATCGATTAACAAAAGCGGGACAGATTAGCACACTGGCACTCCCGGAATCTCAAGCAATAACAACATGCCGACGTTCGCAAAAATTCACGTTCCGACAGCCGACCTACGCAATGTCAGAGACTTCATGCACACAAACAAATGTAAACATAACATGACGAAATACTGACTTGCGGAGTCCACAGCATTGCAACACTGCTGCCGACAGACACTATTGTTATATCGGCAGTGACCATGAAATCACAAACACAGACCAATTATAATGCCATACATTTTTCAGCACTGTTACAACAGTTGTGACATTTAGCAACGTACAGACATAATAAGCCGGACTTACCTTAGGGCCACAGGGACATATCTACAAAGATGTTGACAAGTTGCACGCACCATCTGACACTCAGACACGCGATACACGATAGGACTTAGCCGATAACAGGCCTCCCGCCCGCATGGGGTAGCGAAACATAGTCCCATACATACGCGCTCACTAATCAGGGGCAAATACAGACAGGGGCTCTGAGGAAACAAGACATCCCCCCTAATAACTTCTTTTCTCGATTTTATTTCTAAAAAATCATTACAGGCTATCAGGACATGGCCAGGCACACCACGATCACTTGCTACACTAACACTACAAATGGGAGACCAGATTAGGCCGTGACGTCACAGCGTCACCACACTTTAAGAAGCGGATAGAAAGCAGACATGGACCAAGGGAGGACGACAGGGGCATAGGTGGACAATCCCAGCGGGATTACCAATATACCACCCACAGGCTACCATCTTACTACACTACTCCCCTTCCATAACCTTCCCAATTATAACATTAACCAACACAGACATACAGACACGATAAAAACAGCTACACTACATGACAAAATATACATCGGGGTTGATAGACTTCATGCGTTTAATGAGGGGGCTTCCTACGCCCTGGATCTCAATGCTAACACCTGAATATTAGGGGTGTGTCGGAAAACGACAATTAAGCGTAATGCGCATCTCCAAGTAAGAGATGAGGCCAAAATCATATACTAACCATTTTTTAAAAATTAAATAATCCCGCATGAAAGGGACATAATACTATTTTACACTCACCGATACCTATCCTTAGATGAGTGCGGATACGCCTCATATCCAGATACATGCATGGAATATCCCACCCAAACACCTGGGTTATCATTAGTATTACTCCTGCATGGAATTTTTATATTTTTGCAATCCCGGGAAATACCTACCCCCGTCCACTCATTGTAGAAGCATCCCAGCAGCATCACCGGCTCTAGGCCACCATTTAAATGAAGCCCAAAGATGCGGAACCCTCGCCTACCTTGCTTCAAGCCTATTCAACGAATAATACCCCCGTATCCTAATAACAGGGAACCTAGCGCTATAAACCCTACTAACGCCTCCATGAAAATTAACAAGGCATTACAGCTGGAAATCCGACGTAGCACAGTAGACCTGAAGTAGGCTATGCACTTAGAAGTTTCTACAACCCCAAAACACTTGAAAAATTTTACATTTCATACACAGCAAATTATTTACAGGTTACACTATATTTATATATATATAATACAAAAGGAATCTGATAACACGCTGATTGGTGATAACGATATAAGCAGAAGGCCAGAGGCACCACACTGGAGCAGAGCTGGGGAAGGTGATGATGACCCTTACCCCAGTTGGCTCAACAGCTCAATGACCCAGACCAATAACAGACGAACCACGTAAGGTCGAGGCATTCATGGCCTAGCACGGGCAAACTTCGGAATCCTAGGTGTGCCTAGCCTGCCCCCAGGACGAAGAGATGTTACACCCACTATGTGCCACGGTCGTCGAAGCCAAGTCCTGCAGGGGAGACTTTCTGAGGATGGTGGGAGAAATAGCCAGCTCCACGCCGGACTCAGGAGTTGACCCTAGGGACGACCAAACTAGGACTATACTTTTAGTTAAATATAAGTAAGTAGGGCTTCTACAGCGAGAAGCGAGACTCCTATGCGCGGGAGTGAAGTATTATTGCGGCCAACAGTGGCGAAGAGATTATTATTACTGCGAATAAAGGCGAAAAGAATACTACTACTGCCTATAAAGGCGAAGATGATATTATGCCATTGGACGATGTCCAATGCCCACATAAATGGTGACGCATCGGGCAGCCAAGGGCATTAAATGAGGGGCATCGCGAGCAACTCACAGGGGTTAATGTGGGCAGACCCAACAACGACAACATATGCAAAGACAACGGCAATGAGCAGATAAATACAGTGGGTGAGACGGTTTGCTTAGAGGCACCGTAAGCCGCCTGCGACTATATTAATACTAGTTAGTTATTATTAGCATAAGCGTCGACAACTAGTATTAAGGGGGCGGAATCCGGCGGTTCTAGAGACAACCGGTGTTTCTAGAATACGTACGGGTGGTGATCTGAGGAAGTAAATTGCCTCAGGCGATCGCCCTGGTCAAAATTTTAGCTGTAAGACAGTTGCATTTGACACGCAACTTAGGATTAAGCAAATTTATTAACCGCTGTTGCTAAATAATAGCACAGCATATTTCGGCAATAGAGTAAGGCCACCCATTCGGCTTAATAATAGCAACCATTTTTTTTAATTACTTACCATAATTAAGGTAACGATCTCGGCACCTGATGGCGACGCAAATCCGTCATCAGGGTAAGCCCGATAACACACTAGAATAAGTTAGATTAAGATAAAATCTCGGCACCTGATGGCGACGCAAATCCGTCATCAGGGTAAGCCCGATAATACATTAAGTTAGATTAACTAGGTTAATTAAGACTAAATATACACACTTTGAGAGTAAGAAAAAACATTACGGCACCGTGTAGGGTAAGCCCGATCATACATCAAATAACACAATCATGTGTAAAGAGAACATGACAGTAATAGTGGCCACATATTAACACTAATCATGCTTTTTTTTCAGGGGAAAAAGAGCTGCAGCCAGTGAACACACTGACACAGTAGCCGATATGCAATATTCATATGTTTTCTTAACCTCTCCATTTTTTTCAGGCGTCGTCACCAGGAATATGGCACTGGTGACTATGATTTCACTGCCATACAGCAGCAGCATGTTATTGGTGCCATGATATTATTGTGTACCAACTTTGCGCACTAATTTGTATTTACAATTCGTATTCACCCTCACACACAACTCAACACATACACCTCCATTTTTTTTTACAGCTACACTCCAGAAATCTGAACAGCAGGGTTGATACCTGTGGGGTATCAGGCTTGCTGACAGATCAACATAAACAAAGAAAACAAGGCGTCAAAGATGCGACGCAAAATACGGCAATGAGGGCGCAACCGATCTGTGGTGGCGACTCTCACTGTCAAGTGTGAAAGCATTCGCCCACAGAGAATGGTTCACAAAGTAAGGGTATATATCAGCGGCACGACCACTAAGCTACACCGGGAAACGGCCGGACAGGATTAGCCGTGGGACGGCACTTAAATACAAAAGGTAGCGTGCACGCAAGTTATAATACACACGGCCGTCTAGGTATAGCATAATTAATAATTAACATAGATAGATTTAAGTATATAATGTAATATAATGTAATACAAAATACGGCAATATTGTTCAAAGGCACTACACACAAAATTATGAGGCCACACATTGTGAACACACATATTCTTGTCAAACACATGTACACCATGATTATGATTTGTTTCTTTCATTTTCTTTCTTCTAACGTCCCAATTTGTAAAGGTGTTCCGTTTTATCCCAACACAATAACCATATTTTAAATATTTCCTTTAACTTATACCCTGGAACACCTATTTTTCCTACTTCTTCCATCTTTCACATTGCAGGGAGCAATTTTTTCCCCAAGACAGAGGCGGACGGCACAATCAACTGTCCAGCCCTGGTTTTTTTTCCTCCCTGCACAACAATATATTACATAATGTTTAAAACCATGTATTTTTTATGGAACTCTTTATATATTGCAAAGGCCAATTTTTTTTCTCATGAACTGTTTTAAAATGTCAAATGTATATGTATATCCCAAAACCCACCCCTCTGAACACGAGCTGATCTCACATCTACACGACATCCCTACATCAACACGACATCACCACCTCTACACGGAGCAGAAGAAACGAAGATCAGACACAACGAAGATTCCACTACGACCTACTACGACGACACCCCAACTTTACGTTCCGTTCCCGTTCGCGGGGACGCGAACTAAACAGAGGAAGAGGCTTGTACACGCCCCCAGGGGGCTGCACCCCCAGGAAGTCACCCTCCATCATCTATTAAAACCATTCCTAACTGGCAAATCTCATAAGTCCAGAACAACATCTTTCACACAGCTAACCAGCCTGGAAGGCTTGCCAAACACTTGCATCACACCATAAACAGCTACACATAACTAACTGGGGCATCTATGCCAGTGGAATGCTGACAGCACAACACCAAAGCCTATAAGAGGAAGGCCTTAAGGAGGACAGCTCTCTCGATTATCAGTCATACAGTGTGTCAGCCGGAGGCCCTAGCTGTTATCATCAGGTGAGTCAGCAGTGTTCAGAGATCCTATATTTTGTAACCTACCCCACAAACTTGTACACTTAAACTTATAACATTTATTACATTCCCCTAAAAGGGACATACAATTTCATACATCACTGACCAATAAATACTTGGTCAGTACACTACACTTGTCTTACTAATTACACGCCTCTTTACGTCCTAACGCCTTTCCTGATTCCCGCCACGAGTAAGCGTGACAACAGTAGCTTGTAATCGCCGGCTCAAGTTCTATTGTGTCTCTCACACGCGACTGCCTGAGCAGCGAGCCGCCCACACATAGCTGACGCACGCACGTCGGTTATATAACTCTCTCCAACCAGCTGAGAGGTTAGTACATTAACCTGTACGCAGAGGTTCATCCCCCGAGGTACACTTACGTCTTTATAGGAGCATCCCCTAGCATCCTAACACTAAACAACACTCTACACTGGTCAGCTTACCCAGCTACGGGAAGCTGCCCCCCCCCCCCCTCTAGGAATCACTCTCCAAATCAGCACAATAACACATCCGTTTTAGATCTAACTACCCCCAACTAAGCGATCTAAAACACTATCTACCCATCTGATCTTCAACATTCTCCTGTAACACCACATTTCAAACGCTTCAATTGTCCTCTTTTCTGCTGCACCGAAAGTCAAAGTTACAATTCCATAGAGCACCGTGCTCCAGGCAAAGGCTTTCAAAAATGACTTCCTATTACCTAAATCTATATTCGACATCAACAGATTCCTTTTCTGCTTTCCCACTTCTCCTCAAGGCAAATGTCGGGATTGTTCTTAACTCAGGCCATGGTCACCTCCTTCCAATTCCTTACCTGTATTTCAATTACACACACTACTACAAATACTACAATAACACAGGTTACAAGATAAAATTCCTTCTCACACCCAAGTACAATGGGAGAAATGACCACGACTTTACAGTCCCTCAAATGAAACAACAAACAGATTACAAGTTATACGATAAAAACCCTACTCACACCCAAGTACACGGGGAGAAATGACTATTATGTTCAAGTCCTTCAAATGAAACAACAAACAGATTATTTATGGGGCGTGGTGGCGCAGCGAAAAGCTGTATGTCTCTCACCAAGGCGGTCAGGGTTCGATTCCCGGTCAATGCATGTGAGATTTCTGAAGTAAAATGCCATGTCCTGTGGTTTGGATTCCACGTAAATAGGAGGTCCCTTGGCTCATGTTCGCGAGATTAATGGTCATTATTTGTATATTGCGTTCACGGCCAGTGAATTAAAACTCAGCAATTATTCTAGATTTATGCTGTGTCTTGTGTGGGTTTTAAACTAAGAACACCAAGCTGCGGGCTCTTGGTGTCCGTACCCGGAACCCCACAGGTTGCGGTCACAGGTCCGGGCATGGACACCAAGAGCCCGCTGATGAGCCAGCTTGGTGTTCTTAGGTGAAAACCCACACAAGACACAGCATAAATCTAGAATAATTGCTGAGTTTTAAACTGAATAATGTTCGCTTTATGAGAGGTTATTGAATCTAATAACAAGAGACTCAACATTCATTCCTCTGGTTTCCAACAGTCAAACAGCGCTTTGCAAAGGTTACGTAAAACATGAGCAATATTACACTTCCTTTCAATCACTTTCGATGAGCATCCCGCGATAATATTATTTTGAGGGTGAAAACAAAACTCGTTTAAAAAGAAATTACAATCCACGTAATCGCTGATTTGGGAGCACACAGACTCACAGCGGTCAGAAACGGAATTGGTTAAACAGAATAGGGCCCAATCTAAGCGGGACCTTGGAGCTAGCAAGGGGCATATGATTGGGAACACATAGACTTCCAGTGGTCAGAAACGGAATCAGTTACACAGAATAGGGCCCAATCTAAGCGGGACCTAGGAGCTAGCAGGGCGCATATGATTGGGAACACACAGACTTCCAGTGGTCAGAAACGGAATCAGTTACACAGAATAGGGCCCAATCTAAGCGGGACCTTGGAGCTAGCAGGGCGCATATGATTGGGAACACACAGACTTCCAGTGGTCAGAAACGGAATCAGTTACACAGAATAGGGCCCAATCTAAGCGGGACCTTGGAGCTAGCAGGGCGCATATGATTGGGAACACACAGACTTACAGCGATCGGAAACAGAATTGGTTAAACAGAATAGGGCCCAATCTAAGCGGGACCTTGGAGCTAGCAGGGCGCATATGATTGGGAACACACAGACTTACAGCGATCAGAAACGGAATAGGTAAAACAGAATAGGGCCCAATCTAAGCGGGACCTTGGAGCTAGCAGGGCGCATATGATTGGGAACACACATACTTACAGTGATCAGAAACGGAATCGGTAAAACAGAATAGGGCCCAATCTAAGCGGGACCTTGGAGCTAGCATGGCGCATATGATTGGGAACACACAGACTTACAGCGATCAGAAACGGAATAGGTAAAACAGAATAGGGCCCAATCTAAGCGGGACCTTGGAGCTAGCAGGGCGCATATGTTTGGGAACACACAGACTTACAGCGATCGGAAACAGAATTGGTTAAACAGAATAGGGCCCAATCTAAGCGAGCCCTATTATTTTCCGATTTATAGGAATTTCACTCGAAACATTTGTCTTGTTCTAGCACACAATTTCCAGCATTTTATATACGTATTGTACAGTTATACTCGTTCACGTAACGAATATTTCACATCGGGCTTTGCAGCACTATACACAATCACAATAAAACAATTGGCTAAGAGATTCAAACGTACAGGTTCAGTAAACAATAAAAATAGACGTAAGGGTCATAATTTTCTTACTGAAGCTAAATTAACCGGAATAACCGATTATGTTGGGCAGTGGATGGGGAACACATTCAGCTTCTACTGTAAACATGCTGAGTAACAAGATGTTCCGTGACGAACTAAAGAGCCTACTTTTCTTAAAATTTAAGATTCATGCCAAAGATTAATCTATATGGATCTATCTAGAATAATGACAAAATTAAGTTGGTAATATCGAAATTTCTGATTAGTTCGAAATACTGTACACCTGGCATAATCTAAGCTAATAGAGAACTACAGTTGGCAGCCCTGGTGACTCAATATATTCTTTGTTCCATCTCTTAAGGTACAGAATACAAAATTTGGTTGAAGTCCAATGGATAGCATGGACGTTACATGCAGTTAAACATTGGATCTAACAGCGCGCGTAAAATCATGTTGGCAACAATGACATACTGTACATGTATTGGTCAGAAATAATCTGAAATAATATGATCTATTGTTGTGTCAAATTTGAATGAAATCCATTAGTTAATATAGAAGTTACATGCATTTTAAAATTGGACTTATCAGCAGGCTTAGAATCATGTTGGCAGCACGTGCTTAGGCCTATATTAGTTACTCCAAATTAATCTAGAATGCCAGGTACTATACGTGTGCAAAGTTTAGAGCTATTGGCTTGCATACTTTCTGATATATTGATATTAGGGTAACAAAAATAGAGGCAGCATTTATTAACAGTTGGCAGCCCTGGTTACTCTTAAGATTGTACACATAGCACACACGAAATTTAGTTGAACTCCAAATGATAGTATAGAAGTTACATTTTTTAAATTTTGACTTCTCAGCCGGCTTAGAATCATGTTGGTAGCACTGACGTATATAAGTTACTCCAAATTAATATAGAATGTCAGGTACTATACGTGTGCATAGTTTAAAGCTGTCGGCTTGCATACTTTGTGATATATGGGTATTTGGATAAAAAATCGAGAGCATTTATTAACAGTTGGCAGCCCTCTTAAGAATACGCTCAGTCATATCACTTTATGTACACATAGCACATACGAAATTTGGTTGAATTCTAATTGATAGTGTAGAAGTTATATGCCTTTAAAAATTGGACCTATCAGCAGGCTTATAGTCATTTTGGCAACACTGCCATATACGGCTTCCTGGAAATTAAACTAAAATATTATTATCTATAGCCTACGTGTGCCAATTATGAAATAGCTCCCATTCATACCTTCCATGATATTCGACATGGAGCTCAAATTTCAATTGCGATTTTTCAGCAGTTGGTAGCACTGATATCATTTTCAAATATGGCCGTGAGATATTCAGGTATAGATCTTTACTCCTACTAATTTTTTTTCGATTGCTCCAGCCGTTTAGGAGTTGATAGGGGGGGGGGGGACACACACAGCCAGCCAGACAGAAGGACATCTCATAAGTCTACTTTTTCCTCATTTTTGTAAAATGTTAAAAGTAGGCTAAAAATGCATGATACTGATTTCAAGCTTCGTATTCTGCCGTACATATGCGCGCCTGGCAGCAGGCAACTGAGCCGTCACTGGCGGAGCGCGTGAGCGAGAATGTCCTTGCCGAGCAAATGTGAAGACCCTGTATTAGAAGTTTTTCAGTAGGCCTACACACATTGTGGTCAATTACATTAGGCGAAAACAAGTATTTGAACGTCCTAAGCTGAAATAAATATTACATCGCATATTTATCAGAAAATACAAACAGCGTCTGTTCCAGATTGGGTGGCTGATTTTAATACTGGGAGGCTTACTACCTCATCAGTTATAACCCCGCTATCCTTCGGGATAGCCTTTCTCAATTCTTTTCTTCACTCATGATGGAAACACAAAGTATTGGATTATCTACCCCAGATGGTAATAAATCCACCTCCACGTATTGTGGAGTTTGTAGGCCTGCGGAGTCTGGGGAGCCTGCATTGTCATGTAAGAAGAAATATATTATGTACTTAGCAACACTTAACATAAACTTACTCCTTCAGATAGGAAAACTAAAGCAAACATTGGATGTTCTTGAGAAACATAACATAGTCATCACTGCATTGCAAGAAACACGATTTTGTGATGAAGAAGCTTTTGAGTCTCAAGGATTCAGAATTTATAAAGGAATACCTGGCACAAGAGTTACACCGAACATCCCTCATCTTGGTACAGGTTTTATAGTCCACAAGAAAGCTGTTGATTCAGTGCTGGATTTTACATCATTCAATGGAAGACTATCCACATTGTCATTTAGATCACTTAATAAAGCCTACACCGTGGTCAATTTTCATGCACCTACGAACTTGTCAAACAAGAAAGACCGAGAGCAAACTAATATATTATGGGAACAATTAGAAGACGTGATTGACAATATTCCAGCGCATCACACCACCATCCTACTCGGTGATTTTAACGCCCAAGTAGGAAGAGAGAAAAAGTTTAGGAATATAGTTGGAAACTATCCCGCACATAAACGAACAAACAACAAGTAGTTCCGTGAAGAACTATACAGCCTATTTTCATATATCCCACTTATATTAACAACATACTAAATTTCAGTTTGATTGTTGTAATAGATTCGTAGATATTGAGTACCGACTAAATATTTCGGATGGTCGCCATGTTGGATTTTATATATGTAGGTCCTAGAGTTATGTAATGTTACATGAAGATTATTGTGTACATGTAGCATTCAAACTTCAATCGCATGTTTAGGACACAAGAAGCAACAAAGAGATTTTAAAATTTCGCACAGCTGCCATCTTGTGGTTATGGAAAATATTTATATAAATTAGATGCCAGTGGATTAACATTGGTAAAAGGATTTACTGTACCTAGTTTCACTGCACGTCCATGTGAATATTTATAATTCGCGTCGCCGCCATGTTGGATTTGTGATCTCCAGGTTATTTAAAGTCCTATAGGTGAACTTAAGTTCATAGCCCCTATGAACATAAAAAAAATCAGTTTGATTGCTATAATAGATTCGTAGATATTCAGAGTCGTCTGAATATTTCGGATGGTCGCCATGTTAGATTGTTAAATGTATAGGCCATAGAGTCATGTACCATTAAAGGAAAATTATTGCGTAGGTTCATTATTCAAACTTTCACTTCAATTGCTCGATTACGACACAAGAAATAAAAACTTAATTTTTAAATTCGCCCAGCCGCCATCTTGAGGTTATGTAAACAATTGAACTAAATTAGATACCTGTGCATTACAATGTATATAAACATTTCCTGTACCAGATTTCATTGCGTTTGGAACATTAAATCGCGAGAAAGGTCTATTTAAAATTTTCAAATTCGCTTGGCCGCCATGTTCGTTTTGTAGTTAACCGTGTTTTGAAAGTCTTATAGATGAATTTCCAGTAGTGCCCTTTATCCCCGTACAAAATTTCAGGGTGATACAGCTAATCGTTTCAGAGATATAGAATGCCGGTGAAATATTTCGCTCATCCGCCATCTTGTGGTTATGTAAACAATTGAACCAAGTTAGATGTCGGTGCATTACAATGTGAACAAACATATACTGTACCAAGTTTGATTGCGTTTGGTTGGTTAAATCGCGAGAAACGTCTATTTTGAAGTCGCAAATTCGCGTGGCCGCCATGTTGGTTTTGTAGTTAACAGTTTTTCAAACGTCACATAGGTGAACTTCTAGTAGTTCCCTTTATCAACGTAATAAATTCCACGGTGATGTCGGTAATAGTTTTGGAGATATTGAATGCTGGTGAAATATTTCGCACAGCCGCCATGTTGGATTGGTGAGACGTAACAAAATTTGAAGGGCACGGTCGAGGTCGCCCGGAATGGTGCTATGAACTTACTGAGTTTCATTGAAATCGCTCAAGCCGTTTAGAATTTATTAGGGGGGGGGGCACACACACACCTCACACACACACACACACACACACACACACGCACGGACACACACACGGACAAAAGGTGATCTCATAAGCCTATTTTTTCAAAATTGAAAATAGGCTAAAAATGGCGAACGGCTGATTGACACCTGCAAAAATAACAACCTAGTTCTGAAATCTACTGCGTTTAAACATCTTCCTCGGAAAGCAAAGGCATGGGGACATCAAAATTCACTTACGGGTGAATTTCAACTGGATCATGTTGCAATATCAAAAAAATCAGATCGTGAAATCCAAAATGTGGAGGTCCTGCGTAATGCGAATATAGATTCAGACCATTATCTGTCCCTTATTAAAATGAAAGGTATTCCTTTTAGGAACAATAGAGTGAATGTTGAAAAGGGAATGAAAACGCAAAAGTACAACATCGGTGGTCTGAAGTCAAATAACACTTTTGCGGAAACACTCCACAACAAACCAAAAGATGGAACATGGTCTACTTTAAGGAACGCCATTGTTACTGCAGCTTTGGAATCCATTCCTCTTGATAGAACGCGCAAGCACCCTTGGTGGAACGATCAATGTGACCACGCAATAGAGGAAAGAAGAATAGCTTGGATCAAGTGGAATAACAAGAAAGACTATGTGAACCTTGAGAACTTTCTCTGCATCAGGAATGAAACTTGTAAAATTTTAAAATTGGCCAAAAGAAATTTCCACAAATCACAAATTATTCAAATTGAAGATGATTTTCAAAGACACAAAACAAGTGATTTCTATCAAACTTTTAAGCACCAACTGTCCAAATACGTCGCACCTACTCTTCACATCCTAGGATCTGATGGTAAACTTAATCTCAATAATAAAGACTGTGCTAAAGCCTTTGGAGAATATTTTGAAACCCTTTTGAACACGGACATACCTACTGATCAACACAACACAAATCATCAAGGGGCTAAAAAAAATAATAAGGCCTCTGGGGAGGATAGTATTGTGGCTGAATTATGGAAATATGCAGATAATGACTCCATCATTTGTCTCCAGAAAACCATTGAAGAAATATGGCATAGTGAAAAATTGCCGGAGGATTGGACTTACGCCATCATTCATCCTATACATAAGAATTAATTATAATTACAGTAATTATAGAGGTATTTCACTGGTATTGGTAACGTACAAAATATTTGCAAGGGCTCTTCTGAAGAGAGCAGAACCGATATTAGACCGTCAGTTAGGGGAATATCAAGCTGGTTTCAGGAAATCAAGATCCTGTCCTGAACAAATTCATACCATTAAGACCATAATTTCCTACTGTACGGTACGATCAAAATCTTATGTTGTGATTTTTGTGGACTTTCAAAAGGCTTATGATTGCATTCATAGAGACACAATAATTAACACCTTACGTGAGTTTGGCCTAGAAAATAAATCAATCAATTTGTTCAAAGCAAGCTTAGAAAACACCATTTCTAAGGTCAAATTTCGTGGTGAATTGTCCGAAGCCTTTGCAATCAAGACTGGCTGTAGACAAGGTGATCTGGGATCACCGATGCTGTTCAACTGTGTCTTGGAAAAAAATATAAGAGAATGGTTAACAATCTTACCAAATAATTATGGTATTCGAATTGGTTATAAAAAAGAAGACCTGAATATAAACTGTCTCGCTTTTGCAGATGACATTGCTTTGTTCGCTAATACAATGGAAGAGGCCACTGACCAACTTAATAAACTACAAACCATAGCTGCTAAAACTGGACTTAAAGTGGCCTTCCATAAAACTAATTTTATCACAAATGTCAAAGATGCCTCAAAATTCATCACGATTGAACTGCAAAAAATCAAAAAACTCTGAAAATTCAAATACCTAAGGGAATGGATTACCCCTAATAATTCAGAAATAGCTGCCATTGAGAGCAGATGTAACAAATTGGAAGGTGCCTTTCAAACCTGCAAAAACATTTACAAAAGGAAAAGCTTGTCCCGGAATGTCAAACTTTGTCATTATAACACAGTAATTAGGCCGTCAGCACTGTATGCCGCAGAATGCTTACAGATGACAAACAAAGGTCCATTGAGAAAATTAGAACTTAAGGATCGGAAAATTCGAAGGAAAATATTAGGACCTGTTAATGATAATGGTACTTACAGAAGAAGACATAACAATGAATTATTTGAACATATAGAAGATTTGGTGAGTGTGATGAGAAAAAGGAGAATGTCTTTCTTTGGACATTTGGAGCGGATGGAGCATCATCGACTTTCATATCGAATCCACTCATCAATATCTAAAAAAAATCCTATTGTAAATGGTCGATGCAAGTTAAAAAGGACCTAACAGAAGCTCGAATCAATCAAGCTCTGGTTTGGGATAGGAACCTGTTCAGAAAGGCGGTTAAATAAACCAGTAATCTACACCCTTTAACATCTGTGATGCCTCGCCCTCACTTAAAGTGGACGGAAGAAAGGAGAGCTGAATATTCGTCAAGAATGAAGATCTACTGGCAGACAAGAAAACAAGCATTACAGTGATCATATGAGTGAAGAACATCGTGGTCCATTCATGGCCGAAACGTCTTAAAAAAAACAGAAAATAACACGTATTTTATGCTACAAAAACATAAGCATTATACAAGAGCGTGCTATCTCCTAATTTGTCCCTAGGGGAGGCCAGGTGTGTGAACTTACCCTCGCAACGGGTTTGTTCAGGAGTTAGCAACCCCACCAGGTTCCTGAGCTGGGTGTGGTTTTCCCTTTATTCCAGGGATTGTGGTGCGGACTATCTCACTTGTCATGGCCCTGCTCTTTTCAAAGTTCCTCAACTCTCATTATTCGAGGGTTGGGAGCATTATTTTGCTTTCCCTGTCATTTATAATGTCGCTTTCTTCTTCTACAAGGTGTGCACATTAGCAGACTCAACGTTAGCTTTCCAGAATTGCATTAACTTTTACTTTTCACGGCTTAATGCACTAAATATGTTTACAGGGCGATGAAATTACGGCTAATGTTTAAGGTAGAGTCTTAATTATATATTTTTTAATACTCAAAGTAAAATGATTTTTTAGAATTTCCACTAACAGAGGAGCTTCGCTACTGCAAAATGCCAAACGATTTGTTTTTACTACTTCTCTCTACTTTTTGTGTACATTTAGAACATAGGGATTTGGAGTCTTTTTACTGATGATCCGCTCTTCAACTTTTCAATGATTCATGAGCTATGGATTGAAATCACCTGACTTAGATGGTACATTCCAAAGTCAGTGAAAGAATAGAAAACGGACCCTTCTCAGGTATTCCTCGGAATCCCTAATTCTGAAAGTTTCTAGACGCAAATCCCTATGAGAAAAGGTGTACGTCCACGGGGGAGAAAACATTACTAAGTAGGGTAACAAAAGATGCCAGCAGATGGTCAATAAAATGAATTCGTGAACTCTTTGGCAACGTACGGATACCACCACAGAGTGTGCAGAGTGAAGAACCATCACGAGCCGAACGAAACATGTGTATGTGATCTTTGTGAACGCCAATGTGATCGATACCACATTCAAAAACTATCCAAGTCAATAATCGAGACCTGCTTAGAACCATAAAGCTGAAACAAAGTGAAGTTTCTATATATTTATTTATTTAGCGATTGGCTGTACATATCAACATTAGTCAAAAAAAGATGTGTATTTACATTATTTACAGTTTCACTTTCAAGTTGTTAATAAAGTCTATCACAGCTGGGCCTGCTTCCACAAAGTCACTGAAGTTGCCACTGTAGGAATCCGTCGGGCAGTCATTCACTATATGCCGTATGGTCTGCCTGGGATCACCACAACTGCATTCTGGTGAAGATATATATCCCCATTTGTAGAGAAGATCTGCACATCTTCCATGGTTTGTTCTTATCCTGTTTAGCGTTGACCATGTTTTCCGGGGTAGATGGAAGCCACTTGGTGGTGTTGTGGAGTTTGTGGAAATGCAGCTGACTTGGAATGTTTTCCACCAATTCTTCTTTCCAGTTTTGCAGCAGGTTGAAGTTTTGGTTCACCAGGTGTCTCGCTGTCCGGATGGAGGGGTTTCGCGAGTGTAGACGTCTCACTTCAGCAGCAGTGATGTCCTGGTGTATTGGTAGCTGGTCGTTGGCATTTATCTTCTTATACTCCCGGAGTAAGGCATGTTTGCGTCTGGGTTCCGCTGGTAGAATATGACTCAGTGCTGGTAACCAAAATGTTGGTGTTGATTTTACTGTGCCAGATATCATTCTCATTGCCTGATTCAATTGGGCATCGACAAGTTTGGTATAACTGCTATTTAGCCACACTGGAGAACAATACTCAGCTGTTGAGAAGACCAGACTGAGGGCGGTGGTGCGTAAAGTGTCGGCTGACGAACCCCATGTAGTGCCACATAGTTTTTGAAGTATGTTGTTTCTAGACTTCAGTTTTTCTGCCGTTTTCTTCAGGTGTTTCTTGAAGGAGAGAGTTCTGTCTAAGATGACCCCCAGGTAATTGGATTCATTGCTGTGGGTCAAGCGATTTTTACCTAGGTACACTTCTAGTTCACGATTAGCTAGCTTATTGCATAAGTGGAAACATGTCACTGTAGTTTTGCTTGGGTTCGGCTTCAGCCTCCATTTTCGGAAGTATTCATCAAGAATGCGTAGATCAATAGTTAGGGTATGTTCTGTATTTTCGATTTGTCTCTCCTGGATAGCAATTGCCCAATCATCGGCGTATCCAAACTTTCTTGAACTGGTTGCAGGCATATCGGAGATGTAGAGGCTGAAGAGAAGTGGGGCCAAGACGGAGCCTTGAGGCAATCCATTGTCAAGTTTCTTCTCCTTACTGATGGTGTTTCCCAAAATTACTTGAAATCTGCGATTCATTAACATGTTATCCACAAGTCTGGCTATTCTTCCGCAAGGTATTGTGCGTAGGAGTTTGTAGATCATGCCATGTCTCCACACAGTGTCATAAGCAGATGTCTGATCAATGAATGCAACTGATGTCTTAAGTCCTTTCTGGAATCCGGCTTCTATGTGGGTGGTCAGTGATAATAAATAAAATATTTATTGCAGCTAATAGCCAAAGGAATGATACAGACAAAATGAAACATAATAAACTATTCATTACAACAGAAGGACGTCAGAGATTCAAGTCTATATGTACAGTACATCGCATGATATCTTTCGCAACATTTGCCGCAACGTTCACATACACAGTCTGCGTCTGGCTGGTGAAACTTCTTTAACTTGCACAGCTTATGGTGAAAGCCATGTATGGCAAAGCGTGTAACAGTATGTCTTAGTTCGTAGCCTCCCCGTTTCCAATCATTGCAGGTCATTGCGTCAGTGATGTAGAAATCCCACCATATGTCTCTCTTCTTCGATTTCAGGTTCTCCATGAGTTGCACGTATGCTGGTGTAGACGGTAGCGACAGTTGGAGGCGGAGCTCTTCCACATAATATAATTCACGTGTTAATTCATAGACTAGTCTTGAAGGCGTGTATTTTGAAACACACAGAACCTTCTTTAAGAAAGTCGCTTTTAGTTTCTCCAACTTTTCCAGGTGTTTCAATTTGAGATGTGTCCAGATATTCTCTAATCCATATGTTACAACGGGTGTAACCTTGAGCTGGAAGAGTTTCAAGGCTGTTTTGACGGAGAGTTTTCTCAACTGTCTGATATCATTTATGGCCCTCGTAGCCGCACGGATCCTATCGTTAACGTGAAGCGTAAAGACGTTGCCCGTTGTCTGAAGTGTCACGCCTAGATATTTAAAGTTAGAAACGCTCTCCAGGGGTTTTCTATGTGTGTGAAAAACTGCTGGTTTTCCCCCTTTGCGGAAAGTCATTGATACAGTCTTGTTTTCGTTTAGGCTGAGTTCATTCTCTTCCGCCCATTCCAACAGCAGATCAAATGCAGATTGTAGATCCTCTTGCGATCTCGAGGCCAGCACAATATCGTCAGCGTACATATAGAGAATTACTCTCTCCGAGACTACCTGTGCGATATCCGCCGTCGCGATTATGAACAGTAATGGGCTTAGAGGGTCCCCTTGCAATACACCGGTTGTTTGATCTATTGGGTTTGATGTTGTGATTCCGTCGCTTATCTCTATGTAATTTGAGGCCAGGATGCTTGTGATAAGCCGTTTTGTATAGCTGTTACTTCTCATTTGATTTCCTAGCTTCTCTATGATGATCTTCCTATTGACCATGTCGAAAGCTTTGGAGAAGTCTATAAATATGGCATATAGCTTTCCTTTTGGGACTGTCAGAGCTGTCTCAATATCATTTAGAAGGCATTGGATAGCCTGTGTTGTAGATCTTCCTTTTCTGAAACCAAATTGTTCCTCCGGGAGCTTAGGATCGATTTCTCTAATAAGGCGTTGGCATAAAAGTTTTGTTAGAATTTTGAATAACGCACATTCCAGTGCAATACCTCGGTAGGAGTTTGGGTCCTCGGTGCATCCCTTTCCTTTATACAGCAGTTTTACTGTGGACCTTCTCCAGCTATGCGGGATATTTCCTTGCCTGAGGCATTCATTCAGGAGAGATGTTATTGCTTCTTTTAGCACTGGGAGAGCAATTTTAAGGTGCTCGTTACATATATTGTCTGGTCCACAAGCTTTATTATTCTTCGAGCTGATAATAGCAGCCTCTACTTCCTCAGTTGTAAATATCTCTGTATCAATGTCCTCCTCAATCTCGGGGGTATCAGTTGGACGAGTGTCCTTATATTGCAGTGCATTGCTAAGGTGAGTCACCCATGTCTCCATAGGGATGCTTCTGCAGTATCTCGGTTGCCTTGGTCAGTGATAGTACTTGATCGACACAACTGCGATTTGGTCGAAATCCAGATTGTTCCATAGGCACTTGTTCAAGGATTAAAGAGCTTATCCTGTTGTAAAGAAGTCTTTCTAGTAGCTTGCACACTGCGCTGAGTAGTGCAATTGGCCTGTAGCTTTGAGGTAAATCTTTGGTTTGCCTGGTTTCAATATGGCGATAACCTTTGTTCTTTTAAGTGCAGGAGGTATGTTCCCAGTTTGCAGGATATCAGAAAAGAAGCGTGCAAGCCATACTGTTGCATATTTTCCACAATGGAGCAGGAATTCTGGGTGGATACCATCAAAGCCTGGAACTTTACCTGGTTTGACATCTTTTAGTGCCTTTGAAATGTCCTCTGATGTGAATGGACAAGATAATTCATTATCTTCTAAACCCTTTGCTTTTAAGACTTTAAGCTCTCGTTTAACCTTGTTGGTGTGATCTCTTTGCTTGGGTGCTTTTGATGTTGACACCATGTGTGAGGCTATAGTATCTGGACTGATGGTGCTGTTAACACGTACTATATATATCAAACTCGATGTTGGTTTGTTTGTCTGTCATTTATACAAATCTACACCGTTTCACCGATCTAATAACTTGACGGACATATTGTCACTAGGCAACAACGACTTACTTTGTATCATGATAGTCCAGTAACATTTGCTAAAGGACACATGGGAAAACTGACCGATCGACAATCAAGGATTGTATTGGACTGTAGTATTCTCTATGCTATCGTAAGCATAGTTAATACTAGCTGAAGTACCCATTCTTCGAACGGTCTTCGGTATTAATAACCAGATGTTACCAATTGATCTACTGTTGCAATGTTTAGAGGCTTGGAACCTGTTTGTTGGCAAAGAAAAATGATTAGCTAAAATGTGCTCTCAAACTAAATTTACCTAACGTGTTCTTCCTGGCGTGAAAATAAAATTGAAAACCTCGTAGACGAATCGCAATACACGTCACATACGAACTGACCCTAACCGTTGTGTCAAGTGCCCAACTTTTATAAATTATAAAGGCTTGTGGTGCATGAGTTTTCATTAGCCTCCAATGGCCCAAATTCCTAAAATCAGCAAAAAACTGTCTACTATTTCAAATCAGGAATTTTTGAAAATAATGTTGATGTTTGGAGATATAATAGACCTTCTGTACGACATATCGCACGTGTATGTCGTGTGAAAAAAATCTAGGGTACTCCTTGAACCCCTTAAGCGCATTGATGAATTTTACAGTTTTAGTTGGTTCCGTGATAACCTTATAGCCATTTGCAACCTTTCACTGAAATGTAATAAATGGAGTGGCATTACTTATTCCAGAAATAGATGGAAAGTTGGATGCCACCTCTTGAGATACTTTTGTCATGGTTAGTGGCTTGCATTCCTTCTTTAGTTCATTAAATGGAATTAGTTTTCTGGGAATATCTAAGAAACTGTAGGGTTTAGAGCCTTAAAATATAATTTTCGGGGACCCTTTACGGCTCTTGAGGGGCCCCGAGTTTTGTTTCTGACACCAAGGGTTTGAAAATGAGTTTGTCTCGTCGTTGTACGCCATAATAATGATAATAATTAAAGTAATAGTATTAATAATAATATAACAATATAGGGATATGGATATAATAGACCTTCCGTACGATACCCGCACGTGTAAATCGCGTAAAAAAATTCTAGAGTACCCCTTGACCCCTTAAGCGCATTGCATGTATTGATGAATATTTCAGCTTAATTTGGATCCGTTATAACCTTATTGTCGTTTGAAAACCATCACAGTAATATAATAAATGGAATTGCATTGCGTCTAACAGAAATAGATGGACCTCTGAGATTCAGTTGCCATTGTTACCGGCATGCATTCCTTCATTAATTTTTTAAGTGAAATTAGTTTTTTGGAAATATCTCGAAAAATGTTAGTTTTAGGGCCTTAAAATGTGGTTTTCGGGGTTCTTTTATGGCCCCCGAGTTTCGTTTCTTACATTGAGGGGCTGAAAATGAGCTTTGTCTCACCTTTCTACGCTTATTTCAGCTTGTATTTTAAGGGGGTAGGCCCCCAGTTATGAGAGGTACGGAGAAGAGTTACATCAATGATTAGTGTCGTGCCTCTGATGGATATCTGCATCATATTTTACATTAATCCACCCATCCGTTCTCGAGTTATAAGGACACAAAATATTGTCCACAAACAGACAGACAGACAAAAAAAAAAAAAAAATTGCGTGCATCCCTCACAAAACAGTCTGAAACGGGCAAATATGTCAAATTTCCGTGGAAATGCAGAAAAAAACAGACGAACATTCATTTTTAGCCTATTTTCAATTTTGAAAAAATAGGCTTACGAGATCACCTTTTGTCCGTGTGTGTGTGTGCGTGTGTGTGTGTGTGTGAGGTTGTGTGTGTGTCCCCCTAATAAAATCTAAACAGATGGAGCGATTTCAATGAAACTCGGTAATTTCATAGCACTATTCCCGGCGACCATGACCGTGCCCTTCAAATTTTGTTACGTCTCACCAATCCAACATGGCGGCTGTGCGAAATATTTCACTAGCATTCAATATCTCCGAAACTATTACCGATATCGCCCTGAAATTGTGTACGGTGATAAAGGGCACTACTAGAAGTTCACCTATGAGACTTTCAAAAACCTGGTGAATACAAAACCAACATGGCGGTCAAGCGAAATTGAGACTTTTAAATAGACATTTCTCGCGATTTAACTATCCAAACGTAATGAAACATGGTACAGCAAATGTTTATACACATTGTAATGCACTGGAGTCTAATTTATATCAATTGTTTACATAACCTCAAAATGGTGGCTGTGCGAAATATTTCACTGACATTCTATATCTCCGAAACTATTACAGATATCATCATGCAATTTTGTACGGTGATAAAGGGTACTGATACAAATTTACCTATGTATATTTCATAAACCTGTAAAGTACAATACGAACATGGCGACCAAGCGAATTTGAATTATTTTAATCTACTTTTCTTGTGATTTAACTCTCTGAGCGCAGTTAAATGTGGTACGGTAAATGATTTTGCAGATTGTAATGCACTGCCATCTAATTTAATTCAATTTTTTACATAACCTCAAGATGGCGGCTGTGCGAAATTTTAAAATTAAGTTTTTATTCTTGTGTCGTAATCATGTGATCGAAGTGAAAGTTTGAATAATGAACCTAGGCAATAATTGTCCTTGAATGGTACATAACTCTATGGCCTATACATATAACAATCCTAAATGGCGAGCGTCCGAAATATTTAGACTGTTCTCAATATCTATGAATCTTTTACAGCAACCAAACTGATTTTTTTATGTTCATAGAGACTATGAACATATGTTCACCTATAGGACTTTCAGTAACCTGGTGAGCACAAATCCAACATGGCGGCGACGCGAAGTGTAAATATTTAAATGGACGTTTCTCGCGAATTAACTATCCGAGTGCTGTGAAACGTTGCACGTTAAATGCTTATACAAATGTTGATCCACTGGCATCTAATTTATTTCAATTGTTTGCATAATCACAAGATGGCTGCTGTGCGTAATTTTAAAATCTCGTTTTTACTTCTTGTGTTCTAATCATGCGATTGAAGTTTGAATACCACACATACACAATAATCTTAATGTAATAGTACAAAAATAAAAATTCAACCTGGCGACAATCTGAAATATTTAGACGGTTCTCAATATCTACGAATCTGTTGCAGCAATTAAACTGAAATTTTGTATGTTGATAGAGACAATTAACATGAGCAGGATATATGAAAATAGGCTGTATAGTTCTTCACGGACCTATTTGTTATATAATAGAGAAGGGATATAATTGACCTTCCGTACCATACCCGCACGTGTAAATCGCGTGAAAAAATTCTAGAGTACCCCCTGACCCCTTAAGCGCATTGTAGGTATTGATGAATATTTCAGCTTATTTTGGATCCGTTATAACCTTATAGCCGTTTGCAAACCTTCACAGTAAAGTAATAAATGGAATTGCATTGCGTCATACAGAAATAGACGGACCTCTGAGATTCAGTTGCCATGGTTACCGGCATGCATTCTTTCATTAATTTATTAAGTGAAATTAGTTTTGTGGGAATATCTCAAAAACTATTGGTTTTAGGGCCTTAAAATGTGGTTTTCGGGGGCCCTAGGGCCCCCGAGTTTCGTTTCTCTCATTGAGGGGCTGAAAATGAGCTTTGTTTCACCCTTCTACGCCTATTTCAGCATGTATTTTAAGGGGGTAGGGCCCCTTTTATGAGAGGTATGGAGAAGAGTTACATCAATGATTGGTGTCATGCCTCTGAAGGATATCTGTATCAAATTTTACGTTGATCCACTCAGCCGTTCTCGAGTTATAAGGACACAAAAATTGTCCACAGACAAACAAACAAACAGACAGACAGACAGACAGACAAAAATTTTATTTTTGCGCGCAACCATCATAAAGCAGTCTGAAACGCGCAAATAGCCTATCGCAAATTTCCGTGGAAATTCAGAAAAAAACAGACAAACTTTCATTTTTATATATAGGCCTATAGAGATAGAGATTTCATTTGCGGGGCTTAGACATAATGGTCATGTTGCCCCGTGTACATGTGTGTGTGTGTAGAATTTATGTGATAACCTGCGTTATTGTGATTGTTGCACAAGCATGTGTATTAAATCTATATAAATAAAACTCAATGTTGGTTTTTCTGTCTGTTATTTATACAAATCTACACCGTTTCACCGATCTGAACCAAAATTTGTATACTTACCCTTTGGAACCCTACGAGTAACAATGTCTACTTTAAATTTCGAACAGACCCATCCATTCCCTGCATTTAGGCCCTTTAGCACAAATCCACACCGTTTCACCGATCTGAACCAAAATGTGTATACTTACCCTTTGTAACCCTGCGAGTAAGACTGTCTACATATTAATTTCGGACAGACCACTCCATTCCCTGCATTTAGGCCATTTTGCACAAATCTACACCGTTTCACCTATCTGAACCAAATTTTGTATACTTACTCTTTGGATCCCTGCGGGTAACACTGTCTACTTTAAATTTCGGACAGACCACTCCATTCCCTGCATTTAGACCCTTTGGCACAAATCTAAACCATTTCACCGATCTGAACCAAAATTTGTATATTTGCCCTTTGGAACTCTGCGAGTAACACTGTCTACATGAAATTTCGGACAGGCCACTCCATTCCCTGCATTTAGGCCTTTTGGCACACATCTAAACCGTTTCACCTAATTACAACGAATTTTACATATCGTTTGAAACCCTGCTGGTAACAATGTCTATTTGATATTTTGGACAACCCTCTCCATTCTCTATATTTAGAATAACAGACAAAATGATCTTGAGAAACACGTTTTAAGGCCCTAGAAACATTCATGTACGTAGTAGCATGACGAATAGAAGGACCTAGTGTGAGGACTCCGCCATTTTAGCACGGTAGTTTCTGGTCCCGCCGCTACAAGCACTGTAAGCGATTATGTCCAACACGTGCTGTGTTTCCGTCGAGCCGGGTCGTAGAAAGTGCGCGAGAAGTTACTGTGTGAGATATTTGTGTGAATTAAATTGAATTTTCTTTGCTTTCAGTTCTTAAATTCAGTTCATTGTGTCTTGTGTACATCAGCGTTTTGTGTTTTGTGTACTTCAAACATATTTCTTATGTGGCTTGGTTCATTTAATAGTTCAACATGCCTTATTGTTTTGTACCTGGCTGTAAGTCAGGGTATGGTCGAGTAGTTGACGATATACGATTTTTTTTCACCACCGAAGGATACAAATCAATTTGAAAAATGGGCCAGAGCTATTCCACGAAAGGATACGAAGTTAACGCGTAGTAGTAGAATTTGTCAAATTCATTTCTCTGATGATTTGATAGTAAAATCAGATAATTTTATAGTGAATGGTGAAGAAGTGAAAATCTCTCGTATGAGGTGGAAGTTACGTCCTGGAGCAGTGCCTCATATTTTCCCTAATTTACCGAAGTACCTGTCCAGTGAGAATAAGTCCCGTAAAGCTCCTAACAGGAAAAAGAATCTCGATACCACCAGAAAGAGAAGAAAGAAGATTGAAGATGGGAGTGAAGCAACGAATGAGGCATTAAGGGGTCAGTCTAATGTTGATAAGAATTTGGGTCATTCTAGTGTACTTACCGATGCTGAAAAGACTATAATATTGCTCAAAAGGCGCCTAAAGAATGCTAACCGTAATTTAATTCGCGTTAGATCCTGCCTCAACGCAGCAAAATCGAGAATTAATTTGCTGGAGAAGTAGGTTCGATATTCACAGGCATTTAATTACAAAGATAGCAAACACCTTAGCAAGAAGGAAAAGATGATAATAGACACTATGCTCAAGAAATGCCAGGTAAAATCTCCCAATGGTATGAGGTACAGCAATGAATTAATTTTAGAGAGTTTATTGTTGAGAATAAAATCACCGAAAGGATTTCGTCGTTGTCGGCGACATAATCTCTTGCCTCTGCCCTCAGAAAGTCACTTGAGAAAACTTTGTAAAGGACTTAAATGCCTTTATGGAGTTAATACGCATAGTATAAGTGCTATTTCAGACTATTTTAAGGAAGAAAAGAATGATAATTCACGTTACGGTGTTGTAATTTTCGATGAAGTGAAGCTAAGAGAAGAAATCCAGTTTAATAGTTTTTCTCATAAAGTAGATGGATTAGTTGATTTAGGTGAACACACACCTGACCTCCAAAAGAACATACTTGCAAATCACGCTCTAGTGTTTAGGTTCGTACCATTCATGCATAATTGGGTGCAGCCAGTTGCTGTTTATGCAAGCAGAAATGCTACTCCAGGGGACATTCTCGCAAAAAATTTAATACAGGTGATTTTGCAGTTAGAAGAGGCTGGGGTGAGGGTGGTTGGCTTTACTTGTGATGGTAGTCAGACAAATAAAAAGGCCTGGAGGTCGTTAGGAGTTAGTGGCAAGACAAGCTCTCTACAACCTCACATCCTTAATCCTGCAGATGTTACGAGAAAGATCTGGGCTTTCTCCGACTTCGTCCATGTATTGAAATGCATAAGAAACCACTTTCATGATAAAGTGGAACTTCACTATAATGACAAAGTTATTAATTTCAATTTTTATAGGGAACTGTTCAAATAAGATCTCTCAGGGTATGCTGGGCTTAGAGCATGCCCCAAGCTGACAGTTGCTCATTTAGACCCATCATCTTTCCAGAGAATGAACGCTAGGCTTGCATTCCAACTTTTCAGTGACATTGTTGCCAAAGGTATTAAATTTTATCGAGAAATGGGACTGGTAGGATTACAAGGTAGTGAGGACACTGAAACATTTGCCAGTGATATAAATGTTGTTGCTGATGCACTCAATGCATTCATTCCGTCTCAGGCTCTTCGTAAAGGTTCACCTTCTCATACAGCTATTGTTAATTTTCTTCAGACCATGAGATCTACCAATAACACCTTTGCCTCCAATAGAACCTTGGAATCACTAGTAGTAACCCTACAGAGTACTTTGGAGATGTGTGAATGGCTTTGGGAGAAAGGTTATAAGTATGTGTAGACAGGAAAGCTCACCCAAGATCCCTTGGAACGGCACTTCGGAATTATGCGGTCTTTCAGTTCAGATGATCATCCATCGACAATAGATTTCCTTCATTTGCATCTACTTCAATGTATATACGTCCCTATAAAACAGGCTTTAAATGTTGGTGGAAATTGTGAACCTAAACGGGAGCAGATCTTGACCTCGTATGTTAGTCAGATGCGTATATTAGCCCGGAATGTGGAAGTGCATAACAAGACAGCGAAGGAATCAGTGGAAACTTCCATTAAGGAAAAAATTGTGGTTCGAGATGCAGTAAATATCGAAGACTGGGATAGCTCTCTACCTGAATTTGACAGCGCAGTTCGAAACTCTTCGATTGATAAGTGTTTAGTGTACCATTTGGCTGGCTATGTTGTTAAGCACTCTTCTAAATTTATTAAGTGTTCGCCTTGTGCTCATTCTCTACGTGACAATAATCTAAATAAATTTTCAGTTCTTACCGAAATAAAGGACTACGGATCAATGAACAATGAAGTGTTTCTAACACGTCCTTCGAGAAGTGTATGTGACATTCGTTTCCAGGCCGAGAAAGTAATTACCGGAAAATTAAACTCAAAATCGATGTGGAGCGAAATATTTTTTGATTGCATCGATTCCATAGAAACAATTTCAGTTGATCCTTCAGGAGCTGGCTGTTGTCTTCAGCATGTCATGGATGTTATCCCCAGACTTGTTTATCATTATATAAAGTGCCGATTTTTCTTCAGAACGAAGGAAATCCGCCGAGATTTGCAATCTCGAACATCCGCCAAGTCTTCACGCAAGCTTTCGCAAGTCCAGTAGCCGACAAAATGAATTGGTAAGTAGAGTGTTACTTTAAATAGTTTATGAGTGCTTGTTTTAATATGCTGGGGATTATGCTTTTTTTTATCTGTGTCTGTATACTCCAGGAATCTGTGTTTTTCGTAACATGTAATGAATACCGTAGTTCTTATTTCCGTGAATTATATTTTCCATTGTGCCTTGCCGTGCTATTTTAATTGTAATCGCTAATTACTTTTTAAAAGAGTATTAGTTACAAAGTCATTCGTTTCCCTTAGCAGCATCCCTAAGACCAGCTGAGCTGACACCGGCAGCGTGGAACTTGCCCCCTCCAACGCTGCCTGGCGGGGCGCGCTTGAACTTGATGAGTCTTCTCACTTTCTCTTTCATTCGTCATGGTAGTAGTGTAACTGTAAGAATATTTTAACAAGTCTATTGTTGACTGACAAAGCGGGCTGCATCACGTCACCCCTACCAGTGTTCCGTAGCTGAATTGCGAAAATAGCTACATCTTGCGCTGCTTATAAATTGCAGTCACGGGATGTAATTAGTACAAAAAGATTTCTTAGGCCCCTGAAAACAGTTATCATCATGAATACATTATGCCTCTGTATAAGTGCGATGGTGTCGGTGCAGTATATTGAGGTGTAAATCAGCTGCAATAAGCGTTGGTGCTTTCAAATTTCATCATCTTCTTCCTAGCGTTTGTTCCGCTTTGGAGCAGAGTCCGCTACTTTACATGCCAATCTCCATTTCTGTCGGTCAAGGCCATCATGCGGACACAGATTAACTTGTCGCATGTCTTCACTAAGGCGATCAAGCCACCTCTTCTTAGGTCGCCCACGAGGTCGTTTACGATCCGGGTTGAGGCACAAGGCAGTTTTAGCCACTGATTGTTCGTGAATACGTAATATGTGGCCGTACCAGCGTAGACGAGCCTCCCGCATTTTATCCTGTATGGGCGCAACTCCCATCCTCCCTCGGACATCGCAATTCTTGATATGGTCAAGTCGCGTCAGACCAAGCACCGAACGAAGCATGCGCATCTCCATAACATGCAGGGCTTTCTCGTGTTTAACAGAGGCCGACCAGCATTCAGAACCGTAGAGGGCGACTGGGCGCACGGCGGTCTTGTTGATCTTAGCCTTAAGATCGGTGGGTATCTTGCGGTCAAAGAGGACTCCAGTTACCTTCCTCCATTTGAACCAACTGGCACTCACATGAGCTCGGGCATCAGGGAGGGTTTCACCATCTGAACGAGTCAAGGAGCCAAGATACCTGAATTGGTCCACCCTTTGAAGATCTTGACTACCTACAGGGATGGTGCCAGGCGTCAGTGACCCACACTCCATATACACGGTTTTCTGGACATTCAGCTTCAGTCCATTCTCAGCCAGCCTCGTATTCCACTCGTGCAATTTCTCTTCAAGAACGTTGCGTTCTTCTGCAGCCAATAATACATAATCAGCATACAGAAGCGTCCATGGATGTTGCGATTGGATATCTGATGTTATTGTATCCATGCATAGAATAAACAGAAGTGGTGACAGGGCTGATCCTTGATGGACTCCGACTTGAAAGGGGAAAGGAGATGTGATTCCCGCGGGACATCGCACAACACTACTGCACTTACGATACAAAAGTTGTGTCCAGCGGACGTATTCTTCAGGAACACAATGTGAACGGAGTGCATACCAAATCAGTTCATGTGGAACCCGATCAAATGCCTTCTCGAGATCTATAAAGCCGATATGAATATATCTATTCTTCTCACGGTATCTCTCAGTGAGGATCCGTGCTGCGTGAATAGCATCAGTTGCTCCACATCCTTTCACGAAGCCACACTGGTTGCTAGTGATCTGGACAATGTCACGCAGTCGACTGTCAAGGATTCGCTCAAAGATCTTCATCGTGTGGCAGAGGATGCGAATAGGTCTATAGGTGCCACATTCTCTGACATCGCCCTTGCCTTTCCAAATAGGCACCGTGGTACTCGTGGTCCAAATTTGAGGCACTACACCTTCTTCCAAAATCTGGTTGAACAGAGATGTCAGTAGTTCAATACCATGCTGACCAAGTAATTTCCACAGTTCGGCTGGAATGTCATCAAGACCTGCAGCCTTCCCGTTCTTCATCTTTCTGACTGCCTGTGCAACCTCTGCCATAGTTATTAGCGGTACTGGTCCAAGGACATTTACCGTACTGTGGATAGGTGGATGAGGGAACTCTTCGTTACTTATTACTGAGAAGTGTCTTTCCCAACGACTCAGAATAGCAGATGGGACTCGTAGAATTTGGTGGTCTTCATCTTTGATATGCATAACGTGACCAATGTCTTGTGAAGACCGATGACGTGCGTTTGCAAGCCGGGATATCTTGATGGCTCCTTCAGGTGAGCCCAGCTGGTTGTACACATCTGCATAATGTTGGGCCTTAGTTGCTGCAACAGCTCACTTTGCTGCAGACTTGAGGGTCTTATACTCCCGATGATCGCTGGTAAGACGCAAGGTCTGCCAAGTCTTGAATGCAAGCCGTTTCTTTTTGATCACGGTCTGCACATCCTCATTCCACCACCATACTTGTTTGTCAAGAAAACGCCTCCCAGGTTTCGATTTTCCCAACGTATCTGCTGCAACCGAGTGAAGGCAGTCGACTATTCTAGTCCAGTTGACGTCTATTGGTTGGCTTGGGTCGAATGTGAGCGATCCAAGGGCATTCACCAATTCGTTCCTATGGTCCGGTAGCTTCCACCACTTAATGCGTTCAGGTCCCGTTGTTCGAGGTCTTTTCGTGGGTACGGTGTCAAACTTGAGATCTAGTACAAGGAGGCGGTGTTGGGGAGCGATGTCATCTGACGGCATGACTTTGACATTTGTTACCAACTTGAAATCATTCCGCCTGAGAAGCCAGTAGTCGATTTGAGATGTTCGACCACCGCTGTAATAGGTGATCAGGTGAGTTGGCCGTTTCTTAAAATAGGTGTTGGCCACAACAAGATCATGTGCTTCTGCGCATTCAAGGATACGACATCCCTCTTGATTCCTGGTCCCGAAAACTCGCCCACCATGGCAATGAGGATAGCCATCTCTTTCTGACCCAACATGACCATTGAGATCTCCGCCAATGAACACATATTCATCCTCAAATTTACTTTCATTTATTCCGATCCTTATCCTTCAGCGCTATGTGGCGCTAAATGAAACTGTTGTTACCTCAGGAGTTTGGGACGGCCAAGTGCTCTGATTATTTTCCTACGGCGCTATGCGACAACAGACGACACTATTGGTCTCTACTTTTCTAACTGCCAATGAGATATAGGCCCTGGGCAGTGTCGTTTATTTCTCTTACTCCTCTTTCTAATCGTATTTTTCAATTCGTTTGTAAATTACATGTGTCAGTACTGTAGTTAGTAAATAGCCGTTTCCCTATTCATTATTATCATTATTATTACGGGAAAATATCCTGAATGTTACGTCCATTATACCGTACTATGTATCACCCCCACTACCACCACAAAAAGTTACATTTTTACATTTGTTTTTTTTCTGTTAGTTTAAGTATCATGTGCCAGTTCTGTAGTAGTATTCATTATCATCCATAAATCATATAAATACACCGGGTGAAGCCGGGCACTACTGCTAGTAAATGCATGTAGTGTAAATGTATTTGTATGCTTAATGCACAATTTGTGCGCGTTTTTTAATATAATAATATTAAAATACTGTGACTGGTTCTTTATTTGATTCTAATAATTTGCACACCCCTGTATGTTAGTTTAACGTCCCATTACCATAGTTACCATTGGGACAGATGACCTAGAGGTTTTACCACCAGCCGCACACTCAGTGTTAGGCAGGACATACCTCAGGCTTACTTTTCATATCGATACGAGGTCAGCCATTTTTCATCTGATCTCTTGTAAGCTTCCTTCCACCCTCGCTGTGTGAAGCCTTTGGCTCTAGGGGAACTTCGATGAGACTTAGTAACTTGTTTGTCAAGTTGGTGGACGTGATCATTGTCCTTGATCGACGATACTTATCGACAGAGAGGACTGAGTGAGAGCTACAGTGCCAAGCCGAGGAGTTTCTTGAGTTCCGCTGGACCAGTTTGAGAAAATATTTATGTCGATGGAAAGCTCTTGTAGATTGTAAAACATATCTCAGAGAGACAGTAAAAAAATCTATTTTTTATCCACATGCGTCATTTGTGGTTGTTGTGTTATGGCTTTTTGGAGAAGACTATGATTTGCAAAACTAATTTTTTGTAATTTATTTGGATATGCTGAAATACCACAGCACTTCCTTAGCTTTAGTTGTCTTGAAATATTATTTCTAAAATTTGAAGTCGTCTGAGTTGTGAAATAGAGTTTTGCTTCAGTTGAAGGTGGTTAACGTTCTACCCTAAGGTTTTTCTGTAGCCTTGTTTATGGTATTTGGGAAGCTAGCAAACTTCTCTCACTCAACCTCGGACAATTGGATACTGGGTAGATAGTAATATTCCTCAGAATGGTCTTCCGGTATCCAAGTAATAAATACGTTGTGAAGAAACGTGGAAAGCCTAATTATTTTCGGAGGATGCTGATTTTGTTATGGACAAACATTAACTTACCCTCCTCTATTTGTGTGATCGTCTTGGGGTCTACTGTAAGTCATTGTTCTGAAACGTTTGCTTGAATAGAAATGGTTTTGCCTCGTAAGTGGAAAGAACGAGTAATGGGCATTTTACACATCAGCCAACAGCGTTCAATTACCGTTAAGAATACAGTGGCTATTCGGTGACATACACAGTCAGCAGCGAGTAATGTATTCAACCTGATACTGTACAAATCTTAAATTAATTGATTGATCATTTAAGGGTTACATACATAAGACTAAAGCCCCATTGGATGTATATAGTCCAAAAGGATGGTATATTGACTTTCACGGCCCATGAATTAAAACTCAGCAATTTGTGTAGGTTTATGCAGTGTCTTGTGCGGGTTCTTGGTGTTTGCGCCCAGACCCCCACGAGTAGCGAACTGTGCACTACCTCCCTTCTCATGAAGCGCACGCGTCCCTCTTAACCGCGAGAGCTAAAAGCTCAAGCAGCCTTTCACCTCCACATAAAGGCTTTCAAAAAGATGGTATATTGGTTTTCACGGCCCGTGAATTAAAACTCAGCACTTTTTTTAGGCTCGCTTCATAATAATGGAGGTAGCGCGCAGTTCGTTACTCCTGTGGGGGTCCAGGCGCGAACACCAAGAGCCCGCTGATGAGCCAGCTTGGTGCTCTCAGGCGAAACCCCACACAAGACACGGCATAAGCCTACAACAATTGCCGAGTTTTACTTTTTATTACTGTTTTGGAAATCAGGTAAAAATTCCTAAGTTCAGATATCACTTCCCTTGTATATTTTTCATCGTAAGCCTGTGTAATTTGCATATAGGCCTATTAACCGACAGGCACTAACTATTACGTCCAAGCTGGTGAATAATCGATACTCCTTTATTGACTGTTCAATTTATTAAACCATATTAGAAAAAATCGGCAGTAAGAAAAATGACATGCCTTACAGTAGTCGCATATGATGTGTAACATGACACATGGCCGACAGTACCTCAAATTCTTACATTAAATAAGAATACAGCAAAAGTATGAAGATTTAATAAATCATAATTGTTTTCATCAAATATGTTATAATGAATATTTTCATAACAACGAACGACAACTTGAAGATGATTTATTGTAGGAATATCTGTACTGGGGCCTCCAAACCTTGAAGTAAGAGTAGGGTAGTAATGCCGATTCTAAGCCACCCCTTTTATTTGTACCCGACTGTACATGTTAAAATAATTAATATCTCTCGAACGCATGGTCCGATTTTGACAAATGAGGTGTCGTTGGACTCGAGCTGACGTCCTCTTTCCTATGGACCACTCGTTATATTTTTGATTTTTTTTGAATTTTTTGTTTTCGAAAATAGGCGATAGTTTGAAAACCAAACAGGATAGAACGTTGTGCCATGGCTCAAACGAATGGTCTTTATGACCTTTATTTTCTATAATAAAACTTTTTTACTTTTTATGTTTTTTTGAAAACACTCGAATTTTGAAAATCCTATATTTTGGAAACTAGGAACTCTACAAAAAAAATTGTTTGACGTAAATCAATGGTCCCTACCCCCTCTACCCCCAAAATAAATTTCACGTCTCTAGAATGAAAACCTGTAGTAGTGGGATGATGACAGCTGCTCCACTTAGGAAGTTGTGAGCCCCTGCGACCTTGGAATGGAAGGAGTCATGCTACGAGGGCGAGATTGGATTCGTTTTTTTCGTCTCGTTGCGCCCTTTACGGGAATGTCGGTGCCGAAAAGGTGAAATGCTGGAAACATGGGTTTTTCGGGGCAAAAACGTGATTTTAGACGTTTTGCTATATCTCGCGAACCAATCATGCTAGAGGCGTGTACGAGGGGTCCAAGGACTAGGGCTGACGTCCTCTTTGCTATGGACCCTGTATGATATATTTTTTGAAAATGTTTGTTTTTGAACGTAGGCAATAGTTTGAAAACGAAACCTGATAGAACGTTGTGCCATAGTTGAAACGAATGGCCTTTATTTTCTTAATATTTTTATAATAAAAAAATATTTTTTTACATTTTTTTGAAAACACTGAAATTTTGAAAATCCTATATTTTGGAAACTAGGAATTATACAAAAAAGTTTGTTTGACATTAATGATAGGTCCCTATCCCCTCTACCAAGAAAATAGATTTCAAGTCTCTAGGGCAAAAAAACTAGGCATGTTATTTTTTTTTATAAAGAGTGTAGACAGAGAGCCGGTAGCGCTTGGCGTGTGTTTCAACGAGGCTATGACTGACCATGGTGAATACAGGAAATGGCTATTTCGAGGGGGCGATGTATGGCCAAACGAGGGGTCGCTTTTCGATATTTTCTTATGACGAACCAATGAAGGTGAATATTTCGAAAAACCTTTATGGTGATCTTTAAAATAGGTTAGTAAACACTGACCAGTAACCAAATAAAATTCATAATGCTATGAGACGAATGAGACTAGCAGCCAGAATGAAAAAAACAGAATATCTGCTCGAGAGGCCTGCCAGAAGCTTGGCTGGCTGGGTGACAGGATGTGACATGTTATCGCGTTTCAGGAATGTGGCCAAAGCAGACAACAGGCCAATGGAAAAGTACAGTGACGTAGAGGTGAGTTGACGGTCGAACAATATCACAACGACGTCAGAGAAATAATGCAGTAATCGAGTATGACTCCTCCCCCTACCATTGCCATAGCCAATTGCAAGGCAAGAGCAATGTTAACAGCTATGGTAAGAGGGACACAGGGCGAGGGACTGGGCGAGGAGAGGAGGGCAGGGGGTATTAGAGTGTTGATCATGTTATGACACACAGTCAGTCATTACTGTTCTAAGCTTTGCAGTGTAAACAAAGGCTGCGTCGTCTGCGTATAAAAGTGATTGCATTCGTGTGCTCAACCGCAGTTGGTGACTATATTGGATACATTATATAAATTTGAGGTAAGTGCGAGATTAACACTGTTTATTTTATTTTAATGCTAATGAATGTTTAAATGATTATTGGTTTACCATTTGATTTATGGACTGTTTTTTTATTTTGTTTGTTTTAGATAACCTATAGACCTGTTGTTGTGGACAAGAGAGAGACAGAGAGAGGCACACCATTTCACAGAAACCTACAAGACAAGGCAGAAAAAACAAGTTTTTTACAAAACCCACGTAAGATTTTTTAAAAATTATATATATAACCTGTTCGATTTGATTTTATTTATTTTTGTTTATGATAAATGCTATTTGGAATGGATATACTCATGGTAGTTTATTTTATTTCTTTTTAGTGTGTGTTGGAAAACGCTTGACCACTGCTGAAAAAACCGAGAACGTGTGTGTTTGGAGCTATTGCTTACTAGGCAGTCTACGGCTGAAAACTGTGGTGAGATTGTTTCTTTTATAAAAACCATGTCTTTTTCCACTGCTACTGATACATTAACTTGGGAGCCTCTCGAGTCTTGTTTCAAGTCACGCGTTTGCTCTGGCTACGTGGTCAATGTTAGGGAGAGTTTAATCCCAAGAGAATTTGTGGAATCATGTTTCGAAATTTTTAAAGAACAAATTTGTACAGCGCAAAGGTTGCATACGGCTTTAAAGGTCAATACACAACTCGCGTGCGATTTCATCTATAATAACAAGGACGGTGAGCATAAAAAAAACATTTTATATTGGCAGTAAAATGCAAGAGCTTTTGATAGCCGATAATCTGAACGAGTGGTATCAATCCAACGTGATAAATGCCTTGCTATCAAAATTTGATAAACTGCAACAAGGACCCAGTGGTTTAGCGTTAAACAAAATTCATCATCTGCAAATCAACATTTGTCAATTCAACCCGTTGAATGCTGGGTCTAGCTTTATTGAAACACCACTAGCAATAGCTCTGAAAAAGGCAGTGGTAAATATTGAGAACCATGACAATGATTGCTTTCTGTGGGCTGTGGCTGCGTATTTGCAGCCAGTACAACAGCATTGTTACAGACCAGGACAGTACAAGGCCAAGTTTGATGAATTGAAACAAACTTTAAATTTAACTCGAGTGTCGTTCCCTATGGACTTAACCGAAATCCATAGGTTTGAACAAGACAACCATGACTTTTCGTTCATGGTGTATGGTCTTGATGGTGATGAGATTGTGGGTCCTCTTTATGCTACAAAAGAACCGAAACGACCCAACATTCATCTTTTATATTTATCTGTAGGAGAGGTGAATCACTATTGCCTGATTAAAAGCTTGAGTAGATTGCTAAGCGGTCAAGCATCGAAAGATCTAAATAAGAAACATATTTGTGACCGTTGCTTGCAATATTTTAAAACCCCTACGCTTTTGGAACGTCATAGGGTAGATTGCGTTTCTCAGGAAGCGGTGAGACTGATATTGCCACAAGGGGACAAGGCTGTGTTGAAATTTAACAACATTCACAAGCGTGACACTGTCCCCTATGTGGTGTATGCAGATTTCGAAGCACTCACTACACCCATGGTGGGATGTGAACCAGATCCCACCATCAGCTCAACCACACCCATTCAAAAACATGAACCTTTTGCCATAGAATTTAATGTGGTGTGTGCCTATGACCCCACGCAATCCGTTTACAAATACCGTCAGGGGCCAGATTGTGCCAAATGGTTCTTGGATGAACTTGTCAAGTTGGCTCATGATGTACAGGAATTACTGGACCCACCAGTACCCATGAGCCTATCTCCAGAACAGCAGCAGCAGTATGAGCATGCCTCGACATGCCATATTTGCGAAAAGCCTATTCTAAGTGGAGAGGAAAAAGTCAGAGACCACTCGCACTTTACGGGAGAGTTTCGTGGAGCTGCGCATAGTAAATGTAACTTGAAATTTCCAGCTCCTCGTTTCATCAGTGTCTTTTTCCACAATCTGGCAAATTATGACATTCAGCTTTTGATTCGTGAATTGGGTCATGTCAACAAGGGCTCGTTTACCATTATTCCTCAAAACCATGAGCGTTTTACAGCCCTGACATGGAGGTTGGGCGACTTTAGCATTCGATTTTTGGATTCCTTTAAATTTATGGCATCCTCGCTAGACAGCCTTGTGAATGGCTTGATTGAGGAGGAATTAAACAAGATGTTCGGGAAAGAACATATAGCCTACTTTCTCCTAAATGTATGGGTATAATTATAACTCTCTGTCCTTATCATCTCCTAATTTCTTCCTATTTGAAGTGCAAATTGGCACACAGGATTTGAACAGTGGCGTTCAAACCATAGTTTATAATTTACCCCAGCATTTTGCAATTTCATCAGCAAACACTCCAAACACCGACTACTTACAATAATTGAAACTTCGTTGCTCTAATAAGGCCCATCTAGAATGCGCAATCGGCAGTCCGTAGTTGATAGTCCTCGGTCGGCAGTCGCGATCGACTCCGTGTATACTATAGGCACCATACACAACATGAAGTTGCAGTTGGTAGCTGGCAGTTGGCAGTCGCGAATTTTATCCTTGACTGCCAACTACCCGACTGCAGCAATGTAATAGCCAATCAGAGCAGATCAGAAACTGACGTCACGTTGTTGTTCTGTGTCGTATACGAATGATACAGGACTAAGTGAAGTAACTTCGCAACCCGATAATTTATAGGCTAATCTTAAATACACGGTATAACAAAATAATCCATCTCCAAATCATCCATATTGCAAGTTTTGAGGTTATCAACAACGCCTCTGTGCACAGGGAATAAACGAATGTTACTGTATTATTACTCCTAGCAGTCGTTAAGACTGGGTTCACTAACTGGCCGGTATAGAGCGCTGCTCGAATCTATAGTTTCTGCATAGTACAACTGAAGGCTGGTAGATGTCACTCCGGTGGAGAATGTCGTTTTTTTAAATATATAATTTCCATTGCAAAAAGCACCATATAACGCTTTATTTTATAACGTCTCAGTACTCAAGAAACAATGAATATAAAAAAATCAAGCAAAAAGTTCTACTCAGATAGGATTTGAACCCCGGCCAGCCACATGAGAGACGGGAGCTCTAACCACACAGCCAATCGTACACTCATAACTCACGCGTTATCGATCAAATACATATAACGTACTGTATTAGCAAATAATCACTTGGACTGAAGATTTCTTCACTGGAGTGTATTTCAAACCGAGTTCATTTCATATTATGTTCATATAATTTTTATCAGTAGGTTATATTGCATGCAACATACTGAAATTAGTAAAATGTAGGTCAGAACGAGAGATCAGCTGCCATCTTGTCAAATAGCCGAGACGATTCAGATTTTTAAAGTCACTTCTAGATTATAATATTACAATATAAACTTTTAATTTCGAACGAACCACGTCGCTTAGAACAGATTAAACGATTCTTGGTTCGATGTGCACAAGGAATAAACAAATGTTACTGTATTATTACTCCTAGCAGTCGTTAAGACTGAGCTCACTAACTGGCCGGTATAGAGCGCTGCTCGAATCTATAGTTTCTGCATAGTACAACTGAAGACTGGTAGATATCACTCCAGTGGAGAATGTCGTTTTTTTTAAATATATAATTACCATTGCAAAACGCACCATATAACGCTTTATTTTATAACGTCTCAGTACTCAAGAAACAATAAATATTAAAAAAATGAAGCAAAAAAGTTCTACTCTGATAGGATTTGAACCCCGGCCAGCCACGTGAGAGACGGGAGCTCTAACCACACAGCCAATCGTACACTCATAACTCACGCGTTATCGATTAAATACATATAACGTACTGTATTAGCAAATAATCACTTGGACTGAAGATTTCTTCACTGGAGTATATTTCAAACCGAGTTCATTTCATATTAAGTTCATATAATTTTTATCAGTAGGTTATATTGCATGCATCATACTGAAATTAGTAAAATATAGGTCAGAACGAGAGATCAGCTGCCATCTTGTCAAATAGCCGAGACGATTCAGATTTTTAAAGTCACTTCTAGATTATAATATTACAATATAAACTTTTAATTTCGAACGAACCACGTCGCTTAGAACAGATTAAACGATTCTTGGTTCGATGTGCACAAGGAATAAACGAATGTTACTGTATTATTACTCCTAGCAGTCGTTAAGACTGGGCTCACTAACTGGCCGGTATAGAGCGCTGCTCGAATCTATAGTTTCTGCATAGTACAACTGAAGGCTGGTAGATATCACTCCGGTGGAGAATTTCGTTTTTTTTAATATATAATTACCATTGCAAAACGCACCATATAACGCTTTATTTTATAACGTCTCAGTACTCAAGAAACAATAAATATTAAAAAAATGAAGCAAAAAAGTTCTACTCTGATAGGATTTGAACCCCGGCCGGCCACGTGAGAGACGGGAGCTCTAACCACACAGCCAATCGTACACTCATAACTCACGCGTTATCGATTAAATACATATAACGTACTGTATTAGCAAATAATCACTTGGACTGAAGATTTCTTCACTGGAGTATATTTCAAACCGAGTTCATTTCATATTAAGTTCATATAATTTTTATCAGTAGGTTATATTGCATGCATCATACTGAAATTAGTAAAATATAGGTCAGAACGAGAGATCAGCTGCCATCTTGTCAAATAGCCGAGACGATTCAGATTTTTAAAGTCACTTCTAGATTATAATATTACAATATAAACTTTTAATTTCGAACGAACCACGTCGCTTAGAACAGATTAAACGATTCTTGGTTCGATAATCGGAACTGGTGGGTCCCATGTTATGGATTATAAATTTTGCATAATTCACACGGCCGCCATCCTGAAATAGTACGTTTGATGACCTTGTAGTTTGGGCACAAGACGCGTCCCATATGAAGGTAGGTTGTTACCACATTTGGTAAAGATCCGATGATTAGTTTGGTCGTAATGCATTATTAAATTTTGACCATTCGATGGGCCGCCATTACCTTTTGGTAAAGATGGCGGCAATGTAAAACATGACACTGAGGTGCCCTTTGCCAGTGCTACCTCTGTACCAAATTTCGTTCAATTCGGTTTAACCGTGTTCGAATTGATAGGGGGGACAGACATTCAGAGTACACACTCACACACACACACACACACACACACACACAGACTCACACACATATACACACACAGACAGACACACTTTTTTTCGCCCTGTAGTGATCTCATAAGTCTACTTTCATTTTTTGCAAAAATCGAAAGTAGGGTAAAAATACTAGAATGCATTTTAATGATCCTGAGCAATTTCAATTGTGCATTCGGAAAGGTATATTCCCGTATGATTTCTGCAACAGCTGGGACGTGTTAAAGCAAAGAAAACTCCCACCACAAGAGAAATTTTACTCGAAACTAACACGCAGTACCGTTTCCGATGAAGACTATGCACATGCATGTCAAGTTTGGCGATGTGTTTGGCATGAAGACGCTAAGTGAATATGCTTTGCATTACCTAAAACTGGATGTATTGCTGCTCACTGATGTGTTTGAAAAATTCCGTAGCTTGTGTCAACACATTTACGGTCTTGACCCGGCTCACTATTATACGAGTCCTGGACTCGCGTTTGATGCCGCTTTGAAATACACTCAAGTGGAATTGGATTTACTCACTGACGTAGACATGATTCTATTTTTTGAAAAGGGCATTCGTGGCGGCTTTGTGTCACTTAACCAACGCCATGCCGAAGCGAACTATGTCTATATGCCAGATTATTCAACAGACAAACCAGAATCGTACTTAATGTACAATGACGTGAATAATTTGTACGGTTACGCCATGAGTCAGCCTTTGCTCTATGGGAAGTTTGCATGGCTGACAGACAAACAAGTGTCAGAATTTGATGTGAACATGGCTAGCCAAGAAACAGGCCGTGGATATGTGGTAGAAGTGGATATTGAATATCCATCATCCTTGTATGATGAACATGCCGATTTCCCATTCTGCCTTGAGCAAATGGTTCCCCCTGAAAGTAAAGTGAAAATTGAAAAACTCATGGGCACACTTTACAACAAAAATCGGTATGTGCTACATATCCAAATGTTGGTGCAATGCCTCGCCCAAGGCTTGGTGTTGAAAAAAATCCACAGGGGTATTTCTTTTGCTCAAAAAGCATGGCTTGAGCCATACATGCGACTCAACACAGAGCACCGACAAATGGCAACACAGCAGTTTTTTTTTAATTAATGAACAACTGCATCAATGGCAAGTCTATGAAGAATGTCCGCAAATACCGTGACATTAAATTGGTATATGTCTGGGAGGGGCAGTGGGGTGCCCGGCGGTACATTGCCAAGCCAAATTTCAAATCGATCAAAATTATCGATGAGGATTTGGCTACTATTGAAATGAGTAAGACCAGCGTGACCATGAATAAGCCCATTTACTTGGGTCAAGTCATTTTAGACTTTTTTAAATCGGTCATGTATCGATTTCACTATGAGTTTGCCAAACGCCATTTTGAGAACGTCTCCCTTTTGTATATGGATACGGACTCATTCATTTACCACATTCGCCACTGCAACCCCTATGACGTCATGAGACAGCATAGTGACTGGTTCGACACCTCTTGCTATAGCGCTGACAACATGTTTCAGCTACCCATAAAAACAAGAAGAAAATGGGCGTTTTAAAAGATGAATGCGGTGATTCCATTATGACGGAATTCGTAGGTTTGGCCTCAAAAATGTATGCTTACCGCACACTAGACTGTAAGGAAGCCAGAAGAGCTAAAGGTTTTAGGTAGGGCAGTGGTAAAATCGCTACGTGTTGATGACTATCTAGCGGTTTTACGCACTGGCAAAGCTATGTTTCATACACAGCGCAGGATACAATCCAGCAACCATCATTTGTATCTTGTGGAACAGAGAAAACGCACCCTCGCCTCCATGGATAACAAGCGTGTGTGGGATGATGACCTGCTCACCAGCCTGCCCTGGGATGAGGAGGAGGAAGTGTGATTTCACTGTTTAATCGTTTATGGGACATAGCTTTATGTAACTTGTAGATTTAGTATTTTGTAAATATTGTTTTTTGACATTGTAAATAGTAGATTTTGTAAATAGTGGCAACCCAGTTGGACCTTTTGCTCTTAAAAAAGTTGTGTGCAACCTTATTTTTTTAAAACAATTGACTGGTAAATAGTTTGATTCTTTTAAAGCTGTACAAAGTTGTAGTTTTTTTTGTAAATATGAAATAAGTAAGATTTTTAGTAACTTTAATAACTAGTATTTAATTATCTTTCATAATGTAAATGATAAACTAAAAAAGTTCTTTTGGGATGAGTGTGCATGTCGAGAATGTGCTTTTGGGAATAAATAAAGTGGTTGTGTTTGTTCCCAAAGACAGGTGTGAATGTATGAGTGGAGAGAGAAAGCTGATGTGTATGGTTGACCAGAGCAAACACGGTGAGGTAGGGTGGGTAGGTGGGGAGGGGGTAAATGGTCACTTATATACTCATTTTGTTTTCAATAGTTTCGTTTTTTTAAATTGAAATGGGGCAGTCAAAAGACATTATTTTTGTAAAAACAGTCTTACCTGCAGTAGACCTCGACGTTTCTCCAAACACCCATAAACTCACTGCAGCATCGTCATGGTCATGCACTTGCATCAACATCATTGTCAAATCTCAACTTTCGACATACACCAAATGGAAAAATGTGAAAACAGCAAAATGGAAAATCCATGTTTCCATATCACAAAAAAAAACGCAAAACTTAAAACGGACATTTTTAAAAACTGGAAATGGCCATGTGTGAAATATGAAAATTCAAAAACTTCAAACGGACATTGTTTAAAATGTGTTATCAACAAACTGGAAAAATCCATGTCATCAAAAACACAAAACTGGAAACGAACTTTTTTTAAATCTGTAAATTGCAAAATGACAAATGGCAGTGTGTGAATTCATCATGTGTGAATTCATCATGTGTGAAATGTGTAAAATGAAACATAAGCCATCAACGTCACGATTTCTTAAAATTAAAAATAACACAACTTCGTGCTCTGGTAAACCTTTGTTTTTATTTCATAGTCATAGTGAATTGACAAAAGAAAAATAGAATACAAACACATCCCAATTCCTCACTCCTCAATGTTTATGTCCATGCATCATCAACTTTCCTTTCATAGCACTCATGACAATCAGGGCTGCCATCCTTCCACCCACTGAGGCATCACTGGATGTGAAACGTTGCTTAGCTTTCTTCAATAACAATTTATCGGCCACATGTCTTAAACCAGAATGACTATGGCGATAAGAAAGGTCATGTTCCTTGCATGCTTGATCCAAAAGATTAATGGGTACATCACCACGTTGTAAACGTTTTTCGAGACGAGTTCCAGGGCCGCAAAAACGATAACCTGAAAGATGGATTTCAAAAGGTAAGTATTGAATCACTTTGTCAATGACGCCATTGCCAGTACAGGTCTGGCATATCCTTTTCCATCGATGGTAAAACGGTTTGGTCTTCCTCCTCCTCTGTGGACGATGTTTGTGTTTGTTGTTGTTGTTGTTGCTTTTTCTCGCCGTGACACCCGTGGAATGATTCAACAAAGTCTTTACATGGACTTTTATGACCGTGATACAGTTTCACTAGCTGGCAAGTCGCACACTGACGCATAGACGGTATTTTTGCCATGGCCACTTGCTTATGGTGATCGTAATCCGTACAGGGTTGCAATTCACTCAACACAGGGTCTTGAGTCCATGATTTTGGTACATGTTGCCAGATTTCTTTCACTGCATTGGTGGCCACATAATAAATGAACGACTTGGGGAGCGCCAAGAGTTCCTCTTTGGTAAAACTGTCTAGTTTCTTTTTGCACACAAAGAACTTGCCGATGGCTTTGTCCGTAGCATTCCCTTTCTCCATGGTATCACGTGCTGTAGATGTTTACACGTCGCTTGTAGAAATCTCACTGGTGTCATTCACAGGTAAATCTTGAGTTATAATTTTGTTCTACAACTCCCAGCAGGCATGGGTGGTTAACCAATGAAAGAGATGCCACGCATGCGATAGGGCTGTCTGGGTAATGTTGCCACAGGAACAAGTATCCATGAGCGTTTGCAGGGAGGGGCAGCCCAACTCCATGAGGTCAATACATTGGCAGTAAGACGCCAAAAATGGTTGCAACCATTGACGTTTTTCATTACCTTTCACAAATACCACATTGGCCGAGGACAAATGTGCTTTCATGACCACGTCCAAATATTTATAGGAAATGGTTCCCTGATTCCAGTCTAGTTGCCTATGATTTTCAATCCACTGGGTTTGTTTACGGTCTTTTTGACACAACAAATCAAAAGCATGGGGTGGTTTAAATAGCAAATGCGTAGCTTGCGATATCCAAAACGTGGTACAATCGATCATGGTCACTTGTTTAAATATAAATTTATTGTCACCAATTTTAAACCCTTGACAATCCACAATGAGTGTGCGCAACATGTTGACGCTTGCCTGGACCAAGTTCAACTGACGACTGACTGACGATCAGGTGTGATAATGGCATGGGCTTACCTGCCATGCTAGTTTCAAATTGAGGTTAGGGTAGGACAGTGGGACATGCAAAAATAAGAATTTAAGAATTACATCATTTTATTATCATAACACGTCTTACAGGCTTTTGTCATTTTAGGATAAGGACGATACCAACTGATACAACAATATAGTCTCTTGTGTTTGTAACGTCCATAACACCGATGATGTCCCAATGTCTCTAAACTAGGCGTTTTTGATGGTGAGCTGCTCACCGAAGCACCATGGATACCATACGGTCCACATGTATCGTAACTTGTTTTTTTTTCATTACCCAGGGACACAAGTGAGGGATAGCTTGAATGACCGGGTATATTACCCACTTCCATTCTGCACAGGTAGGGGCAGGTGGGTGACCAGCGCTGATGTTCCTGCATGGGTTCATCGCCCTCCTGCCATTGGTCTATGATGATGGGACAAAAGGCACATTTCATTTCATCTCTTGTTTTTAAATAGTAGAATCCAGCGGCCGCCAAGGCTTGAGGGTTTATGAAAGGCACCGGCCACGTGGCAAAAGTCTTGAAACGTTGTTCCTCAGAGTTTAAATTCATGGATGTAACGTCTCTTGAGGCTTTAAAGCAAGACATGACTGAGCGGCTTGACGTGGGTTGAGCTGTTATTTATACACTCGTCACTTGGTTGGACAGTGGATAATAGTTGACTTGTTTGTGATGAATAATCAAACAGTAGGCAGTGGTATTGGCTGGTACATTGTCATGCGTTTCAAAATCCCGTCGAATGTCAATATTGGATGGCTTGACAGGCTCTTCCAGGTAAGAACAGTCAAAGACAATCAGTGGCGCTCTTGCCTTAAACGCTTGGGGTAGTAGCATGGGGCCGTTATCTTTTTGATAATACGACCATCGAAATTTAGAAAACAAGTCGTACAGGGGACCAAACTTATTTTTTGAAAAATCCAAATCCAGTCCTTCATAGGGAAACACAGCTCCGTTGAGGAAAAGACGTGCATTTCTCAATTGCAGGTGATCAAATTGCGTGGCATCTTTGGTTTGTTGATACTTGCGATTCGTTTGAAAACCCACGATCAGGTAGAGAGGTCTCTCTGTATAGCGAGCTGTTTTTACTGACCAACTGTGTGTGTTGGGGGTGGGCAATAGCGGATACTCATGGAGCGCCAAGCTTCTAAATTCCATGGGTAGAGTCATATCTCTCTTTACCATTTTGAGTATGTCCAGTTTTTTGCTATCGTCAAGGGTTACATGAGGCACTTTCCATAGCAAACGGTGTAGTTGAATTTTTGAATCGATGGGGGCATTGTAGGCTCCCTTGAGTGCATTATTATCACTCCTGTCTCTCACTAGGTAAAGCACTTGCCTTGCGTTGACCACAATGCGTTGGTGATCTTCGGCAAAGCCTAAAATCAGTTTAAGAGGTAAATATCCAGTAAAGGTCCCATCGGTGTGTACCATCCAGTCATTGGTCGAGTCAGGACACCAACCTGCCATGCAAAGTGTTTTACCTTCTTCCTCACTATAAGAGGGGTATAGTTTCATGACACTGGAAATGCCCACATTTCGAGTGCTATCCACCACGATATCGTTAATGACATACCGCACTTCAGAAAACAGAAAGGCCAAACCATGGTTGGCCAACTTGGATGTGGTGGGTGTAGAGCCATCGGCTTTGGTGCGCCGACCTTCAATCTGAATGACACTCATTCCATCATTTCATTTCTTTGGAGGAGCTATATAATATGTTGTAGTACGGTACAACCAATGCGCCGTAGTAAAGACAGGAGAATATTTCCTTTTATATATTTCTTCACATATATCTCAAACAATTTATAATAGCACAATTCATAACCTTCATCTATTCCTTTACAAAGTCTTCCTGCCACTTTCTCTCACACCTTTGGAATCCACACAGCAGACACTCCCGCTCGACAAGTTCCAGCAACCCTCACTCAAGCTCTACAACGCCACGCTGGCCAATGGCATGTCCTCCTAACATAACAACTCTAGTTCAATCTCACGCCACCTCCTAAGAACACTAAACATACCATAGACAGACGTATCACAGCCTACAGGATTTCAGGAATCGGGCCTCCAAACCTTGACAGTACCTCGAGTGCTTACATTAAATAAGAATACAGCAAAAGTATGAAGATTTAGTAAATCTTAATTTTATTGTTTTCAGCAAATATGATATAATTAATATGTTCACACCAAAGAACGACAACTTGAATATGATTTATTATAAGAATATCTGTAATGGGGCCTCCAAACCTTGAAGTAAACCGTAAGCGATATACATTCCACATGGCCGATATCAAGCGGCTTCGGTGGCGTAGTCGCTAGCATACTGAGCTTCTATGCCCAATATCGCGGGTTCAAATCCGGCCGAAGTCGTCGGATTTTTAAGAGCGTAAAAATCCCTCAGTATGCCTTCCTTCGGAGCGGAAGTAAAGCCGGTGGTCTCATATCATAGATTTATGGCATGTTAAAGAACCTTCCACTAATTACACCTGTGTGAAGCTAAATTGTATAGGTTAAGAATGTAAACAACGCTCTTAGTTTCCTACGTTCGTTGCCAAGAGCCGACTGCGGTGACGTCTGGTAGCTAAGTTCTGAACTAGTAGTAGTTGACGGTGGCATTTGGCAGCAAAAGTAGGAAATACTTGAAAATTGATCGTCTGCAGTCCTTACTTGAATTAAAACAGATACACACGCTAATACAGCCATCACAATTAACACCGATTATCAGACAGATTCTACACACACCCAAAGTACACGGGGCTAAATGACCGCGTTGTCGCAACCCCTAAACTTAAGAACCAACCCACCAACCAATATGGCCGATAGTACGTCGTGGTACCAATCTCCGCCACCACGCGCTCATTGTTTCCGTCCCATCCATTTCCGTTTCATTTTTCAAAATCACCACCACAAAAAAATAAACAGATACCGAGTGGAAAGGTGTTACACATCAAAAAGTATGTCATTTGCCGGTTAATTCCCAAAAAGTTAAATAGTTGTTCGACTGCGTCACTTCCATGGGGCCGAAGCTTTCTCCTTGTATTGTTAGTACTGAAGCGGGTTGCTAGCCATTCATGCACACAACTCCATTATTGTTCATCTAACGTTTCAGGGACCAACCAGTGAATTGTCTTGGCTTCAGGAAATCATTGTTGGTACGTCAGAGAGTGTATTCAGCAAGACCTCGGCCCATTGTGCCTGCTGTCCTCGTCACAAACACACGCTCGGAGCACTGTTTAACTCGATTAGTTCTCCCCGACGAGGTATTAACCAGACGTTATCAATCATATTAATGCCCGAGGGTGTCGATGACTATTAGAGGTGATCGTGTAACCTGTCGCGTCCAAACCAATAACACCTGAGTACATGTGTCCCCTTCATCCAATTGAATAACATTCAAACTACATTCATCATCTGGCCTTACAGGATGGAGTCGCGTCGTATATCTAAATTCAAACTACAGTACTTTTGATTCCTATTTACATTTATAGCGAAAGAAGGTAAAATAATGAGTACAAGTAGTTCCGTGAAGAATTATACAGCCTATTTTCATATATCCTACTTATGTTAATTGCCTCTATCAACATACAAAATTTCAGTTTGACTGCTGTAATAGATTCGTAGATACCGAGAACCGACTAAATATTGCGGATGGTGGCCATGTTGGATATTTATATATGTAGGTCTTAGAGTTATGTACTGTTACATGAAGAGTATTGTGTACGTAACTTCAATAGCATGATTAGGACACAAGAAGTAAAAACGAGATTTAAAAATTTCGCACAGCTGCCATCTTGTGGTTATGGAAACAATTGAAAAAAATTAGGTGCCAGTGGATTAACATTTTTATAATGATTTACTGTACCAAGTGTCACTGCACTCGGATGGTTAAATTCCGAGAAACGACCATGTGTATATTAATAATTCGCGTCGCCGCCATGTTGTATTTATGATCACCAGGTTATTGAAAGTCCTATAGATGAACTTATGTTCATAGCCCCTATAAACATACAAAAATTCAGTTTGATTGCTGTAATAGATTCGTAGATATTGAGATCCATCTAAATATTTGGATGGTCGCCAAGTTGGATTGTTATATGTATAGGCCATCGAGTCATGTACCATTAAAGGAAAATTATTGCGTAGGTTCATTATTCAAACTTTCACTTTGATCGCATGATTACGAGACAAGAAATAAAAACTTAATTTTAAATTTCGCACAGCCACCAACTTGAGGTGATGTAAACAATTGAACTAAATTATATACCAGTGCATTACAATGTGTATAGACATTTGCTGTACCAAGCTTCATTGCGTTTGGTGATTAAATCGCGAGAAAGTTCTATTTAAAACTTTCAAATTCGCTTGGCCGCCATATTCGTTTTGTAGTTAACCGGTTTTTCCAAGTCTTATAGATGAACTTCCAGTAGTGCCGTTTACCTCCGTACCAAATTTCAGGGTGATACCGTTAATCGTTTCAGGGATATAGAATGCCGGTGAAATATTTCGCACATCCGCTATCTTGAGGTTATGTAAACAATTGAACGAGGATAGATGTCGGTGCATTGCAATGTGTATAAACATATACTGTACCAAGTTTCATTGCGATTGGTTGGTTAAATCGCGAGAAACGCCTACTTAAAAGTGGCAAATTCGCTTGGCTGCCATGTTGGTTTTGTAGTTACCAGGTTTTCGTAAGTCACATAGGTGAATTTCTAGTAGTTCCCTTTATCACCGTAAAATATTCCAGGGTGATACCGGTAACAGTTTCGGAAATATTGAATGCTGGTGAAATATTTCGCACAGCCGCCATGTTGGATTGGTGAGACGTAACAATTTTCATATATCCTACATATGTTAATTGCCTCTATCAACATACACAATTTCAGTTAGATTGTTGTAATAGATACGTTGATATTGAGAACCGTCTAAATATTTCGGATGGTCACCATGTTGGATTTTGATATAAAGGACATAGAGTTATGTACTATTAGATGACGATTATTGCGTAGGTTCATTATTCAAACGTTCACTTAGATCGCTTGATTAAAACACAAGAAATAAAAACTTAATTTTATAATTGCGCACCACCGCCATCTTGAGGTTTTATAAACAATTTAACAAAATTAGATGACAGTGCATTACAATGTGTATACACATTTACTGTGCCAAATTTCACTGCGCTCAGTTTGTTAAATCTTGAGAAAAGTCTATTAAAATTTTTAATCTTCGCTTGGCCGCCATGTTCGTTTTGTAAATTATAGGTTTTTGGACGTCTCATAGCTGAACTTCTAGTAGTACCCTTTATCACCGTACACAATTTCAGGGTGATATCAGTAATAGTTTCGGAGATATAGAATGCCGGTGAAATATTTCGCACTGCCACCATCTTGAAGTTGTGTAGCAAATTGAACTAAATTAGAGGCCAGTGCATTACAACGTGTTCAATCATTGACTGTACCAAGTTTCAATTCGTTTGGATGGCTAAATCATGAGAAAAGTCTATTTAAGGGTTTCAACTTCGCTTGGCCGCCATGTTCGGTTTGTAGTTAACAGGTTTTTGAAAGTCTCATGGATATATTTTAAGTAAAGCCCTTTATCACCTTACAAATGTTCATGGTGATATCAGTAATAGTTTCGGTGATATAAAAAGCCGGTGAAATATTTCGCACAGCCGCCATGTTGGAGTGGTGAGCAGTAATAAAATTTGAGAGCACGCACGGGGTCGGCCGTAATAGAACTATAGCCTTACCGAGTTTCATTGAAATCACTCCAGCTGTTTAGATGTTATTAGGGAGAAACACACACGGACAAAACTTGATCTCATAAGGCTATTTTTTTAATGAAATGAAAATAGGCTAAAATATTATATAAAATATGCAGAAGAACCTCAAGGGTTAAATTCTTTGGACATGTTTCAAGAATGCCTGACGACAGACTCACTAAGAACACTTTTAATTAACCACTTAAACAAGCCCAATAGAAAATGGCACGACATAATGAAAAATGATTTGCTAACAGTAAGAAGGATCTACAAGAAATGAACATCACCGAACAAGACATCCGCAACAGAAGCACTTTCACAAATAAGATACACACATTTGAGGGGTTCCTAGAGCAAGAAACAGAGACCAAGAAGAAACAACATTGGACAGCTGAAAAGAAAGAAGATGTGAGCAAGAGAATGAAGGAATACTGACGCCAAAGAAAACTGAAATCATGAAGAGTTATTTACGAGGTCTTATTTGGCCAAAATCCATTATGATGATGTGTTGACTGACGAAAAGTAAAAATTGTCAATCAGGCAACACTTAAGAATGGCTTCAAAGCTCTCCCGACTGTTGTAAGGGACGGCTCAATAAGGCAACACTTAAGAATAGCTTCAAAGCTCTCCCGAATGTTGTAAGAGACGGCTCAATAAGGCAACACTTAAGAAAGGCTTCAATGCTCTCCCGACTGTTGTAAGGGACGGCTCAATAAGGCAACACTTAAGATTGGCTTCAAAGCTCTCCCGACTGTTGTAAGAGACGGCTCAATAAGGCAACACTTAAGAATGGCTTCAAAGCTCTCCCGACTGTTGTAAGGGACGGCTCAATAAGGTAACACTTAAGAATGGCTTCAAAGCTCTCCCGAAAGTTGTAAGGGACGGCTCAATAAGGCAACACTTAAGAATGGTTTCAAAGCTCTCCCGACTGTTGTAAGGGACGGCTCAATAAGGTAACACTTAAGAATGGTTTCAAAGCTCTCCCGACTGTTGTAAGGGACGGCTCAATAAGGCAACACTTAAGAATGGTTTCAAAGCTCTCCCGACTGTTGTAAGGGACGGCTCAATAAGGTAACACTTAAGAATGGCTTCAAAGCTCTCCCGACTGTTGTAAGAGACGGCTCAGTAAGGCAACACTTAAGAATGGCTTCAAAGCTCTCCCGACTCTTGTAAGAGACGGCTCAATAAGGCAACTAGAATGGCTTCAAAGCTCTCCCGACTGTTGTAAGAGACTGCTCAATAAGGCAACACTTAAGAATGGCTTCAAAGCTCTCCCGACTGTTGTAAGAGACGGCTCAATAAAGCAACACTTAAGAATGGCTTCAAAGCTCTCCCGACTGTTGTAAGGGACGGCTCAATAAGGCAACATTTAAGAATGGCTTCAAAGCTCTCCCGACTGTTGTAAGGGACGGCTCAATACGGTAACACTTAAGAATAGCTTCAAAGCTCTCCCGACTGTTGTAAGAGACGGCTCAATAAGGCAACACTTAAGAATGGCTTCAAAGCCCTCCCGACTGTTGTAAGGGACGGCTCAATAAGGCAACATTTAAGAATGGCTTCAAAGCTCTCCCGACTGTTGTAAGAGACGGCTCAATAAGGCAACATTTAAGAATGGCTTCAAAGCTCTCCCGACTGTTGTAAGGGACGGCTCAATAAGGCAACACTTAAGAATGGCTTCAAAGCCCTCCCGACTGTTGTAAGGGACGGCTCAATAAGGCAACATTTAAGAATGGCTTCAAAGCTCTCCCGACTGTTGTAAGGGACGGCTCAATACGGTAACACTTAAGAATAGCTTCAAAGCTCTCCCGACTGTTGTAAGAGACGGCTCAATAAGGCAACACTTAAGAATGGCTTCAAAGCCCTCCCGACTGTTGTAAGGGACGGCTCAATAAGGCAACATTTAAGAATGGCTTCAAAGCTCTCCCGACTGTTGTAAGAGACGGCTCAATAAGGCAACACTTAAGAATGGCTTCAAAGCTCTCCCGACTGTTGTAAGGGACGGCTCAACAAGGCAACACTTAAGAATGGCTTCAAAGCTCTCCCGACTGTTGTAAGGGACGGCTCAACAAGGCAACTCTTGAGAATGGCTTCAAAGCTCTCCCGACTGTTGTAAGAGACGGCTCAATATGGCAACACATAAGAATGGCTACAAAGCTCTCCCGACTGTTGTAAGGGACGGCTCAACAAGGCAACACTTAAGAATGGCTTCAAAGCTCTCCCGACTGTTGTAAGGGACGGCGCAATAAGGCAACACTTAAGAATGGCTTCAAAGCTCTCCCGACTGTTGTAAGGGACGGCGCAATAAGGCAACACTTAAGAATGGCTTCAAAGCTCTCCTGACCTTTGTATGGGACGGCTCAATAAGGCAACACTTAAGAATAGCTTCAAAGCTCTCCCGACTGTTGTAAGGGACGGCGCAATAAGGTAACACTTAAGAATGGCTTCAAAGCTCTCCCGACTGTTGTAAGAGACGGCGCAATAAGGCAAAACTTAAGAATGGCTTGAAAGCTCTCCCGACTTTTGCAAGGGACGGCTCAACAAGGCAACTCTTAAAAATGGTTTCAAAGCTCTCCCGACTGTTGTAAGGGACGGCTCAACAGGGCAACACTTATGAATGGCTTCAAAGCTCTCCCGACTGTTGTAAGAGACAGCTCAACAAGGCAACTCTTAAGAATGGCTTCAAAGCTCTCCCGACTGTTGTAAGAGACGGCTCAATATGGCAACACTTAAGAATGGCTTCAAAGCTCTCCCGAATGTTGTAAGGGACGGCTCAATAAGGCAACACTTAAGAATGGCTTCAAAGCTCTCCCGACTTATGCAAGGAACGGCTCAATAAGGCAACACTTAAGAATGGCTTCAAAGCTCCCCCGACTGTTGTAAGGGACGGCTCAATAAGGCAACACTTAAGAATGGCTCCAAAGCTCTCCCGACTGTTGTAAGGGACGGCTCAATAAGGCAACACTTAAGAATAGCTTCAAAGTTCTCCCGACTGTTGTAAGGGACGGCGCAATAAGGTAACACTTACGAATGGCTTCAAAGCTCTCGCCGACTGTTGTAAGGGACGGCGCAATAAGGTAACACTTAAGATTGGCTTCAAAGCTCTCCCGACTGTTGTAAGGGACGGCGCAATAAGGCAACACTTAAGAATGGTTTCAAAGCTCTCCCGACTTTTGCAAGGGACGGCTCAACAAGGCAAATCTTAAGAATGGCTTCATAGCTCTCCCGACTCTTGTAAGGGACGGCTCAACAAGGCAACACTTAAGAATGGCTTCAAAGCTCTCCCGACTGTTGTAAGAGACGGCTCAACAAGGCAACTCTTAAGAATGGCTTCAAAGCTCTCCCGACTGTTGTAAGCGACGGCTCAATATGGCAACACTTAAGAATGGCTTCAAAGCTCTCCCGACTGTTGTAAGGGACGGCGCAATAAGGCAACACTTAAGAATGGCTTCAAAGCTCTCCCGACTGTTTAAGGGACGGCGCAATAAGGCAACACTTAAGAATGGCTTCAAAGCTCTCCCGACTGTTGTAAGGGACGGCGCAATAAGGCAACACTTAAGAATGGCTTCAAAGCTCTCCTGACCTTTGTAAGGGACGGCTCAATAAGGCAACACTTAAGAATAGCTTCAAAGCTCTCCCGACTGTTGTAAGGGATGGCGCAATAAGGTAACACTTAAGAATGGCTTCAAAGCTCTCCCGACTGTTGTAAGGGACGGCGCAATAAGGCAACACTTAAGAATGGCTTCAAAGCTCTCCCGACTTTTGCAAGGGACGGCTCAACAAGGCAACTCTTAAGAATGGCTTCAAAGCTCTCCCGACTGTTGTAAGGGACGGCTCAACAAGGCAACACTTAAGAATGGCTTCAAAGCTCTCCCGACTGTTGTAAGAGACGGCTCAACAAAGCAACTCTTAAGAATGGCTTCAAAGCTCTCCCGACTGTTGTAAGAGACGGCTCAATAAGGCAACACTTATGAATGGCTTCAAAGCTCTCCCGACTGTTGTAAGAGACGGCTCAATATGGCAACACTTAAGAATGGCTTCAAAGCTCTCCCGACTGTTGTAAGGGACGGCTCAATAAGGCAACACTTAAGAATGGCTTCAAAGCTCTCCCGACTTTTGCAAGGGACGGCTCAACAAGGCAACACTTAAGAATGGCTTCAAAGCTCCCCCGACTGTTGTAAGGGACGGCTCAATAAGGCAACACTTAAAAGAATGGCTCCAAAGCTCTCCCGACTGTTGTAAGAGACGGCTCAATATGGCAACACTTAAGAATGGCTTCAAAGCTCTCCCGACTTTTGCAAGGGACGGCTCAATAAAGCAACACTTATGAATGGCTTCAAATCTCTCCCGACTGTTGTAAGGGACGGCTCAATAAGGCAACACTTAAGAATGGCTTCAAAGCTCCCCGACTGTTGTAAGGGACGGCTCAATATGGCAACACTTAAGAATGGCTTCAAAGCTCTCCCGACTTTTGCAAGGGACGGCTCAACAAGGCAACTCTTAAGAATGGCTTCAAAGCTCCCCCGACTGTTGTAAGGGACGGCTCAATAAGGCAACACTTAAGAATGGCTCCAAAGCTCTCCCGACTGTTGTAAGAGACGGCTCAATATGACAACACTTAAGAATGGCTTCAAAGCTCTCCCGAATTTTGCAAGGGACGGCTCAATAAGGCAACACTTAAGAATGGCTCCAAAGCTCTCCCGACAGTTGTAAGAGACGGCTCAATATGGCAACACCTAAGAATGGCTTCAATGCTCCCCCGACTGTTGTTAGGGACGGCTCAATTAGGCAACACTTAAGAATGGCTTCATAGCTCTCCCGACTGTTGTAAGGAACGGCTCAATAAGGCAACACTTATGAATGGCTTCATAGCTCTCCCGACTGTTGTAAGGGACGGCTCAATAAGGCAACACTTAAGAATGGCTTCAAAGCTCTCCCGACTGTTGTAAGGGACGGCTCATTAAGGCAACACTTAAGAATGTCTTCAAAGCACTCCCGACTGTTGTAAGGGACGGCTCAACAAGGCAACTCTTAACCCTCTCATGCACAAATTATGAAATGGGATGCAAAAAAAAATTCCCTCGGATTTCTAGGCAGGAAATGCAGTAAGTAATATCACCTAATACATTTTTCAAAAAATTGACAGTTACAACTGTCCAAAAATGAGAGGCCTCATATGAGGCTTAAATGTACCAACGACATCTTTTCGGTTCTTATGAATGTGAATGGATGACAATGCAACAGAAATATAGAGCACAACATTTGGCCATCTTAATGTTTATTCAGACAAATTATAATACATTCATATACCAGGGCATAATAATGATGATAATAATAAAATATAATGAAAAATTGAAAATTGAATGTTATTCCAAATCAACTTGAACTTCTCAGATGACACTCTACATCTAACAGGTTTACATATGAAATATCGATCAGGGACGTCACATCCCCTCCCGCCTTTATCATATTCCTTCCCCCTCAATGGTGAAACAGTCTTCTTGCTGCCTGTTCCTTGTTTAGTCCCTATAGCATGAAACGCTTGACCCGTTTATGCCCTTGTGTGGAAGTCGTGGAAGCATTCTGGGCAAAGTGGTTCCTTGCAACGGCGACATTGATAACGAGTTTTTCTCTTGCAGCCGTGAAGATGACACTTGGAAGCATAGCCTTTCACAGATTTTTGAGGATAGTGAGGGCCACCATCTCGACGAAGTACTATAGCTGCTGTGACTCTCTCGCGTTTCTTCACAGCAGGAGGTGTTGATGAGTTTGGCCTACCTCTTTTTTTCCTCTCTACACTCCCAGTACAGATAAGTGAAGTCGCAACTGAGCGCTTGAACTCTAGGAGATCTAAGTTTTCAGTCTCATCATTCATTCTCCATAAAATCCAGCAGTTTACAATTGCTACATTCAATATGTGGTGAAACAGTCTAAAATACCATCGTTTGTTTCGCACAGAATGTGGATACAAACCGACCAGTGAATCTATTAGGTCAACTCCACCCATATGTTTATTATAAACTCGTACAGAGAAAGGACGAGGAATTTCAATAACCTTTCTTTCTTTCTTCCTTTCTTTCCTGCACCATCGCCTAGCAGAATCCTTCGGCTCAACGCCAGCAAATGTGGACGCTACATAGACAATTGAGTTGTCATGCCATTCAGTTAGAGTGATGTTGGTTTGCGAAGTAGCAACAGATACTGCTCCTCTTCCAGATTTTTTCAAGTCTGCAGCTGACTTCAGTTTAGGCAAAGCACCTCCTAATTTGTTTTTCCTCATTGTCCCTGAGGCGTAAATTTTGTCTTCCTCGAGCTTAGAAAGTAGCTTCAAACTCGTGAAAAGGTTATCAAAGAACACTTTGTGATTCGCTCCTTTCATACTGTCACAAAGTCGAAGCACAACATCACCTGCAGCTCCAAACTCTGACGGTTCTGCCCGACCACCACTGCTGCCTTGGTATATTTCAAAATCATAGCAGTAGCCTGAGGAACCAGCCAAAACCCAAATCTTGAATCCCCACTTATGAGGTTTATTCCTGATGTACTGCTTCAAAGTGGAGCGCCCTTTGAAAGGCACCATCATTTCATCAACTGAGAGATATTCCTCAGGACTGCACGAGTCTCGAAACACCTGACGAAAATGAGCAACGATTGAATTTAGTTTCACAAGACGATCACTATTGTCTCTTGGGATTTCATCGTTATTGGTGAAATGAAGGTACTTCCTTATTTCACAAAACCGAGTGTATGACATGTTATCAGCAATGGTTGAGAGTCTTGTACCATGTGTGGGACTCCAGTACTGTCTTAGTCTTGAATACCGTAAATAGGTAATCATATAGTTGATACCCAAATATACTTTGAACTCGGGGACTGTACGTCTAAAATTGTCTCTGCCCTTCTGTGTGGCATACAGGTTACTGGCATAAACTAGTTTCTCCATGAACTCTTCAGGAAACATAGATAAAAGATAATCTATGGGCATATTACCTTCAATATTTGATTTATGTTCACCCTGAAATTGAGGAATATTGCCTACAAGGTCATTTTCTTTCCCACTAAACCACAGAAGTGGCCGTGGATCTATCCGAGGACCGTTTGCAGTATTGGTCGCAGGGGGTGGCGGAGGCAATTCCTCCTGAGAATCATCATGAGAGTTGGGTAAGTCGTCAGCAGTGTCTGATGGCTGTGGTTCCTCATCCTCGGAGGGGACCCAGAGTTCATCCTCTGATCCAGAAAAATCGTCCTCTGAGCTTTCAATGTACAGCAAGTTATGGATCTCACGTGTTGATAGCACCTCCATGATGCCTGCATTCCTAAAAAAATAAATCAAAACTAGCATGAAATGAAATCATCAGACATGCACTATGCTTATGTTAGTCTGTGCAATTAGGCTATGGCATTTCAAATATCCCAAAAGTAGGCTACTTCTATTCACAAATAACTGGTAAATATATAATTGATACTAATAAGACAGTTACTACGGTACCTGAGCTTCCTTCTTTGTTCAGCATGGCCAGGGTTTACTGGGATGCCAGATCGTGACGAACCAGGATCTCCGTCCATGCCTGCAAGGATATAAACAAAATAACAAAACTTATAGAATCCAAATGTAAAACAAAAACAGGATTCTAGTGTAAGAAGTTAACATTAGCAAGATATGCCACCAAAAAGGAAATATAAACTAAACTGTGTAACGAAAGTAAAATGTAAGGTTAGAATCCATGCTGTACCCTTCAACACAGATAGGCCTCATATGAGGTCTCATACTCAAGCACAAATAACATGACCTTCAATAAAGATATTTGCTAAAATGTTCTGTATATTTGATTTCACATGCTTTATAAACCTATAAATAATTTTACTTACCTCCGAGGTGATATCTGCTGAGCAGCTAAGGGTCACTGAACATACGCGAAAGCAATGACGCAGCAACTTCAAAGAATATCAGAGCGGAAGTGTAAGTTATGTGTCCGTACGGTGCTGCGATCAGTCTCGTGCTAGTGTAACTACAATGAGACCTCATCTGAGGTATGTGTGTAGATGTGGGAACAGAAACAGTGGCATCTGTTGTCAAGGAGACTTTATATGCCAGTTCAAAAAGCTATATATTTGAGACCTCATATGAGGCATATATGCACGAGAGGGTTAAGAATGGCTTCAAAGCTCTCCCGACTGTTGTAAGGGACGGCTCAACAAGGCAACACTTAAGAATGGCATCAAAGCTCTCCCGACTGTTGTAAGAGACGGCTCAACAAGGCAACTCTTAAGAATGGCTTCAAAGCTCTCCCGACTGTTGTAAGAGACGGCTCAATAAGGCAACACTTAAGAATGGCATCAAATCTCTCCCGACTGTTGTAAGAGACGGCTCAATATGGCAACACTTAAGAATGGCTTCAAAGCTCTCCCGACTGTTGTAAGGGACGGCTCAATAAGGCAACACTTAAGAATGGCTTCAAAGCTCCCCCGACTTTTGCAAGGGACGGCTCAACAAGGCAACACTTAAGAATGGCTTCAAAGCTCCCCCGACTGTTATAAGGGACGGCTCAATAAGGCAACACTTAAGAATGGCTCCAAAGCTCTCCCGACTGTTGTAAGAGACGGCTCAATATGGCAACAATTAACAATGGCTTCAAAGCTCTCCCGACTTTTGCAAGGGACGGCTCAATAAGGCAACACTTAAGAATGGCTTCAAAGCTCTCCCGACTGTTGTAAGGGACGGCTCACAAAGGCAACACTTACGAATGGCTTCAAAGCTCCCCCGACTGTTGTAAGGGACGGCTCAATATGGCAACACTTAAGAATGGCTTCAAAGCTCTCCCGATTGTGGTAAGAGACGGCTCAATATGGCAACACTTAAGAATGGCTTCAAAGCTCTCCCGAATTTTGCAAGGGACGGCTCAATAAAGCAACACTTAAGAATGGCTCCAAAGCTCTCCCGACAGTTGTAAGAGACGGCTCAATATGGCAACACTTAAGAATGGCTTCAATGCTCCCCCGACTGTTGTAAGGGAAGGCTCAATAAGGCAACACTTAAGAATGGCTTCATAGCTCTCCCAACTGTTGTAAGGGACGGCTCAATAAGGTAACACTTAAGAATTGCTTCAAAGCTCTCCTTACTGTTGTAAGGGACGGCTCAATATGGCAACACTTAAGAATGGCTTCAAAGCACTCCCGACTGTTGTAAGGGACGGCTCAATAAGGTAACACTTAAGAATGGCTTCAAAGCTCTCCTGACTGTTGTAAGGGACGGCCCAATAAGGCAACACTTAAGAATGGCTTCAATGCTCTCCCGACTGTTGTAAGGGACGGCTCAATAAGGTAACACTTAAGAATGGCTTCAAAGCTCTCCCGACTGTTGTAAGAGACGGCTCAGTAAGGCAACACTTAAGAATGGCTTCAAAGCTCTCCCGACTCTTGTAAGAGACGGCTCAATAAGGCAACTAGAATGGCTTCAAAGCTCTCCCGACTGTTGTAAGAGACTGCTCAATAAGGCAACACTTAAGAATGGCTTCAAAGCTCTCCCGACTGTTGTAAGAGACGGCTCAATAAGGCAACACTTAAGAATGGCTTCAAAGCTCTCCCGACTGTTGTAAGGGACGGCTCAATAAGGCAACATTTAAGAATGGCTTCAAAGCTCTCCCGACTGTTGTAAGGGACGGCTCAATACGGTAACACTTAAGAATAGCTTCAAAGCTCTCCCGACTGTTGTAAGAGACGGCTCAATAAGGCAACACTTAAGAATGGCTTCAAAGCCCTCCCGACTGTTGTAAGGGACGGCTCAATTAGGCAACATTTAAGAATGGCTTCAAAGCTCTCCCGACTGTTGTAAGAGACGGCTCAATAAGGCAACATTTAAGAATGGCTTCAAAGCTCTCCCGACTGTTGTAAGGGACGGCTCAATAAGGCAACACTTAAGAATGGCTTCAAAGCCCTCCCGACTGTTGTAAGGGACGGCTCAATAAGGCAACATTTAAGAATGGCTTCAAAGCTCTCCCGACTGTTGTAAGGGACGGCTCAATACGGTAACACTTAAGAATAGCTTCAAAGCTCTCCCGACTGTTGTAAGAGACGGCTCAATAAGGCAACACTTAAGAATGGCTTCAAAGCCCTCCCGACTGTTGTAAGGGACGGCTCAATAAGGCAACATTTAAGAATGGCTTCAAAACTCTCCCGACTGTTGTAAGAGACGGCTCAATAAGGCAACACTTAAGAATGGCTTCAAAGCTCTCCCGACTGTTGTAAGGGACGGCTCAACAAGGCAACACTTAAGAATGGCTTCAAAGCTCTCCCGACTGTTGTAAGGGACGGCTCAACAAGGCAACTCTTAAGAATGACTTCAAAGCTCTCCCGACTGTTGTAAGAGACGGCTCAATATGGCAACACTTAAGAATGGCTACAAAGCTCTCCCGACTGTTGTAAGGGACGGCGCAATAAGGCAACACTTAAGAATGGCTTCAAAGCTCTCCCGACTGTTGTAAGAGACGGCTCAATAAGGCAACACTTAAGAATGGCTTCAAAGCTCTCCCGACTGTTGTAAGGGACGGCTCAACAAGGCAACACTTAAGAATGGCTTCAAAGCTCTCCCGACTGTTGTAAGAGACGGCTCAACAAGGTAACTCTTAAGAATGGCTTCAAAGCTCTCCCGACTGTTGTAAGAGACGGCTCAATATGGCAACACTTAAGAATGGCTTCAAAGCTCTCCCGACTGTTGTAAGGGACGGCGCAATTAGGCAACACTTAAGAATGGCTTCAAAGCTCTCCCGACTGTTGTAAGGGACGGCGCAATAAGGCAACACTTAAGAATGGCTTCAAAGCTCTCCCTACTGTTGTAAGGGACGGCGCAATAAGGCAACACTTAAGAATGGCTTCAAAGCTCTCCTGACCTTTGTAAGGGACGGCTCAATAAGGCAACACTTAAGAATAGCTTCAAAGCTCTCCCGACTGTTGTAAGGGACGGCGCAATAAGGTAACACTTAAGAATGGCTTCAAAGCTCTCCCGACTGTTGTAAGAGACGGCGCAATAAGGCAAAACTTAAGAATGGCTTGAAAGCTCTCCCGACTTTTGCAAGGGACGGCTAAACAAGGCAACTCTTAAGAATGGTTTCAAAGCTCTCCCGACTGTTGTAAGGGACGGCTCAACAGGGCAACACTTATGAATGGCTTCAAAGCTCTCCCGACTGTTGTAAGAGACAGCTCAACAAGGCAACTCTTAAGAATGGCTTCAAAGCTCTCCCGACTGTTGTAAGAGACGGCTCAATATGGCAACACTTAAGAATGGCTTCAAAGCTCTCCCGACTGTTGTAAGGGACGGCTCAATAAGGCAACACTTAAGAATGGCTTCAAAGCTCTCCCGACTTATGCAAGGAACGGCTCAATAAGGCAACACTTAAGAATGGCTTCAAAGCTCCCCCGACTGTTGTAAGGGACGGCTCAATAAGGCAACACTTAAGAATGGCTCCAAAGCTCTCCCGACTGTTGTAAGGGACGGCTCAATAAGGCAACACTTAAGAATAGCTTCAAAGTTCTCCCGACTGTTGTAAGGGACGGCGCAATAAGGTAACACTTACGAATGGCTTCAAAGCTCTCCCGACTGTTGTAAGGGACGGCGCAATAAGGTAACACTTAAGATTGGCTTCAAAGCTCTCCCGACTGTTGTAAGGGACGGCGCAATAAGGCAACACTTAAGAATGGTTTCAAAGCTCTCCCGACTTTTGCAAGGGACGGCTCAACAAGGCAATTCTTAAGAATGGCTTCATAGCTCTCCCGACTGTTGTAAGGGACGGCTCAACAAGGCAACACTTAAGAATGGCTTCAAAGCTCTCCCGACTGTTGTAAGAGACGGCTCAACAAGGCAACTCTTAAGAATGGCTTCAAAGCTCTCCCGACTGTTGTAAGCGACGGCTCAATATGGCAACACTTAAGAATGGCTTCAAAGCTCTCCCGATTGTGGTAAGAGACGGCTCAATATGGCAACACTTAAGAATGGCTTCAAAGCTCTCCCGAATTTTGCAAGGGACGGCTCAATAAAGCAACACTTAAGAATGGCTCCAAAGCTCTCCCGACAGTTGTAAGAGACGGCTCAATATGGCAACACTTAAGAATGGCTTCAATGCTCCCCCGACTGTTGTAAGGGACGGCTCAATAAGGCAACACTTAAGAATGGCTTCATAGCTCTCCCAACTGTTGTAAGGGACGGCTCAATAAGGTAACACTTAAGAATTGCTTCAAAGCTCTCCTTACTGTTGTAAGGGACGGCTCAATATGGCAACACTTAAGAATGGCTTCAAAGCACTCCCGACTGTTGTAAGGGACGGCTCAATAAGGTAACACTTAAGAATGGCTTCAAAGCTCTCCTGACTGTTGTAAGGGACGGCCCAATAAGGCAACACTTAAGAATGGCTTCAATGCTCTGCCGACTGTTGTAAGGGACGGCTCAATAAGGTAACACTTAAGAATGGCTTCAAAGCTCTCCCGACTGTTGTAAGAGACGGCTCAGTAAGGCAACACTTAAGAATGGCTTCAAAGCTCTCCCGACTCTTGTAAGAGACGGCTCAATAAGGCAACTAGAATGGCTTCAAAGCTCTCCCGACTGTTGTAAGAGACTGCTCAATAAGGCAACACTTAAGAATGGCTTCAAAGCTCTCCCGACTGTTGTAAGAGACGGCTCAATAAGGCAACACTTAAGAATGGCTTCAAAGCTCTCCCGACTGTTGTAAGGGACGGCTCAATAAGGCAACATTTAAGAATGGCTTCAAAGCTCTCCCGACTGTTGTAAGGGACGGCTCAATACGGTAACACTTAAGAATAGCTTCAAAGCTCTCCCGACTGTTGTAAGAGACGGCTCAATAAGGCAACACTTAAGAATGGCTTCAAAGCCCTCCCGACTGTTGTAAGGGACGGCTCAATTAGGCAACATTTAAGAATGGCTTCAAAGCTCTCCCGACTGTTGTAAGAGACGGCTCAATAAGGCAACATTTAAGAATGGCTTCAAAGCTCTCCCGACTGTTGTAAGGGACGGCTCAATAAGGCAACACTTAAGAATGGCTTCAAAGCCCTCCCGACTGTTGTAAGGGACGGCTCAATAAGGCAACATTTAAGAATGGCTTCAAAGCTCTCCCGACTGTTGTAAGGGACGGCTCAATACGGTAACACTTAAGAATAGCTTCAAAGCTCTCCCGACTGTTGTAAGAGACGGCTCAATAAGGCAACACTTAAGAATGGCTTCAAAGCCCTCCCGACTGTTGTAAGGGACGGCTCAATAAGGCAACATTTAAGAATGGCTTCAAAACTCTCCCGACTGTTGTAAGAGACGGCTCAATAAGGCAACACTTAAGAATGGCTTCAAAGCTCTCCCGACTGTTGTAAGGGACGGCTCAACAAGGCAACACTTAAGAATGGCTTCAAAGCTCTCCCGACTGTTGTAAGGGACGGCTCAACAAGGCAACTCTTAAGAATGGCTTCAAAGCTCTCCCGACTGTTGTAAGAGACGGCTCAATATGGCAACACTTAAGAATGGCTACAAAGCTCTCCCGACTGTTGTAAGGGACGGCGCAATAAGGCAACACTTAAGAATGGCTTCAAAGCTCTCCCGACTGTTGTAAGAGACGGCTCAATAAGGCAACACTTAAGAATGGCTTCAAAGCTCTCCCGACTGTTGTAAGGGACGGCTCAACAAGGCAACACTTAAGAATGGCTTCAAAGCTCTCCCGACTGTTGTAAGAGACGGCTCAACAAGGTAACTCTTAAGAATGGCTTCAAAGCTCTCCCGACTGTTGTAAGAGACGGCTCAATATGGCAACACTTAAGAATGGCTTCAAAGCTCTCCCGACTGTTGTAAGGGACGGCGCAATTAGGCAACACTTAAGAATGGCTTCAAAGCTCTCCCGACTGTTGTAAGGGACGGCGCAATAAGGCAACACTTAAGAATGGCTTCAAAGCTCTCCCTACTGTTGTAAGGGACGGCGCAATAAGGCAACACTTAAGAATGGCTTCAAAGCTCTCCTGACTTTTGTAAGGGACGGCTCAATAAGGCAACACTTAAGAATAGCTTCAAAGCTCTCCCGACTGTTGTAAGGGACGGCGCAATAAGGTAACACTTAAGAATGGCTTCAAAGCTCTCCCGACTGTTGTAAGAGACGGCGCAATAAGGCAAAACTTAAGAATGGCTTGAAAGCTCTCCCGACTTTTGCAAGGGACGGCTCAACAAGGCAACTCTTAAGAATGGTTTCAAAGCTCTCCCGACTGTTGTAAGGGACGGCTCAACAGGGCAACACTTATGAATGGCTTCAAAGCTCTCCCGACTGTTGTAAGAGACAGCTCAACAAGGCAACTCTTAAGAATGGCTTCAAAGCTCTCCCGACTGTTGTAAGAGACGGCTCAATATGGCAACACTTAAGAATGGCTTCAAAGCTCTCCCGACTGTTGTAAGGGACGGCTCAATAAGGCAACACTTAAGAATGGCTTCAAAGCTCTCCCGACTTATGCAAGGAACGGCTCAATAAGGCAACACTTAAGAATGGCTTCAAAGCTCCCCCGACTGTTGTAAGGGACGGCTCAATAAGGCAACACTTAAGAATGGCTCCAAAGCTCTCCCGACTGTTGTAAGGGACGGCTCAATAAGGCAACACTTAAGAATAGCTTCAAAGTTCTCCCGACTGTTGTAAGGGACGGCGCAATAAGGTAACACTTACGAATGGCTTCAAAGCTCTCCCGACTGTTGTAAGGGACGGCGCAATAAGGTAACACTTAAGATTGGCTTCAAAGCTCTCCCGACTGTTGTAAGGGACGGCGCAATAAGGCAACACTTAAGAATGGTTTCAAAGCTCTCCCGACTTTTGCAAGGGACGGCTCAACAAGGCAAATCTTAAGAATGGCTTCATAGCTCTCCCGACTGTTGTAAGGGACGGCTCAACAAGGCAACACTAAGGAATGGCTTCAAAGCTCTCCCGACTGTTGTAAGAGACGGCTCAACAAGGCAACTCTTAAGAATGGCTTCAAAGCTCTCCCGACTGTTGTAAGCGACGGCTCAATATGGCAACACTTAAGAATGGCTTCAAAGCTCTCCCGACTGTTGTAAGGGACGGCGCAATAAGGCAACACTTAAGAATGGCTTCAAAGCTCTCCCGACTGTTTAAGGGACGGCGCAATAAGGCAACACTTAAGAATGGCTTCAAAGCTCTCCCGACTGTTGTAAGGGACGGCGCAATAAGGCAACACTTAAGAATGGCTTCAAAGCTCTCCTGACCTTTGTAAGGGACGGCTCAATAAGGCAACACTTAAGAATAGCTTCAAAGCTCTCCCGACTGTTGTAAGGGATGGCGCAATAAGGTAACACTTAAGAATGGCTTCAAAGCTCTCCCGACTGTTGTAAGGGACGGCGCAATAAGGCAACACTTAAGAATGGCTTCAAAGCTCTCCCGACTTTTGCAAGGGACGGCTCAACAAGGCAACTCTCAAGAATGGCTTCAAAGCTCTCCCGACTGTTGTAAGGGACGGCTCAACAAGGCAACACTTAAGAATGGCTTCAAAGCTCTCCTGACTGTTGTAAGAGACGGCTCAACAAAGCAACTCTTAAGAATGGCTTCAAAGCTCTCCCGACTGTTGTAAGAGACGGCTCAATAAGGCAACACTTATGAATGGCTTCAAAGCTCTCCCGACTGTTGTAAGAGACGGCTCAATATGGCAACACTTAAGAATGGCTTCAAAGCTCTCCCGACTGTTGTAAGGGACGGCTCAATAAGGCAACACTTAAGAATGGCTTCAAAGCTCTCCCGACTTTTGCAAGGGACGGCTCAACAAGGCAACACTTAAGAATGGCTTCAAAGCTCCCCCGACTGTTGTAAGGGACGGCTCAATAAGGCAACACTTGAAAGAATGGCTCCAAAGCTCTCCCGACTGTTGTAAGAGACGGCTCAATATGGCAACACTTAAGAATGGCTTCAAAGCTCTCCCGACTTTTGCAAGGGACGGCTCAATAAAGCAACACTTATGAATGGCTTCAAATCTCTCCCGACTGTTGTAAGGGACGGCTCAATAAGGCAACACTTAAGAATGGCTTCAAAGCTCCCCGACTGTTGTAAGGGACGGCTCAATATGGCAACACTTAAGAATGGCTTCAAAGCTCTCCCGACTTTTGCAAGGGACGGCTCAACAAGGCAACTCTTAAGAATGGCTTCAAAGCTCCCCCGACTGTTGTAAGGGACGGCTCAATAAGGCAACACTTAAGAATGGCTCCAAAGCTCTCACGACTGTTGTAAGAGACGGCTCAATATGACAACACTTAAGAATGGCTTCAAAGCTCTCCCGAATTTTGCAAGGGACGGCTCAATAAGGCAACACTTAAGAATGGCTCCAAAGCTCTCCCGACAGTTGTAAGAGACGGCTCAATATGGCAACACCTAAGAATGGCTTCAATGCTCCCCCGACTGTTGTTAGGGACGGCTCAATTAGGCAACACTTAAGAATGGCTTCATAGCTCTCCCGACTGTTGTAAGGAACGGCTCAATAAGGCAACACTTATGAATGGCTTCATAGCTCTCCCGACTGTTGTAAGGGACGGCTCAATAAGGCAACACTTAAGAATGGCTTCAAAGCTCTCCCGACTGTTGTAAGGGACGGCTCATTAAGGCAACACTTAAGAATGTCTTCAAAGCACTCCCGACTGTTGTAAGGGACGGCTCAACAAGGCAACTCTTAAGAATGGCTTCAAAGCTCTCCCGACTGTTGTAAGGGACGGCTCAACAAGGCAAAACTTAAGAATGGCATCAAAGCTCTCCCGACTGTTGTAAGAGACGGCTCAACAAGGCAATTCTTAAGAATGGCTTCAAAGCTCTCCCGACTGTTGTAAGAGACGGCTCAATAAGGCAACACTTAAGAATGGCATCAAATCTCTCCCGACTGTTGTAAGAGACGGCTCAATATGGCAACACTTAAGAATGGCTTCAAAGCTCTCCCGACTGTTGTAAGGGACGGCTCAATAAGGCAACACTTAAGAATGGCTTCAAAGCTCCCCCGACTTTTGCAAGGGACGGCTCAACAAGGCAACACTTAAGAATGGCTTCAAAGCTCCCCCGACTGTTATAAGGGACGGCTCAATAAGGCAACACTTAAGAATGGCATCAAATCTCTCCCGACTGTTGTAAGAGACGGCTCAATATGGCAACAATTAAGAATGGCTTCAAAGCTCTCCCGACTTTTGCAAGGGACGGCTCAATAAGGCAACACTTAAGAATGGCTTCAAAGCTCTCCCGACTGTTGTAAGGGACGGCTCACAAAGGCAACACTTACGAATGGCTTCAAAGCTCCCCCGACTGTTGTAAGGGACGGCTCAATATGGCAACACTTAAGAATGGCTTCAAAGCTCTCCCGATTGTGGTAAGAGACGGCTCAATATGGCAACACTTAAGAATGGCTTCAAAGCTCTCCCGAATTTTGCAAGGGACGGCTCAATAAAGCAACACTTAAGAATGGCTCCAAAGCTCTCCCGACAGTTGTAAGAGACGGCTCAATATGGCAACACTTAAGAATGGCTTCAATGCTCCCCCGACTGTTGTAAGGGACGGCTCAATAAGGCAACACTTAAGAATGGCTTCATAGCTCTCCCAACTGTTGTAAGGGACGGCTCAATAAGGTAACACTTAAGAATTGCTTCAAAGCTCTCCTTACTGTTGTAAGGGACGGCTCAATATGGCAACACTTGAGAATGGCTTCAAAGCACTCCCGACTGTTGTAAGGGACGGCTCAATAAGGTAACACTTAAGAATGGCTTCAAAGCTCTCCTGACTGTTGTAAGGGACGGCCCAATAAGGCAACACTTAAGAATGGCTTCAATGCTCTCCCGACTGTTGTAAGGGACGGCTCAATAAGGAAACACTTAAGAATGGCTTCAAAGCTCTCCTGACTGTTGTAAGAGACGGCTCAATAAGGCAACACTTAAGAATGGCTTCAAAGCTCTCCTGACTGTTGTAAGGGACGGCTCAATAAGGCAACACTTAAGAATGGCTTCAAAGCACTCCCGACTCTTGTAAGGGACGGCTCAATAAGGTAACACTTAAGAATGGCTTCAAAACTCTCCCGACTGTTGTAAGAGACTGCTCAATAAGGCAACACTTAAGAATGGCTTCAAAGCTCTCCCGACTGTTGTTAGGGACGGCTCAATAAGGCAACACTTAACAATGGCTTCAATGCTCTCCCGACTGTTGTAAGAGACGGCTCAATAAGGCAACACTTAAGAATGGCTTCGAAGCTCTCCTGACTGTTGTAAGGGACGGCTCAATAAGGCAACACTTAAGAATGGCTTGAAAGCTCTCCCGACTGTTGTAAGGGACGGCTCAATAAGGCAACACTTAAGAATGTTTTCAAAGCTCTCCCGACTCTTGTAAGGGACGGCACAATAAGGCAACTCTCAACAATGGCTTCAATGCTCTCCCGACCGTTGTAAGAGACGGCTCAATAAGGAAATACTTAAGAATGGCTTCAAAGCTCTCCTGATTGTTGTAAGGGACGGCTCAATAAGGCAACACTTAAGAATGGCTTCAAAGCTCTCCTGACTGTTGTAAGGGACGGCTCAATAAGGCAACACTTAAGAATGGCTTCAAAGCTCTCCTGACTGTTGTAAGAGACGGCTCAATAAGGCAACACTTAAGAATGGCTTCAAAGATCTCTCGACTGTTGTAAGGGACGGCTCAATAAGGTAAAACTTAAGAATGGCTTCAAAGCTCTCTCGACTGTTGTAAGAGACGGCTCAACAAGGCAACACTTAAGAATGGCTTCAAAGCTCTCTCGACTGTTGTAAGAGACGGCTCAACAAGGCAACACTTAAGAATGGCTTCAAAGCTCTCTCGACTGTTGTAAGAGATGGCTCAATAAGGCAACACTTAAGAATGGCTTCAAAGCTCTCCCGATTGTTGTAAGGGACGGCTCAATAAGGCAACACTTAAGAATGGCTTCAAAGCTCTCCCGACTGTTGTAAGAGACTGCTCAATAAGGCAACACTTAAGAATGGCTTCAAAGCTCTCCCGACAGTTTTAAGGGACGGCTCAATAAGGCAACGCTTAATAATGGCTTCAAAGCTCTCCCGACTGTTGTAAGAGACGGCTCAATAAGGCAACACTTAAGAATGGCTCCAAAGTTCTCCCGACTGTTGTAAGAGACGGCTCAATAAGGCAACACTTAAGAATAGCTTCAAAGCTCTCCCGACTGTTGTAAGAGACGGCTCAATAGGGCAACACTTAAGAATGGCTTCAAAGCTCTCCCGAGTGTTGTAAGAGACGGCTCAATATGGCAACACTTAAGAATGGCTTCAAAGCTCTCCCGACTGTTGTAAGGGACGGCTCAATAAGGCAACACTTAAGAATGGCTTCAAAGCTCTCCCGACTTTTGCAAGGGACGGCTCAACAAGGCAACACTTAAGAATGGCTTCAAAGCTCTCCCGACTGTTGTAAGGGACGGCTCAACAAGGCAACACTTAAGAATGGCTTCAAAGCTCTCCCGACTGTTGTAAGAGACGGCACAACAAAGCAACTCTAAGAATGGCTTCAAAGCTCTCCCGACTGTTGTAAGAGACGGCTCAATAAGGCAACACTTAAGAATGGCTTCAAAGCTCTCCCGATTTTGCAAGGGACGGCTCAACAAGGCAACTCTTAAGAATGGCTTCAAAGCTCTCCCGACTGTTGTAAGGGACGGCTCAACAAGGCAACACTTAGGAATGGCTTCAAAGCTCTCCCGACTGTTGTAAGAGACGGCTCAACAAAGCAACTCTTAAGAATGGCTTCAAAGCTCTCCCGACTGTTGTAAGGGACGGCTCAATAAGGCAACACTTAAGAATGGCTTCAAAGCTCTCCCGACTGTTGTAAGAGACGGCTCAATATGGCAAAACTTAAGAATGGCTTCAAAGCTCTCCCGACTGTTGTAAGGGACGGCTCAATAAGGCAACACTTAAGAATGGCTTCAAAGCTCTCCCGAATTTTGCAAGGGACGGCTCAACAAGGCAACACTTAAGAATGGCTTCAAAGCTCCCCCGACTGTTGTAAGGGACGGCTCAATAAGGCAACACTTAAAAGAATGGCTCCAAAGCTCTCCCGACTGTTGTAAGAGACGGCTCAATATGGCAACACTTAAGAATGGCTTCAAAGCTCTCCCGACTTTTGCAAGGGACGGCTCAATAAGGCAACACTTAAGAATGCCTTCAAAGCTCTCCCGACTGTTGTAAGGGACGGCTCAATAAGGCAACACTTAAGAATGGCTTCAAAGCTCCCTGACTGTTGTAAGGGACGGCTCAATATGGCAACACTTAAGAATGGCTTCAAAGCTCTCCCGACTTTTGCAAGGGACGGCTCAACAAGACAACACTTAAGAATGGCTTCAAAGCTCCCCCGACTGTTGTAAGGGACGGCTCAATAAGGCAACACTTAAGAATGGCTCCAAAGCTCTCCCGACTGTTGTAAGAGACGGCTCAATATGGCAACACTTAAGAATGGCTTCAAAGCTCTCCCGACTTTTGCAAGGGACGGCTCAATAAGGCAACACTTAAGAATGGCTCCAAAGCTCTCCCGACAGTTGTAAGAGACGGCTCAATATGGCAACACTTATGAATGGCTTCAATGCTCCCCCGACTGTTGTAAGGGATGGCTCAATAAGGCAACACTTAAAAATGGCTTCATAGCTCTCCCGACTGTTGTAAGGGACGGCTCAATATGGCAACACTTATGAATGGCTTCATAGCTCTCCCGACTGTTGTAAGGGACGGCTCAATAAGGCAACACTTACGAATGGCTTCAAAGCTCTCCCGACTGTTGTAAGGGACGGCTCAATAAGGCAACACTTAAGAATGTCTTAAAAGCACTCCCGACTGTTGTAAGGGACGGCTCAACAAGGCAACTCTTAGGAATGGCTTCAAAGCTCTCCCGACTGTTGTAAGGGACGGCTCAACAAGGCAACACTTAAGAATGGCATCAAAGCTCTCCCGACTGTTGTAAGGGACGGCTCAACAAGGCAACACTTAAGAATGGCATCAAAGCTCTCCCGACTGTTGTAAGAGACGGCTCAACAAGGCAACTCTTAAGAATGGCTTCAAAGCTCTCCCGACTGTTGTAAGAGACGGCTCAATAAGGCAACACTTAAGAATGGCATCAAATCTCTCCCGACTGTTGTAAGAGACGGCTCAATATGGCAACACTTAAGAATGGCTTCAAAGCTCTCCCGACTGTTGTAAGGGACGGCTCAATAAGGCAACACTTAAGAATGGCTTCAAAGCTCCCCCGACTTTTGCAAGGGACGGCTCAACAAGGCAACACTTAAGAATGGCTTCAAAGCTCCCCCGACTGTTATAAGGGACGGCTCAATAAGGCAACACTTAAGAATGGCTCCAAAGCTCTCCCGACTGTTGTAAGAGACGGCTCAATATGGCAACAATTAAGAATGGCTTCAAAGATCTCCCGACTTTTGCAAGGGACGGCTCAATAAGGCAACACTTAAGAATGGCTTCAAAGCTCTCCCGACTGTTGTAAGGGACGGCTCAATAAGGCAACACTTAAGAATGGCTTCAAAGCTCCCCGACTGTTGTAAGGGACGGCTCAATATGGCAACACTTAAGAATGGCTTCAAAGCTCTCCCGATTGTGGTAAGAGACGGCTCAATATGGCAACACTTAAGAATGGCTTCAAAGCTCTCCCGAATTTTGCAAGGGACGGCTCAATAAGGCAACACTTAAGAAAGGCTCCAAAGCTCTCCCGACAGTTGTAAGAGACGGCTCAATATGGCAACACTTAAGAATGGCTTCAATGCTCCCCCGACTGTTGTAAGGGACGGCTCAATAAGGCAACACTTAAGAATGGCTTCATAGCTCTCCCAACTGTTGTAAGGGACGGCTCAATAAGGTAACACTTAAGAATTGCTTCAAAGCTCTCCTTACTGTTGTAAGGGACGGCTCAATATGGCACACTTAAGAATGGCTTCAAAGCTCTCCCGACTTTTGCAAGGGACGGCTCAATATGGCAACACTTAAGAATGGCTTCAAAGCTCTCCCGACTTTTGCAAGGGACGGCTCAACAAGGCAACTCTTAAGAATGGCTTCAAAGCTCCCCCGACTGTTGTAAGGGACGGCTCAATAAGGCAACACTTAAGAATGGCTCCAAAGCTCTCCCGACTGTTGTAAGAGACGGCTCAATATGACAACACTTAAGAATGGCTTCAAAGCTCTCCCGACTGTTGTAAGGGACGGCTCAATAAGGCAACACTTAAGAATGGCTTCAAAGCTCTCCTGACTTTTGCAAGGGACGGCTAAACAAGGCAACACTTAAGAATGGCTTCAAAGCTCCCCCGACTGTTGTAAGGGACGGCTCAATAAGGCAACACTTAAAAGAATGGCTCCAAAGCTCTCCCGACTGTTGTAAGAGACGGCTCAATATGGCAACACTTAAGAATGGCTTCAAAGCCCTCCCGACTTTTGCAAGGGACGGCTCAATAAAGCAACACTTATGAATGGCTTCAAATCTCTCCCGACTGTTGTAAGGGACGGCTCAATAAGGCAACACTTAAGAATGGCTTCAAAGCTCCCCGACTGTTGTAAGGGACGGCTCAATATGGCAACACTTAAGAATGGCTTCAAAGCTCTCCCGACTTTTGCAAGGGACGGCTCAACAAGGCAACTCTTAAGAATGGCTTCAAAGCTCCCCCGACTGTTGTAAGGGACGGCTCAATAAGGCAACACTTAAGAATGGCTCCAAAGCTCTCCCGACTGTTGTAAGAGACGGCTCAATATGACAACACTTAAGAATGGCTTCAAAGCTCTCCCGAATTTTGCAAGGGACGGCTCAATAAGGCAACACTTAAGAATGGCTCCAAAGCTCTCCCGACAGTTGTAAGAGACGGCTCAATATGGCAACACCTAAGAATGGCTTCAATGCTCCCCCGACTGTTGTAAGGGACGGCTCAATTAGGCAACACTTAAGAATGGCTTCATAGCTCTCCCGACTGTTGTAAGGAACGGCTCAATAAGGCAACACTTATGAATGGCTTCATAGCTCTCCCGACTGTTGTAAGGGACGGCTCAATAAGGCAACACTTAAGAATGGCTTCAAAGCTCTCCCGACTGTTGTAAGGGACGGCTCATTAAGGCAACACTTAAGAATGTCTTCAAAGCACACCCGACTGTTGTAAGGGACGGCTCAACAAGGCAACTCTTAAGAATGGCTTCAAAGCTCTCCCGACTGTTGTAAGGGACGGCTCAACAAGGCAACACTTAAGAATGGCATCAAAGCTCTCCCGACTGTTGTAAGAGACGGCTCAACAAGGCAACTCTTAAGAATGGCTTCAAAGCTCTCCCGACTGTTGTAAGAGACGGCTCAATAAGGCAACACTTAAGAATGGCATCAAATCTCTCCCGACTGTTGTAAGAGACGGCTCAATATGGCAACACTTAAGAATGGCTTCAAAGCTCTCCCGACTGTTGTAAGGGACGGCTCAATAAGGCAACACTTAAGAATGGCTTCAAAGCTCCCCCGACTTTTGCAAGGGACGGCTCAACAAGGCAACACTTAAGAATGGCTTCAAAGCTCCCCCGACTGTTATAAGGGACGGCTCAATAAGGCAATACTTAAGAATGGCTCCAAAGCTCTCCCGACTGTTGTAAGAGACGGCTCAATATGGCAACAATTAAGAATGGCTTCAAAGCTCTCCCGACTTTTGCAAGGGACGGCTCAATAAGGCAACACTTAAGAATGGCTTCAAAGCTCTCCCGACTGTTGTAAGGGACGGCTCACAAAGGCAACACTTACGAATGGCTTCAAAGCTCCCCCGACTGTTGTAAGGGACGGCTCAATATGGCAACACTTAAGAATGGCTTCAAAGCTCTCCCGATTGTGGTAAGAGACGGCTCAATATGGCAACACTTAAGAATGGCTTCAAAGCTCTCCCGAATTTTGCAAGGGACGGCTCAATAAAGCAACACTTAAGAATGGCTCCAAAGCTCTCCCGACAGTTGTAAGAGACGGCTCAATATGGCAACACTTAAGAATGGCTTCAATGCTCCCCCGACTGTTGTAAGGGACGGCTCAATAAGGCAACACTTAAAAATGGCTTCATAGCTCTCCCAACTGTTGTAAGGGACGGCTCAATAAGGTAACACTTAAGAATTGCTTCAAAGCTGTCCTTACTGTTGTAAGGGACGGCTCAATATGGCAACACTTAAGAATGGCTTCAAAGCACTCCCGACTGTTGTAAGGGACGGCTCAATAAGGTAACACTTAAGAATGGCTTCAAAGCTCTCCTGACTGTTGTAAGGGACGGCCCAATAAGGCAACACTTAAGAATGGCTTCAATGCTCTCCCGACTGTTGTAAGGGACGGCTCAATAAGGAAACACTTAAGAATGGCTTCAAAGCTCTCCTGACTGTTGTAAGAGACGGCTCAATAAGGCAACACTTATGAATGGCTTCAAAGCTCTCCTGACTGTTGTAAGGGACGGCTCAATAAGGCAACACTTAAGAATGGCTTCAATGCACTCCCGACTCTTGTAAGGGACGGCTCAATAAGGTAACACTTAAGAATGGCTTCAAAACTCTCCCGACTGTTGTAAGAGACTGCTCAATAAGGCAACACTTAAGAATGACTTCATAGCTCTCCCGACTGTTCTAAGGGACGGCTCAATAAGGAAACACTTAAGAATGGCTTCGAAACTCTCCCGACTGTTGTAAGAGACGGCTCAATAAGGCAACACTTAAGAATGGCTTCAAAACTCTCCCGACTGTTGTAAGAGATGGCTCAATAAGGCAACACTTAAGAATGGCTTCATAGCTCTCCCGACTGTTGTAAGGGACGGCTCAATAAGGCAACACTTATGAATGGCTTCAAAGCTCTCCTGACTGTTGTAAGGGACGGCTCAATAAGGTAACACTTAAGAATTGCTTCAAAGCTCTCCTGACTGTTGTAAGGGACGGCTCAATAAGGCAACACTTAAGAATTGCTTCAAAACTCTCCCGACTGTTGTAAGGGACGGCTCAATAAGGTAACACTTAAGAATTGCTTCAAAGCTCTCCTGACTGTTGTAAGGGACGGCTCAATAAGGCAACACTTAAGAATGGCTTCAAAGCTCTCCCGACTGTTGTAAGGGACGGCTCAATAAGGCAACACTTAAGAATGGCTTCAAAGCTCTCCCGACTGTTGTTAGGGACGGCTCAATAAGGCAACACTTAACAATGGCTTCAATGCTCTCCCGACTGTTGTAAGAGACGGCTCAATAAGGCAACACTTAAGAATGGCTTCGAAGCTCTCCTGACTGTTGTAAGGGACGGCTCAATAAGGCAACACTTAAGAATGGCTTGAAAGCTCTCCCGACTGTTGTAAGGGACGGCTCAATAAGGCAACACTTAAGAATGTTTTCAAAGCTCTCCCGACTCTTGTAAGGGACGGCACAATAAGGCAACTCTCAACAATGGCTTCAATGCTCTCCCGACCGTTGTAAGAGACGGCTCAATAAGGAAATACTTAAGAATGGCTTCAAAGCTCTCCTGATTGTTGTAAGGGACGGCTCAATAAGGCAAAACTTAAGAATGGCTTCAAAGCTCTCCTGACTGTTGTAAGGGACGGCTCAATAAGGCAACACTTAAGAATGGCTTCAAAGCTCTCCTGACTGTTGTAAGAGACGGCTCAATAAGGCAACACTTAAGAATGGCTTCAAAGATCTCTCGACTGTTGTAAGGGACGGCTCAATAAGGTAAAACTTAAGAATGGCTTCAAAGCTCTCTCGACTGTTGTAAGAGACGGCTCAACAAGGCAACACTTAAGAATGGCTTCAAAGCTCTCCCGAGTGTTGTAAGAGACGGCTCAATATGGCAACACTTAAGAATGGCTTCAAAGCTCTCCCGACTGTTGTAAGGGACGGCTCAATAAGGCAACACTTAAGAATGGCTTCAAAGCTCTCCCGACTTTTGCAAGGGACGGCTCAACAAGGCAACACTTAAGAATGGCTTCAAAGCTCTCCCGACTGTTGTAAGGGACGGCTCAACAAGGCAACACTTAAGAATGGCTTCAAAGCTCTCCCGACTGTTGTAAGAGACGGCACAACAAAGCAACTCTTAAGAATGGCTTCAAAGCTCTCCCGACTGTTGTAAGAGACGGCTCAATAAGGCAACACTTAAGAATGGCTTCAAAGCTCTCCCGACTTTTGCAAGGGACGGCTCAACAAGGCAACTCTTAAGAATGGCTTCAAAGCTCTCCCGACTGTTGTAAGGGACGGCTCAACAAGGCAACACTTAGGAATGGCTTCAAAGCTCTCCCGACTGTTGTAAGAGACGGCTCAACAAAGCAACTCTTAAGAATGGCTTCAAAGCTCTCCCGACTGTTGTAAGGGACGGCTCAATAAGGCAACACTTAAGAATGGCTTCAAAGCTCTCCTGACTGTTGTAAGAGACGGCTCAATATGGCAAAACTTAAGAATGGCTTCAAAGCTCTCCCGACTGTTGTAAGGGACGGCTCAATAAGGCAACACTTAAGAATGGCTTCAAAGCTCTCCCGAATTTTGCAAGGGACGGCTCAACAAGGCAACACTTAAGAATGGCTTCAAAGCTCCCCCGACTGTTGTAAGGGACGGCTCAATAAGGCAACACTTAAAAGAATGGCTCCAAAGCTCTCCCGACTGTTGTAAGAGACGGCTCAATATGGCAACACTTAAGAATGGCTTCAAAGCTCTCCCGACTTTTGCAAGGGACGGCTCAATAAGGCAACACTTAAGAATGGCTTCAAAGCTCTCCCGACTGTTGTAAGGGACGGCTCAATAAGGCAACACTTAAGAATGGCTTCAAAGCTCCCTGACTGTTGTAAGGGACGGCTCAATATGGCAACACTTAAGAATGGCTTCAAAGCTCTCCCGACTTTTGCAAGGGACGGCTCAACAAGGCAACACTTAAGAATGGCTTCAAAGCTCCCCCGACTGTTGTAAGGGACGGCTCAATAAGGCAACACTTAAGAATGGCTCCAAAGCTCTCCCGACTGTTGTATGAGACGGCTCAATATGGCAACACTTAAGAATGGCTTCAAAGCTCTCCCGACTTTTGCAAGGGACGGCTCAATAAGGCAACACTTAAGAATGGCTCCAAAGCTCTCCCGACAGTTGTAAGAGACGGCTCAATATGGCAACACTTATGAATGGCTTCAATGCTCCCCCGACTGTTGTAAGGGATGGCTCAATAAGGCAACACTTAAGAATGGCATCAAAGCTCTCCCGACTGTTGTAAGAGACGGCTCAACAAGGCAACTCTTAAGAATGGCTTCAAAGCTCTCCCGACTGTTGTAAGAGACGGCTCAATAAGGCAACACTTAAGAATGGCATCAAATCTCTCCCGACTGTTGTAAGAGACGGCTCAATATGGCAACACTTAAGAATGGCTTCAAAGCTCTCCCGACTGTTGTAAGGGACGGCTCAATAAGGCAACACTTAAGAATGGCTTCAAAGCTCCCCCGACTTTTGCAAGGGACGGCTCAACAAGGCAACACTTAAGAATGGCTTCAAAGCTCCCCCGACTGTTATAAGGGACGGCTCAATAAGGCAACACTTAAGAATGGCTCCAAAGCTCTCCCGACTGTTGTAAGAGACGGCTCAATATGGCAACAATTAAGAATGGCTTCAAAGCTCTCCCGACGTTTGCAAGGGACGGCTCAATAAGGCAACACTTAAGAATGGCTTCAAAGCTCTCCCGACTGTTGTAAGGGACGGCTCAATAAGGCAACACTTAAGAATGGCTTCAAAGCTCTCCCGAATTTTGCAAGGGACGGCTCAATAAGGCAACACTTAAGAATGGCTCCAAAGCTCTCCCGACAGTTGTAAGAGACGGCTCAATATGGCAACACTTAAGAATGGCTTCAATGCTCCCCCGACTGTTGTAAGGGACGGCTCAATAAGGCAACACTTAAGAATGGCTTCATAGCTCTCCCAACTGTTGTAAGGGACGGCTCAATAAGGTAACACTTAAGAATTGCTTCAAAGCTCTCCTTACTGTTGTAAGGGACGGCTCAATATGGCAACACTTAAGAATGGCTTCAAAGCACTCCCGACTGTTGTAAGGGACGGCTCAATAAGGTAACACTTAAGAATGGCTTCAAAGCTCTCCTGACTGTTGTAAGGGACGGCCCAATAAGGCAACACTTAAGAATGGCTTCAATGCTCTCCCGACTGTTGTAAGGGACGGCTCAATAAGGAAACACTTAAGAATGGCTTCAAAGCTCTCCTGACTGTTGTAAGAGACGGCTCAATAAGGCAACACTTAAGAATGGCTTCAAAGCTCTCCTGACTGTTGTAAGGGACGGCTCAATAAGGCAACACTTAAGAATGGCTTCAAAGCACTCCCGACTCTTGTAAGGGACGGCTCAATAAGGTAACACTTAAGAATGGCTTCAAAACTCTCCCGACTGTTGTAAGAGACGGCTCAATAAGGCAACACTTAAGAATGGCTTCATAGCTCTCCCGACTGTTCTAAGGGACGGCTCAATAAGGTAACACTTAAGAATGGCTTCAAAGCTCTCCTGACTGTTGTAAGGGACGGCTCAATAAGGCAACACTTAAGAATGGCTTCAAAGCTCCCCCGACTGTTGTAAGGGACGGCTCAATATGGCAACACTTAAGAATGGCTTCAAAGCTCTCCCGATTGTGGTAAGAGACGGCTCAATATGGCAACACTTAAGAATGGCTTCAAAGCTCTCCCGAATTTTGCAAGGGACGGCTCAATAAGGCAACACTTAAGAATGGCTCCAAAGCTCTCCCGACAGTTGTAAGAGACGGCTCAATATGGCAACACTTAAGAATGGCTTCAATGCTCCCCCGACTGTTGTAAGGGACGGCTCAATAAGGCAACACTTAAGAATGGCTTCATAGCTCTCCCAACTGTTGTAAGGGACGGCTCAATAAGGTAACACTTAAGAATTGCTTCAAAGCTCTCCTTACTGTTGTAAGGGACGGCTCAATATGGCAACACTTAAGAATGGCTTCAAAGCACTCCCGACTGTTGTAAGGGACGGCTCAATAAGGTAACACTTAAGAATGGCTTCAAAGCTCTCCTGACTGTTGTAAGGGACGGCCCAATAAGGCAACACTTAAGAATGGCTTCAATGCTCTCCCGACTGTTGTAAGGGACGGCTCAATAAGGAAACACTTAAGAATGGCTTCAAAGCTCTCCTGACTGTTGTAAGGGACGGCTCAATAAGGCAACACTTAAGAATTGCTTCAAAACTCTCCCGACTGTTATAAGGGACGGCTCAATAAGGTAACACTTAAGAATTGCTTCAAAGCTCTCCTGACTGTTGTAAGGGACGGCTCAATAAGGCAACACTTAAGAATGGCTTCAAAGCTCTCCCGACTGTTGTAAGGGACGGCTCAATAAGGCAACACTTAAGAATGGCTTCAAAGCTCTCCCGACTGTTGTTAGGGACGGCTCAATAAGGCAACACTTAACAATGGCTTCAATGCTCTCCCGACTGTTGTAAGAGACGGCTCAATAAGGCAACACTTAAGAATGGCTTCGAAGCTCTCTTGACTGTTGTAAGGGACGGCTCAATAAGGCAACACTTAAGAATGGCTTGAAAGCTCTCCCGACTGTTGTAAGGGACGGCTCAATAAGGCAACACTTAAGTTTTCAAAGCTCTCCCGACTCTTGTAAGGGACGGCACAATAAGGCAACTCTCAACAATGGCTTCAATGCTCTCCCGACCGTTGTAAGAGACGGCTCAATATGGAAATACTTAAGAATGGCTTCAAAGCTCTCCTGATTGTTGTAAGGGACGGTTCAATAAGGCAAAACTTAAGAATGGCTTCAAAGCTCTCCTGACTGTTGTAAGGGACGGCTCAATAAGGCAACACCTAAGAATGGCTTCAAAGCTCTCCTGACTGTTGTAAGAGACGGCTCAATAAGGCAACACTTAAGAATGGCTTCAAAGATCTCTCGACTGTTGTAAGGGACGGCTCAATAAGGTAAAACTTAAGAATGGCTTCAAAGCTCTCTCGACTGTTGTAAGAGACGGCTCAAGAAGGCAACACTTAAGAATGGCTTCAAAGCTCTCTCGACTGTTGTAAGAGACGGCTCAACAAGGCAACACTTAAGAATGGCTTCAAAGCTCTCTCGACTGTTGTAAGAGATGGCTCAATAAGGCAACACTTAAGAATGGCTTCAAAGCTCTCCCGACTGTTGTAAGGGTCGGCTCAATAAGGCAACACTTAAGAATGGCTTCAAAGCTCTCCCGACTGTTGTAAGAGACGGCTCAATAAGGCAACACTTAAGAATGGCTTCAAAGCTCTCCCGACTGTTTTAAGGGACGGCTCAATAAGGCAACGCTTAATAATGGCTTCAAAGCTCTCCCGACTGTTGTAAGAGACGGCTCAATAAGGCAACACTTAACAATGGCTCCAAAGTTCTCCCGACTGTTGTAAGAGACGGCTCAATAAGGCAACACTTAAGAATAGCTTCAAAGCTCTCCCGACTGTTGTAAGAGACGGCTCAATAGGGCAACACTTAAGAATGGCTTCAAAGCTCTCCCGAGTGTTGTAAGAGACGGCTCAAAATGGCAACACTTAAGAATGGCTTCAAAGCTCTCCCGACTGTTGTAAGGGACGGCTCAATAAGGCAACACTTAAGAATGGCTTCAAAGCTCTCCCGACTTTTGCAAGGGACGGCTCAACAAGGCAACACTTAAGAATGGCTTCAAAGCTCTCCCGACTGTTGTAAGGGACGGCTCAACAAGGCAACACTTAAGAATGGCTTCAAAGCTCTCCCGACTGTTGTAAGAGACGGCACAACAAAGCAACTCTTAAGAATGGCTTCAAAGCTCTCCCGACTGTTGTAAGAGACGGCTCAATAAGGCAACACTTAAGAATGGCTTCAAAGCTCTCCCGACTTTTGCAAGGGACGGCTCAACAAGGCAACTCTTAAGAATGGCTTCAAAGCTCTCCCGACTGTTGTAAGGGACGGCTCAACAAGGCAACACTTAGGAATGGCTTCAAAGCTCTCCCGACTGTTGTAAGAGACGGCTCAACAAAGCAACTCTTAAGAATGGCTTCAAAGCTCTCCCGACTGTTGTAAGAGACGGCTCAATAAGGCAACACTTAAGAATGGCTTCAAAGCTCTCCCGACTGTTGTAAGAGACGGCTCAATATGTCAAAACTTAAGAATGGCTTCAAAGCTCTCCCGACTGTTGTAAGGGACGGCTCAATAAGGCAACACTTAAGAATGGCTTCAAAGCTCTCCCGAATTTTGCAAGGGACGGCTCAACAAGGCAACACTTAAGAATGGCTTCAAAGCTCCCCCGACTGTTGTAAGGGACGGCTCAATAAGGCAACACTTAAAAGAATGGCTCCAAAGCACTCCCGACTGTTGTAAGAGACGGCTCAATATGGCAACACTTAAGAATGGCTTCAAAGCTCTCCCGACTTTTGCAAGGGACGGCTCAATAAGGCAACACTTAAGAATGGCTTCAAAGCTCTCCCGACTGTTGTAAGGGACGGCTCAATAAGGCAACACTTAAGAATGGCTTCAAAGCTCCCTGACTGTTGTAAGGGACGGCTCAATATGGCAACACTTAAGAATGGCTTCAAAGCTCTCCCGACTTTTGCAAGGGACGGCTCAACAAGGCAACACTTAAGAATGGCTTCAAAGCTCCCCCGACTGTTGTAAGGGATGGCTCAATAAGGCAACACTTAAGAATGGCTCCAAAGCTCTCCCGACTGTTGTAAGAGACGGCTCAATATGGCAACACTTAAGAATGGCTTCAAAGCTCTCCCGACTTTTGCAAGGGACGGCTCAATAAGGCAACACTTAAGAATGGCTCCAAAGCTCTCCCGACAGTTGTAAGAGACGGCTCAATATGGCAACACTTATGAATGGCTTCAATGCTCCCCCGACTGTTGTAAGGGACGGCTCAATAAGGCAACACTTAAAAATGGCTTCATAGCTCTCCCGACTGTTGTAAGGGACGGCTCAATAAGGCAACACTTATGAATGGCTTCATAGCTCTCCCGACTGTTGTAAGGGACGGCTCAATAAGGCAACACTTACGAATGGCTTCAAAGCTCTCCCGACTGTTGTAAGGGACGGCTCAATAAGGCAACACTTAAGAATGTCTTCAAAGCACTCCCGACTGTTGTAAGGGACGGCTCAACAAGGCAACTCTTAAGAATGGCTTCAAAGCTCTCCCGACTGTTGTAAGGGACGGCTCAACAAGGCAACACTTAAGAATGGCATCAAAGCTCTCCCGACTGTTGTAAGAGACGGCTCAACAAGGCAACTCTTAAGAATGGCTTCAAAGCTCTCCCGACTGTTGTAAGAGACGGGTCAATAAGGCAACACTTAAGAATGGCTTCAAATCTCTCCCGACTGTTGTAAGAGACGGCTCAATATGGCAACACTTAAGAATTGCTTCAAAGCTCTCCCGACTGTTGTAAGGGACGGCTCAATAAGGCAACACTTAAGAATGGCTTCAAAGCTCTCCCGACTTTTGCAAGGGACGGCTCAACAAGGCAACACTTAAGAATGGCTTCAAAGCTCCCCCGACTGTTGTAAGGGACGGATCAATAAGGCAACACTTAAGAATGGCTCCAAAGCTCTCCCGACTGTTGTAAGAGACGGCTCAATATGGCAACACTTAAGAATGGCTTCAAAGCTCTCCCGACTGTTGTAAGAGACGGGTCAATAAGGCAACACTTAAGAATGGCTTCAAATCTCTCCCGACTGTTGTAAGAGACGGCTCAATATGGCAACACTTAAGAATTGCTTCAAAGCTCTCCCGACTGTTGTAAGGGACGGCTCAATAAGGCAACACTTAAGAATGGCTTCAAAGCTCTCCCGACTTTTGCAAGGGACGGCTCAACAAGGCAACTCTTAAGAATGGCTTCAAAGCTCCCCCGACTGTTGTAAGGGACGGATCAATAAGGCAACACTTAAGAATGGCTCCAAAGCTCTCCCGACTGTTGTAAGAGACGGCTGAATATGGCAACACTTAAGAATGGCTTCAAAGCTCCCCCGACTGTTTTAAGGGACGGCTCAATATGGCAACACTTAAGAATGGCTTCAAAGCTCTCCCGACTGTTGTAAGAGACGGCTCAATATGGCAACAATTAAGAATGGCTTCAAAGCTCTCCCGACTTTTGCAAGGGACGGCTCAATAAGGCAACACTTAAGAATGGCTCCAAAGCTCTCCCGATAGTTGTAAGAGACGGCTCAATATGGCAACACATAAGAATGGCTTCAATGCTCCCCCGACTGTTGTAAGGGACGGCTCAATAAGGCAACACTTAAGAATGGCTTCATAGCTCTCCCGACTGTTGTAAGGGACGGCTCAATAAGGCAACATTTAAGAATGGCTTCAATGCTCTCCCGACTGTTGTAAGGGACGGCTCAATAAGGCAACACTTAAGAATTGCTTCAAAGCACTCCCGACTGTTGTAAGGGACGGCTCAATAAGGTAACACTTAAGAATTGCTTCAAAGCTCTCCTGACTGTTGTAAGGGACGGCTCAATAAGGCAACACTTAAGAATGGCTTCAAAGCACTCCCGACTGTTGTAAGGGACGGCTCAATAAGGTAACACTTAAGAATGGCTTCAAAGCTCTCCTGACTGTTGTAAGGGACGGCCCAATAAGGCAACACTTAAGAATGGCTTCAAAGCTCTCACGACTGTTGTAAGGGACGGCTCAATAAGGTAACACTTAAGAATGGCTTCAAAGCTCTCCTGACTGTTGTAAGAGACGGCTCAATAAGGCAACACTTAAGAATGGCTTCAAAGCTCTCCTGACTGTTGTAAGGGACGGCTCAATAAGGTCACACTTAAGAATGGCTTCAAAACTCTCCCGACTGTGTAAGAGACGGCTCAATAAGGCAACACTGAAGAATGGCTTCAAAGCTCTCCCGACTGTTGTAAGGGACGGCTCAGTAAGGTAACACTTAAGAATGGCTTCAGAACTCTCTCGACTGTTGTAAGAGATGGCTCAATAAGGCAACACTTAAGAATGGCTTCATAGCTCTCCCGACTGTTGTAAGGGACGGCTCAATAAGGCAACACTTAAGAATGGCTTCAAAGCTCTCCTGACTGTTGTAAGGGACGGCTCAATAAGGTAACACTTAAGAATTGCTTCAAAGCTCTCCTGACTGTTGTAAGGGACGGCTCAATAAGGCAACACTTAAGAATTGCTTCAAAACTCTCCCGACTGTTGTAAGGGACGGCTCAATAAGGTAACACTTAAGAATTGCTTCAAAGCTCTCCTGACTGTTGTAAGGGACGGCTCAATAAGGCAACACTTAAGAATGGCTTCAAAGCTCTCTCGAATGTTGTAAGGGACGGCTCAATAAGGCAACACTTAAGAATGGCTTCAAAGCTCTCCCGACTGTTGTAAGGGACGGCTCAATAAGGCAACACTTAACAATGGCTTCAATGCTCTCCCGACTGTTGTAAGAGACGGCTCAATAAGGCAACACTTAGGAATGGCTTCGAAGCTCTCCTGACTGTTGTAAGGGACGGCTCAATAAGGTAACACTTAAGAATGGCTTGAAAGCTCTCCCGACTGTTGTAAGGGACGGCTCAATAAGGCAACACTTAAGAATGGCTTCAAAGCTCTCCCGACTGTTGTAAGGGACGGCACAATAAGGCAACTCTTAACAATGGCTTCAATGCTCTCCCGACCGTTGTAAGAGACGGCTCAATAAGGCAACACTTAAGAATGGCTTCAAAGCTCTCCTGACTGTTGTAAGGGACGGCTCAATAAGGCAACACTTAAGAATGGCTTCAAAGCTCTCCTGACTGTTGTAAGAGACGGCTCAATAAGGCAACACTTAAGAATGGCTCCAAAGCTCTCCCGACTGTTGTAAGAGACGGCTCAATAAGGCAACACTTAAGAATGGCTTCATAGCTCTCCCGACTGTTGTAAGAGACGGCTCAATAAGGCAACACTTAACAATGGCTTCAAAGCTCTCCCGACTGTTGTAAGAGACGGCTCAATAAGGCAACACTTAAGAATGGCTTCAAAGCTCTCCCGACTGTTTTAAGGGACGGCTCAATAAGGCAACGCTTAATAATGGCTTCAAACATCTCCCGACTGTTGTAAGAGACGGCTCAATAAGGCAACACTTAAGAATGGCTCCAAAGCTCTCCCGACTGTTGTAAGAGACGGCTCAATAAGGCAAAACTTAAGAATAGCTTCAAAGCTCTCCCGACTGTTGTAAGAGACGGCTCAACAAGGCAACACTTAAGAATGGCTTCAAAGCTCGCTCGACTGTTGTAAGGGACGGCTCAATAAGGCAACACTTAAGAATGGCTTCAAAGCTCTCCCGACTGTTGTAAGAGACGGGTCAATAAGGCAACACTTAAGAATGGCTTCAAATCTCTCCCGACTGTTGTAAGATACGGCTCAATATGGCAACACTTAAGAATTGCTTCAAAGCTCTCCCGACTGTTGTAAGGGACGGCTCAATAAGGCAACACTTAAGAATGGCTTCAAAGCTCTCCCGACTTTTGCAAGGGACGGCTCAACAAGGCAACACTTAAGAATGGCTTCAAAGCTCCCCCCGACTGTTGTAAGGGACGGCTCAATAAGGCAACACTTAAGAATGGCTCCAAAGCTCTCCCGACTGTTGTAAGAGACGGCTCAATATGGCAACACTTAAGAATGGCTTCAAAGCTCTCCCGACTTTTGCAAGGGACGGCTCAATAAGGCAACACTTAAGAATGGCTTCAAAGCTCTCCCGACTGTTGTAAGGGACGGCTCAATAAGGCAGCACTTAAGAATGGCTTCAAAGCTCCCCCGACTGTTGTAAGGGACGGCTCAATATGGCAACACTTAAGAATGGCTTCAAAGCTCTCTCGACTGTTGTAAGAGACGGCTCAATATGGCAACACTTAAGAATGGATTCAAAGCTCTCCCGACTTTTGCAAGGGACGGCTCAATAAGGCAACACTTAAGAATGGCTCCAAGGCTCTCCCGATAGTTGTAAGAGACGGCTCAATATGGCAACACTTAAGAATGGCTTCAATGCACCCCAGACTGTTGTAAGGGACGGCTCAATAAGGCAACACTTAAGAATGGCTTCATAGCTCTCCCGACTGTTGTAAGGGACGGCTCAATAAGGCAACATTTAAGAATGGCTTCAATGCTCTCCCGACTGTTGTAAGGGACGGCTCAATAAGGCAACACTTAAGAATGGCTTCAAAGCACTCCCGACTGTTGTAAGGGACGGCTCAATAAGGTAACACTTAAGAATTGCATCAAAGCTCTCCTGACTGTTGTAAGGGACGGCTCAATAAGGCAACACTTAAGAATGGCTTCAAAGCACTCCCGACTGTTGTAAGGGACGGCTCAATAAGGCAACACTTAAGAATTGCTTCAAAACTCTCCCGACTGTTGTAAGGGACGGCTCAATAAGGTAACACTTAAGAATTGCTTCAAAGCTCTCCTGACTGTTGTAAGGGAAGGCTCAATAAGCCAACACTTAAGAATGGCTTCAAAGCTCTCTCGAATGTTGTAAGGGACGGCTCAATAAGGCAACACTTAAGAATGGCTTCAAAGCTCTCCTGACTGTTGTAAGGGACGGCCCAATAAGGCAACACTTAAGAATGGCTTCAATGCTCTCCCGACTGTTGTAAGGGACGGCTCAATAAGGAAACACTTAAGAATGGCTTCAAAGCTCTCCTGACTGTTGTAAGAGACGGCTCAATAAGGCAACACTTAAGAATGGCTTCAAAGCTCTCCTGACTGTTGTAAGGGACGGCTCAATAAGGCAACACTTAAGAATGGCTTCAAAGCACTCCCGACTCTTGTAAGGGACGGCTCAATAAGGTAACACTTAAGAATGGCTTCAAAACTCTCCCGACTGTTGTAAGAGACGGCTCAATAAGGCAACACTTAAGAATGGCTTCATAGCTCTCCCGACTGTTCTAAGGGACGGCTCAATAAGGTAACACTTAAGAATGGCTTCGAAACTCTCCCGACTGTTGTAAGAGACGGCTCAATAAGGCAACACTTAAGAATGGCTTCAAAACTCTCCCGACTGTTGTAAGAGATGGCTTAATAAGGCAACACTTAAGAATGGCTTCATAGCTCTCCCGACTGTTGTAAGGGACGGCTCAATAAGGCAACAATTATGAATGGCTTCAAAGCTCTCCTGACTGTTGTAAGGGACGGCTCAATAAGGTAACACTTAAGAATTGCTTCAAAGCTCTCCTGACTGTTGTAAGGGACGGCTCAATAAGGCAACACTTAAGAATTGCTTCAAAACTCTCCCGACTGTTGTAAGGGACGGCTCAATAAGGTAACACTTAAGAATTGCTTCAAAGCTCTCCTGACTGTTGTAAGGGACGGCTCAATAAGGCAACACTTAAGAATGGCTTCAAAGCTCTCCCGACTGTTGTAAGGGACGGCTCAATAAGGCAACACTTAAGAATGGCTTCAAAGCTCTCCCAACTGTTGTTAGGGACGGCTCAATAAGGCAACGCTTAATAATGGCTTCAAACATCTCCCGACTGTTGTAAGAGACGGCTCAATAAGGCAACACTTAAGAATGGCTCCAAAGCTCTCCCGACTGTTGTAAGAGACGGCTCAATAAGGCAGCACTTAAGAATAGCTTCAAAGCTCTCCCGACTGTTGTAAGAGACGGCTCAACAAGGCAACACTTAAGAATGGCTTCAAAGCTCTCTCGACTGTTGTAAGGGACGGCTCAATAAGGCAACACTTAAGAATGGCTTCAAAACTCTCCCGACTGTTGTAAGAGACGGGTCAATAAGGCAACACTTAAGAATGGCTTCAAATCTCTCCCGACTGTTGTAAGAGACGGCTCAATATGGCAACACTTAAGAATTGCTTCAAAGCTCTCCCGACTGTTGTAAGGGACGGCTCAATAAGGCAACACTTAAGAATGGCTTCAAAGCTCTCCCGACTTTTGCAAGGGACGGCTCAACAAGGCAACACTTAAGAATGGCTTCAAAGCTCCCCCCGACTGTTGTAAGGGACGGCTCAATAAGGCAACACTTAAGAATGGCTCCAAAGCTCTCCCGACTGTTGTAAGAGACGGCTCAATATGGCAACACTTAAGAATGGCTTCAAAGCTCTCCCGACTTTTGCAAGGGACGGCTCAATAAGGCAACACTTAAGAATGGCTTCAAAGCTCTCCCGACTGTTGTAAGGGACGGCTCAATAAGGCAGCACTTAAGAATGGCTTCAAAGCTCCCCCGACTGTTGTAAGGGACGGCTCAATATGGCAACACTTAAGAATGGCTTCAAAGCTCTCCCGACTGTTGTAAGAGACGGCTCAATATGGCAACACTTAAGAATGGCTTCAAAGCTCTCCCGACTTTTGCAAGGGACGGCGCAATAAGGCAACACTTAAGAATGGCTTCAAAGCTCTCCCGACTTTTGCAAGGGACGGCTCAATATGGCAACACTTAAGAATGGCTTCAATGCACCCCAGACTGTTGTAAGGGACGGCTCAATAAGGCAACACTTAAGAATGGCTTCATAGCTCTCCCGACTGTTGTAAGGGACGGCTCAATAAGGCAACATTTAAGAATGGCTTCAATGCTCTCCCGACTGTTGTAAGGGACGGCTCAATAAGGCAACACTTAAGAATGGCTTCAAAGCACTCCCGACTGTTGTAAGGGACGGCTCAATAAGGTAACACTTAAGAATTGCATCAAAGCTCTCCTGACTGTTGTAAGGGACGGCTCAATAAGGCAACACTTAAGAATGGCTTCAAAGCACTCCCGACTGTTGTAAGGGACGGCTCAATAAGGCAACACTTAAGAATTGCTTCAAAACTCTCCCGACTGTTGTAAGGGACGGCTCAATAAGGTAACACTTAAGAATTGCTTCAAAGCTCTCCTGACTGTTGTAAGGGAAGGCTCAATAAGCCAACACTTAAGAATGGCTTCAAAGCTCTCTCGAATGTTGTAAGGGACGGCTCAATAAGGCAACACTTAAGAATGGCTTCAAAGCTCTCCTGACTGTTGTAAGGGACGGCCCAATAAGGCAACACTTAAGAATGGCTTCAATGCTCTCCCGACTGTTGTAAGGGACGGCTCAATAAGGAAACACTTAAGAATGGCTTCAAAGCTCTCCTGACTGTTGTAAGAGACGGCTCAATAAGGCAACACTTAAGAATGGCTTCAAAGCTCTCCTGACTGTTGTAAGGGACGGCTCAATAAGGCAACACTTAAGAATGGCTTCAAAGCACTCCCGACTCTTGTAAGGGACGGCTCAATAAGGTAACACATAAGAATGGCTTCAAAACTCTCCCGACTGTTGTAAGAGACGGCTCAATAAGGCAACACTTAAGAATGGCTTCATAGCTCTCCCGACTGTTCTAAGGGACGGCTCAATAAGGTAACACTTAAGAATGGCTTCGAAACTCTCCCGACTGTTTTAAGAGACGGCTCAATAAGGCAACACTTAAGAATGGCTTCAAAACTCTCCCGACTGTTGTAAGAGATGGCTTAATAAGGCAACACTTAAGAATGGCTTCATAGCTCTCCCGACTGTTGTAAGGGACGGCTCAATAAGGCAACAATTATGAATGGCTTCAAAGCTCTCCTGACTGTTGTAAGGGACGGCTCAATAAGGTAACACTTAAGAATTGCTTCAAAGCTCTCCTGACTGTTGTAAGGGACGGCTCAATAAGGCAACACTTAAGAATTGCTTCAAAACTCTCCCGACTGTTGTAAGGGACGGCTCAATAAGGTAACACTTAAGAATTGCTTCAAAGCTCTCCTGACTGTTGTAAGGGACGGCTCAATAAGGCAACACTTAAGAATGGCTTCAAAGCTCTCCCGACTGTTGTAAGGGACGGCTCAATAAGGCAACACTTAAGAATGGCTTCGAAGCTCTCCTGACTGTTGTAAGGGACGGCTCAATAAGGCAACACTTAATAATGGCTTGAAAGCTCTCCCGACTGTTGTAAGGGACGGCTCAATAAGGCAACACCTAAGAATGTTTTCAAAGCTCTCCCGACTCTTGTAAGGGACGGCACAATAAGGCAACTCTCAACAATGGCTTCAATGCTCTCCCGACCGTTGTAGGAGACGGCTCAATAAGGAAATACTTAAGAATGGCTTCAAAGCTCTTCTGATTGTTGTAAGGGACGGCTCAATAAGGCAACACTTAAGAATGGCTTCAAAGCTCTCCTGACTGTTGTAAGGGACGGCTCAATAAGGCAACACCTAAGAATGGCTTCAAAGCTCTCCTGACTGTTGTAAGAGACGGCTCAATAAGGCAACACTTAAGAATGGCTTCAAAGATCTCTCGACTGTTGTAAGGGACGGCTCAATAAGGTAAAACTTAAGAATGGCTTCAAAGCTCTCTCGACTGTTGTAAGAGACGGCTCAACAAGGCAACACTTAAGAATGGCTTCAAAGCTCTCTCGACTGTTGTAAGAGACGGCTCAACAAGGCAACACTTAAGAATGGCTTCAAAGCTCTCTCGACTGTTGTAAGAGATGGCTCAATAAGGCAACACTTAAGAATGGCTTCAAAGCTCTCCCGACTGTTGTAAGGGTCGGCTCAATAAGGCAACACTTAAGAATGGCTTCAAAGCTCTCCCGACTGTTGTAAGAGACGGCTCAATAAGGCAAAACTTAAGAATGGCTTCAAAGCTCTCCCGACTGTTTTAAGGGACGGCTCAATAAGGCAACGCTTAATAATGGCTTCAAAGCTCTCCCGACTGTTGTAAGAGACGGCTCAATAAGGCAACACTTAACAATGGCTCCAAAGTTCTCCCGACTGTTGTAAGAGACGGCTCAATAAGGCAACACTTAAGAATAGCTTCAAAGCTCTCCCGACTGTTGTAAGAGACGGCTCAATAGGGCAACACTTAAGAATGGCTTCAAAGCTCTCCCGAGTGTTGTAAGAGACGGCTCAATATGGCAACACTTAAGAATGGCTTCAAAGCTCTCCCGACTGTTGTAAGGGACGGCTCAATAAGGCAACACTTAAGAATGGCTTCAAAGCTCTCCCGACTTTTGCAAGGGACGGCTCAACAAGGCAACACTTAAGAATGGCTTCAAAGCTCTCCCGACTGTTGTAAGGGACGGCTCAACAAGGCAACACTTAAGAATGGCTTCAAAGCTCTCCCGACTGTTGTAAGAGACGGCACAACAAAGCAACTCTTAAGAATGGCTTCAAAGCTCTCCCGACTGTTGTAAGAGACGGCTCAATAAGGCAACACTTAAGAATGGCTTCAAAGCTCTCCCGACTTTTGCAAGGGACGGCTCAACAAGGCAACTCTTAAGAATGGCTTCAAAGCTCTCCCGACTGTTGTAAGGGACGACTCAACAAGGCAACACTTAGGAATGGCTTCAAAGCTCTCCCGACTGTTGTAAGAGACGGCTCAACAAAGCAACTCTTAAGAATGGCTTCAAAGCTCTCCCGACTGTTGTAAGAGACGGCTCAATAAGGCAACACTTAAGAATGGCTTCAAAGCTCTCCCGACTGTTGTAAGAGACGGCTCAATATGGCAAAACTTAAGAATGGCTTCAAAGCTCTCCCGACTGTTGTAAGGGACGGCTCAATAAGGCAACACTTAAGAATGGCTTCAAAGCTCTCCCGAATTTTGCAAGGGACGGCTCAACAAGGCAACACTTAAGAATGGCTTCAAAGCTCCCCCGACTGTTGTAAGGGACGGCTCAATAAGGCAACACTTAAAAGAATGGCTCCAAAGCACTCCCGACTGTTGTAAGAGACGGCTCAATATGGCAACACTTAAGAATGGCTTCAAAGCTCTCCCGACTTTTGCAAGGGACGGCTCAATAAGGCAACACTTAAGAATGGCTTCAAAGCTCTCCCGACTGTTGTAAGGGACGGCTCAATAAGGCAACACTTAAGAATGGCTTCAAAGCTCCCTGACTGTTGTAAGGGACGGCTCAATATGGCAACACTTACGAATGGCTTCAAAGCTCTCCCGACTGTTGTAAGGGACGGCTCAATAAGGCAACACTTAAGAATGTCTTCAAAGCACTCCCGACTGTTGTAAGGGACGGCTCAACAAGGCAACTCTTAAGAATGGCTTCAAAGCTCTCCCGACTGTTGTAAGGGACGGCTCAACAAGGCAACACTTAAGAATGGCATCAAAGCTCTCCCGATTGTTGTAAGGGACGGCTCAACAAGGCAACACTTAAGAATGGCATCAAAGCTCTCCCGACTGTTGTAAGTGACGGCTCAACAAGGCAACTCTTAAGAATGGCTTCAAAGCTCTCCCGACTGTTGTAAGAGACGGCTCAATAAGGCAACACTTAAGAATGGCATCAAATCTCTCCCGACTGTTGTAAGAGACGGCTCAATATGGCAACACTTAAGAATGGCTTCAAAGCTCTCCCGACTGTTGTAAGGGACGGCTCAATAAGGCAACACTTAAGAATGGCTTCAAAGCTCCCCCGACTTTTGCAAGGGACGGCTCAACAAGGCAACACTTAAGAATGGCTTCAAAGCTCCCCCGACTGTTATAAGGGACGGCTCAATAAGGCAACACTTAAGAATGGCTCCAAAGCTCTCCCGACTGTTGTAAGAGACGGCTCAATATGGCAACAATTATGAATGGCTTCAAAGCTCTCCCGACGTTTGCAAGGGACGGCTCAATAAGGCAACACTTAAGAATGGCTTCAAAGCTCTCCCGACTGTTGTAAGGGACGGCTCAATAAGGCAACACTTAAGAATGGCTTCAAAGCTCCCCCGACTGTTGTAAGGGACGGCTCAATATGGCAACACTTAAGAATGGCTTCAAAGCTCTCCCGATTGTGGTAAGAGACGGCTCAATATGGCAACACTTAAGAATGGCTTCAAAGCTCTCCCGAATTTTGCAAGGGACGGCTCAATAAGGCAACACTTAAGAATGGCTCCAAAGCTCTCCCGACAGTTGTAAGAGACGGCTCAATATGGCAACACTTAAGAATGGCTTCAATGCTCCCCCGACTGTTGCAAGGGACGGCTCAATAAGGCAACACTTAAGAATGGCTTCATAGCTCTCCCAACTGTTGTAAGGGACGGCTCAATAAGGTAACACTTAAGAATTGCTTCAAAGCTCTCCTTACTGTTGTAAGGGACGGCTCAATATGGCAACACTTAAGAATGGCTTCAAAGCACTCCCGACTGTTGTAAGGGACGGCTCAATAAGGTAACACTTAAGAATGGCTTCAAAGCTCTCCTGACTCTTGTAAGGGACGGCCCAATAAGGCAACACTTAAGAATGGCTTCAATGCTCTCCCGACTGTTGTAAGGGACGGCTCAATAAGGAAACACTTAAGAATGGCTTCAAAGCTCTCCTGACTGTTGTAAGAGACGGCTCAATAAGGCAACACTTAAGAATGGCTTCAAAGCTCTCCTGACTGTTGTAAGGGACGGCTCAATAAGGCAACACTTAAGAATGGCTTCAAAGCACTCCCGACTCTTGTAAGGGACGGCTCAATAAGGTAACACTTAAGAATGGCTTCAAAACTCTCCCGACTGTTGTAAGAGACGGCTCAATAAGGCAACACTTAAGAATGGCTTCATAGCTCTCCCGACTGTTCTAAGGGACGGCTCAATAAGGTAACACTTAAGAATGGCTTCAAAGCTCTCCTGACTGTTGTAAGGGACGGCTCAATAAGGCAACACTTAAGAATGGCTTCAAAGCTCCCCCGACTGTTGTAAGGGACGGCTCAATATGGCAACACTTAAGAATGGCTTCAAAGCTCTCCCGATTGTGGTAAGAGACGGCTCAATATGGCAACACTTAAGAATGGCTTCAAAGCTCTCCCGAATTTTGCAAGGGACGGCTCAATAAGGCAACACTTAAGAATGGCTCCAAAGCTCTCCCGACAGTTGTAAGAGACGGCTCAATATGGCAACACTTAAGAATGGCTTCAATGCTCCCCCGACTGTTGTAAGGGACGGCTCAATAAGGCAACACTTAAGAATGGCTTCATAGCTCTGTCAACTGTTGTAAGGGACGGCTCAATAAGGTAACACTTAAGAATTGCTTCAAAGCTCTCCTTACTGTTGTAAGGGACGGCTCAATATGGCAACACTTAAGAATGGCTTCAAAGCACTCCCGACTGTTGTAAGGGACGGCTCAATAAGGTAACACTTAAGAATGGCTTCAAAGCTCTCCTGACTGTTGTAAGGGACGGCCCAATAAGGCAACACTTAAGAATGGCTTCAATGCTCTCCCGACTGTTGTAAGGGACGGCTCAATAAGGAAACACTTAAGAATGGCTTCAAAGCTCTCCTGACTGTTGTAAGGGACGGCTCAATAAGGCAACACTTAAGAATTGCTTCAAAACTCTCCCGACTGTTATAAGGGACGGCTCAATAAGGTAACACTTAAGAATTGCTTCAAAGCTCTCCTGACTGTTGTAAGGGACGGCTCAATAAGGCAACACTTAAGAATGGCTTCAAAGCTCTCCCGACTGTTGTAAGGGACGGCTCAATAAGGCAACACTTAAGAATGGCTTCAAAGCTCTCCCGACTGTTGTTAGGGACGGCTCAATAAGGCAACACTTAACAATGGCTTCAATGCTCTCCCGACTGTTGTAAGAGACGGCTCAATAAGGCAACACTTAAGAATGGCTTCGAAGCTCTCCTGACTGTTGTAAGGGACGGCTCAATAAGGCAACACTTAAGAATGGCTTGAAAGCTCTCCCGACTGTTGTAAGGGACGGCTCAATAAGGCAACACTTAAGTTTTCAAAGCTCTCCCGACTCTTGTAAGGGACGGCACAATAAGGCAACTCTCAACAATGGCTTCAATGCTCTCCCGACCGTTGTAAGAGACGGCTCAATAAGGAAATACTTAAGAATGGCTTCAAAGCTCTCCTGATTGTTGTAAGGGACGGTTCAATAAGGCAACACTTAAGAATGGCTTCAAAGCTCTCCTGACTGTTGTAAGGGACGGCTCAATAAGGCAACACCTAAGAATGGCTTCAAAGCTCTCCTGACTGTTGTAAGAGACGGCTCAATAAGGCAACACTTAAGAATGGCTTCAAAGATCTCTCGACTGTTGTAAGGGACGGCTCAATAAGGTAAAACTTAAGAATGGCTTCAAAGCTCTCTCGACTGTTGTAAAAGACGGCTCAACAAGGCAACACTTAAGAATGGCTTCAAAGCTCTCTCGACTGTTGTAAGAGACGGCTCAACAAGGCAACACTTAAGAATGGCTTCAAAGCTCTCTCGACTGTTGTAAGAGATGGCTCAATAAGGCAACACTTAAGAATGGCTTCAAAGCTCTCCCGACTGTTGTAAGGGTCGGCTCAATAAGGCAACACTTAAGAATGGCTTCAAAGCTCTCCCGACTGTTGTAAGAGACGGCTCAATAAGGCAACACTTAAGAATGGCTTCAAAGCTCTCCCGACTGTTTTAAGGGACGGCTCAATAAGGCAACGCTTAATAATGGCTTCAAAGCTCTCCCGACTGTTGTAAGAGACGGCTCAATAAGGCAACACTTAACAATGGCTCCAAAGTTCTCCCGACTGTTGTAAGAGACGGCTCAATAAGGCAACACTTAAGAATAGCTTCAAAGCTCTCCCGACTGTTGTAAGAGACGGCTCAATAGGGCAACACTTAAGAATGGCTTCAAAGCTCTCCCGAGTGTTGTAAGAGACGGCTCAAAATGGCAACACTTAAGAATGGCTTCAAAGCTCTCCCGACTGTTGTAAGGGACGGCTCAATAAGGCAACACTTAAGAATGGCTTCAAAGCTCTCCCGACTTTTGCAAGGGACGGCTCAACAAGGCAACACTTAAGAATGGCTTCAAAGCTCTCCCGACTGTTGTAAGGGACGGCTCAACAAGGCAACACTTAAGAATGGCTTCAAAGCTCTCCCGACTGTTGTAAGAGACGGCACAACAAAGCAACTCTTAAGAATGGCTTCAAAGCTCTCCCGACTGTTGTAAGAGACGGCTCAATAAGGCAACACTTAAGAATGGCTTCAAAGCTCTCCCGACTTTTGCAAGGGACGGCTCAACAAGGCAACTCTTAAGAATGGCTTCAAAGCTCTCCCGACTGTTGTAAGGGACGGCTCAACAAGGCAACACTTAGGAATGGCTTCAAAGCTCTCCCGACTGTTGTAAGAGACGGCTCAACAAAGCAACTCTTAAGAATGGCTTCAAAGCTCTCCCGACTGTTGTAAGAGACGGCTCAATAAGGCAACACTTAAGAATGGCTTCAAAGCTCTCCCGACTGTTGTAAGAGACGGCTCAATATGTCAAAACTTAAGAATGGCTTCAAAGCTCTCCCGACTGTTGTAAGGGACGGCTCAATAAGGCAACACTTAAGAATGGCTTCAAAGCTCTCCCGAATTTTGCAAGGGACGGCTCAACAAGGCAACACTTAAGAATGGCTTCAAAGCTCCCCCGACTGTTGTAAGGGACGGCTCAATAAGGCAACACTTAAAAGAATGGCTCCAAAGCACTCCCGACTGTTGTAAGAGACGGCTCAATATGGCAACACTTAAGAATGGCTTCAAAGCTCTCCCGACTTTTGCAAGGGACGGCTCAATAAGGCAACACTTAAGAATGGCTTCAAAGCTCTCCCGACTGTTGTAAGGGACGGCTCAATAAGGCAACACTTAAGAATGGCTTCAAAGCTCCCTGACTGTTGTAAGGGACGGCTCAATATGGCAACACTTAAGAATGGCTTCAAAGCTCTCCCGACTTTTGCAAGGGACGGCTCAACAAGGCAACACTTAAGAATGGCTTCAAAGCTCTCTCGACTGTTGTAAGAGACGGCTCAACAAGGCAACACTTAAGAATGGCTTCAAAGCTCTCTCGACTGTTGTAAGAGATGGCTCAATAAGGCAACACTTAAGAATGGCTTCAAAGCTCTCCCGACTGTTGTAAGGGTCGGCTCAATAAGGCAACACTTAAGAATGGCTTCAAAGCTCTCCCGACTGTTGTAAGAGACGGCTCAATAAGGCAAAACTTAAGAATGGCTTCAAAGCTCTCCCGACTGTTTTAAGGGACGGCTCAATAAGGCAACGCTTAATAATGGCTTCAAAGCTCTCCCGACTGTTGTAAGAGACGGCTCAATAAGGCAACACTTAACAATGGCTCCAAAGTTCTCCCGACTGTTGTAAGAGACGGCTCAATAAGGCAACACTTAAGAATAGCTTCAAAGCTCTCCCGACTGTTGTAAGAGACGGCTCAATAGGGCAACACTTAAGAATGGCTTCAAAGCTCTCCCGAGTGTTGTAAGAGACGGCTCAATATGGCAACACTTAAGAATGGCTTCAAAGCTCTCCCGACTGTTGTAAGGGACGGCTCAATAAGGCAACACTTAAGAATGGCTTCAAAGCTCTCCCGACTTTTGCAAGGGACGGCTCAACAAGGCAACACTTAAGAATGGCTTCAAAGCTCTCCCGACTGTTGTAAGGGACGGCTCAACAAGGCAACACTTAAGAATGGCTTCAAAGCTCTCCCGACTGTTGTAAGAGACGGCACAACAAAGCAACTCTTAAGAATGGCTTCAAAGCTCTCCCGACTGTTGTAAGAGACGGCTCAATAAGGCAACACTTAAGAATGGCTTCAAAGCTCTCCCGACTTTTGCAAGGGACGGCTCAACAAGGCAACTCTTAAGAATGGCTTCAAAGCTCTCCCGACTGTTGTAAGGGACGACTCAACAAGGCAACACTTAGGAATGGCTTCAAAGCTCTCCCGACTGTTGTAAGAGACGGCTCAACAAAGCAACTCTTAAGAATGGCTTCAAAGCTCTCCCGACTGTTGTAAGAGACGGCTCAATAAGGCAACACTTAAGAATGGCTTCAAAGCTCTCCCGACTGTTGTAAGAGACGGCTCAATATGGCAAAACTTAAGAATGGCTTCAAAGCTCTCCCGACTGTTGTAAGGGACGGCACAATAAGGCAACACTTAAGAATGGCTTCAAAGCTCTCCCGAATTTTGCAAGGGACGGCTCAACAAGGCAACACTTAAGAATGGCTTCAAAGCTCCCCCGACTGTTGTAAGGGACGGCTCAATAAGGCAACACTTAAAAGAATGGCTCCAAAGCACTCCCGACTGTTGTAAGAGACGGCTCAATATGGCAACACTTAAGAATGGCTTCAAAGCTCTCCCGACTTTTGCAAGGGACGGCTCAATAAGGCAACACTTAAGAATGGCTTCAAAGCTCTCCCGACTGTTGTAAGGGACGGCTCAATAAGGCAACACTTAAGAATGGCTTCAAAGCTCCCTGACTGTTGTAAGGGACGGCTCAATATGGCAACACTTACGAATGGCTTCAAAGCTCTCCCGACTGTTGTAAGGGACGGCTCAATAAGGCAACACTTAAGAATGTCTTCAAAGCACTCCCGACTGTTGTAAGGGACGGCTCAACAAGGCAACTCTTAAGAATGGCTTCAAAGCTCTCCCGACTGTTGTAAGGGACGGCTCAACAAGGCAACACTTAAGAATGGCATCAAAGCTCTCCCGATTGTTGTAAGGGACGGCTCAACAAGGCAACACTTAAGAATGGCATCAAAGCTCTCCCGACTGTTGTAAGTGACGGCTCAACAAGGCAACTCTTAAGAATGGCTTCAAAGCTCTCCCGACTGTTGTAAGAGACGGCTCAATAAGGCAACACTTAAGAATGGCATCAAATCTCTCCCGACTGTTGTAAGAGACGGCTCAATATGGCAACACTTAAGAATGGCTTCAAAGCTCTCCCGACTGTTGTAAGGGACGGCTCAATAAGGCAACACTTAAGAATGGCTTCAAAGCTCCCCCGACTTTTGCAAGGGACGGCTCAACAAGGCAACACTTAAGAATGGCTTCAAAGCTCCCCCGACTGTTATAAGGGACGGCTCAATAAGGCAACACTTAAGAATGGCTCCAAAGCTCTCCCGACTGTTGTAAGAGACGGCTCAATATGGCAACAATTATGAATGGCTTCAAAGCTCTCCCGACGTTTGCAAGGGACGGCTCAATAAGGCAACACTTAAGAATGGCTTCAAAGCTCTCCCGACTGTTGTAAGGGACGGCTCAATAAGGCAACACTTAAGAATGGCTTCAAAGCTCCCCCGACTGTTGTAAGGGACGGCTCAATATGGCAACACTTAAGAATGGCTTCAAAGCTCTCCCGATTGTGGTAAGAGACGGCTCAATATGGCAACACTTAAGAATGGCTTCAAAGCTCTCCCGAATTTTGCAAGGGACGGCTCAATAAGGCAACACTTAAGAATGGCTCCAAAGCTCTCCCGACAGTTGTAAGAGACGGCTCAATATGGCAACACTTAAGAATGGCTTCAATGCTCCCCCGACTGTTGCAAGGGACGGCTCAATAAGGCAACACTTAAGAATGGCTTCATAGCTCTCCCAACTGTTGTAAGGGACGGCTCAATAAGGTAACACTTAAGAATTGCTTCAAAGCTCTCCTTACTGTTGTAAGGGACGGCTCAATATGGCAACACTTAAGAATGGCTTCAAAGCACTCCCGACTGTTGTAAGGGACGGCTCAATAAGGTAACACTTAAGAATGGCTTCAAAGCTCTCCTGACTCTTGTAAGGGACGGCCCAATAAGGCAACACTTAAGAATGGCTTCAATGCTCTCCCGACTGTTGTAAGGGACGGCTCAATAAGGAAACACTTAAGAATGGCTTCAAAGCTCTCCTGACTGTTGTAAGAGACGGCTCAATAAGGCAACACTTAAGAATGGCTTCAAAGCTCTCCTGACTGTTGTAAGGGACGGCTCAATAAGGCAACACTTAAGAATGGCTTCAAAGCACTCCCGACTCTTGTAAGGGACGGCTCAATAAGGTAACACTTAAGAATGGCTTCAAAACTCTCCCGACTGTTGTAAGAGACGGCTCAATAAGGCAACACTTAAGAATGGCTTCATAGCTCTCCCGACTGTTCTAAGGGACGGCTCAATAAGGTAACACTTAAGAATGGCTTCAAAGCTCTCCTGACTGTTGTAAGGGACGGCTCAATAAGGCAACACTTAAGAATGGCTTCAAAGCTCCCCCGACTGTTGTAAGGGACGGCTCAATATGGCAACACTTAAGAATGGCTTCAAAGCTCTCCCGATTGTGGTAAGAGACGGCTCAATATGGCAACACTTAAGAATGGCTTCAAAGCTCTCCCGAATTTTGCAAGGGACGGCTCAATAAGGCAACACTTAAGAATGGCTCCAAAGCTCTCCCGACAGTTGTAAGAGACGGCTCAATATGGCAACACTTAAGAATGGCTTCAATGCTCCCCCGACTGTTGTAAGGGACGGCTCAATAAGGCAACACTTAAGAATGGCTTCATAGCTCTGTCAACTGTTGTAAGGGACGGCTCAATAAGGTAACACTTAAGAATTGCTTCAAAGCTCTCCTTACTGTTGTAAGGGACGGCTCAATATGGCAACACTTAAGAATGGCTTCAAAGCACTCCCGACTGTTGTAAGGGACGGCTCAATAAGGTAACACTTAAGAATGGCTTCAAAGCTCTCCTGACTGTTGTAAGGGACGGCCCAATAAGGCAACACTTAAGAATGGCTTCAATGCTCTCCCGACTGTTGTAAGGGACGGCTCAATAAGGAAACACTTAAGAATGGCTTCAAAGCTCTCCTGACTGTTGTAAGGGACGGCTCAATAAGGCAACACTTAAGAATTGCTTCAAAACTCTCCCGACTGTTATAAGGGACGGCTCAATAAGGTAACACTTAAGAATTGCTTCAAAGCTCTCCTGACTGTTGTAAGGGACGGCTCAATAAGGCAACACTTAAGAATGGCTTCAAAGCTCTCCCGACTGTTGTAAGGGACGGCTCAATAAGGCAACACTTAAGAATGGCTTCAAAGCTCTCCCGACTGTTGTTAGGGACGGCTCAATAAGGCAACACTTAACAATGGCTTCAATGCTCTCCCGACTGTTGTAAGAGACGGCTCAATAAGGCAACACTTAAGAATGGCTTCGAAGCTCTCCTGACTGTTGTAAGGGACGGCTCAATAAGGCAACACTTAAGAATGGCTTGAAAGCTCTCCCGACTGTTGTAAGGGACGGCTCAATAAGGCAACACTTAAGTTTTCAAAGCTCTCCCGACTCTTGTAAGGGACGGCACAATAAGGCAACTCTCAACAATGGCTTCAATGCTCTCCCGACCGTTGTAAGAGACGGCTCAATAAGGAAATACTTAAGAATGGCTTCAAAGCTCTCCTGATTGTTGTAAGGGACGGTTCAATAAGGCAACACTTAAGAATGGCTTCAAAGCTCTCCTGACTGTTGTAAGGGACGGCTCAATAAGGCAACACCTAAGAATGGCTTCAAAGCTCTCCTGACTGTTGTAAGAGACGGCTCAATAAGGCAACACTTAAGAATGGCTTCAAAGATCTCTCGACTGTTGTAAGGGACGGCTCAATAAGGTAAAACTTAAGAATGGCTTCAAAGCTCTCTCGACTGTTGTAAAAGACGGCTCAACAAGGCAACACTTAAGAATGGCTTCAAAGCTCTCTCGACTGTTGTAAGAGACGGCTCAACAAGGCAACACTTAAGAATGGCTTCAAAGCTCTCTCGACTGTTGTAAGAGATGGCTCAATAAGGCAACACTTAAGAATGGCTTCAAAGCTCTCCCGACTGTTGTAAGGGTCGGCTCAATAAGGCAACACTTAAGAATGGCTTCAAAGCTCTCCCGACTGTTGTAAGAGACGGCTCAATAAGGCAACACTTAAGAATGGCTTCAAAGCTCTCCCGACTGTTTTAAGGGACGGCTCAATAAGGCAACGCTTAATAATGGCTTCAAAGCTCTCCCGACTGTTGTAAGAGACGGCTCAATAAGGCAACACTTAACAATGGCTCCAAAGTTCTCCCGACTGTTGTAAGAGACGGCTCAATAAGGCAACACTTAAGAATAGCTTCAAAGCTCTCCCGACTGTTGTAAGAGACGGCTCAATAGGGCAACACTTAAGAATGGCTTCAAAGCTCTCCCGAGTGTTGTAAGAGACGGCTCAAAATGGCAACACTTAAGAATGGCTTCAAAGCTCTCCCGACTGTTGTAAGGGACGGCTCAATAAGGCAACACTTAAGAATGGCTTCAAAGCTCTCCCGACTTTTGCAAGGGACGGCTCAACAAGGCAACACTTAAGAATGGCTTCAAAGCTCTCCCGACTGTTGTAAGGGACGGCTCAACAAGGCAACACTTAAGAATGGCTTCAAAGCTCTCCCGACTGTTGTAAGAGACGGCACAACAAAGCAACTCTTAAGAATGGCTTCAAAGCTCTCCCGACTGTTGTAAGAGACGGCTCAATAAGGCAACACTTAAGAATGGCTTCAAAGCTCTCCCGACTTTTGCAAGGGACGGCTCAAAAAGGCAACTCTTAAGAATGGCTTCAAAGCTCTCCCGACTGTTGTAAGGGACGGCTCAACAAGGCAACACTTAGGAATGGCTTCAAAGCTCTCCCGACTGTTGTAAGAGACGGCTCAACAAAGCAACTCTTAAGAATGGCTTCAAAGCTCTCCCGACTGTTGTAAGAGACGGCTCAATAAGGCAACACTTAAGAATGGCTTCAAAGCTCTCCCGACTGTTGTAAGAGACGGCTCAATATGTCAAAACTTAAGAATGGCTTCAAAGCTCTCCCGACTGTTGTAAGGGACGGCTCAATAAGGCAACACTTAAGAATGGCTTCAAAGCTCTCCCGAATTTTGCAAGGGACGGCTCAACAAGGCAACACTTAAGAATGGCTTCAAAGCTCCCCCGACTGTTGTAAGGGACGGCTCAATAAGGCAACACTTAAAAGAATGGCTCCAAAGCACTCCCGACTGTTGTAAGAGACGGCTCAATATGGCAACACTTAAGAATGGCTTCAAAGCTCTCCCGACTTTTGCAAGGGACGGCTCAATAAGGCAACACTTAAGAATGGCTTCAAAGCTCTCCCGACTGTTGTAAGGGACGGCTCAATAAGGCAACACTTAAGAATGGCTTCAAAGCTCCCTGACTGTTGTAAGGGACGGCTCAATATGGCAACACTTAAGAATGGCTTCAAAGCTCTCCCGACTTTTGCAAGGGACGGCTCAACAAGGCAACACTTAAGAATGGCTTCAAAGCTCCCCCGACTGTTGTAAGGGATGGTTCAATAAGGCAACACTTAAGAATGGCTCCAAAGCTCTCCCGACTGTTGTAAGAGACGGCTCAATATGGCAACACTTAAGAATGGCTTCAAAGCTCTCCCGACTTTTGCAAGGGACGGCTCAATAAGGCAACACTTAAGAATGGCTCCAAAGCTCTCCCGACAGTTGTAAGAGACGGCTCAATATGGCAACACTTATGAATGGCTTCAATGCTCCCCCGACTGTTGTAAGGGACGGCTCAATAAGGCAACACTTAAAAATGGCTTCATAGCTCTCCCGACTGTTGTAAGGGACGGCTCAATAAGGCAACACTTATGAATGGCTTCATAGCTCTCCCGACTGTTGTAAGGGACGGCTCAATAAGGCAACACTTACGAATGGCTTCAAAGCTCTCCCGACTGTTGTAAGGGACGGCTCAATAAGGCAACACTTAAGAATGTCTTCAAAGCACTCCCGACTGTTGTAAGGGACGGCTCAACAAGGCAACTCTTAAGAATGGCTTCAAAGCTCTCCCGACTGTTGTAAGGGACGGCTCAACAAGGCAACACTTAAGAATGGCATCAAAGCTCTCCCGACTGTTGTAAGAGACGGCTCAACAAGGCAACTCTTAAGAATGGCTTCAAAGCTCTCCCGACTGTTGTAAGAGACGGGTCAATAAGGCAACACTTAAGAATGGCTTGAAATCTCTCCCGACTGTTGTAAGAGACGGCTCAATATGGCAACACTTAAGAATTGCTTCAAAGCTCTCCCGACTGTTGTAAGGGACGGCTCAATAAGGCAACACTTAAGAATGGCTTCAAAGCTCTCCCGACTTTTGCAAGGGACGGCTCAACAAGGCAACACTTAAGAATGGCTTCAAAGCTCCCCCGACTGTTGTAAGGGACGGATCAATAAGGCAACACTTAAGAATGGCTCCAAAGCTCTCCCGACTGTTGTAAGAGACGGCTCAATATGGCAACACTTAAGAATGGCTTCAAAGCTCTCCCGACTGTTGTAAGAGACGGGTCAATAAGGCAACACTTAAGAATGGCTTCAAATCTCTCCCGACTGTTGTAAGAGACGGCTCAATATGGCAACACTTAAGAATTGCTTCAAAGCTCTCCCGACTGTTGTAAGGGACGGCTCAATAAGGCAACACTTAAGAATGGCTTCAAAGCTCTCCCGACTTTTGCAAGGGACGGCTCAACAAGGCAACACTTAAGAATGGCTTCAAAGCTCCCCCGACTGTTGTAAGGGACGGATCAATAAGGCAACACTTAAGAATGGCTCCAAAGCTCTCCCGACTGTTGTAAGAGACGGCTCAATATGGCAACACTTAAGAATGGCTTCAAAGCTCCCCCGACTGTTTTAAGGGACGGCTCAATATGGCAACACTTAAGAATGGCTTCAAAGCTCTCCCGACTGTTGTAAGAGACGGCTCAATATGGCAACACTTAAGAATGGCTTCAAAGCTCTCCCGACTTTTGCAAGGGACGGCTCAATAAGGCAACACTTAAGAATGGCTCCAAAGCTCTCCCGATAGTTGTAAGAGACGGCTCAATATGGCAACACATAAGAATGGCTTCAATGCTCCCCCGACTGTTGTAAGGGACGGCTCAATAAGGCAACACTTAAGAATGGCTTCATAGCTCTCCCGACTGTTGTAAGGGACGGCTCAATAAGGCAACATTTAAGAATGGCTTCAATGCTCTCCCGACTGTTGTAAGGGACGGCTCAATAAGGCAACACTTAAGAATTGCTTCAAAGCACTCCCGACTGTTGTAAGGGACGGCTCAATAAGGTAACACTTAAGAATTGCTTCAAAGCTCTCCTGACTGTTGTAAGGGACGGCTCAATAAGGCAACACTTAAGAATGGCTTCAAAGCACTCCCGACTGTTGTAAGGGACGGCTCAATAAGGTAACACTTAAGAATGGCTTCAAAGCTCTCCTGACTGTTGTAAGGGACGGCCCAATAAGGCAACACTTAAGAATGGCTTCAAAGCTCTCACGACTGTTGTAAGGGACGGCTCAATAAGGTAACACTTAAGAATGGCTTCAAAGCTCTCCTGACTGTTGTAAGAGACGGCTCAATAAGGCAACACTTAAGAATGGCTTCAAAGCTCTCCTGACTGTTGTAAGGGACGGCTCAATAAGGTCACACTTAAGAATGGCTTCAAAACTCTCCCGACTGTTGTAAGAGACGGCTCAATAAGGCAACACTGAAGAATGGCTTCAAAGCTCTCCCGACTGTTGTAAGGGACGGCTCAGTAAGGTAACACTTAAGAATGGCTTCAGAACTCTCTCGACTGTTGTAAGAGATGGCTCAATAAGGCAACACTTAAGAATGGCTTCATAGCTCTCCCGACTGTTGTAAGGGACGGCTCAATAAGGCAACACTTAAGAATGGCTTCAAAGCTCTCCTGACTGTTGTAAGGGACGGCTCAATAAGGTAACACTTAAGAATTGCTTCAAAGCTCTCCTGACTGTTGTAAGGGACGGCTCAATAAGGCAACACTTAAGAATTGCTTCAAAACTCTCCCGACTGTTGTAAGGGACGGCTCAATAAGGTAACACTTAAGAATTGCTTCAAAGCTCTCCTGACTGTTGTAAGGGACGGCTCAATAAGGCAACACTTAAGAATGGCTTCAAAGCTCTCTCGAATGTTGTAAGGGACGGCTCAATAAGGCAACACTTAAGAATGGCTTCAAAGCTCTCCCGACTGTTGTAAGGGACGGCTCAATAAGGCAACATTTAACAATGGCTTCAATGCTCTCCCGACTGTTGTAAGAGACGGCTCAATAAGGCAACACTTAGGAATGGCTTCGAAGCTCTCCTGACTGTTGTAAGGGACGGCTCAATAAGGTAACACTTAAGAATGGCTTGAAAGCTCTCCCGACTGTTGTAAGGGACGGCTCAATAAGGCAACACTTAAGAATGGCTTCAAAGCTCTCCCGACTGTTGTAAGGGACGGCACAATAAGGCAACTCTTAACAATGGCTTCAATGCTCTCCCGACCGTTGTAAGAGACGGCTCAATAAGGCAACACTTAACAATGGCTTCAAAGCTCTCCCGACTGTTGTAAGAGGCGGCTCAATAAGGCAACACTTAAGAATGGCTTCAAAGCTCTCCCGACTGTTTTAAGGGACGGCTCAATAAGGCAACGCTTAATAATGGCTTCAAACATCTCCCGACTGTTGTAAGAGACGGCTCAATAAGGCAACACTTAAGAATGGCTCCAAAGCTCTCCCGACTGTTGTAAGAGACGGCTCAATAAGGCAACACTTAAGAATAGCTTCAAAGCTCTCCCGACTGTTGTAAGAGACGGCTCAACAAGGCAACACTTAAGAATGGCTTCAAAGCTCTCTCGACTGTTGTAAGGGACGGCTCAATAAGGCAACACTTAAGAATGGCTTCAAAGCTCTCCCGACTGTTGTAAGAGACGGGTCAATAAGGCAACACATAAGAATGGCTTCAAATCTCTCCCGACTGTTGTAAGATACGGCTCAATATGGCAACACTTAAGAATTGCTTCAAAGCTCTCCCGACTGTTGTAAGGGACGGCTCAATAAGGCAACACTTAAGAATGGCTTCAAAGCTCTCCTGACTTTTGCAAGGGACGGCTCAACAAGGCAACACTTAAGAATGGCTTCAAAGCTCCCCCCGACTGTTGTAAGGGACGGCTCAATAAGGCAACACTTAAGAATGGCTCCAAAGCTCTCCCGACTGTTGTAAGAGACGGCTCAATATGGCAACACTTAAGAATGGCTTCAAAGCTCTCCCGACTTTTGCAAGGGACGGCTCAATAAGGCAACACTTAAGAATGGCTTCAAAGCTCTCCCGACTGTTGTAAGGGACGGCTCAATATGGCAACACTTAAGAATGGCTTCAAAGCTCTCTCGACTGTTGTAAGAGACGGCTCAATATGGCAACACTTAAGAATGGATTCAAAGCTCTCCCGACTTTTGCAAGGGACGGCTCAATAAGGCAACACTTAAGAATGGCTCCAAAGCTCTCCCGATAGTTGTAAGAGACGGCTCAATATGGCAACACTTAAGAATGGCTTCAATGCACCCCAGACTGTTGTAAGGGACGGCTCAATAAGGCAACACTTAAGAATGGCTTCATAGCTCTCCCGACTGTTGTAAGGGACGGCTCAATAAGGCAACATTTAAGAATGGCTTCAATGCTCTCCCGACTGTTGTAAGGGACGGCTCAATAAGGCAACACTTAAGAATGGCTTCAAAGCACTCCCGACTGTTGTAAGGGACGGCTCAATAAGGTAACACTTAAGAATTGCATCAAAGCTCTCCTGACTGTTGTAAGGGACGGCACAATAAGGCAACACTTAAGAATGGCTTCAAAGCACTCCCGACTGTTGTAAGGGACGGCTCAATAAGGCAACACTTAAGAATTGCTTCAAAACTCTCCCGACTGTTGTAAGGGACGGCTCAATAAGGTAACACTTAAGAATTGCTTCAAAGCTCTCCTGACTGTTGTAAGGGAAGGCTCAATAAGCCAACACTTAAGAATGGCTTCAAAGCTCTCTCGAATGTTGTAAGGGACGGCTCAATAAGGCAACACTTAAGAATGGCTTCAAAGCTCTCCTGACTGTTGTAAGGGACGGCCCAATAAGGCAACACTTAAGAATGGCTTCAATGCTCTCCCGACTGTTGTAAGGGACGGCTCAATAAGGAAACACTTAAGAATGGCTTCAAAGCTCTCCTGACTGTTGTAAGAGACGGCTCAATAAGGCAACACTTAAGAATGGCTTCAAAGCTCTCCTGACTGTTGTAAGGGACGGCTCAATAAGGCAACACTTAAGAATGGCTTCAAAGCACTCCCGACTCTTGTAAGGGACGGCTCAATAAGGTAACACTTAAGAATGGCTTCAAAACTCTCCCGACTGTTGTAAGAGACGGCTCAATAAGGCAACACTTAAGAATGGCTTCATAGCTCTCCCGACTGTTCTAAGGGACGGCTCAATAAGGTAACACTTAAGAATGGCTTCGAAACTCTCCCGACTGTTGTAAGAGACGGCTCAATAAGGCAACACTTAAGAATGGCTTCAAAACTCTCCCGACTGTTGTAAGAGATGGCTTAATAAGGCAACACTTAAGAATGGCTTCATAGCTCTCCCGACTGTTGTAAGGGACGGCTCAATAAGGCAACAATTATGAATGGCTTCAAAGCTCTCCTGACTGTTGTAAGGGACGGCTCAATAAGGTAACACTTAAGAATTGCTTCAAAGCTCTCCTGACTGTTGTAAGGGACGGCTCAATAAGGCAACACTTAAGAATTGCTTCAAAACTCTCCCGACTGTTGTAAGGGACGGCTCAATAAGGTAACACTTAAGAATTGCTTCAAAGCTCTCCTGACTGTTGTAAGGGACGGCTCAATAAGGCAACACTTAAGAATGGCTTCAAAGCTCTCCCGACTGTTGTAAGGGACGGCTCAATAAGGCAACACTTAAGAATGGCTTCAAAGCTCTCCCAACTGTTGTTAGGGACGGCTCAAAAAGGCAACGCTTAATAATGGCTTCAAACATCTCCCGACTGTTGTAAGAGACGGCTCAATAAGGCAACACTTAAGAATGGCTCCAAAGCTCTCCCGACTGTTGTAAGAGACGGCTCAATAAGGCAACACTTAAGAATAGCTTCAAAGCTCTCCCGACTGTTGTAAGAGACGGCTCAACAAGGCAACACTTAAGAATGGCTTCAAAGCTCTCTCGACTGTTGTAAGGGACGGCTCAATAAGGCAACACTTAAGAATGGCTTCAAAACTCTCCCGACTGTTGTAAGAGACGGGTCAATAAGGCAACACTTAAGAATGGCTTCAAATCTCTCCCGACTGTTGTAAGAGACGGCTCAATATGGCAACACTTAAGAATTGCTTCAAAGCTCTCCCGACTGTTGTAAGGGACGGCTCAATAAGGCAACACTTAAGAATGGCTTCAAAGCTCTCCCGACTTTTGCAAGGGACGGTTCAACAAGGCAACACTTAAGAATGGCTTCAAAGCTCCCCCCGACTGTTGTAAGGGACGGCTCAATAAGGCAACACTTAAGAATGGCTCCAAAGCTCTCCCGACTGTTGTAAGAGACGGCTCAATATGGCAACACTTAAGAATGGCTTCAAAGCTCTCCCGACTTTTGCAAGGGACGGCTCAATAAGGCAACACTTAAGAATGGCTTCAAAGCTCTCCCGACTGTTGTAAGGGACGGCTCAATAAGGCAGCACTTAAGAATGGCTTCAAAGCTCCCCCGACTGTTGTAAGGGACGGCTCAATATGGCAACACTTAAGAATGGCTTCAAAGCTCTCCCGACTGTTGTAAGAGACGGCTCAATATGGCAACACTTAAGAATGGCTTCAAAGCTCTCCCGACTTTTGCAAGGGACGGCGCAATAAGGCAACACTTAAGAATGGCTTCAAAGCTCTCCCGACTTTTGCAAGGGACGGCTCAATATGGCAACACTTAAGAATGGCTTCAATGCACCCCAGACTGTTGTAAGGGACGGCTCAATAAGGCAACACTTAAGAATGGCTTCATAGCTCTCCCGACTGTTGTAAGGGACGGCTCAATAAGGCAACATTTAAGAATGGCTTCAATGCTCTCCCGACTGTTGTAAGGGACGGCTCAATAAGGCAACACTTAAGAATGGCTTCAAAGCACTCCCGACTGTTGTAAGGGACGGCTCAATAAGGTAACACTTAAGAATTGCATCAAAGCTCTCCTGACTGTTGTAAGGGACGGCTCAATAAGGCAACACTTAAGAATGGCTTCAAAGCACTCCCGACTGTTGTAAGGGACGGCTCAATAAGGCAACACTTAAGAATTGCTTCAAAACTCTCCCGACTGTTGTAAGGGACGGCTCAATAAGGTAACACTTAAGAATTGCTTCAAAGCTCTCCTGACTGTTGTAAGGGAAGGCTCAATAAGCCAACACTTAAGAATGGCTTCAAAGCTCTCTCGAATGTTGTAAGGGACGGCTCAATAAGGCAACACTTAAGAATGGCTTCAAAGCTCTCCTGACTGTTGTAAGGGACGGCCCAATAAGGCAACACTTAAGAATGGCTTCAATGCTCTCCCGACTGTTGTAAGGGACGGCTCAATAAGGAAACACTTAAGAATGGCTTCAAAGCTCTCCTGACTGTTGTAAGAGACGGCTCAATAAGGCAACACTTAAGAATGGCTTCAAAGCTCTCCTGACTGTTGTAAGGGACGGCTCAATAAGGCAACACTTAAGAATGGCTTCAAAGCACTCCCGACTCTTGTAAGGGACGGCTCAATAAGGTAACACTTAAGAATGGCTTCAAAACTCTCCCGACTGTTGTAAGAGACGGCTCAATAAGGCAACACTTAAGAATGGCTTCATAGCTCTCCCGACTGTTCTAAGGGACGGCTCAATAAGGTAACACTTAAGAATGGCTTCGAAACTCTCCCGACTGTTTTAAGAGACGGCTCAATAAGGCAACACTTAAGAATGGCTTCAAAACTCTCCCGACTGTTGTAAGAGATGGCTTAATAAGGCAACACTTAAGAATGGCTTCATAGCTCTCCCGACTGTTGTAAGGGACGGCTCAATAAGGCAACAATTATGAATGGCTTCAAAGCTCTCCTGACTGTTGTAAGGGACGGCTCAATAAGGTAACACTTAAGAATTGCTTCAAAGCTCTCCTGACTGTTGTAAGGGACGGCTCAATATGGCAACACTTAAGAATTGCTTCAAAACTCTCCCGACTGTTGTAAGGGACGGCTCAATAAGGTAACACTTAAGAATTGCTTCAAAGCTCTCCTGACTGTTGTAAGGGACGGCTCAATAAGGCAACACTTAAGAATGGCTTCAAAGCTCTCCCGACTGTTGTAAGGGACGGCTCAATAAGGCAACACTTAAGAATGGCTTCAAAGCTCTCCCGACTGTTGTTAGGGACGGCTCAATAAGGCAACACTTAACAATGGCTTCAATGCTCTCCCGACTGTTGTAAGAGACGGCTCAATAAGGCAACACTTAAGAATGGCTTCGAAGCTCTCCTGACTGTTGTAAGGGACGGCTCAATAAGGCAACACTTAAGAATGGCTTGAAAGCTCTCCCGACTGTTGTAAGGGACGGCTCAATAAGGCAACACTTAAGAATGTTTTCAAAGCTCTCCCGACTCTTGTAAGGGACGGCACAATAAGGCAACTCTCAACAATGGCTTCAATGCTCTCCCGACCGTTGTAAGAGACGGCTCAATAAGGAAATACTTAAGAATGGCTTCAAAGCTCTCCTGATTGTTGTAAGGGACGGCTCAATAAGGCAACACTTAAGAATGGCTTCAAAGCTCTCCTGACTGTTGTAAGGGACGGCTCAATAAGGCAACACCTAAGAATGGCTTCAAAGCTCTCCTGACTGTTGTAAGAGACGGCTCAATAAGGCAACACTTAAGAATGGCTTCAAAGATCTCTCGACTGTTGTAAGGGACGGCTCAATAAGGTAAAACTTAAGAATGGCTTCAAAGCTCTCTCGACTGTTGTAAGAGACGGCTCAACAAGGCAACACTTAAGAATGGCTTCAAAGCTCTCTCGACTGTTGTAAGAGACGGCTCAACAAGGCAACACTTAAGAATGGCTTCAAAGCTCTCTCGACTGTTGTAAGAGATGGCTCAATAAGGCAACACTTAAGAATGGCTTCAAAGCTCTCCCGACTGTTGTAAGGGTCGGCTCAATAAGGCAACACTTAAGAATGGCTTCAAAGCTCTCCCGACTGTTGTAAGAGACGGCTCAATAAGGCAACACTTAAGAATGGCTTCAAAGCTCTCCCGACTGTTTTAAGGGACGGCTCAATAAGGCAACGCTTAATAATGGCTTCAAAGCTCTCCCGACTGTTGTAAGAGACGGCTCAATAAGGCAACACTTAACAATGGCTCCAAAGTTCTCCCGACTGTTGTAAGAGACGGCTCAATAAGGCAACACTTAAGAATAGCTTCAAAGCTCTCCCGACTGTTGTAAGAGACGGCTCAATAGGGCAACACTTAAGAATGGCTTCAAAGCTCTCCCGAGTGTTGTAAGAGACGGCTCAATATGGCAACACTTAAGAATGGCTTCAAAGCTCTCCCGACTGTTGTAAGGGACGGCTCAATAAGGCAACACTTAAGAATGGCTTCAAAGCTCTCCCGACTTTTGCAAGGGACGGCTCAACAAGGCAACACTTAAGAATGGCTTCAAAGCTCTCCCGACTGTTGTAAGGGACGGCTCAACAAGGCAACACTTAAGAATGGCTTCAAAGCTCTCCCGACTGTTGTAAGAGACGGCACAACAAAGCAACTCTTAAGAATGGCTTCAAAGCTCTCCCGACTGTTGTAAGAGACGGCTCAATAAGGCAACACTTAAGAATGGCTTCAAAGCTCTCCCGACTTTTGCAAGGGACGGCTCAACAAGGCAACTCTTAAGAATGGCTTCAAAGCTCTCCCGACTGTTGTAAGGGACGACTCAACAAGGCAACACTTAGGAATGGCTTCAAAGCTCTCCCGACTGTTGTAAGAGACGGCTCAACAAAGCAACTCTTAAGAATGGCTTCAAAGCTCTCCCGACTGTTGTAAGAGACGGCTCAATAAGGCAACACTTAAGAATGGCTTCAAAGCTCTCCCGACTGTTGTAAGAGACGGCTCAATATGGCAAAACTTAAGAATGGCTTCAAAGCTCTCCCGACTGTTGTAAGGGACGGCTCAATAAGGCAACACTTAAGAATGGCTTCAAAGCTCTCCCGAATTTTGCAAGGGACGGCTCAACAAGGCAACACTTAAGAATGGCTTCAAAGCTCCCCCGACTGTTGTAAGGGACGGCTCAATAAGGCAACACTTAAAAGAATGGCTCCAAAGCACTCCCGACTGTTGTAAGAGACGGCTCAATATGGCAACACTTAAGAATGGCTTCAAAGCTCTCCCGACTTTTGCAAGGGACGGCTCAATAAGGCAACACTTAAGAATGGCTTCAAAGCTCTCCCGACTGTTGTAAGGGACGGCTCAATAAGGCAACACTTAAGAATGGCTTCAAAGCTCCCTGACTGTTGTAAGGGACGGCTCAATATGGCAACACTTAAGAATGGCTTCAAAGCTCTCCCGACTTTTGCAAGGGACGGCTCAACAAGGCAACACTTAAGAATGGCTTCAAAGCTCCCCCGACTGTTGTAAGGGACGGCTCAATAAGGCAACACTTAAGAATGGCTCCAAAGCTCTCCCGACTGTTGTAAGAGACGGCTCAATATGGCAACACTTAAGAATGGCTTCAAAGCTCTCCCGACTTTTGCAAGGGACGGCTCAATAAGGCAACACTTAAGAATGGCTCCAAAGCTCTCCCGACAGTTGTAAGAGACGGCTCAATATGGCAACACTTATGAATGGCTTCAATGCTCCCCCGACTGTTGTAAGGGACGGCTCAATAAGGCAACACTTAAAAATGGCTTCATAGCTCTCCCGACTGTTGTAAGGGACGGCTCAATAAGGCAACACTTATGAATGGCTTCATAGCTCTCCCGACTGTTGTAAGGGACGGCTCAATAAGGCAACACTTACGAATGGCTTCAAAGCTCTCCCGACTGTTGTAAGGGACGGCTCAATAAGGCAACACTTAAGAATGTCTTCAAAGCACTCCCGACTGTTGTAAGGGACGGCTCAACAAGGCAACTCTTAAGAATGGCTTCAAAGCTCTCCCGACTGTTGTAAGGGACGGCTCAACAAGGCAACACTTAAGAATGGCATCAAAGCTCTCCCGACTGTTGTAAGAGACGGCTCAACAAGGCAACTCTTAAGAATGGCTTCAAAGCTCTCCCGACTGTTGTAAGAGACGGGTCAATAAGGCAACACTTAAGAATGGCTTCAAATCTCTCCCGACTGTTGTAAGAGACGGCTCAATATGGCAACACTTAAGAATTGCTTCAAAGCTCTCCCGACTGATGTAAGGGACGGCTCAATAAGGCAACACTTAAGAATGGCTTCAAAGCTCTCCCGACTTTTGCAAGGGACGGCTCAACAAGGCAACACTTAAGAATGGCTTCAAAGCTCCCCCGACTGTTGTAAGGGACGGATCAATAAGGCAACACTTAAGAATGGCTCGAAAGCTCTCCCGACTGTTGTAAGAGACGGCTCAATATGGCAACACTTAAGAATGGCTTCAAAGCTCTCCCGACTGTTGTAAGAGACGGGTCAATAAGGCAACACTTAAGAATGGCTTCAAATCTCTCCCGACTGTTGTAAGAGACGGCTCAATATGGCAACACTTAAGAATTGCTTCAAAGCTCTCCCGACTGTTGTAAGGGACGGCTCAATAAGGCAACACTTAAGAATGGCTTCAAAGCTCTCCCGACTTTTGCAAGGGACGGCTCAACAAGGCAACACTTAAGAATGGCTTCAAAGCTCCCCCGACTGTTGTAAGGGACGGATCAATAAGGCAACACTTAAGAATGGCTCCAAAGCTCTCCCGACTGTTGTAAGAGACGGCTCAATATGGCAACACTTAAGAATGGCTTCAAAGCTCCCCCGACTGTTTTAAGGGACGGCTCAATATGGCAACACTTAAGAATGGCTTCAAAGCTCTCCCGACTGTTGTAAGAGACGGCTCAATATGGCAACACTTAAGAATGGCTTCAAAGCTCTCCCGACTTTTGCAAGGGACGGCTCAATAAGGCAACACTTAAGAATGGCTCCAAAGCTCTCCCGATAGTTGTAAGAGACGGCTCAATATGGCAACACATAAGAATGGCTTCAATGCTCCCCCGACTGTTGTAAGGGACGGCTCAATAAGGCAACACTTAAGAATGGCTTCATAGCTCTCCCGACTGTTGTAAGGGACGGCTCAATAAGGCAACATTTAAGAATGGCTTCAATGCTCTCCCGACTGTTGTAAGGGACGGCTCAATAAGGCAACACTTCAGAATTGCTTCAAAGCACTCCCGACTGTTGTAAGGGACGGCTCAATAAGGTAACACTTAAGAATTGCTTCAAAGCTCTCCTGACTGTTGTAAGGGACGGCTCAATAAGGCAACACTTAAGAATGGCTTCAAAGCACTCCCGACTGTTGTAAGGGACGGCTCAATAAGGTAACACTTAAGAATGGCTTCAAAGCTCTCCTGACTGTTGTAAGGGACGGCCCAATAAGGCAACACTTAAGAATGGCTTCAAAGCTCTCACGACTGTTGTAAGGGACGGCTCAATAAGGTAACACTTAAGAATGGCTTCAAAGCTCTCCTGACTGTTGTAAGAGACGGCTCAATAAGGCAACACTTAAGAATGGCTTCAAAGCTCTCCTGACTGTTGTAAGGGACGGCTCAATAAGGTCACACTTAAGAATGGCTTCAAAACTCTCCCGACTGTTGTAAGAGACGGCTCAATAAGGCAACACTTAAGAATGGCTTCAAAGCTCTCCCGACTGTTGTAAGAGACGGGTCAATAAGGCAACACTTAAGAATGGCCTCAAATCTCTCCCGACTGTTGTAAGAGACGGCTCAATATGGCAACACTTAAGAATTGCTTCAAAGCTCTCCCGACTGTTGTAAGGGACGGCTCAATAAGGCAACACTTAAGAATGGATTCAAAGCTCTCCCGACTTTTGCAAGGGACGGCTCAACAAGGCAACACTTAAGAATGGCTTCAAAGCTCCCCCCGACTGTTGTAAGGGACGGCTCAATAAGGCAACACTTAAGAATGGCTCCAAAGCTCTCCCGACTGTTGTAAGAGACGGCTCAATATGGCAACACTTAAGAATGGCTTCAAAGCTCTCCCGACTTTTGCAAGGGACGGCTCAATAAGCCAACACTTAAGAATGGCTTCAAAGCTCTCCCGACTGTTGTAAGGGACGGCTCAATAAGGCAGCACTTAAGAATGGCTTCAAAGCTCCCCCGACTGTTGTAAGGGACGGCTCAATATGGCAACACTTAAGAATGGCTTCAAAGCTCTCCCGACTGTTGTAAGAGACGGCTCAATATGGCAACACTTAAGAATGGCTTCAAAGCTCTCCCGACTTTTGCAACGGACGGCTCAATAAGGCAACACTTAAGAATGGCTCCAAAGCTCTCCCGATAGTTGTAAGAGACGGCTCAATATGGCAACACTTAAGAATGGCTTCAATGCTCCCCCGACTGTTGTAAGGGACGGCTCAATAAGGCAACACTTAAGAATGGCTTCATAGCTCTCCCGACTGTTGTAAGGGACGGCTCAATAAGGCAACATTTAAGAATGGCTTCAATGCTCTCCCGACTGTTGTAAGGGACGGCTCAATAAGGCAACACTTAAGAATGGCTTCAAAGCACTCCCGACTGTTGTAAGGGACGGCTCAATAAGGTAACACTTAAGAATTGCATCAAAGCTCTCCTGACTGTTGTAAGGGACGGCTCAATAAGGCAACACTTAAGAATGGCTTCAAAGCACTCCCGACTGTTGTAAGGGACGGCTCAATAAGGCAACACTTAAGAATTGCTTCAAAACTCTCCCGACTGTTGTAAGGGACGGCTCAATAAGGTAACACTTAAGAATTGCTTCAAAGCTCTCCTGACTGTTGTAAGGGAAGGCTCAATAAGCCAACACTTAAGAATGGCTTCAAAGCTCTCTCGAATGTTGTAAGGGACGGCTCAATAAGGCAACACTTAAGAATGGCTTCAAAGTTCTCCCGACTGTTGTAAGGGACGGCTCAATAAGGCAACACTTAACAATGGCTTCAATGCTCTCCCGACTGTTGTAAGAGACGGCTCAATAAGGCAACACTTAAGAATGGCTTCGAAGCTCTCCTGACTGTTGTAAGGGACGGCTCAATAAGGCAACACTTAAGAATTGCTTCAAAACTCTCCCGACTGTTGTAAGGGACGGCTCAATAAGGTAACACTTAAGAATTGCTTCAAAGCTCTCCTGACTGTTGTAAGGGACGGCTCAATAAGGCAACACTTAAGAATTGCTTCAAAACTCTCCCGACTGTTGTAAGGGACGGCTCAATAAGGTAACACTTAAGAATTGCTTCAAAGCTCTCCTGACTGTTGTAAGGGACGGCTCAATAAGGCAACACTTAAGAATGGCTTCAAAGCTCTCCCGACTGTTGTAAGGGACGGCTCAATAAGGCAACACTTAAGAATGGCTTCAAAGCTCTCCCAACTGTTGTTAGGGACGGCTCAATAAGGCAACGCTTAATAATGGCTTCAAACATCTCCCGACTGTTGTAAGAGACGGCTCAATAAGGCAACACTTAAGAATGGCTCCAAAGCTCTCCCGACTGTTGTAAGAGACGGCTCAATAAGGCAACACTTAAGAATAGCTTCAAAGCTCTCCCGACTGTTGTAAGAGACGGCTCAACAAGGCAACACTTAAGAATGGCTTCAAAGCTCTCTCGACTGTTGTAAGGGACGGCTCAATAAGGCAACACTTAAGAATGGCTTCAAAACTCTCCCGACTGTTGTAAGAGACGGGTCAATAAGGCAACACTTAAGAATGGCTTCAAATCTCTCCCGACTGTTGTAAGAGACGGCTCAATATGGCAACACTTAAGAATTGCTTCAAAGCTCTCCCGACTGTTGTAAGGGACGGCTCAATAAGGCAACACTTAAGAATGGCTTCAAAGCTCTCCCGACTTTTGCAAGGGACGGTTCAACAAGGCAACACTTAAGAATGGCTTCAAAGCTCCCCCCGACTGTTGTAAGGGACGGCTCAATAAGGCAACACTTAAGAATGGCTCCAAAGCTCTCCCGACTGTTGTAAGAGACGGCTCAATATGGCAACACTTAAGAATGGCTTCAAAGCTCTCCCGACTTTTGCAAGGGACGGCTCAATAAGGCAACACTTAAGAATGGCTTCAAAGCTCTCCCGACTGTTGTAAGGGACGGCTCAATAAGGCAGCACTTAAGAATGGCTTCAAAGCTCCCCCGACTGTTGTAAGGGACGGCTCAATATGGCAACACTTAAGAATGGCTTCAAAGCTCTCCCGACTGTTGTAAGAGACGGCTCAATATGGCAACACTTAAGAATGGCTTCAAAGCTCTCCCGACTTTTGCAAGGGACGGCGCAATAAGGCAACACTTAAGAATGGCTTCAAAGCTCTCCCGACTTTTGCAAGGGACGGCTCAATATGGCAACACTTAAGAATGGCTTCAATGCACCCCAGACTGTTGTAAGGGACGGCTCAATAAGGCAACACTTAAGAATGGCTTCATAGCTCTCCCGACTGTTGTAAGGGACGGCTCAATAAGGCAACATTTAAGAATGGCTTCAATGCTCTCCCGACTGTTGTAAGGGACGGCTCAATAAGGCAACACTTAAGAATGGCTTCAAAGCACTCCCGACTGTTGTAAGGGACGGCTCAATAAGGTAACACTTAAGAATTGCATCAAAGCTCTCCTGACTGTTGTAAGGGACGGCTCAATAAGGCAACACTTAAGAATGGCTTCAAAGCACTCCCGACTGTTGTAAGGGACGGCTCAATAAGGCAACACTTAAGAATTGCTTCAAAACTCTCCCGACTGTTGTAAGGGACGGCTCAATAAGGTAACACTTAAGAATTGCTTCAAAGCTCTCCTGACTGTTGTAAGGGAAGGCTCAATAAGCCAACACTTAAGAATGGCTTCAAAGCTCTCTCGAATGTTGTAAGGGACGGCTCAATAAGGCAACACTTAAGAATGGCTTCAAAGCTCTCCTGACTGTTGTAAGGGACGGCCCAATAAGGCAACACTTAAGAATGGCTTCAATGCTCTCCCGACTGTTGTAAGGGACGGCTCAATAAGGAAACACTTAAGAATGGCTTCAAAGCTCTCCTGACTGTTGTAAGAGACGGCTCAATAAGGCAACACTTAAGAATGGCTTCAAAGCTCTCCTGACTGTTGTAAGGGACGGCTCAATAAGGCAACACTTAAGAATGGCTTCAAAGCACTCCCGACTCTTGTAAGGGACGGCTCAATAAGGTAACACTTAAGAATGGCTTCAAAACTCTCCCGACTGTTGTAAGAGACGGCTCAATAAGGCAACACTTAAGAATGGCTTCATAGCTCTCCCGACTGTTCTAAGGGACGGCTCAATAAGGCAACAATTATGAATGGCTTCAAAGCTCTCCTGACTGTTGTAAGGGACGGCTCAATAAGGTAACACTTAAGAATTGCTTCAAAGCTCTCCTGACTGTTGTAAGGGACGGCTCAATATGGCAACACTTAAGAATTGCTTCAAAACTCTCCCGACTGTTGTAAGGGACGGCTCAATAAGGTAACACTTAAGAATTGCTTCAAAGCTCTCCTGACTGTTGTAAGGGACGGCTCAATAAGGCAACACTTAAGAATGGCTTCAAAGCTCTCCCGACTGTTGTAAGGGACGGCTCAATAAGGCAACACTTAAGAATGGCTTCAAAGCTCTCCCGACTGTTGTTAGGGACGGCTCAATAAGGCAACACTTAACAATGGCTTCAATGCTCTCCCGACTGTTGTAAGAGACGGCTCAATAAGGCAACACTTAAGAATGGCTTCGAAGCTCTCCTGACTGTTGTAAGGGACGGCTCAATAAGGCAACACTTAAGAATGGCTTGAAAGCTCTCCCGACTGTTGTAAGGGACGGCTCAATAAGGCAACACTTAAGAATGTTTTCAAAGCTCTCCCGACTCTTGTAAGGGACGGCACAATAAGGCAACTCTCAACAATGGCTTCAATGCTCTCCCGACCGTTGTAAGAGACGGCTCAATAAGGAAATACTTAAGAATGGCTTCAAAGCTCTCCTGATTGTTGTAAGGGACGGCTCAATAAGGCAACACTTAAGAATGGCTTCAAAGCTCTCCTGACTGTTGTAAGGGACGGCTCAATAAGGCAACACCTAAGAATGGCTTCAAAGCTCTCCTGACTGTTGTAAGAGACGGCTCAATAAGGCAACACTTAAGAATGGCTTCAAAGATCTCTCGACTGTTGTAAGGGACGGCTCAATAAGGTAAAACTTAAGAATGGCTTCAAAGCTCTCTCGACTGTTGTAAGAGACGGCTCAACAAGGCAACACTTAAGAATGGCTTCAAAGCTCTCTCGACTGTTGTAAGAGACGGCTCAACAAGGCAACACTTAAGAATGGCTTCAAAGCTCTCTCGACTGTTGTAAGAGATGGCTCAATAAGGCAACACTTAAGAATGGCTTCAAAGCTCTCCCGACTGTTGTAAGGGTCGGCTCAATAAGGCAACACTTAAGAATGGCTTCAAAGCTCTCCCGACTGTTGTAAGAGACGGCTCAATAAGGCAACACTTAAGAATGGCTTCAAAGCTCTCCCGACTGTTTTAAGGGACGGCTCAATAAGGCAACGCTTAATAATGGCTTCAAAGCTCTCCCGACTGTTGTAAGAGACGGCTCAATAAGGCAACACTTAACAATGGCTCCAAAGTTCTCCCGACTGTTGTAAGAGACGGCTCAATAAGGCAACACTTAAGAATAGCTTCAAAGCTCTCCCGACTGTTGTAAGAGACGGCTCAATAGGGCAACACTTAAGAATGGCTTCAAAGCTCTCCCGAGTGTTGTAAGAGACGGCTCAATATGGCAACACTTAAGAATGGCTTCAAAGCTCTCCCGACTGTTGTAAGGGACGGCTCAATAAGGCAACACTTAAGAATGGCTTCAAAGCTCTCCCGACTTTTGCAAGGGACGGCTCAACAAGGCAACACTTAAGAATGGCTTCAAAGCTCTCCCGACTGTTGTAAGGGACGGCTCAACAAGGCAACACTTAAGAATGGCTTCAAAGCTCTCCCGACTGTTGTAAGAGACGGCACAACAAAGCAACTCTTAAGAATGGCTTCAAAGCTCTCCCGACTGTTGTAAGAGACGGCTCAATAAGGCAACACTTAAGAATGGCTTCAAAGCTCTCCCGACTTTTGCAAGGGACGGCTCAACAAGGCAACTCTTAAGAATGGCTTCAAAGCTCTCCCGACTGTTGTAAGGGACGACTCAACAAGGCAACACTTAGGAATGGCTTCAAAGCTCTCCCGACTGTTGTAAGAGACGGCTCAACAAAGCAACTCTTAAGAATGGCTTCAAAGCTCTCCCGACTGTTGTAAGAGACGGCTCAATAAGGCAACACTTAAGAATGGCTTCAAAGCTCTCCCGACTGTTGTAAGAGACGGCTCAATATGGCAAAACTTAAGAATGGCTTCAAAGCTCTCCCGACTGTTGTAAGGGACGGCTCAATAAGGCAACACTTAAGAATGGCTTCAAAGCTCTCCCGAATTTTGCAAGGGACGGCTCAACAAGGCAACACTTAAGAATGGCTTCAAAGCTCCCCCGACTGTTGTAAGGGACGGCTCAATAAGGCAACACTTAAAAGAATGGCTCCAAAGCACTCCCGACTGTTGTAAGAGACGGCTCAATATGGCAACACTTAAGAATGGCTTCAAAGCTCTCCCGACTTTTGCAAGGGACGGCTCAATAAGGCAACACTTAAGAATGGCTTCAAAGCTCTCCCGACTGTTGTAAGGGACGGCTCAATAAGGCAACACTTAAGAATGGCTTCAAAGCTCCCTGACTGTTGTAAGGGACGGCTCAATATGGCAACACTTAAGAATGGCTTCAAAGCTCTCCCGACTTTTGCAAGGGACGGCTCAACAAGGCAACACTTAAGAATGGCTTCAAAGCTCCCCCGACTGTTGTAAGGGACGGCTCAATAAGGCAACACTTAAGAATGGCTCCAAAGCTCTCCCGACTGTTGTAAGAGACGGCTCAATATGGCAACACTTAAGAATGGCTTCAAAGCTCTCCCGACTTTTGCAAGGGACGGCTCAATAAGGCAACACTTAAGAATGGCTCCAAAGCTCTCCCGACAGTTGTAAGAGACGGCTCAATATGGCAACACTTATGAATGGCTTCAATGCTCCCCCGACTGTTGTAAGGGACGGCTCAATAAGGCAACACTTAAAAATGGCTTCATAGCTCTCCCGACTGTTGTAAGGGACGGCTCAATAAGGCAACACTTATGAATGGCTTCATAGCTCTCCCGACTGTTGTAAGGGACGGCTCAATAAGGCAACACTTACGAATGGCTTCAAAGCTCTCCCGACTGTTGTAAGGGACGCCTCAATAAGGCAACACTTAAGAATGTCTTCAAAGCACTCCCGACTGTTGTAAGGGACGGCTCAACAAGGCAACTCTTAAGAATGGCTTCAAAGCTCTCCCGACTGTTGTAAGGGACGGCTCAACAAGGCAACACTTAAGAATGGCATCAAAGCTCTCCCGACTGTTGTAAGAGACGGCTCAACAAGGCAACTCTTAAGAATGGCTTCAAAGCTCTCCCGACTGTTGTAAGAGACGGGTCAATAAGGCAACACTTAAGAATGGCTTCAAATCTCTCCCGACTGTTGTAAGAGACGGCTCAATATGGCAACACTTAAGAATTGCTTCAAAGCTCTCCCGACTGATGTAAGGGACGGCTCAATAAGGCAACACTTAAGAATGGCTTCAAAGCTCTCCCGACTTTTGCAAGGGACGGCTCAACAAGGCAACACTTAAGAATGGCTTCAAAGCTCCCCCGACTGTTGTAAGGGACGGATCAATAAGGCAACACTTAAGAATGGCTCGAAAGCTCTCCCGACTGTTGTAAGAGACGGCTCAATATGGCAACACTTAAGAATGGCTTCAAAGCTCTCCCGACTGTTGTAAGAGACGGGTCAATAAGGCAACACTTAAGAATGGCTTCAAATCTCTCCCGACTGTTGTAAGAGACGGCTCAATATGGCAACACTTAAGAATTGCTTCAAAGCTCTCCCGACTGTTGTAAGGGACGGCTCAATAAGGCAACACTTAAGAATGGCTTCAAAGCTCTCCCGACTTTTGCAAGGGACGGCTCAACAAGGCAACACTTAAGAATGGCTTCAAAGCTCCCCCGACTGTTGTAAGGGACGGATCAATAAGGCAACACTTAAGAATGGCTCCAAAGCTCTCCCGACTGTTGTAAGAGACGGCTCAATATGGCAACACTTAAGAATGGCTTCAAAGCTCCCCCGACTGTTTTAAGGGACGGCTCAATATGGCAACACTTAAGAATGGCTTCAAAGCTCTCCCGACTGTTGTAAGAGACGGCTCAATATGGCAACACTTAAGAATGGCTTCAAAGCTCTCCCGACTTTTGCAAGGGACGGCTCAATAAGGCAACACTTAAGAATGGCTCCAAAGCTCTCCCGATAGTTGTAAGAGACGGCTCAATATGGCAACACATAAGAATGGCTTCAATGCTCCCCCGACTGTTGTAAGGGACGGCTCAATAAGGCAACACTTAAGAATGGCTTCATAGCTCTCCCGACTGTTGTAAGGGACGGCTCAATAAGGCAACATTTAAGAATGGCTTCAATGCTCTCCCGACTGTTGTAAGGGACGGCTCAATAAGGCAACACTTCAGAATTGCTTCAAAGCACTCCCGACTGTTGTAAGGGACGGCTCAATAAGGTAACACTTAAGAATTGCTTCAAAGCTCTCCTGACTGTTGTAAGGGACGGCTCAATAAGGCAACACTTAAGAATGGCTTCAAAGCACTCCCGACTGTTGTAAGGGACGGCTCAATAAGGTAACACTTAAGAATGGCTTCAAAGCTCTCCTGACTGTTGTAAGGGACGGCCCAATAAGGCAACACTTAAGAATGGCTTCAAAGCTCTCACGACTGTTGTAAGGGACGGCTCAATAAGGTAACACTTAAGAATGGCTTCAAAGCTCTCCTGACTGTTGTAAGAGACGGCTCAATAAGGCAACACTTAAGAATGGCTTCAAAGCTCTCCTGACTGTTGTAAGGGACGGCTCAATAAGGTCACACTTAAGAATGGCTTCAAAACTCTCCCGACTGTTGTAAGAGACGGCTCAATAAGGCAACACTTAAGAATGGCTTCAAAGCTCTCCCGACTGTTGTAAGAGACGGGTCAATAAGGCAACACTTAAGAATGGCCTCAAATCTCTCCCGACTGTTGTAAGAGACGGCTCAATATGGCAACACTTAAGAATTGCTTCAAAGCTCTCCCGACTGTTGTAAGGGACGGCTCAATAAGGCAACACTTAAGAATGGCTTCAAAGCTCTCCCGACTTTTGCAAGGGACGGCTCAACAAGGCAACACTTAAGAATGGCTTCAAAGCTCCCCCCGACTGTTGTAAGGGACGGCTCAATAAGGCAACACTTAAGAATGGCTCCAAAGCTCTCCCGACTGTTGTAAGAGACGGCTCAATATGGCAACACTTAAGAATGGCTTCAAAGCTCTCCCGACTTTTGCAAGGGACGGCTCAATAAGCCAACACTTAAGAATGGCTTCAAAGCTCTCCCGACTGTTGTAAGGGACGGCTCAATAAGGCAGCACTTAAGAATGGCTTCAAAGCTCCCCCGACTGTTGTAAGGGACGGCTCAATATGGCAACACTTAAGAATGGCTTCAAAGCTCTCCCGACTGTTGTAAGAGACGGCTCAATATGGCAACACTTAAGAATGGCTTCAAAGCTCTCCCGACTTTTGCAACGGACGGCTCAATAAGGCAACACTTAAGAATGGCTCCAAAGCTCTCCCGATAGTTGTAAGAGACGGCTCAATATGGCAACACTTAAGAATGGCTTCAATGCTCCCCCGACTGTTGTAAGAGACGGCTCAATAAGGCAACACTTAAGAATGGCTTCATAGCTCTCCCGACTGTTGTAAGGGACGGCTCAATAAGGCAACATTTAAGAATGGCTTCAATGCTCTCCCGACTGTTGTAAGGGACGGCTCAATAAGGCAACACTTAAGAATGGCTTCAAAGCACTCCCGACTGTTGTAAGGGACGGCTCAATAAGGTAACACTTAAGAATTGCATCAAAGCTCTCCTGACTGTTGTAAGGGACGGCTCAATAAGGCAACACTTAAGAATGGCTTCAAAGCACTCCCGACTGTTGTAAGGGACGGCTCAATAAGGCAACACTTAAGAATTGCTTCAAAACTCTCCCGACTGTTGTAAGGGACGGCTCAATAAGGTAACACTTAAGAATTGCTTCAAAGCTCTCCTGACTGTTGTAAGGGAAGGCTCAATAAGCCAACACTTAAGAATGGCTTCAAAGCTCTCTCGAATGTTGTAAGGGACGGCTCAATAAGGCAACACTTAAGAATGGCTTCAAAGTTCTCCCGACTGTTGTAAGGGACGGCTCAATAAGGCAACACTTAACAATGGCTTCAATGCTCTCCCGACTGTTGTAAGAGACGGCTCAATAAGGCAACACTTAAGAATGGCTTCGAAGCTCTCCTGACTGTTGTAAGGGACGGCTCAATAAGGTAACACTTAAGAATGGCTTGAAAGCTCTCCCGACTGTTGTAAGGGACGGCTCAATAAGGCAACACTTAAGAATGGCTTCAAAGCTCTCCCGACTGTTGTAAGGGACGGCACAATAAGGCAACTCTTAACAATGGCTTCAATGCTCTCCCGACCGTTGTAAGAGACGGCTCAATAAGGCAACACTTAAGAATGGCTTCAAAGCTCTCCTGACTGTTGTAAGGGACGGCTCTAAGGCAACACTTAAGAATGGCTTCAAAGCTCTCCTGACTGTTGTAAGAGACGGCTCAATAAGGCAACACTTAAGTATGGCTCCAAAGCTCTCCCGACTGTTGTAAGAGACGGCTCAATAAGGCAACACTTAAGAATGGCTTCATAGCTCTCCCGACTGTTGTAAGAGACGGCTCAATAAGGCAACACTTAACAATGGCTTCAAAGCTCTCCCGACTGTTGTAAGAGACGGCTCAATAAGGCAACACTTAAGAATGGCTTCAAAGCTCTCCTGACTGTTGTAAGAGACGGCTCAATAAGGCAACACTTAAGAATGGCTTCAAAGCTCTCCCGACTGTTGTAAGTGACGGGTCAATAAGGCAACACTTAAGAATGGCTTCAAATCTCTCCCGACTGTTGTAAGAGACGGCTCAATATGGCAACACTTAAGAATTGCTTCAAAGCTCTCCCGACTGTTGTAAGGGACGGCTCAATAAGGCAACACTTAAGAATGGCTTCAAAGCTCTCCCGAATTTTGCAAGGGACGGCTCAACAAGGCAACACTTAAGAATGGCTTCAAAGCTCCCCCGACTGTTGTAAGGGACGGCTCAATAAGGCAACACTTAAGAATGGCTCCAAAGCTCTCCCGACTGTTGCAAGAGACGGCTCAATATGGCAACACTTAAGAATGGCTTCAAAGCTCTCCCGACTTTTGCAAGGGACGGCTCAATAAGGCCACGCTTAAGAATGGCTTCAAAGCTCTCCCGACTGTTGTAAGGGACGGCTCAATAAGGCAACACTTAAGAATGGCTTCAAAGCTCCCCGACTGTTGTAAGGGACGGCTCAATATGGCAACACTTAAGAATGGCTTCAAAGCTCTCCCGACTGTTGTAAGAGACGGCTCAATATGGCAACACTTAAGAATGGCTTCAAAGCTCTCCCGACTTTTGCAAGGGACGGCTCAATAAGGCAACACTTAAGAATGGCTCCAAAGCTCTCCCGATAGTTGTAAGAGACGGCTCAATATGGCAACACTTAAGAATGGCTTCAATGCTCCCCCGACTGTTGTAAGGGACGGCTCAATAAGGCAACACTTAAGAATGGCTTCATAGCTCTCCCGACTGTCGTAAGGGACGGCTCAATAAGGCAACATTTAAGAATGGCTTCAATGCTCTCCCGACTGTTGTAAGGGACGGCTCAATAAGGCAACACTTAAGAATGGCTTCAAAGCACTCCCGACTGTTGTAAGGGACGGCTCAATAAGGTAACACTTAAGAATTGCTTCAAAGCTCTCTTGACTGTTGTAAGGGACGGCTCAATAAGGCAACATTTAAGAATGGCTTCAATGCTCTCCCGACTGTTGTAAGGGACGGCTCAATAAGGCAACACTTAAGAATGGCTTCAAAGCACTCCCGACTGTTGTAAGGGACGGCTCAATAAGGTAACACTTAAGAATTGCTTCAAAGCTCTCCTGACTGTTGTAAGGGACGGCTCAATAAGGCAACACTTAAGAATGGCTTCAAAGCACTCCCGACTGTTGTAAGGGACGGCTCAATAAGGTAACACTTAAGAATGGCTTCAAAGCTCTCCTGACTGTTGTAAGGGACGGCCCAATAAGGCAACACTTAAGAATGGCTTCAAAGCTCTCACGACTGTTGTAAGGGACGGCTCAATAAGGTAACACTTAAGAATGGCTTCAAAGCTCTCCCGACTTTTGCAAGGGACGGCTCAACAAGGCAACACTTAAGAATGGCTTCAAAGCTCCCCCGACTGTTGTAAGGGACGGCTCAATAAGGCAACACTTAAGAATGGCTCCAAAGCTCTCCCGACTGTTGTAAGAGACGGCTCAATATGGCAACACTTAAGAATGGCTTCAAAGCTCTCCCGACTTTTGCAAGGGACGGCTCAATAAGGCAACACTTAAGAATGGCTTCAAAGCTCTCCTGACTGTTGTTAGGGACGGCTCAATAAGGCAACACTTAAGAATGGCTTCAAAGCTCCCCCGACTGTTGTAAGAGACGGCTCAATATGGCAACACTTAAGAATGGCTTCAAAGCTCTCCCGACTTTTGCAAGGGACGGCTCAATAGGGCAACACTTAAGAATGGTACAAAGCTCTCCCGATAGTTGTAAGAGACGGCTCAATATGGCAACACTTAAGAATGGCTTCAATGCTCCCCCGACTGTTGTAAGGGACGGCTCAATAAGGCAACACTTAAGAATGGCTTCATAGCTCTCCCGACTGTTGTAAGGGACGGCTCAATAAGGCAACATTTAAGAATGGCTTCAATGCTCTCCCGACTGTTGTAAGGGACGGCTCAATAAGGCAACACTTAAGAATGGCTTCAAAGCACTCCCGACTGTTGTAAGGGACGGCTCAATAAGGTAACACTTAAGAATTGCTTCAAAGCTCTCCTGACTGTTGTAAGGGACGGCTCAATAAGGCAACACTTAAGAATGGCTTCAAAGCACTCCCGACTGTTGTAAGGGACGGCTCAATAAGGTAACACTTAAGAATGGCTTCAAAGCTCTCCTGACTGTTGTAAGGGACGGCCCAATAAGGCAACACTTAAGAATGGCTTCAAAGCTCTCACGACTGTTGTAAGGGACGGCTCAATAAGGTAACACTTAAGAATGGCTTAAAAGCTCTCCTGACTGTTGTAAGAGACGGCTCAATAAGGCAACACTTAAGAATGGCTTCAAAGCTCTCCTGACTGTTGTAAGGGACGGCTCAATAAGGCAACACTTAAGAATGGCTTCAAAGCACTCCCGACTCTTGTAAGGGACGGCTCAATAAGGTAACACTTAAGAATGGCTTCAAAACTCTCCCGACTGTTGTAAGAGACGGCTCAATAAGGCAACACTTAAGAATGGCTTCATAGCTCTCCCGACTGTTGTAAGGGACGGCTCAATAAGGTCACACTTAAGAATGGCTTCAAAACTCTCCCGACTGTTGTAAGAGACGGCTCAATAAGGCAACACTTAAGAATGGCTTCAAAGCTCTCCCGACTGTTGTATGGGACGGCTCAGTAAGGTAACACTTAAGAATGGCTTCAAAACTCTCCCGACTGTTGTAAGAGATGGCTCAATAAGGCAACACTTAAGAATGGCATCATAGCTCTCCCGACTGTTGTAAGGGACGGCTCAATAAGGCAACACTTAAGAATGGCTTCAAAGCTCTCCTGACTGTTGTAAGGGACGGCTCAATAAGGTAACACTTAAGAATTGCTTCAAAGCTCTCCTGACTGTTGTAAGGGACGGCTCAATAAGGCAACACTTAAGAATTGCTTCAAAACTCTCCCGACTGTTGTAAGGGACGGCTCAATAAGGTAACACTTAAGAATTGCTTCAAAGCTCTCCTGACTGTTGTAAGGGACGGCTCAATAAGGCAACACTTAAGAATGGCTTCAAAGCTCTCTCGAATGTTGTAAGGGACGGCTCAATAAGGCAACACTTAAGAATGGCTTCAAAGCTCTCCAGACTGTTGTAAGGGACGGCTCAATAAGGCAACACTTAACAATGGCTTCAATGCTCTCCCGACTGTTGTAAGAGACGGCTCAATAAGGCAACACTTAAGAATGGCTTCGAAGCTCTCCTGACTGTTGTAAGGGACGGCTCAATAAGGTAACACTTAAGAATGCCTTGAAAGCTCTCCCGACTGTTGTAAGGGACGGCTCAATAAGGCAACACTTATGAATGGCTTCAAAGCTCTCCCGACTGTTGTAAGGGACGGCACAATAAGGCAACTCTTAACAATGGCTTCAATGCTCTCCCGACCGTTGTAAGAGACGGCTCAATAAGGCAACACTTAAGAATGGCTTCAAAGCTCTCCTGACTGTTGTGTACAGCATCCCAGGGGTATGCACCCCTTGGAGACCATCCCCCCGGCATCTGGCTAAATCCCCTAAAATGGCAACCCTTGGAAAGCCGGGGCAACATCCATTAATACTGTAAGGACAGCTTGCTACTCCATAAAGCAGCTCAAGCCTTACGTAATCATTACACTCAGCGACATAGTACTAACTGGGGCATCATGCCAACACAATGCTGACAGCAGGACGTCAGAAGGTATAAGAAGGCGTCCTAATGAGGTCAAAGGATCTCTCCATTGTCAGTGCTTCATCGAGACAGCCGGAGGCTACGCTGGTGTCAACCGAGGTGAGTCAGTCAATCGTGTTCAGAGTTCCTATTTTTGTAACCTGTAACCCACCACTTGTACACATTGTGAACATAATTTCATTCCCTACAAGGGTCTCACACTCAGAATCACAGACCAATAAAACACTTGGTCCACACTCTACACTAGCATTACTGTTATACGCCTCTTTACATCCCAACGCCCTTCCTTATTCCCGTCACGTAAAGACGTGACCGACGGTAAGCCATTAGCGCTAACTCAGGTACCTTTGCGTTTCTCGAGCCGGCTGCCAGCAAGCAGCGCGTGCCACTCGGCTGATACAAGCAGATTCAATTACATAATAAGCAGTCAGCTGAGCGACTAGCACAGCGACCCTTTGCAGTGGGTCCCATCCCCTTAAACACTACCACATTATTTATAGGAACGCCCCCTAGTTCCTAGCACACCGCAACACACTACACTGGTCAGCTTGCCCTGTCAAGGGAAGCTACCCTTTTTTAGGCACAACCTCATAAATTAGTACAACAACTCTCCCTTTTAGATCCACCCCCAAATAAGGGATCTAAAACACTGGTGGAGGCGCGGGCCTACGCATAGAGAAAAGGGACTCAACCAACGAGCCCTCGTAGGTAAAACGACCCCTTCCGTACCACAAAAAGCCAAGCAAATAGTGAATTTTTTTTCTCACCTCATATAGTCACACATTTTTTTTTTTAGATTAAATGTCCACATTTAGAACTACATTAAGAGACTTTGCACACCATTTGTCGGCTAGTACGACTCCACTCCTGCCGAAGCTAAAGATTAAGAACGGTGACTTAATAACTGACCAGACTGCAGTACAACTTCTCAGGGACCTTGAATTCCAAACAGCACAGATCCGTGCTCAACACCCTGCTGCTGCAGCACAAGTTATACATTTTACACGGTCCCAGGCCAGTGAACACACACAAGAATCGCCGGTATCCAGCGATAGTGAGGTAGATTGCCTGCCAACACTCCACCCCCTATTGTTGCAGCAATTGCAGATCACAGAGCAGAAAGCCAGTGACCTGCTCGAGCGCATTTCAGAGCTATTAGAAACAGACACTATTAAAGCCAATAGTCACACGACAGAAGCGGTTCTGGACATCCACACTATTTTGGAGACAGTAAAACAGGATTTAGACAGAACCGTACACATAGTCGAATCCACACAGTACGACAACACACCAGCCATCAGCACAAGCATATCAGGTGACGAGCCACCTGGTAACGTAACACAGGTGTCCTACACGGGAAGCGAGGCTAATTCCCCTCCAAACAGCCCAAACACCTCGACACACAGTCAACGAGACACAGCTGAAAGCGAGATGAATAGACACACTGAATACCCCATGATCCACCCCACAAAGTTCACGGGGGAAGGCCAGGATCCCGAGGAATACCTCAAGGCCTTTAATAGAACGGCCCGGATCAATGGTTGGAGCGAGGAAGTTAGGAAACGGCTCCTTCCTGCCTATCTCACAAAGGCGGCCATGACATGGTATGAGCTCCATGAGGACGCACTAGAGGCTGCCACATGGGAGGAAACCGCGGTAATGTTGAAGGATGAGTTCCAGCTTATACCAGACGATGACGATCTCTATGACCAGATTAGACAGAGGTCACAGGGACCCAAAGAGAGCGCCCAGGCATACATCAATGTTAAATTGATAATGTGCGAAAAGTACAATGCAGCAATGACAAATAAACAGAAAGTCAAGCTGTTGATGCAGGGCCTCAGACCAGCCATAGTAGAAAAGCTATGCATCATGAACAACCTCACGGTCCAACATATGTTGAATAACATAAAGACCATAGAGGAGGGGAGAAAGATCACGGAAAAGGCTACGGAAAAAGCCGTGGATCTGCACTTCAAAACCCGGAAAGACGACACTAATGACAAAATAGACGAATTAGTGGACAGGATGGAGAAACTGACCATAGCTGCCATCCAAGCGGGCGGGCGACCGCCAAGGGATGAGCAAGCAGACAAACGAGAACACTATCATACAGAGAGGAGACGCTACGGGAGGGAGGAAAATTACTACCCTCCACAGCGGCCAACAACACCTCCCCCACAGGATAGGCCACACTACCCTCCTCGGTACTCACCGATAGCATACACGGACACAGAGCCGACATACCCCTCAAGGCGGTCACCATCTCCGTACACACGGGAGTACTACCCTGAGGAGTACGACCACGAGATCCCCCGACGAAACAGCCCGTCACCACATAGACAGTCCTACGCTGCCCCACAACACAGGGGAAATGGGGAATATCGGGAAAACCCGCCCCCACGCAGCCAAGGCTATGCTGCCCCGCAGTACAGGGGAAATGGGGAATATCGGGAGAACCCGCCCCCACGCAGCCAAGGCTATGCTGCCCCGCAGTACAGAGGAAATGGGGAATATCGGGAGAACCCGCCCCCACGCAGCCAAGAGTATGCAGCCCCGCAGTACAGGGGAAATGGGGAATATCGGGAGAACCCGCCCCCACGAAGCCAAGGCTATGCGGCCCCGCAGTACAAGGGAAATTGGGAACAGCGAGAAAACCCACCCTCGACCAGACAGGGGTATGCAGCTGAACAATATAGGGAAAAGGGGAACCGACGGGAATACCCGCCCCAACAGCAGCAGACATACACCCCACCCTGGCGGAGACAGAATAACGGACAACAGGGCAATAACCGACAAGGAAGAAAACCCACTAGAGAAAGGGACAACATAGACAAACACACGAAGGGCCCGGAACACTACCCCCTCCTAGACGAATACCCGAGGGAGTTCAGGGATGAAGCACCCCGCCGGACAGACAGGGGGGCAATACTCCCTACACCTACTTACACACCGCAAACGGGGAGTTGGCGCGGCCACCCCGAGGGGGGGCGCACATACAGTACAGGTAGGCGTACACCCACATTTTCAAAAAACGCCTAGACGGGGAGGTTCGGCTAGCTGATGAAGCAGCTGAGGTTCCTCCCCCAACACAGCACAAGAAAGGCCCTTCCCTCAAGAAAACCCGTAAGAGTAAGGGGAAGAAGCAGCCAGCTAAAGCTAAGGCTGACGATCCGCCCCCGGACCGTTTCCAAACACACCCCGTGCAAGGAGACGGCAACTGTCTGTTTAGGGCCATGAGCTTTCTAATCCGGAATACCGAGGATTATCATGGGGACTACAGACAGAAAACGGTCAAACATATCTTGGCCAACTGGAAAGAGGACCGGGACTTTGTGTCGGACGAGCGGGAAAACCCATTCCTGACCGGGGCGGATTACCGAAAATACATGGGCAAGGACGGCACCTATGGCAGTGCCGTAGAGGTAACCGCTCTCGGCAAAGTGCTCAAAGCCAACATCCATGTATATACGGATGTGCACTCGCCTCCGCTATTCTCAACTGCGGGATTCAATAGGGACCTACACGTACTTTTCACAGGAAACCCTAAGGCGGGACATTACACACCCCTCACGATCAGGAGCAAACAGCCCGAGAACACGCCCACACCCTCCAAACAGAAAACCCCACCCCCTTCACCACAACACAGGGGGGGAATTGACCACACACAGGCGCATGACGCGAGCTCGCTCGGCATGGGGAAGCCAGCAACAGGAGTCGAACTCGCGACCGCTTGGAACAAAAGGCGGGGTAACAAGGGCAAGCTCAGGGTCACATTTGCAGACACACCTTCCCGAGAGGAAGAAACCAACAACAACACAACTACACAAAGGCTGGGAACGATTAATACACTAAACGTTCGCCAGGAGCTGGCAATGTACTTGGCAAACGCACTTTGCTGACCTGGGCAAAGTATTCAGGACAGGAAGTAAGCCTAGAGGCGAAGCGTGCCAGGTACGATAAGCGGACAGCTCCGTGCCTTCCCAGCACAAATGTCACGCCGGCAACAACAACAACAACAACATACATCTTACACAACACATCGGTGCAGGGCAGCGGATTTCAGGTATCGGCCCTCACGATACACGCCACCATAAATGGCCACAGAGTGCAGGCCCTAATCGATACTGGGGCAGCCGTAAGTTGTGTTAATAGCCGACACATTGCCGAGGCGCAAATACAAGGTGTCACGGGGGACATCCGGCTGGTAGCGGCCAATGCTCAGACGTTAGAAAACATGGGAGTGGCAAACATACATATTAGGATAGACCACTTTGCCACAACGCACCCCATGTTCGTTATCGAACACCTTTCTGCGTCAGCCATAATTGGTATGGATTTTCTCGCTAGATATGAGGCTAGCATAAATTTCGCTAGTGGTCAGATGCTTTTAAAGCACGACCAGAGGCTCACCACACATCCCATGGTATACACCAGGAACAGAGATGGGATTCGAGCGGAGCGAGAAAACCACGAGCATCAGGCCCCTACACTGCACACTATCAGCCAATACACAAACACACACACTGATAAGGCGGCCAACCAGAACCACAGGCAGGACCTGACTCCGGAGCAAAATAAAAGGCTCACGGAGCTCCTGGAGACCAACAGAGATATTTTTGCCCACTCAATGAAGGATCTCGCTGTGACAGACCTCATTGAACACCACGTCACACTCACTAGTGACCGACCAGTACACCAGCCTCCCTTCAGAGTGAGCCAGAAGGAGAGACATGCCATCGAGGCCCAGATCTCAGAGATGCTCGAGGCAGGGGTCATTGTTCCAGTTATTTCTAACTATTCCTCTCCAGTTCTGCTGACCAAAAAAAGGGACGGATCGCACCGATTTTGTACTGACTACAGGAGGCTCAATAAGTTGGTCGAAAATGATAGTTATCCACTACCAAGGGCAGACACCTATTTGGACGCCCTTGGTGGAGCTAGCTGGTTCAGTTCGATGGATTGCTATAGCGGATTCTATTCAATCCCCGTCTATGAACCAGATAGGCACAAGCTGGCGTTCGTTACAGAGAACGGACTATTTACCTACACCCGTTTACCGATGGGTCTCCGTAACGCCAGCCAAACCTTCCAAAAGCTAGTGGATAAGACATTTTCAGGGCTTAAATGGCGTTCCGTATTGGTGTACGTGGATGACATAACGGTCTTCTCCAACACTTTTGACGAACACATCGCACATTTGGAGGAGGCTTTCGCAAGGATCAGAGAAGCTAAACTAAGGCTTAAACCTGCGAAATGTCAATTTGCCAGACAGCAAATTAACATATTGGGCCATATTGTCAACCGGGAGGGCATTATTCCCGACCCAGCCAAGACTGACGCAATAACGGGCATCCCAATGCCCACAAATTTGAAACAATTGCGCAGTTTTATTGGCTTGGCTTCGTACTATCGCAAGTATATCTATAGGTTTGCACACATCGCCCATCCCCTAACTGAGCTCACACGGGAAAAAACGCCCTTCAGCATCACGCAGGAACACATAGATGCCTTCAACACACTGAAGCAACTATTGACCTCACCTCCATTGCTGCAACACTTCCATAGTGATAGGCCCACATTTTTACACGTGGATGCCAGCCTGTATGGGTTGGGAGCAGCCCTATTGCAGGAAGACGCCGAAGGGCGCAAACGGCCCGTCGCCTACGCTAGCAGGAAGCTAACGGCCGTTGAGACTAGATACTCTGCCACAGAGCGGGAAATGCTGGCATTTTCGTGGGGAGTGAACTATTTTAGAGTATACCTCTATGGTATCAAGTTCACGGTAGTGACTGACCACGCGAGCTTGCTTTTTTGGGACAAATTTAAAAACCCAAATTCGCGACTCAACAGGTTTATATTCCGCCTGTATGAATATGATTTCGTGGTCAAACACAAGAAAGGCGCTACACACCTAGACGCAGATGGGTTGTCTAGGCTGCCAGTAGCCGATCCCCAAGATGACAGTAAGGACCACGACTGGGACGATATGCCCACCTTTGCCCTGACGGTGGTTGACATCAAACAGGAGCAAGAAAGTGATCCGCACTTGAAACAGATTCTATTGGCACTAGAAAACTTGGATAGAGTGGACTCCAAGACAGCACGGATGTCTAGGCGATTTTTTCTAGACAAAGACGGGGTACTGAAATTTAAGCCCACAGCCATGCACGATAGCGCACCTATAGCGGTTCCGGAATCATTGAGAGAAAATATCATGAGCGGACACCACAATAGCCCACTGGCAGGGGCACACTTAGGTACGCATAAAACTTACCTTAGAATCCGTGACAAGTACTATTGGGTAAACATGAAGGCCGACATAGATACCTTTGTCAAGACATGTCACACCTGCCAACGATTCAAAACAAGACCTGGCAAGCCTCATGGACTACTCAACCCAATTCCCGTGGGAGAGTTATTTCACAGAGTCGGAATAGATGTGAAAGGCCCCATTACAACAAGTCAGAAAGGCAAAAAATATATCCTGGTGGCCACCGAGTATCTCACACGATACATGATTACAAAGGCTGTTCCCAAAGCAGACACGAACAGCATAGCCGAATTTCTATTTGACATAATTACACGATATGGCCTATTCCAAACCTTATTATCCGACAGAGGTACTATTTTCACCTCGAGAGTGCTCCAACAGTTTCTGGAGATACTCAGGATTAAGGCATACACTACCACGAGTTTTTCCCCGCAAACCAACGGACTCACGGAAAGTATGAACAAAATACTTGGAATAGCGCTGGCTAAATTTACAGAGGACGCAGGAACAGACTGGGATGAATACCTGCAAAGCATTACTTTTAGTTATAATACCTCTGTATCTACGGCTACGAAACACTCTCCACACTTCCTACTGCACGGATACACACCCAGAAGTCCCATAGACAATATATGTATCCCACAGGACGCCCACACAGACAATGCGGCTCGGCTAGAGCATTTGCAGATAGCCCGCATGGACGCTAGGAAAAACATAGCCGAGGCCCAGAGAAAGCAAAAAGAGCGGTACGATCGGAATAGAAAGACCGTGCAATACACACCCGGGCAATTGGTCATGGTCTCCAGTCATGCCCGTAAGAAGAACGTGTCCGAATTCCTCCTGCCACGATGGGCAGGTCCCTTCAAAGTCTGCAGGAAGGTATCTGACCTAAATTATATAGTGAACGTGCGCCATGGGAGGAAACTCATAAAGGACACTATTCACGCCCGCCGGATGAAGGCATATCACACACGTAAAGCTCACACACCTACACGTAAAGGCGGGCACACAGCTAAGAGAAAAGGAAACGGTCCCGTTGGCAGACGTGGGAAGAAAGCCAAGAAATAGCCCACTGACCGAACCGGGATACGATCCTAACACTCACCAGAACTGTCCCGGAGACACAACCTTCATGGTGCCGGAAACAATTACTCTGGGTAAAAGGCGGTCTCCAAACCCGCAACCTTCTGAATACCAGGGATATAAGGTTGAGTAGATATCCAGTCCTAGAATAAGGATAATGGGAAAGCTAAGACTAATTGGGACAGTCCCACTAACAGCGGGTCATAAACGAAAAACAATACAATCGCCTCTGGCATCTGGTCACCAAACACGCGACTAGCGAACCAGACACACTCGCGTACAACGCATATGGGATTTCCGAAGTGAAATGCCATGGCCTGTGGTTTGGATTCCAAGTAAAACGGAAACCCCGTGGCTCATGATCTCCAGATACGGTCACGTTAAACCACAAATTCCCCTCTTTTCTGTCACAATGCGAAAAGCACTCATCATAGTCACAGAGAGTAAGCGATTAAAAACACATGTGCCGGACACACAGCATTATCAAGACAAGTAGCGAGCGTACGCGCAAGACATTGTAAGCCGATACCGCCATACTCAGCAACAACGCAGGCCTCAGTGATAACCTGCACGCTTACAGACAACAGCTCTCAGAGCAGAGCGCACGGCATCATTCACGCCCGATTTAGAGACCCTATATCTTCCAAAATTACACTACGAGGGGAAATCAAAAACATACAAACTCTACACAGGTATGCATGCTTTCATATGCGCATTGCACATCCACGGGAACATGCCATATCATATGCGGCACGGAAGTGATCACACCAAGTCTTTACAGACAGCCGGATTCGAACCCATGACCACACACCACACGCGTACCAAAAACTAACTATCCAATGGTATTTTTGGGTACACGGAACACAAGCAAAAACCACACTGGGAAAGCCCCAAGCCCTGTCACACAACGCAAACATAAAACACAGAGAATGACATAAGGTCACGGGTCTGAGTTCCAGTAAAAAGTTAGACACAAAGGAGAACAGCTATTCAGGCGTCCAATCATACTGAAATTGGCCCATACAAGTGCATGAACAGGGAATACTACATTTCCTCCCACCAAAAACCAGACATAAAATTTCGAATTACACCAGGCATAGAGGAATACATTTCACAAACACAGGTAGGTAAATTTCGCAAGACACAGGTCTTAGGGAACAATGGCCACACGACGTCATTACCTAACTAGGGCGAATTGCTACATTAAGCCGCTAGGAATCCAAAACAATGACCACACTTGCATTCGTGCAAAAAGGCACATACCAGCGGATGACAAACAGTAACTTCCCAGTCTGGTATTACACATACCAATTGCTGACTGCAGACTATTCACACTGCAATATTGCGGTGACGAGACACTATTGCGTATCGCCCGTGACCGTGAAATTACACACACATAACAATTATAACGCCATACATTTTTTTTTCTCCACACTGCAAAAACATTTGGCAATGGACAAGACGTGACACAGCGGAACTTATCTTGGGCCTATAAGGGCACGTTGACAAGCCACGGGCGCCTTCTGCCCACACAGGCGATACATATTACGACTTGGCCTGCAACAGTCCAACCGTCCGCGTGGTGTAGCGGTACATAGGCACACACACACGCACTCACCAATTAGGAGCGAACATAGGGACTTTCAGGAAACAGGACCTCCCCTTAATAACTTCTTTTCGCGATTCTATTCCCGAAATAAATCATTACAGATGACTAGCACATGACCAGTCGCATTACGACCACTGGCCACATCTACACTGCAAATGGCCGACCAGATTAGGTCATGCAGCTCTACTATCCCAAGGCGCGGATAGATAGCCAACATGGACCAAGGGAGGACGACAGGAGAACAGGCTACCAGCGTACCACCTTACTCCCTTCCCATAACCTTCTCACGCCCAACATAAACAACGCAACCACATCTACACGACCAAAAACAGCTACACTACATTACAAAATACACACAGGGGTTGATGGACTTCATGCGTCTAAAAAGCAGGCATGCTACGCCTTGCGTCACGATGCTAACACCTGAGTATTAGGGGTGTGTCAGCAAACATTAAAGAAGCATAATGCGCCTCTCCAAATGAGAGAGGAGGCCATAGATATATACTAACCATTCTTTAGTACTTAAACACTCCCGCATGAAAGGAACATATGGTATTATGCCCCATCCTACACCTATCCGTACATGAAGGCAGAAACTTCATATCCAGACACATGCATGAGTATCCCATCCAATTACCAGGGATTTTAATATCAAACCTGCATGAATTTTCGTATTTTTGCAATCCCGGGAATTACCTCCCCACTCCACTCACTATAGAAGCATCCCAGTGGCATCACCGGTTTCAGGCCACCACTAACGTGCAACCCAAAGGTGCGCAAACCCTTCCTACCATACTTTAAGGCCACTCAACAAATAATTACCCCCAAATCCTAATAACAGGGTACCTGACATTACAGACCCTACTAACACCTCCATTAAGGTAAAGAAAGCATTATTGCTGGAAAGCTGACGTAGCGATGGTAGGCCAGAAGTAGCCTATGTACTTAGAAGATCTACAACCCCGCTACACTGGTAATATTTTACATTTTTACACAGAGATTAAACTATTTACACAGGTTACGACACATTTTTTTTTTCTTACAAAGGAATCTGATACGACCTGATTGTTGACAACGGTGTAAGCCGAAGGTCGGGAGAACCACACTTTGAGAGCTGGGGAAGTCGATGTGGACCCTTCCCCAGTTGGCTCGACAGCGCAGCGACCTCACTTAACTGACGACTAGACCAAACAGACGAACTACGTAAGGTCAAAGCATTCGCGGCCTGGTCGGGCAAGCTCTGGAATCCTAGGTGCGCGTAAACCGCCCCTGGGAGGAAGGGATGCTACACCCACTTTGTGCCACGGTCGTCGAGGCCAAGACCTGCAGGGAGACTTTCGGAGAATGGCGGGAGAAATAGCTCACTCACCGCCGGCCTCGGGAACTATCCCTAGAGACGACCCCATTATGACTAGACTTCTAGTTACGTTTAAATTTAAGTAGGCACGGCTTCCATAGCGGGAAGCAAAACTCCTGTGCGTTGGAGCAAAACACACGGCGGCCCATAGAGGCAAATTTATATATCAATGCGAAAATGCATACTACGGCGGCCCATAGAGGCAAATTTATATATCAATGCGAAAATGCATACTACGGCGGCCCATAGAGGCAAATATCACTGCGAAAAGCAGATTGCGACGGCCGATTAAGGCGAAGACAATATTATGCCATTGGACCACACTGTCCAATGCCCACATAAATGGCGACGCAACGGGCAACCAGAGGGCATTAAGAGAGGGGCATTGCGCGCCCCTCACAGGAGCCAAGTGGGCGGCTCAACTACGTTAAATCGGAACGGCAAACGGTCATGAACAAGGAAGTTACAGCGGGCGAAACGGTTAGCTTAGTGGCACCGTCAGCCGCCTGCGAATAGGTTAGTACTAGTATTAAGACCTAGAATAGATGTCGACAATAGTATTAAAACGGAGGGGACTACGAGGCATTGTTGGGTTCCGGTCCCGACAATGTACTACAAGGGCGCCCCCGCGAGAGAAATCAAGCGGTCAGCCTCCATCTAAATTTTAGTACTTAAGTCATAGTGCCATGTTAAGGTCACTTAGATGTAAGCAAATTTACTAACAGCTGTTGCTAATAATAGCACAGCACATTTCGGCTTTAGAATAAGGTCCACTCGGCCTGTAAATACAGAATAGTTTTACAGTTAAGTAATTTTATCAATAAGTTAAATAAGTAAGGTAAGATGTAAGGTAACATAAACCTACATTTAAGGCATTTTTTTTTATATATATAGATCACCGTAGAATATTTCGGCACTCGGTGACTATAAATCCGTTACCGAGGTAAGCCCGACAATACTTAGGATAAACTAGGTTAAGATAGGCATAATCAAAGTGGAATATATCGGCACCCGGTAACCACAATTCCGCTACCGGGGTAAGACCAACTATATATTATTTACGGCATTACGGCACCGTATAGGGTAAGCCCGGCCTTGCAGCTAAGTAACATTAATCATGCTATTTTTTTCAGTGAAAGAAGAGCTTCAACCAGTACTAATATGTTTTTTTTCTAAACCTCACCATTTTTTTCACAGGCATCGTCACCAGATACAGAAAACTGGTGACAGGAATTTCACTACCATATAGCAGTGGCATATTATTTACAGCATGCCATGATGTGTACTATTTTTTTTTATTTTGCAACTTGCACTAATCCCGACACACTCGCAAACACTCACCACATTTTTCTTTTTCAGCTACACACTCCAAAGTAAATCTGCACAGCAGGACTGGTGCCTGTGGGGTACCAGGCTTACTGGCAGATCAACTAAAATGTAAACACATACAGCGTCAAAATGCGACGCAGATTACGACAATGAGGGCGCAACCGATTTGTGGCAGTGACTCTCATTGTCAAGTGTGAAAGCATTCACCCACAGAGGATGCTTCACAGACTAGGTATTAAGCATACATGCAAGCGGTACGACCACTATACCGTACCAAGAAGGGGCCGTACAGAATCAGCCGTGAGACGGCAAGAGTACGTACAGACGGGTAGCGTGCACGCGAGGTACCTCACAAAAACTATAATTATAAGGGATTAGCGCGATTAAGTAGACATAAGACCACTGTAAATTATAATTTTTCAGGATAAACTTTATACCATTCTTCCACTAGACATAAGGTCATTGTAATTTATAATTTTTCAGGATAAACTTTATATATATCTTTTTGTTTGTTTATCAAGATGCCAATGTACATAATGTGTATGATTTGTTTTCTTTCATCTTTCCTTCTTCTAACTTCCCCATTTGTCAGGGTGTTCCGTTTTTTTTCCCAAACCAATAAACGTCTTTTGAATATTTCCCTTAAATTATACCCTGGAACACCCATTTTTCTATTTTCTTCTATCTTTCTTATTGCAGGGAGCACTTTTTCCCTAAGATAGGGCGGACGACGCCATCATCCGTTCGGCCCTGGGTTTTTCCTCCCTGCACAGCTATGTAACACATCACCGTCAGAAACCATGTTTTTTTTTAAACTAGCAATATGCCAGCAATAGCAAGGGCAATTTTTTTTTTACATGTCGAATTTATTTTAATGTTCAATTTTTCTCAAATGTCAATTTTTTTTCCCAATGTTAATCAAATCTTTCGCAATGTCAATTTTTTTGTTTGTTTTTTCACAATGTCAATGTATACATATATCTGTAAATCCCATAACCCTCCCCTCTGAACACGGGCTCACCTCACACCCACACTTCGATACGACACCACCAGGAGATACGAGGGGATTTCAAGGACCACTACGTCAACGCCCCAACCTCCAGTTCCGTTCCCGTTCGCGAGGACGCGAACAAATGAAGGAAGACTCTTGTACAGCATCCCAGGGGTATGCACCCCTTGGAGACCATCCCCCCGGCATCTGGCTAAATCCCCTAAAATGGCAACCCTTGGAAAGCCGGGGCAACATCCATTAATACTGTAAGGACAGCTTGCTACTCCATAAAGCAGCTCAAGCCTTACGTAATCATTACACTCAGCGACATAGTACTAACTGGGGCAGCATGCCAACACAATGCTGACAGCAGGACGTCAGAAGGTATAAGAAGGCGTCCTAATGAGGTCAAAGGATCTCTCCATTGTCAGTGCTTCATCGAGACAGCCGGAGGCTACGCTGGTGTCAACCGAGGTGAGTCAGTCAATCGTGTTCAGAGTTCCTATTTTTGTAACCTGTAACCCACCACTTGTACACATTGTGAACATAATTTCATTCCCTACAAGGGACTCACACTCAGAATCACAGACCAATAAAACACTTGGTCCACACTCTACACTAGCATTACTGTTATACGCCTCTTTACATCCCAACGCCCTTCCTTATTCCCGTCACGTAAAGACGTGACCGACGGTAAGCCATTAGCGCTAACTCAGGTACCTTTGCGTTTCTCGAGCCGGCTGCCAGCAAGCAGCGCGTGCCACTCGGCTGATACAAGCAGATTCAATTACATAATAAGCAGTCAGCTGAGCGACTAGCACAGCGACCCTTTGCAGTGGGTCCCATCCCCTTAAACACTACCACATTATTTATAGGAACGCCCCCTAGTTCCTAGCACACCGCAACACACTACACTGGTCAGCTTGCCCTGTCAAGGGAAGCTACCCTTTTTTAGGCACAACCTCATAAATTAGTACAACAACTCTCCCTTTTAGATCCACCCCCAAATAAGGGATCTAAAACAGTTGTAAGGGACAGCTCAATAAGGCAACACTTAAGAATGGCTTCAAAGCTCTCCTGACTGTTGTAAGAGACGGCTCAATAAGGCAACACTTAAGAATGGCTCCAAAGCTCTCCCGACTGTTGTAAGAGACGGCTCAATAAGGCAACACTTAAGAATGGCTTCATACCTCTCCCGACTGTTGTAAGAGACGGCTCAATAAGGCAACACTTAACAATGGCTTCAAAGCTCTCCCGACTGTTGTAAGAGACGGCTCAATAAGGCAAAACTTAAGAATGGCTTCAAAGCTCTCCCGACTGTTTTTAGGGACGGCTCAATAAGGCAACGCTTAATAATGGCTTCAAACCTCTCCCGACTGTTGTAAGCGACGGCTCAATAAGGCAACACTTAAGAATAGCTTCAAAGCTCTCCCGACTGTTGTAAGAGACGGCTCAACAAGGCAACACTTAATAATGGCTTAAAAGCTCTCTCGACTGTTGTAAGGGACGGCTCAATAAGGCAACACTTAAGAATGGCTTCAAAGCTCTCCCGACTGTTGTAAGAGACGGGTCAATAAGGCAACACTTAAGAATGGCTTCAAATCTCTCCCGACTGTTGTAAGAGACGGCTCAATATGGCAACACTTAAGAATTGCTTCAAAGCTCTCCCGACTGTTGTAAGGGACGGCTCAATAAGGCAACACTTAAGAATGGCTTCAAAGCTCTCCCGAGTTTTGCAAGGGACGGCTCAACAAGGCAACACTTAAGAATGGCTTCAAAGCTCCCCCGACTGTTGTAAGGGACGGCTCAATAAGGCAACACTTAACAATGGCTCCAAAGCTCTCCCGACTGTTGTAAGAGACGGCTCAATATGGCAACACTTAAGAATGGCTTCAAAACTCTCCCGACTTTTGCAAGGGACGGCTCAATAAGGCAACACTTAAGAATGGCTTCAAAGCTCTCCCGACTGTTGTAAGGGACGGCTCAATAAGGCAACACTTAAGAATGGCTTCAAAGCTCCCCCGACTGTTGTAAGGGACGGCTCAATATGGCAACACTTAAGAATGGCTTCAAAGCTCTCCCGACTGTTGTAAGAGACGGCTCAATATGGCAACACTTAAGAATGGCTTCAAAGCTCTCCCGACTTTTGCAAGAGACGGCTCAATAAGGCAACACTTAAGAATGGCTCCAAAGCTCTCCCGATAGTTGTAAGAGACGGCTCAATATGGCAACACTTAAGAATGGCTTCAATGCTCCCCCGACTGTTCTAAGGGACGGCTCAATAAGGCAACACTTAAGAATGGCTTCATAGCTCTCCCGACTGTTGTAAGGGACGGCTCAATAAGGCAACATTTAAGAATGGCTTCAATGCTCTCCCGACTGTTGTAAGGGACAGGTCAATAAGGCAACACTTAAGAATGGCTTCAAAGCACTCCCGACTGTTGTAAGGGACGGCTCAATAAGGTAACACTTAAGAATTGCTTCAAAGCTCTCCTGACTGTTGTAAGGGACGGCTCAATAAGGCAACACTTAAGAATGGCTTCAAAGCTCTCACGACTGTTGTAAGGGACGGCTCAATAAGGTAACACTTAAGAATGGCTTCAAAGCTCTCCTGACTGTTGTAAGAGACGGCTCAATAAGGCAACACTTAAGAATGGCTTCAAAGCTCTCCTGACTGTTGTAAGGGACGGCTCAATAAGGCAACACTTAAGAATGGCTTCAAAGCACTCCCGACTCTTGTAAGGGACGGCTCAATAAGGTAACACTTAAGAATGGCTTCAAAACTCTCCCGACTGTTGTAAGAGACGGCTCAATAAGGCAACACTTAAGAATGGCTTCATAGCTCTCCCGACTGTTGTAAGGGACGGCTCAATAAGGTCACACTTAAGAATGGCTTCAAAAATCTCCCGACTGTTGTAAGAGACGGCTCAATAAGGCAACACTTAAGAATGGCTTCAAAGCTCTCCCGACTGTTGTAAGGGACGGCTCAGTAAGGTAACACTTAAGAATGGCTTCAAAACTCTCCCGACTGTTGTAAGAGATGGCTCAATAAGGCAACACTTAAGAATGGCTTCATAGCTCTCCCGACTGTTGTAAGGGACGGCTCAATAAGGCAACACTTAAGAATGGCTTCAAAGCTCTCCTGACTGTTGTAAGGGACGGCTCAATAAGGTAACACTTAAGAATTGCTTCAAAGCTCTCCTGACTGTTGTAAGGGACGGCTCAATAAGGCAACACTTAAGAATTGCTTCAAAACTCTCCCGACTGTTGTAAGGGACGGCTCAATAAGGTAACACTTAAGAATTGCTTCAAAGCTCTCCTGACTGTTGTAAGGGACGGCTCAATAAGGCAACACTTAAGAATGGCTTCAAAGCTCTCTCGAATGTTGTAAGGGACGGCTCAATAAGGCAACACTTAAGAATGGCTACAAAGCTCTCCCGACTGTTGTAAGGGACGGCTCAATAAGGCAACACTTAACAATGACTTCAATGCTCTCCCGACTGTTGTAAGAGACGGCTCAATAAGGCAACACTTAAGAATGGCTTCGAAGCTCTCCTGACTGTTGTAAGGGACGGCTCAATAAGGTAACACTTAAGAATGGCTTGAAAGCTCTCCCGACTGTTGTAAGGGACGGCTCAATAAGGCAGCACTTAAGAATGGCTTCAAAGCTCTCCCGACTGTTGTAAGGGACGGCACAATAAGGCAACTCTTAACAATGGCTTCAATGCTCTCCCGACCGTTGTAAGAGACGGCTCAATAAGGCAACACTTAAGAATGGCTTCAAAGCTCTCCTGACTGTTGTAAGGGACGGCTCAATAAGGCAACACTTAAGAATGGCATCAAAGCTCTCCTGACTGTTGTAAGAGACGGCTCAATAAGGCAACACATAAGAATGGCTCCAAAGCTCTCCCGACTGTTGTAAGAGACGGCTCAATAAGGCAACACTTAAGAATGGCTTCATAGCTCTCCCGATTGTTGTAAGTGACGGCTCAATAAGGCAACACTTAGCAATGGCTTCAAAGCTCTCCCGACTGTTGTAAGAAACGGCTCAATAAGGCAACACTTAAGAATGGCTTCAAAGCTCTCCCGACTGTTTTAAGGGACGGCTCAATAAGGCAACGCTTAATAATGGCTTCAAAGCTCTCCCGACTGTTGTAAGAGACGGCTCAATAAGGCAACACTTAAGAATGGCTCCAAAGTTCTCCCGACTGTTGTAAGAGACGGCTCAATAAGGCAACACTTAAGAATAGCTTCAAAGCTCTCCGGACTGTTGTAAGAGACGGCTCAACAAGGCAACACTTAAGAATGGCTTCAAAGCTCTCTCGACTGTTGTAAGGGACGGCTCAATAAGGCAACACTTAAGAATGGATCCAAAGCTCTCTTTACTGTTGTAAGAGACGGCTCAACAAGGCAACACTTAAGAATGGCTTCAAAGCTCTCTCGACTGTTGTAAGAGACGGCTCAACAAGGCAACACTTAAGAATGGCTTCAAAGCTCTCTCGACTGTTGTAAGAGATGGCTCAATAAGGCAACACTTAAGAATGGCTTCAAAGCTCTCCCGACTTTTGCAAGGGACGGCTCAATAAGGCAACACTTAAGAATGGCTCCAAAGCTCTCCTGACTGTTGTAAGGGACGGATCAATAAGGCAACACTTAAGAATGGCTTCAAAGCTCTCCTGACTGTTGTAAGAGATGGCTCAATAAGGCAACACTTAAGAATGGCTTCAAAGCTCTCCTGACTGTTGTAAGGGACGGCTCAATAAGGCAACACTTAAGAATGGCTTCAAAGCTCTCCTGACTGTTGTAACCGTCGGCTCAATAAGGCAACACTTAAGAATGGCTTCAAAGCTCTCCTGACTGTTGTAAGAGACGGCTCAATAAGGCAACACTTAAGAATGGCTCCAAAGCTCTCCTGACTGTTGTAAGGGACGGCTCAATAGGGCAACACTTAAGAATGGCTTCAAAGCTCTCCCGGCTGTTGTAAGAGACGGCTCAACAAGGCAAAACTTAAGAATGGCTTCAAAGCTCTCTCGACTGTTGTAAGGGACGGCTCAATAAGGCAACACTTAAGAATGGCTTCAAAGCTCTCCCGACTTTTGCAAGGGACGGCTCAATAAGGCAACACTTAAGAATGGCTCCAAAGCTCTCCCGACTGTTGTAAGAGACGGCTCAATAGGGCAACACTTAAGAATGGCTTCAAAGCTCTCCCGACTTTTGCAAGGGACGGCTCAATAAGGCACCACTTAAGAATGGCTCCAAAGCTCTCCCGACTGTCGTAAGGGACGGCTAAATAAGGCAACACTTAAGAATGGCTTCAAAGCTCTCCCGACTGTTGTAAGATACGGCTCAATAAGGCAACACTTAAAAATGGCTTCAAAGCTCTCCCGACTGTTGTAAGGGACGGCTCAATTAGGCAACACTTAAGAATGGCTTCAAAGCTCTCCTGACTGTTGTAAGAGACGGCTCAATAAGGCACCACTTAAGAATGGCTCCAAAGCTCTCCCGACTGTCGTAAGAGACGGCTCAATAAGGCACCACTTAAGAATGGCTTCAAAGCTCTCCTGACTGTTGTAAAGGACGGCTCAATAAGGCAACACTTAAGAATGGCTCCAAAGCTCTCCCGACTGTTGTAAGAGACGGCTCAATAGGGCAACACTTAAGAATGGCTTCAAAGCTCTCCCGACTTTTGCAATGGACTGCTCAATATGGCACCACTTAAGAATGGCTCCAAAGCTCTCCCGACTGTCGTAAGAGACGGCTCAATAAGGCAATACTTAAGAATGGCTCCAAAGCTCTCCCGACTGTTGTAAGATACGGCTCAATAAGGCAACACTTAAAAATGGCTTCAAAGCTCTCCCGACTGTTGCAAGGGACGGCTCAATTAGGCAATACTTAAGAATGGCTTCAAAGCTCTCCTGACTGTTGTAAGAGACGGCTCAATAAGGCACCACTTAAGAATGGCTTCAAAGCTCTCCTGACTGTTGTAAGGGACGGCTCAATAAGGCACCAGTTAAGAATGGCTCCAAAGCTCTCCCGACTGTCGTAAGAGACGGCTCAATAAGGCACCACATAAGAATGGCTCCAAAGCTCTCCCGACTGTCGTAAGAGACGGCTCAATAAGGCAACACTTAAGAATGGCTTCAAAGCTCTCCTGACTGTTGTAAAAGACGGCTCAATAAGGCAACACTTAAAAATGGCTTCAATGCTCTCCCGACTGTTGTATGAGACGGCTCAACAAGGCAACACTTAAGATTGGCTTCAATGCTCTCCTGACTCTTGTAAGAGACGGCTCAATAAGGCAACACTTAAGAATGGCTTCAAAGCTCTCCTGACTGTTGTAAGAGACGGCTCAATAAGGCAACACTTAAGAATGGCTTAAAAACTCTCCCGACTGTTGTAAGAGAAGGCTCAATAAGGCAACACTTAAGAATGGCTTCAATGCTCTCCTGACAGTTGTAAGAGACGGCTCGATAAGGCAACACTTAAGAATGGCTTCAAAGCTCCCCCGACTGTTGTAAGGGACGTTTCAATAAGGCAACGCTTAAGAATGGCTTCAAAACTCTCTCGACTGTTGTAAGAGACGGCTCAATAAGGCAACACTTAAGAATGGCTTCAAAGCTCCCCCGACTGTTGTAAGAGACGGCTCAATAAGGCAACACTTAAGAATGGCTTCAAAGCTCCCCCGACTGTTGTAAGAGACGGCTCAATAAGGCAACGCTTAAGAATGGCTTCAAAGCTCTCCCGACTGTTGTAAGAGACGGCTCAATAAGGCACCACTTAAGAATGGCTTCAAAGCTCTCCCGACTGTTGTAAGAGACGGCTCAACAAGGCAACACTTAAGAATGGCTTCAAAGCTCTCCTGACTGTTGCAAGAGACGGCTCAATAAGGCAACACTTTAGAATGGCTTCAAAGCTCTCCCGACTGTTGTAAGGGACGGCTCAATAAGGCAACACTGAAGAATGGCTTCAAAGCTCTCCCGACTGTTGTAAGAGATGGCTCAATAAGGCACCACTTAAGAATGGCTCCAATGCTCTCCCGACTGTCGTAAGAGACGGCTCAATAAGGCAACACTTAAGAATGGCTTCAAAGCTCTCCCGACTGTTGTAAGAGACGGCTCAATAAGGCAACGCTTAAGAATGGCTTCAAAACTCTCCCGATTGTTGTAAGAGACGGCTCAATAAGGCAACACTTAAGAATGGCTTCATAGCTCTCCCGACTGTTGTAAGAGACGGCTCAATAAGGCAACACTTAAGAATGGCTCCAAAGCTCCCCTGACTGTTGTAAGAGACGGCTCAATAAGGCAACGCTTAAGAATGGCTTCAAAGCTCTCCCGACTGTTCTGTAAGACGGCTCAATAAGGCAACACTTAAGAATGACTTCAATGCTCTCCTGACTCTTGTAAGAGACGGCTCAATAGGGCAACACTTAAGAATGGCTTCAAAGCTCTCCCGACTGTTGTAAGAGACGGCTCAATAAGGCAACACTTAAGAATGGCTTCAAAGCTCTCCAGACTGTTGTAAGGGACGGCTCAATAAGGCAACACTTATGACTGGCTTCAAAGCTCTCCCGACTGTTGTAAGGGACGGCTCAATAAGGCAACACTTAAGAATGGCTTCAATGCTCTCCCGACTATTGTAAGAGACGGCTCAATAAGGCAACACTTAAGAATGGCTTCAAAGCTCTCCCGACTGTTGTAAGGGACGGCTCAATAAGGCAACACTTAAGAATGGCTTCAATGCTCTCCCGACTGTTGTAAGGGACGGCTCAATAAGGCAACACTTAAGAATAGCTTCAAAGCTCTCCCGAATTTTTCAAGGGACGGCTCAATAAGGCACCACTTAAGAATGGCTCCAAAGCTCTCCCGACAGTCGTAAGAGACGGCTAAATAAGGTAACACTTAAGATTGGCTTCAACGCTCTACCGAATATTGTAAGATACGGCTCAATAAGTCAACACTTAAAAATGGCTTCAAAGCTCTCCCGACTGTTGTAAGAGACGGCTCAATAAGGCACCACTTAAGAATGGCTCCAAAGCTCTCCCGACTGTCGTAAGAGACGGCTCAATAAGGCACCACTTAAGAATGGCTTCAAAGCTATCCTGACTCTTGTAAGGGACGGCTCAATAAGGCAACACTTAAAAATGGCTTCAAAACTCTCCCGACTGCTGTAAGAGACGGCTCAATAAGGCAACACTTAAGAATGGCTTCAAAGCTCCCCCGACTGTTGTAAGGGACGGCTCAATAAGGCAACGCTTAAGAATGGCTTCAAAACTCTCTCGACTGTTGTAAGAGACGGCTCAATAAGGCAACACTTAAGAATGGCTTCAAAGCTCCCCCGACTGTTGTAAGAGACGGCTCAATAAGGCAACACTTAATGGCTTCAAAGCTCCCCCGACTGTTGTAAGAGACGGCTCAATAAGGCAACACTTAAAAATGTCTTCAAAACTCTCCCGACTGTTGTTAGAGACGGCTCAATTAGGCAACGCTTAAGAATGGCTTCAAAGCTCTCCCGACTGTTGTAAGAGACGGCTCAATAAGGCAACACTTAAGAATGGCTTCAAAGCTCTCCCGACTTTTGTAAGAGACGGCTCAACAAGGCAACTCTTAAGAATGGCTTCAAAGCTCTCCTGACTGTTGCAAGAGACGGCTCAATAAGGCAACACTTAAGAATGGCTTCAAAGCTCTCCCGACTGTTGTAAGGGACGGCTCAATAAGGCAACACTTAAGAATGGCTTCAAAGCTCTCCCGACTGTTGTAAGAGACGGCTCAATAAGGCACCACTTAAGAATGGCTCCAAAGCTCTCCCGACTGTCGTAAGAGACGGCTCAATAAGGCAACACTTAAGAATGGCTTCAAAGCTCTCCCGACTGTTGTAAGAGACGGCTCAATAAGGCAACGCTTAAGAATGGCTTCAAAACTCTCCCGATTGTTGTAAGAGACGGCTCAATAAGGCAACACTTACGAATGGCTTCATAGCTCTCCCGACTGTTGTAAGAGACGGCTCAATAAGGCAACACTTAAGAATGGCTCCAAAGCTCCCCTGACTGTTGTAAGAGACGGCTCAATAAGGCAACGCTTAAGAATGGCTTCAAAGCTCTCCCGACTGTTCTAAGGGACGGCTCAATAAGGCAACACTTAAGAATGACTTCAATGCTCTCCTGACTCTTGTAAGAGACGGCTCAATAGGGCAACACTTAAGAATGGCTTCAAAGCTCTCCCGACTGTTGTAAGAGACGGCTCAATAGGGCAACACATAAGAATGGCTTCAAAGCTCACCAGACTGTTGTAAGGGACGGCTCCATAAGGCAACACTTTTGAATAGCTTCAAAGCTCTCCCGACTGTTGTAAGTGACGGCTCAATAAGGCAACACTTAAGAATGGCTTCAATGCTCTCCCGACTATTGTAAGATGATGATGATGATAATTGTTGTTGTAAGGGGCCTAACATCTAGGTTATCGGCCCGCTACTATTGTAAGAGACGGCTCAATAAGGCAACACTTAAGAATGGCTTCAAAGCTCACCCGACTGTTGTAAGGGACGGCTCAATAAGCCAACACTTAAGAATGGCTTCAATGCTCTCCCGACTGTTGTAAAGGACGGCTCAAAAAGGCAACACTTAAGAATGGCTTCAAAGCTCTCCCGACTGTTGTAAGAGGCGGCACAATAAGGCAACACTTAAGAATGGCTTCAAAGCTCTCCTGACTGTTGTAAAAGACGGCTCAATAAGGCAACACTTATGAATGGCTTCAAAGCTCTCCTGACTGTTGTAAGAGACGGCTCAATAAGGCAACACTTAAGAATGGCTTCAAAACTCTCCCGACTGTTGTAAGGACGGCTCAATAACGCAACATTTAAGAATGGCTTCAAAGCTCTCCTGACTGTTGTAAGAGACGGCTCAATAAGGCAACTCTTAAGAATGGCTTCAAAACTCTCCTGACTGTTGTAAGTGACGGCTCAATAAGGCAACACTTAAGAATGGCTTCAAAGCTCTCCTGACTGTTGTAAGAGACGGCTCAATAAGGCAACTCTTAAGAATGGCTTCAAAACTCTCCTGACTCTTGTAAGAGACGGCTCAATAAGGCAACACTTAAGAATGGCTTCAATGCTCTCCCGACTGTTGTAAGAGACGGCTCAATTAGGCAACACTTACGAATGGCTTCAAAGCTCTCCCGACTGTTGTAAGGACGGCTCAATAAGGCAACACTTAAGAATGGCTTCAAAGCTCTCCCGACTGTTGTAAGAGTCGGCTCAATAAGGCAACACTTAAGAATGGCTTCAAAACTGTCCCGACTGTTGTAAGGGACGGCTCAATAAGGCAACACTTAAGAATGGCTTCAAAGCTCTCCCGACTGTTGTAAGGGACGGCTCAATAAGGCAACACTTAAGAATGGCCTCAATGCTCTCCCGACTATTGTAAGGGACGGCTCAATAAGGCAACACTTAAGAAAGGCTTCAAAGCTCTCCCGACTTTTGCAAGGGACGGCTCAATAAGGCACCACTTAAGAATGGCTCCAAAGCTCTCCCGACTGTCGTAAGAGACGGCTAAATAAGGCAAGACTTAAGAATGGCTTCAAAGCTCTCCCGACTGTTGTAAGATACGGCTCAATAAGGCAACACTTAAAAATGGCTTCAAAGCTCTCCCGACTGTTGTAAGGGACGGCTCAATTAGGCAACACGTAAGAATGGCTTCAAAGCTCTCCTGACTGTTGTAAGAGACGGCTCAATAAGGCACCACTTAAGAATGGCTCCAAAGCTCTCCCGACTGTCGTAAGAGACGGCTCAATAAGGCACCACATAAGAATGGCTTCAAAGCTCTCCTGACTGTTGTAAGGGACGGCTCAATAAGGCAACACTTAAAAATGGCTTCAAAACTCTCCCGACTGTTGTAAGAGACGGCTCAATAAGGCAACACTTAAGAGTGTCTTCAAAGCTCTCCCGACTGTTGTAAGGGACGGCTCAATAAGGCAACACTTAAGAATGGCTTCAAAGCTCTCCCGACTGTTGTAAGAGACGGCTCAATAAGGCACCACTTAAGAATGGCTCCAAAGCTCTCCCGACTGTCGTAAGAGACGGCTCAATAAGGCAACACTTAAGAATGGCTTCAAAGCTCTCCCGACTGTTGTAAGAGACGGCTCAATAAGGCAACGCTTAAGAATGGCTTCAAAACTCTCCCGATTGTTGTAAGAGACGGCTCAATAAGGCTACACTTAAGAATGGCTTCATAGCTCTCCCGACTGTTGTAAGAGACGGCTCAATAAGGCAACACTTAAGAATGGCTCCAAAGCTCCCCTGACTGTTGTAAGAGACGGCTCAATAAGGCAACGCTTAAGAATGGCTTCAAAGCTCTCCCGACTGTTCTAAGAGACGGCTCAATAAGGCAACATTTAAGAATGACTTCAATGCTCTCCTGACTCTTGTAAGAGACGGCTCAATAGGGCAACAATTAAGAATGGCTTCAAAGCTCTCCCGACTGTTGTAAGGGACGGCTAAATAGGGCAACACTTAAGAATAGCTTCAAAGCTCTCCAGACTGTTGTAAGGGACGGCTCAATAAGGCAACACTTATGAATGGCTTCATAGCTCTCCCGACTGTCGTAAGGGACGGCTCAATAAGGCAACACTTAAGAATGGCTTCAATGCTCTCCCGACTATTGTAAGATGATGATGATGATAATTGTTGTTGTAAGGGGCCTAACATCTAGGTTATCGGCCCGCTACTATTGTAAGAGACGGCTCAATAAGGCAACACTTAAGAATGGCTTCAAAGCTCTCCCGAGTGTTGTAAGGGACGGCTCAATAAGGCTACACTTAAGAATGGCTTCAAAGCTCTCCTGAATCTTGTAAGAGACGGCTCAATTAGGCAACACTTGAGAATTGGTTCAAAACTCTCCTGACTCTTGTAAGAGACGGCTCAATAAGGCAACACTTAAGAATGGCTTCAAAGCTCTCCTGACTCTTGTAAGAGACGGCTCAATAAGGCAACACTTAAGAATGGCTTCAAAACTCTCCTGACTCTTGTAAGAGACGGCTCAATAAGGCAACACTTAAGAATGGCTTCAAAGCTCTCCTGACTCTTGTAAGAGACGGCTCAATAAGGCAACACATAAGAATGGCTTCAAAACTCTCCTGACACTTGTAAGAGACGGCTCAATAAGGCAACACTTAAGAATGGCTTCAAAGCTTTCCTGACTCTTGTAAGAGACGGCTCAATAAGGCAACACTTAAGAATGGCTTCAAAGCTCTACTGACTCTTGTAAGAGACGGCTCAATAAGGCAACACATAAGAATGGCTTCAAAGCTCTCCCGACTGTTGTAAGAGACGGCTCAATAAGGCAACACTTAAGAATGGCTTCAAAGCTCTCCCGACTGTTGTAAGGGACGGCTCAATAAGGCAACACTTAAGAATGGCTTCAAAGCTCTCCTGACTCTTGTAAGGGACGGCTCAATAAGGCAACACTTGAGAATGGCTTCAAAACTCTCATGACTCTTGTAAGAGACGGCTCAATAAGGCAACACTTAAGAATGGCTTCATAGCTCTCCTGACTCTTGTAAGGGACGGCTCAATAAGGCAACACTTATGAATGGCTTCAAAGCTCTCCTGACTCTTGTAAGAGACGGCTCAATAAGGCAACACTTAAGAATGGCTTCAAAGCTCTCCCGACTGTTGTAAGTGACGGCTCAATAAGGCAACACTTAAGAATGGCTTCAAAACTCTCCTGACTCTTGTAAGGGACGGCTCAATAAGGCAACACTTAAGAATGGCTTCAAAGCTCTCCCGACTGTTGTAAGAGACAGCTCAATAAGGCAACACTTAAAAATGGCTTCAAAACTCTCTCGACTGTTGTAAGAGACGGCTCAATAAGGCAACACTTAAGAATGGCTCCAAAGCTCTCCCGACTGTTGCAAGGGACGGCTCAATAAGGCAACACTTAAGAATGGCTCCAAAGCTCTCCCGACTGTTGTAAGAGACGGCTCAATAAGGCAACACTTAAAAATGGCTCCAAAGCTCTCCCGACTGTTGTAAGAGACGGCTCAATAAGGCAACACTTAAGAATGGCTTCAAAGCTCTCCCGACTTTTGTAAGGGACGGCTCAATAAGGCAACACTTAAGAATGGCTTCAAAGCCCTCCCGACTGTTGTAAGAGACGGCTCAATAAGGCAATACTTAAGAATGGCTTCAATGCTCTCCTGACTGTTGTAAGGACGGCTCAATAAGGCAACACTTAAGAATGGCTTCGAAGCTCTCCTGACTGTTGTAAGAGACGGCTCAATAAGGCACCACATAAGAATGGCTCCAAAGCTCTCCTGACTGTTGTAAGAGACGGCTCAATAAGGCAACACTTAAGAATGGCTTCAAAGCTCTCCCGACTGTTGTAAGGGACGGCTCAATAAGGCAACACTTAAGAATGGCTTCAAAGCTCTCCTGACTGTTGTAAGAGAGAGCTCAATAAGGCACCACTTAAGAATGGCTTCAAAGCTCTCCTGACTGTTGTAAGAGACGGCTCAATAAGGCAACACTTAAGAATGGCTTCAAAGCTCTCCCGACTGTTGTAAGGGACGGCTCAATAAGGCAACACTTAAGAATGGCTTCAAAGCTCTCCCGACTGTTGTAAAAGACGGCTCTGTAATGCAACTCTTAAGAATAGCTTCAAAGCTCTCCCGACTGTTGTAAGGACGGCTCAATAAGGCAACTCTTAAGAATGGCTTCAATGCTCTCCCGACTGTTGTAAGGACGGCTCAGTAAGGCAACACATAAGAATGGCTTCAATGCTCTCCCGACTTTTGTAAGGACGGCTCAGTAAGGCAACACTTAAGAATGGCTTCAATGCTCTCCCGACTGTTGTAAGGGACGGCTCAATACGGCAACACTTAAGAATGGCTTCAATGCTCTCCCGACTGTTGTAAGGACGGCTCAGTAAGGCAACACTTAAGAATGGCTCCAAAGCTCTCCCGACTGTTGTAAGAGACGGCTCAATAAGGCAACACTTAAGAATGGCTTCAAAGCTCTCCCGACTGTTGTAAGGGACGGCTCAATAAGGCAACACGTAAGAATGGCATCAAAGCTCTCCCGACTGTTGTAAGGGACGGCTCAATAAGGCAACACTTAAGAATGGCTTCAGAGCTCTCCCGACTGTTGTAAGGGACGGCTCAATAAGGCAACACTTAAGAATGGCTTCAAAGCTCTCCTGACTGTTGTAAGAGAAGGCTCAATAAGGCAACACTTAAGAATGGCTTCAATGCTATCCTGACTGTTGTATGGACGGCTCAATAAAGCAACTCTTAAGAATGGCTTCAATGCTCTCCCGACTGTTGTAAGGGACGGCTCAATAAGGCAACTCTTAAGAATGGCTTCAATGCTCTCCCGACTGTTGTAAGGGGCGGCTCAGTAAGGTAACACTTAAGAATGGCTTCAGAGCTCTCCCGACTGTTGTAAGGGACGGCTCAATAAGGCAAAACTTAAGAATGGCTTCAAAGCTCTCCTGACTGTTGTAAGGGACGGCTCAATAAGGCAACAATTAAGAATGGCTTGAATGCTCTCCCGACTGTTGTAAGGGACGGCTCAATAAGGCAACACTTAAGAATGGCTTCAATGCTCTCCTGACTGTTGTAAGGGACGGCTCAATAAGGCAACACTTAAGAATGGCTTCAAAGCTCTCCTGCCTGTTGTAAGGGACGGCTCAATAAGGCAACTCTTAAGAATGGCTTCAATGCTTTCCCGACTGTTGTAAGGGACGGCTCAATAAGGCAACACTTAAGAATGGCTTCAAAGCTCCCCCGACTGTTGTAAGAGACGGCTCAATAAGGCAACACTTAAAAATGGCTTCAAAACTCTCCCGACTGTTGTAAGAGACGGCTCAATAAGTCAACGCTTAAGAATGGCTTCAAAGCTCTCCCGACTGTTGTAAGAGACGGCTCAATAAGGCAACACTTAAGAATGGCTTCAAAGCTCTCCCGACTTTTGTAAGAGACGGCTCAACAAGGCAACACTTAAGAATGGCTTCAAAGCTCTCCTGACTGTTGCAAGAGGCGGCTCAATAAGGCAACACTTAAGAATGGCTTCAATGCTCTCCCGACTGTTGTAAGGGACGGCTCAATAAGGCAACACTTAAGAATGGCTTCAAAGCTCTCCCGACTGTTGTAAGAGACGGCTCAATAAGGCACCACTTAAGAATGGCTCCAATGCCCTCCCGACTGTCGTAAGAGACGGCTCCATAAGGCAACATTTATGAATGGCTTCAAAGCTCTCCTGACTGTTTTAAGAGACGGCTCAATAAGGCAACGCTTAAGAATGGCTTCAAAACTCTCCTGATTGTTGTAAGAGACGGCTCAATAAGGCAACACTTAAGAATGGCTTCATAGCTCTCCCGACTGTTGTAAGAGATGGCTCAATAAGGCAACACTTAAGAATGGCTCCAAAGCTCCCCTGACTGTTGTAAGAGACGGCTCAATAAGGCAACGCTTAAGAATGGCTTCAAAGCTCTCCCGACTGTTCTAAGAGACGGCTGAATAAGGCAACACTTAAGAATGACTTCAATGCTCTCCTGACTCTTGTAAGGGACGGCTCAATAAGGCAACACTTGAGAATGGCTTCAAAACTCTCATGACTCTTGTAAGAGACGGCTCAATAAGGCAACACATAAGAATGGCTTCAAAGCTCTCCCGACTGTTGTAAGAGACGGCTCAATAAGGCAACACTTAAGAATGGCTTCAAAGCTCTCCCGACTGTTGTAAGGGGCGGCTCAATAAGGCAACACTTAAGAATGGCTTCAAAGCTCTCCTGACTCTTGTAAGGGACGGCTCAATAAGGCAACACTTAAGAATGGCTTCAAAACTCTCATGACTCTTGTAAGAGACGGCTCAATAAGGCAACACTTAAGAATGGCTTCAAAGCTCTCCTGACTCTTGTAAGGGACGGCTCAATAAGGCAACACTTAAGAATGGCTTCAAAGCTCTCCTGACTCTTGTAAGAGACGGCTCAATAAGGCAACACTTAAGAATGGCTTCAAAGCTCTCCCGACTGTTGTAAGTGACGGCTCAATAAGGCAACACTTAAGAATGGCTTCAAAACTCTCCTGACTCTTGTAAGGGACGGCTCAATAAGGCAACACTTAAGAATGGCTTCAAAGCTCTCCCGACTGTTGTAAGAGACAGCTCAATAAGGCAACACTTAAAAATGGCTTCAAAACTCTCTCGACTGTTGTAAGAGACGGCTCAATAAGGCAACACTTAAGAATGGCTCCAAAGCTCTCCCGACTGTTGCAAGGGACGGCTCAATAAGGCAACACTTAAGAATGGCTCCAAAGCTCTCCCGACTGTTGTAAGAGACGGCTCAATAAGGCAACACTTAAAAATGGCTCCAAAGCTCTCCCGACTGTTGTAAGAGACGGCTCAATAAGGCAACACTTAAGAATGGCTTCAAAGCTCTCCCGACTTTTGTAAGGGACGGCTCAATAAGGCAACACTTAAGAATGGCTTCAAAGCCCTCCCGACTGTTGTAAGAGACGGCTCAATAAGGCAACATTTAAGAATGGCTTCAATGCTCTCCTGACTGTTGTAAGGACGGCTCAATAAGGCAACACTTAAGAATGGCTTCGAAGCTCTCCTGACTGTTGTAAGAGACGGCTCAATAAGGCACCACATAAGAATGGCTCCAAAGCTCTCCTGACTGTTGTAAGAGACGGCTCAATAAGGCAACACTTAAGAATGGCTTCAAAGCTCTCCCGACTGTTGTAAGGGACGGCTCAATAAGGCAACACTTAAGAATGGCTTCAAAGCTCTCCTGACTGTTGTAAGAGACGGCTCAATAAGGCACCACTTAAGAATGGCTTCAAAGCTCTCCTGACTGTTGTAAGAGACGGCTCAATAAGGCAACACTTAAGAATGGCTTCAAAGCTCTCCCGACTGTTGTAAGGGACGGCTCAATAAGGCAACACTTAAGAATGGCTTCAAAGCTCTCCCGACTGTTGTAAAAGACGGCTCAGTAAGGCAACTCTTAAGAATAGCTTCAAAGCTCTCCCGACTGTTGTAAGGACGGCTCAATAAGGCAACTTTTAAGAATGGCTTCAATGCTCTCCCGACTGTTGTAAGGACGGCTCAGTAAGGCAACACATAAGAATGGCTTCAATGCTCTCCCGACTGTTGTAAGGACGGCTCAGTAAGGCAACACTTAAGAATGGCTTCAATGCTCTCCCGACTGTTGTAAGGGACGGCTCAATATGGCAACACTTAAGAATGGCTTCAATGCTCTCCCGACTGTTGTAAGGACGGCTCAGTAAGGCAACACTTAAGAATGGCTCCAAAGCTCTCCCGACTGTTGTAAGAGACGGCTCAATAAGGCAACACTTAAGAATGGCTTCAAAGCTCTCCCGACTGTTGTAAGGGACGGCTCAATAAGGCAACACTTAAGAATGGCTTCAAAGCTCTCCCGACTGTTGTAAGGGACGGCTCAATAAGGCAACACTTAAGAATGGCTTCAGAGCTCTCCCGACTGTTGTAAGGGACGGCTCAATAAGGCAACACTTAAGAATGGCTTCAAAGCTCTCCTGACTGTTGTAAGAGAAGGCTCAATAAGGCAACACTTAAGAATGGCTTCAATGCTCTCCTGACTGTTGTATGGACGGCTCAATAAAGCAACTCTTAAGAATGGCTTCAATGCTCTCCCGACTGTTGTAAGGGACGGCTCAATAAGGCAACTCTTAAGAATGGCTTCAATGCTCTCCCGACTGTTGTAAGGGGCGGCTCAGTAAGGTAACACTTAAGAATGGCTTCAGAGCTCTCCCGACTGTTGTAAGCGACGGCTCAATAAGGCAAAACTTAAGAATGGCTTCAAAGCTCTCCTGAATGTTGTAAGGGACGGCTCAATAAGGCAACAATTAAGAATGGCTTGAATGCTCTCCCGACTGTTGTAAGGGACGGCTCAATAAGGCAACACTTAAGAATGGCTTCAATGCCCTCCTGACTGTTGTAAGGGACGGCTCAATAAGGCAACACTTAAGAATGGCTTCAAAGCTCTCCTGACTGTTGTAAGGGACGGCTCAATAAGGCAACTCTTAAGAATGGCTTCAATGCTTTCCCGACTGTTGTAAGGGACGGCTCAATAAGGCAACACTTAAGAATGGCTTCAAAGCTCCCCCGACTGTTGTAAGAGACGGTTCAATAAGGCAACACTTAAAAATGGCTTCAAAACTCTCCCGACTGTTGTAAGAGACGGCTCAATAAGGCAACGCTTAAGAATGGCTTCAAAGCTCTCCCGACTGTTGTAAGAGACGGCTCAATAAGGCAACACTTAAGAATGGCTTCAAAGCTCTCCCGACTGTTGTAAGAGACGGCACAATAAGGCACCACTTAAGAATGGCTCCAATGCCCTCCCGACTGTCGTAAGAGACGGCTCCATAAGGCAACATTTATGAATGGCTTCAAAGCTCTCCTGACTGTTTTTAGAGACGGCTCAATAAGGCAACGCTTAAGAATGGCTTCAAAACTCTCCTGATTGTTGTAAGAGACGGCTCAATAAGGCAACACTTAAGAATTGCTTCATTGCTCTCCCGACTGTTGTAAGAGATGGCTCAATAAGCCAACACTTAAGAATGGCTCCAAAGCTCCCCTGACTGTTGTAAGAGACGGCTCAATAAGGCAACGCTTAACAATGGCTTCAAAGCTCTCCCGTCTGTTCTAAGAGACGGCTGAATAAGGCAACACTTAAGAATGACTTCAATGCTCTCCTGACTCTTGTAAGAGACGGCTCAATAGGGCAACAATTAAGAATGGCTTCAAAGCTCTCCCGACTGTTGTAAGAGACGGCTCAATAAGGCAACACTTAAGAATGGCTTCAAAGCTCTCCAGATGGTTGTAAGGGACGGCTCAATAAGGCAACACTTATGAATGGCTTCAAAGCTCTCCCGACTGTTGTAAGGGACGGCTCAATAAGGCAACTTTTAAGAATGGCTTCAATGCTCTCTCGACTGTTGTAAGGGACGGCTCAATAAGGCAACACTTAAGAATGGCTTCAAAGCTCTCCCGACTTTTGCAAGGGACGGCTCAATAAGGCACCACTTAAGAATGGCTCCAAAGCTCTCCCGACTGTCGTAAGAGACGGCTACATAAGCAACACTTAAGAATGGCTTCAAAGCCCTCCCGACTGTTGTAAGATACGGCTCATTAAGGCAACACTTAAAAATGGCTTCAAAGCTCTCCCGACTGCTGTAAGGGACGGCTCAATTAGGCAACACCTAAGAATGGCTTCAAAGCTCTCCTGACTGTTGTAAGAGACGGCTCAATAAGGCACCACTTAAGAATGGCTCCAAAGCTCTCCCGACTGTCGTAAGAGACGGCTCAATAAGGCACCACTTAAGAATGGCTTCAAAGCTCTCCTGACTGTTGTAAGGAACGGCTCAATAAGGCAATACTTAAGAATGGCTCCAAAGCTCTCCCGACTGTTGTAAGAAACGGCTCAATAGGGCTACACTTAAGAATGGCTTCAAAGCTCTCCCGACATTTGCAAGGGACGGCTCAATAAGGCACCACTTATGAATGGCTCCAAAGCTCTCCCGACTGTCGTAAGAGACGGCTCAATAAGGCAACACTTAAAAATGGCTTCAAAGCTCTCCCGACTGTTGTAAGAGACGGCTCAATAAGGCAACACTTAAAAATGGCTTCAAAACTCTCCCGACTGTTGTAAGAGACGGCTCAATAAGGCAACACTTAAGAATGGCTTCAATGCTCTCCCGACTCTTGTAAGAGACGGCTCAATAAGGCAACAATTAAGAATGGCTTCAAAGCTCTCCTGACTGTTGTAAGAGACGGCTCAATAAGGCAACAATTAAGAATGGCTTCAAAGCTCTCCTGACTGTTGTAAGAGACGGCTCAATAAGGCAACACTTAAGAATGGCTTCAAAGCTCCCCCGACTGTTGTTAGGGACGGCTCAATAAGGCAACGCTTAAGAATGGCTTCAAAACTCTCTCGACATTTGTAAGAGACGGCTCAATAAGGCAACACTTAAGAATGGCTTCAAGGCTCCCCCGACTGTTGTAAGAGACGACTGAATAAGGCAACACTTAAGAATGGCTTCAAAGCTCCCCCGACTGTTGTAAGAGACGGCTCAATAAGGCAACACTTAAAAATGGCTTCAAAAGTCTCCCGACTGTTGTTAGAGACGGCTCAATAAGGCAACGCTTAAGAATGGCTTCAAAGCTCTCCCGACTGTTGTATGAGACGGCTCAATAAGGCAACACTTAAGAATGGCTTCAAAGCTCTCCCGACTGTTGTAAGAGACGGCTCAACATGGCAACACTTAAGAATGGCTTAAAAGCTCTCCTGACTGTTGCAAGAGACGGCTCAATAAGGCAACACTTAAGAATGGCTTCAAAACTCTCCCGACTGTTGTAAGGGACGGCTCAATAAGGCAACACTTAAGAAAGGCTTCAAAGCTCTCCCGACTGTTGTAAGAGACGGCTCAATAAGGCAACACTTAAGAATGGCTTCAAAGCTCTCCCGACTGTTGTAAGGGACGGCTCAATAAGGCAACGCTTAAGAATGGCTTCAAAACTCTCTCGACTGTTGTAAGAGACGGCTCAATAAGGCAACACTTAAGAATGGCTTCAAGGCTCCCCCGACTGTTGTAAGAGACGGCTCAATAAGGCAACACTTAAGAATGGCTTCAAAGCTGCCCCGACTGTTGTAAGAGACGGCTCAATAAGGCAACACTTAAAAATGGCTTCAAAAAACTCCCGACTGTTGTTAGAGACGGCTCAATAAGGCAACGCTTAAGAATGGCTTCAAAGCTCTCCCGACTGTTGTATGAGACGGCTCAATAAAGCAACACTTAAGAATGGCTTCAAAGCTCTCCCGACTGTTGTAAGAGACGGCTCAACATGGCAACACTTGAGAATGGCTTAAAAGCTCTCCTGACTGTTGCAAGAGACGGCTCAATAAGGCAACACTTAAGAATGGCTTCAAAACTCTCCCGACTGTTGTAAGGGACGGCTCAATAAGGCAACACTTAAGAATGGCTTCAAAGCTCTCCCGACTGTTGTTAGAGACGGCTCAATAAGGCAACACTTAAGAATGGCTTCAAAGCTCTCCCGACTGTTGTAAGGGACGGCTCAATAAGGCAACACTTAAGAATGGCTTCAAAGCTCTCCCGACTGTTGTAAGGGACGGCTCAATAAGGCAACACTTAAGAATGGCTTCAGAGCTCTCCCGACTGTTGTAAGGGACGGCTCAATAAGGCAACACTTAAGAATGGCTTCAAAGCTCTCCTGACTGTTGTAAGAGAAGGCTCAATAAGGCAACACTTAAGAATGGCTTCAATGCTCTCCTGACTGTTGTAAGAGACGGCTCAATAAGGCAACTCTTATGAATGGCTTCAATGCTCTCCCGACTGTTGTAAGGGACGGCTCAATAAGGCAACTCTTAAGAATGGCTTCAATGCTCTCCCGACTGTTGTAAGGGGCGGCTCAGTAAGGTAACACTTAAGAATGGCTTCAGAGCTCTCCCGACTGTTGTAAGGGACGGCTCAATAAGGCAACACTTAAGAATGGCTTCAAAGCTCTCCTGACTGTTGTAAGGGACCGCTCAATAAGGCAACACTTAAGAATGGCTTGAATGCTCTCCCTACTGTTGTAAGGGATGGCTCAATAAGGCAACACTTATGAATGGCTTCAATGCTCTCCTGACTGTTGTAAGAGACGGCTCAATAAGGCAACTCTTAAGAATGGCTTCAATGCTCTCCCGACTGTTGTAAGGGACGGCTCAATAAGGCAACTCTTAAGAATGGCTTCAATGCTCTCCCGACTGTTGTAAGGACGGCTCAGTAAGGCAACACATAAGAATGGCTTCAATGCTCTCCCGACTGTTGTAAGGACGGCTCAGTAAGGCAACACTTAAGAATGGCTTCAATGCTCTCCCGACTTTTGTAAGGGACGGCTCAATATGGCAACACTTAAGAATGGCTTCAATGCTCTCCCGACTGTTGTAAGGACGGCTCAGTAAGGCAACACTTAAGAATGGCTCCAAAGCTCTCCCGACTGTTGTAAGAGACGGCTCAATAAGGCAACACTTAAGAATGGCTTCAAAGCTCTCCCGACTGTTGTAAGGGACGGCTCAATAAGGCAACACGTAAGAATGGCATCAAAGCTCTCCCGACTGTTGTAAGGGACGGCTCAATAAGGCAACACTTAAGAATGGCTTCAGAGCTCTCCCGACTGTTGTAAGGGACGGCTCAATAAGGCAACACTTAAGAATGGCTTCAAAGCACTCCTGACTGTTGTAAGAGAAGGCTCAATAAGGCAACACTTAAGAATGGCTTCAATGCTATCCTGACTGTTGTATGGACGGCTCAATAAAGCAACTCTTAAGAATGGCTTCAATGCTCTCCCGACTGTTGTAAGGGACGGCTCAATAAGGCAACTCTTAAGAATGGCTTCAATGCTCTCCCGACTGTTGTAAGGGGCGGCTCAGTAAGGTAACACTTAAGAATGGCTTCAGAGCTCTCCCGACTGTTGTAAGGGACGGCTCAATAAGGCAAAACTTAAGAATGGCTTCAAAGCTCTCCTGACTGTTGTAAGGGACGGCTCAATAAGGCAACAATTAAGAATGGCTTGAATGCTCTCCCGACTGTTGTAAGGGACGGCTCAATAAGGCAACACTTAAGAATGGCTTCAATGCTCTCCTGACTGTTGTAAGGGACGGCTCAATAAGGCAACACTTAAGAATGGCTTCAAAGCTCTCCTGCCTGTTGTAAGGGACGGCTCAATAAGGCAACTCTTAAGAATGGCTTCAATGCTTTCCCGACTGTAGTAAGGGACGGCTCAATAAGGCAACACTTAAGAATGGCTTCAAAGCTCCCCCGACTGTTGTAAGAGACGGCTCAATAAGGCAACACTTAAAAATGGCTTCAAAACTCTCCCGACTGTTGTAAGAGACGGTTCAATAAGTCAACGCTTAAGAATGGCTTCAAAGCTCTCCCGACTGTTGTAAGAGACGGCTCAATAAGGCAACACTTAAGAATGGCTTCAAAGCTCTCCCGACTTTTGTAAGAGACGGCTCAACAAGGCAACACTTAAGAATGGCTTCAAAGCTCTCCTGACTGTTGCAAGAGGCGGCTCAATAAGGCAACACTTAAGAATGGCTTCAATGCTCTCCCGACTGTTGTAAGGGACGGCTCAATAAGGCAACACTTAAGAATGGCTTCAAAGCTCTCCCGACTGTTGTAAGAGACGGCTCAATAAGGCACCACTTAAGAATGGCTCCAATGCCCTCCCGACTGTCGTAAGAGACGGCTCCATAAGGCAACATTTATGAATGGCTTCAAAGCTCTCCTGACTGTTTTAAGAGACGGCTCAATAAGGCAACGCTTAAGAATGGCTTCAAAACTCTCCTGATTGTTGTAAGAGACGGCTCAATAAGGCAACACTTAAGAATGGCTTCATAGCTCTCCCGACTGTTGTAAGAGATGGCTCAATAAGGCAACACTTAAGAATGGCTCCAAAGCTCCCCTGACTGTTGTAAGAGACGGCTCAATAAGGCAACGCTTAAGAATGGCTTCAAAGCTCTCCCGACTGTTCTAAGAGACGGCTGAATAAGGCAACACTTAAGAATGACTTCAATGCTCTCCTGACTCTTGTAAGGGACGGCTCAATAAGGCAACACTTGAGAATGGCTTCAAAACTCTCATGACTCTTGTAAGAGACGGCTCAATAAGGCAACACATAAGAATGGCTTCAAAGCTCTCCCGACTGTTGTAAGAGACGGCTCAATAAGGCAACACTTAAGAATGGCTTCAAAGCTCTCCCGACTGTTGTAAGGGACAGCTCAATAAGGCAACACTTAAGAATGGCTTCAATGCTCTCCTGACTCTTGTAAGGGACGGCTCAATAAGGCAACACTTAAGAATGGCTTCAAAACTCTCATGACTCTTGTAAGAGACGGCTCAATAAGGCAACACTTAAGAATGGCTTCAAAGCTCTCCTGACTCTTGTAAGGGACGGCTCAATAAGGCAACACTTAAGAATGGCTTCAAAGCTCTCCTGACTCTTGTAAGAGACGGCTCAATAAGGCAACACTTAAGAATGGCTTCAAAGCTCTCCCGACTGTTGTAAGTGACGGCTCAATAAGGCAACACTTAAGAATGGCTTCAAAACTCTCCTGACTCTTGTAAGGGACGGCTCAATAAGGCAACACTTAAGAATGGCTTCAAAGCTCTCCCGACTGTTGTAAGAGACAGCTCAATAAGGCAACACTTAAAAATGGCTTCAAAACTCTCTCGACTGTTGTAAGAGACGGCTCAATAAGGCAACACTTAAGAATGGCTCCAAAGCTCTCCCGACTGTTGCAAGGGACGGCTCAATAAGGCAACACTTAAGAATGGCTCCAAAGCTCTCCCGACTGTTGTAAGAGACGGCTCAATAAGGCAACACTTAAAAATGGCTCCAAAGCTCTCCCGACTGTTGTAAGAGACGGCTCAATAAGGCAACACTTAAGAATGGCTTCAAAGCTCTCCCGACTTTTGTAAGGGACGGTTCAATAAGGCAACACTTAAGAATGGCTTCAAAGCCCTCCCGACTGTTGTAAGAGACGGCTCAATAAGGCAACATTTAAGAATGGCTTCAATGCTCTCCTGACTGTTGTAAGGACGGCTCAATAAGGCAACACTTAAGAATGGCTTCGAAGCTCTCCTGACTGTTGTAAGAGACGGCTCAATAAGGCACCACATAAGAATGGCTCCAAAGCTCTCCTGACTGTTGTAAGAGACGGCTCAATAAGGCAACACTTAAGAATGGCTTCAAAGCTCTCCCGACTGTTGTAAGGGACGGCTCAATAAGGCAACACTTAAGAATGGCTTCAAAGCTCTCCTGACTGTTGTAAGAGACGGCTCAATAAGGCACCACTTAAGAATGGCTTCAAAGCTCTCCTGACTGTTGTAAGAGACGGCTCAATAAGGCAACACTTAAGAATGGCTTCAAAGCTCTCCCGACTGTTGTAAGGGACGGCTCAATAAGGCAACACTTAAGAATGGCTTCAAAGCTCTCCCGACTGTTGTAAAAGACGGCTCAGTAAGGCAACTCTTAAGAATAGCTTCAAAGCTCTCCCGACTGTTGTAAGGACGGCTCAATAAGGCAACTTTTAAGAATGGCTTCAATGCTCTCCCGACTGTTGTAAGGACGGCTCAGTAAGGCAACACATAAGAATGGCTTCAATGCTCTCCCGACTGTTGTAAGGACGGCTCAGTAAGGCAACACTTAAGAATGGCTTCAATGCTCTCCCGACTGTTGTAAGGGACGGCTCAATATGGCAACACTTAAGAATGGCTTCAATGCTCTCCCGACTGTTGTAAGGACGGCTCAGTAAGGCAACACTTAAGAATGGCTCCAAAGCTCTCCCGACTGTTGTAAGAGACGGCTCAATAAGGCAACACTTAAGAATGGCTTCAAAGCTCTCCCGACTGTTGTAAGGGACGGCTCAATAAGGCAACACTTAAGAATGGCTTCAAAGCTCTCCCGACTGTTGTAAGGGACGGCTCAATAAGGCAACACTTAAGAATGGCTTCAGAGCTCTCCCGACTGTTGTAAGGGACGGCTCAATAAGGCAACACTTAAGAATGGCTTCAAAGCTCTCCTGACTGTTGTAAGAGAAGGCTCAATAAGGCAACACTTAAGAATGGCTTCAATGCTCTCCTGACTGTTGTATGGACGGCACAATAAAGCAACTCTTAAGAATGGCTTCAATGCTCTCCCGACTGTTGTAAGGGACGGCTCAATAAGGCAACTCTTAAGAATGGCTTCAATGCTCTCCCGACTGTTGTAAGGGGCGGCTCAGTAAGGTAACACTTAAGAATGGCTTCAGAGCTCTCCCGACTGTTGTAAGGGACGGCTCAATAAGGCAAAACTTAAGAATGGCTTCAAAGCTCTCCTGACTGTTGTAAGGGACGGCTCAATAAGGCAACAATTAAGAATGGCTTGAATGCTCTCCCGACTGTTGTAAGGGACGGCTCAATAAGGCAACACTTAAGAATGGCTTCAATGCCCTCCTGACTGTTGTAAGGGACGGCTCAATAAGGCAACACTTAAGAATGGCTTCAAAGCTCTCCTGACTGTTGTAAGGGACGGCTCAATAAGGCAACTCTTAAGAATGGCTTCAATGCTTTCCCGACTGTTGTAAGGGACGGCTCAATAAGGCAACACTTAAGAATGGCTTCAAAGCTCCCCCGACTGTTGTAAGAGACGGCTCAATACGGCAACACTTAAAAATGGCTTCAAAACTCTCCCGACTGTTGTAAGAGACGGCTCAATAAGGCAACGCTTAAGAATGGCTTCAAAGCTCTCCCGACTGTTGTAAGAGACGGCTCAATAAGGCAACACTTAAGAATGGCTTCAAAGCTCTCCCGACTGTTGTAAGAGACGGCTCAATAAGGCACCACTTAAGAATGGCTCCAATGCCCTCCCGACTGTCGTAAGAGACGGCTCCATAAGGCAACATTTATGAATGGCTTCAAAGCTCTCCTGACTGTTTTTAGAGACGGCTCAATAAGGCAACGCTTAAGAATGGCTTCAAAACTCTCCTGATTGTTGTAAGAGACGGCTCAATAAGGCAACACTTAAGAATTGCTTCATTGCTCTCCCGACTGTTGTAAGAGATGGCTCAATAAGGCAACACTTAAGAATGGCTCCAAAGCTCCCCTGACTGTTGTAAGAGACGGCTCAATAAGGCAACGCTTAAGAATGGCTTCAAAGCTCTCCCGTCTGTTCTAAGAGACGGCTGAATAAGGCAACACTTAAGAATGACTTCAATGCTCTCCTGACTCTTGTAAGAGACGGCTCAATAGGGCAACAATTAAGAATGGCTTCAAAGCTCTCCCGACTGTTGTAAGAGACGGCTCAATAAGGCAACACTTAAGAATGGCTTCAAAGCTCTCCAGATGGTTGTAAGGGACGGCTCAATAAGGCAACACTTATGAATGGCTTCAAAGCTCTCCCGACTGTTGTAAGGGACGGCTCAATAAGGCAACTTTTAAGAATGGCTTCAATGCTCTCCCGACTGTTGTAAGGGACGGCTCAATAAGGCAACACTTAAGAATGGCTTCAAAGCTCTCCCGACTTTTTCAAGGGACGGCTCAATAAGGCACCACTTAAGAATGGCTCCAAAGCTCTCCCGACTGTCGTAAGAGACGGCTACATAAGGCAACACTTAAGAATGGCTTCAAAGCCCTCCCGACTGTTGTAAGATACGGCTCAATAAGGCAACACTTAAACATGGCTTCAAAGCTCTCCCGACTGCTGTAAGGGACGGCTCAATTAGGCAACACCTAAGAATGGCTTCAAAGCTCTCCTGACTGTTGTAAGAGACGGCTCAATAAGGCACCACTTAAGAATGGCTCCAAAGCTCTCCCGACTGTCGTAAGAGACGGCTCAATAAGGCACCACTTAAGAATGGCTTCAAAGCTCTCCTGACTGTTGTAAGGAACGGCTCAATAAGGCAATACTTAAGAATGGCTCCAAAGCTCTCCCGACTGTTGTAAGAAACGGCTCAATAGGGCTACACTTAAGAATGGCTTCAAAGCTCTCCCGACATTTGCAAGGGACGGCTCAATAAGGCACCACTTATGAATGGCTCCAAAGCTCTCCCGACTGTCGTAAGAGACGGCTCAATAAGGCAACACTTAAAAATGGCTTCAAAGCTCTCCCGACTGTTGTAAGAGACGGCTCAATAAGGCAACACTTAAAAATGGCTTCAAAACTCTCCCGACTGTTGTAAGAGACGGCTCAATAAGGCAACACTTAAGAATGGCTTCAATGCTCTCCCGACCCTTGTAAGAGACGGCTCAATAAGGCAACAATTAAGAATGGCTTCAAAGCTCTCCTGACTGTTGTAAGAGACGGCTCAATAAGGCAACACTTAAGAATGGCTTCAAAACTCTCCCGACTGTTGTAAGAGACGGCTCAATAAGGCAACACTTAAGAATGGCTTCAATGCTCTCCTGACTGTTGTAAGAGACGGCTCAATAAGGCAACACTTAAAAATGGCTTCAAAACTCTCCCGACTGTTGTAAGAGACGGCTCAATTAGGCAACACATAAAAATGGCTTCAAAACTCTCTCGACTGTTGTAAGGGACGGCTCAATAAGGCAACACTTAAGAATGGCTTCAAAGCTCCCCCGACTGTTGTTAGGGACGGCTCAATAAGGCAACGCTTAAGAATGGCTTCAAAACTCTCTCGACATTTGTAAGAGACGGCTCAATAAGGCAACACTTAAGAATGGCTTCAAGGCTCCCCCGACTGTTGTAAGAGACGACTCAATAAGGCAACACTTAAGAATGGCTTCAAAGCTCCCCCGACTGTTGTAAGAGACGGCTCAATAAGGCAACACTTAAAAATGGCTTCAAAAGTCTCCCGACTGTTGTTAGAGACGGCTCAATAAGGCAACGCTTAAGAATGGCTTCAAAGCTCTCCCGACTGTTGTATGAGACGGCTCAATAAGGCAACACTTAAGAATGGCTTCAAAGCTCTCCCGACTGTTGTAAGAGACGCTCAACATGGCAACACTTAAGAATGGCTTAAAAGCTCTCCTGACTGTTGCAAGAGACGGCTCAATAAGGCAACACTTAAGAATGGCTTCAAAACTCTCCCGACTGTTGTAAGGGACGGCTCAATAAGGAAACACTTAAGAAAGGCTTCAAAGCTCTCCCGACTGTTGTAAGAGACGGCTCAATAAGGCAACACTTAGGAATGGCTTCAAAGCTCTCCCGACTGTTGTAAGGGACGGCTCAATAAGGCAACGCTTAAGAATGGCTTCAAAACTCTCTCGACTGTTGTAAGAGTCGGCTCAATAAGGCAACACTTAAGAATGGCTTCAAGGCTCCCCCGACTGTTGTAAGAGACGGCTCAATAAGGCAACACTTAAGAATGGCTTCAAAGCTGCCCCGACTGTTGTAAGAGACGGCTCAATAAGGCAACACTTAAAAATGGCTTCAAAAAACTCCCGACTGTTGTTAGAGACGGCTCAATAAGGCAACGCTTAAGAATGGCTTCAAAGCTCTCCCGACTGTTGTATGAGACGGCTCAATAAAGCAACACTTAAGAATGGCTTCAAAGCTCTCCCGACTGTTGTAAGAGACGGCTCAACATGGCAACACTTGAGAATGGCTTAAAAGCTCTCCTGACTGTTGCAAGAGACGGCTCAATAAGGCAACACTTAAGAATGGCTTCAAAACTCTCCCGACTGTTGTAAGGGACGGCTCAATAAGGCAACACTTAAGAATGGCTTCAAAGCTCTCCCGACTGTTGTTAGAGACGGCTCAATAAGGCAACACTTAAGAATGGCTTCAAAGCTCTCCCGACTGTTGTAAGGGACGGCTCAATAAGGCAACATTTAAGAATGGCTTCAAAGCTCTCCCGACTGTTGTAAGGGACGGCTCAATAAGGCAACACTTAAGAATGGCTTCAGAGCTCTCCCGACTGTTGTAAGGGACGGCTCAATAAGGCAACACTTAAGAATGGCTTCAAAGCTCTCCTGACTGTTGTAAGAGAAGGCTCAATAAGGCAACACTTAAGAATGGCTTCAATGCTCTCCTGACTGTTGTAAGAGACGGCTCAATAAGGCAACTCTTAAGAATGGCTTCAATGCTCTCCCGACTGTTGTAAGGGACGGCTCAATAAGGCAACTCTTAAGAATGGCTTCAATGCTCTCCCGACTGTTGTAAGGGGCGGCTCAGTAAGGTAACACTTAAGAATGGCTTCAGAGCTCTCCCGACTGTTGTAAGGGACGGCTCAAAAAGGCAACACTTAAGAATGGCTTCAAAGCTCTCCTGACTGTTGTAAGGGACCGCTCAATAAGGCAACACTTAAGAATGGCTTGAATGCTCTCCCTACTGTTGTAAGGGATGGCTCAATAAGGCAACACTTATGAATGGCTTCAATGCTCTCCTGACTGTTGTAAGGGACGGCTCAATAAGGCAACACTTAAGAATGGCTTCAAAGCTCTCCTGACTGTTGTAAGGGACGGCTCAATAAGGCAACTCTTAAGAATGGCTTCAATGCTTTCCCGACTGTTGTAAGGGACGGCTCAATAAGGCAACACTTAAGAATTGCTTCAAAGCTCCCCCGACTGTTGTAAGAGACGGCTCAATAAGGCAACACTTAAAAATGGCTTCAAAACTCTCCCGACTGTTGTAAGAGACGGCTCAATAAGGCAACGCTTAAGAATGGCTTCAAAGCTCTCCCGACTGTTGTAAGAGACGGCTCAATAAGGCAACACTTAAGAATGGCTTCAAAGCTCTCCCGACTTTTGTAAGAGACGGCTCAACAAGGCAACACTTAAGAATGGCTTCAAAGCTCTCCTGACTGTTGCAAGAGACGGCTCAATAAGGCAACACTTAAGAATGGCTTCAATGCTCTCCCGACTGTAGTAAGGGACGGCTCAATAAGGCAACACTTAAGAATGGCTTCAAAGCTCTCCCGACTGTTGTATGAGACGGCTCAATAAGGCACCACTTAAGAATGGCTCCAATGCTCTCCCGACTGTCGTAAGAGACGGCTCAATAAGGCAACACTTATGAATGGCTTCAAAGCTCTCCCGACTGTTGTAAGAGACGGCTCAATAAGGCAACGCTTAAGAATGGCTTCAAAACTCTCCTGATTGTTGTAAGAGACGGCTCAATAAGGCAACACTTAAGAATGGCTTCATAGCTCTCCGGACTGTTGTAAGGGATGGCTCAATAAGGCAACACTTAAGAATGGCTCCAAAGCTCCCCTGACTGTTGTAAGAGACGGCTCAATAAGGCAACACTTAAGAATGGCTTGAAAGCTCTCCCGACTGTTGTAAGGGACGGCTCAATAAGGCAACACTTAAGAATGTTTTCAAAGCTCTCCCGACTCTTGTAAGGGACGGCACAATAAGGCAATTCTCAACAATGGCTTCAATGCTCTCCCGACCGTTGTAAGAGACGGCTCAATAAGGCAACACTTAAGAATGGCTTCAAAGCTCTCCTGACTGTTGTAAGAGACGGCTCAATAAGGCAACACTTAAGAATGGCTTCAAAACTCTCCCGACTGTTGTAAGAGACGGCTCAATAAGGCACCACTTAAGAATGGCTTCAAAGCTCTCCTGACTGTTGTAAGGGACGGCTCAATAAGGCAATACTTAAGAATGGCTCCAAAGCTCTCCCGACTGTTGTAAGAGACGGCTCAATAGGGCTACACTTAAGAATGGCTTCAAAGCTCTCCCGACATTTGCAAGGGACGGCTCAATAAGGCACCACTTATGAATGGCTCCAAAGCTCTCCCGACTGTCGTAAGAGACGGCTCAATAAGGCAACACTTAAAAATGGCTTCAAAGCTCTCCTGACTGTTGTAAGAGACGGCTCAATAAGGCAACACTTAAAAATGGCTTCAAAACTCTCCCGACTGTTGTAAGAGACGGCTCAATGAGGCAACACTTAAGAATGGCTTCAATGCTCTCCCGACTCTTGTAAGAGACGGCTCAATAAGGCAACAATTAAGAATGGCTTCAAAGCTCTCCTGACTGTTGTAAGAGACGGCTCAATAAGGCAACACTTAAGAATGGCTTCAAAACTCTCCCGACTGTTGTAAGAGACGGCTCAATAAGGCAACACTTAAGAATGGCTTCAATGCTCTCCTGACTGTTGTAAGAGACGGATCAATAAGGCAACACTTAAAAATGGCTTCAAAACTCTCCCGACAGTTGTAAGAGACGGCTCAATAAGGCAACACATAAAAATGGCTTCAAAACTCTCTCGACTGTTGTAAGGGACGGCTCAATAAGGCAACACTTAAGAATGGCTTCAAAGCTCCCCCGACTGTTGTTAGGGACGGCTCAATAAGGCAACGCTTAAGAATGGCTTCAAAACTCTCTCGACATTTGTAAGAGACGGCTCAATAAGGCAACACTTAAGAATGGCTTCAAGGCTCCCCCGACTGTTGTAAGAGACGACTCAATAAGGCAACACTTAAGAATGGCTTCAAAGCTCCCCCGACTGTTGTAAGAGACGGCTCAATAAGGCAACACTTAAAAATGGCTTCAAAAGTCTCCCGACTGTTGTTAGAGACGGCTCAATAAGGCAACGCTTAAGAATGGCTTCAAAGCTCTCCCGACTGTTGTATGAGACGGCTCAATAAGGCAACACTTAAGAATGGCTTCAAAGCTCTCCCGACTGTTGTAAGAGACGGCTCAACATGGCAACACTTAAGAATGGCTTAAAAGCTCTCCTGACTGTTGCAAGAGACGGCTCAATAAGGCAACACTTAAGAATGGCTTCAAAACTCTCCCGACTGTTGTAAGGGACGGCTCAATAAGGCAACACTTAAGAAAGGCTTCAAAGCTCTCCCGACTGTTGTAAGAGACGGCTCAATAAGGCAACACTTAAGAATGGCTTCAAAGCTCTCCCGACTGTTGTAAGGGACGGCTCAATAAGGCAACGCTTAAGAATGGCTTCAAAACTCTCTCGACTGTTGTAAGAGACGGCTCAATAAGGCAACACTTAAGAATGGCTTCAAGGCTCCCCCGACTGTTGTAAGAGACGGCTCAATAAGGCAACACTTAAGAATGGCTTCAAAGCTGCCCCGACTGTTGTAAGAGACGGCTCAATAAGGAAACACTTAAAAATGGCTTCAAAAAACTCCCGACTGTTGTTAGAGACGGCTCAATAAGGCAACGCTTAAGAATGGCTTCAAAGCTCTCCCGACTGTTGTATGAGACGGCTCAATAAGGCAACACTTAAGAATGGCTTCAAAGCTCTCCCGACTGTTGTAAGAGACGGCTCAACATGGCAACACTTGAGAATGGCTTAAAAGCTCTTCTGACTGTTGCAAGAGACGGCTCAATAAGGCAACACTTAAGAATGGCTTCAAAACTCTCCCGACTGTTGTAAGGGACGGCTCAATAAGGCAACACTTAAGAATGGCTTCAAAGCTCTCCCGACTGTTGTTAGAGACGGCTCAATAAGGCAACACTTAAGAATGGCTTCAAAGCTCTCCTGACTGTTGTAAGAGAAGGCTCAATAAGGCAACACTTAAGAATGGCTTCAATGCTCTCCTGACTGTTGTAAGAGACGGCTCAATAAGGCAACTCTTAAGAATGGCTTCAATGCTCTCCCGACTGTTGTAAGGGACGGCTCAATAAGGCAACTCTTAAGAATGGCTTCAATGCTCTCCCGACTCTTGTAAGGGGCGGCTCAGTAAGGTAAGACTTAAGAATGGCTTCAGAGCTCTCCCGACTGTTGTAAGGGACGGCTCAATAAGGCAACACTTAAGAATGGCTTCAAAGCTCTCCTGACTGTTGTAAGGGACGGCTCAATAAGGCAACACTTAAGAATGGCTTGAATGCTCTCCCGACTGTTGTAAGGGATGGCTCAATAAGGCAACACTTATGAATGGCTTCAATGCTCTCCTGACTGTTGTAAGGGACGGCTCAATAAGGCAACACTTAAGAATGGCTTCAAAGCTCTCCTGACTGTTGTAAGGGACGGCTCAATAAGGCAACTCTTAAGAATGGCTTCAATGCTTTCCCGACTGTTGTAAGGGACGGCTCAATAAGGCAACACTTAAGAATGGCTTCAAAGCTCCCCCGACTGTTGTAAGAGACGGCTCAATAAGGCAACACTTAAAAATGGCTTCAAAACTCTCCCGACTGTTGTAAGAGACGGCTCAATAAGGCAACGCTTAAGAATGGCTTCAAAGCTCTCCCGACTGTTGTAAGAGACGGCTCAATAAGGCAACACTTAAGAATGGCTTCAAAGCTCTCCCGACTTTTGTAAGAGACGGCTCAACAAGGCAACACTTAAGAATGGCTTCAAAGCTCTCCTGACTGTTGCAAGAGACAGCTCAATAAGGCAACACTTAAGAATGGTTTCAATGCTCTCCCGACTGTTGTAAGGGACGGCTCAATAAGGCAACACTTAAGAATGGCTTCAAAGCTCTCCCGACTGTTGTATGAGACGGCTCAATAAGGCACCACTTAAGAATGGCTCCAATGCTCTCCCGACTGTTGTAAGGGACGGCTCAATAAGGCAACACTTATGAATGGCTTCAAAGCTCTCCCGGCTGTTGTAAGAGACGGCTCAATAAGGCAACGCTTAAGAATGGCTTCAAAACTCTCCTGATTGTTGTAAGAGACGGCTCAATAAGGCAACACTTAAGAATGGCTTCATAGCTCTCCGGACTGTTGTAAGAGATGGCTCAATAAGGCAACACTTAAGAATGGCTCCAAAGCTCCCCTGACTGTTGTAAGAGACGGCTCAATAAGGCAACACTTAAGAATGGCTTCGAAGCTCTCCTGACTGTTGTAAGGGACGGCTCAATAAGGCAACACTTAAGAATGGCTTGAAAGCTCTCCCGACTGTTGTAAGGGACGGCTCAATAAGGCAACACTTAAGAATGTTTTCAAAGCTCTCCCGACTCTTGTAAGGGACGGCACAATAAGGCAACTCTCAACAATGGCTTCAATGCTCTCCCGACCGTTGTAAGAGACGGCTCAATAAGGCAACACTTAAGAATGGCTTCAAAGCTCTCCTGATTGTTGTAAGGGACGGCTCAATAAGGCAACACTTAAGAATGGCTTCAAAGCTCTCCTGACTGTTGTAAGGGACGGCTCAATAAGGCAACATTTAAGAATGGCTTCAAAGCTCTCCTGACTGTTGTAAGAGACGGCTCAATAAGGCAACACTTAAGAATGGCTTCAAAGATCTCTCGACTGTTGTAAGGGACGGCTCAATAAGGTAACACATAAGAATGGCTTCAAAGCTCTCTCGACTGTTGTAAGAGACGGCTCAACAAGGCAACACTTAAGAATGGCTTCAAAGCTCTCTCGACTGTTGTAAGAGACGTCTCAACAAGGCAACACTTAAGAATGGCTTCAAAGCTCTCTCGACTGTTGTAAGAGATGGCTCAATAAGGCAACACTTAAGAATGGCTTCAAAGCTCTCCCGACTGTTGTAAGGGACGGCTCAATAAGGCAACATTTAAGAATGGCTTCAAAGCTCTCCCGACTGTTGTAAGAGACGGCTCAATAAGGCAACACTTAAGAATGGCTTCAAAGCTCTCCCGACTGTTTTAAGGGACGGCTCAATAAGGCAACGCTTAATAATGGCTTCAAAGCTCTCCCGACTGTTGTAAAGGACGGCTCAATAAGGCAACACTTAAGAATGGCTCCAAAGTTCTCCCGACTGTTGTAAGAGACGGCTCAATAAGGCAACACTTAAGAATAGCTTCAAAGCTCTCCCGACTGTTGTAAGAGACGGCTCAATAAGGCAACACTTAAGAATGGCTTCAAAGCTCTCCCGAGTGTTGTAAGAGACGGCTCAATATGGCAACACTTAAGAATGGCTTCAAAGCTCTCCCGACTGTTGAAAGGGACGGCTCAATAAGGCAACACTTAAGAATGGCTTCAAAGCTCTCCCGACTTTTGCAAGGGACGGCTCAACAAGGCAACACTTAAGAATGGCTTCAAAGCTCTCCCGACTTTTGCAAGGGACGGCTCAACAAGGCAACACTTAAGAATGGCTTCAAAGCTCTCCCGACTGTTGAAAGGGACGGCTCAACAAGGCAACACTTAGGAATGGCTTCAAAGCTCTCCCGACTGTTGTAAGAGACGGCTCAACAAAGCAACTCTTAAGAATGGCTTCAAAGCTCTCCCGACTGTTGTAAGAGACGGCTCAATAAGGCAACACTTAAGAATGGCTTCAAAGCTCTCCCGACTGTTGTAAGAGACGGCTCAATATGGCAACACTTAAGAATGGCTTCAAAGCTCTCCTGACTGTTGTAAGGGACGGCTCAATAAGGCAACACTTAAGAATGGCTTCAAAGCTCTCCCGAATTTTGCAAGGGACGGCTCAACAAGGCAACACTTAAGAATGGCTTCAAAGCTCCCCCGACTGTTGTAAGGGACGGCTCAATAAGGCAACACTTAAAAGAATGGCTCCAAAGCTCTCCCGACTGTTGTAAGAGACGGCTCAATATGGCAACACTTAAGAATGGCTTCAAAGCTCTCCCGACTTTTGCAAGGGACGGCTCAATAAGGCAACACTTAAGAATGGCTTCAAAGCTCTCCCGACTGTTGTAAGGGACGGCTCAAGAAGGCTACACTAAAGAATGGCTTCAAAGCTCCCTGACTGTTGTAAGGGACGGCTCAATATGGCAACACTTAAGAATGGCTTCAAAGCTCTCCCGACTTTTGCAAGGGACGGCTCAACAAGGCAACACTTAAGAATGGCTTCAAAGCTCCCCCGACTGTTGTAAGGGACGGCTCAATAAGGCAACACTTAAGAATGGCTCCAAAGCTCTCCCGACTGTTGTAAGAGACGGCTCAATATGGCAACATTTAAGAATGGCTTCAAAGCTCTCCCGACTTTTGCAAGGGACGGCTCAATAAGGCAACACTTAAGAATGGCTCCAAAGCTCTCCCGACAGTTGTAAGAGACGGCTCAATATGGCAACTGTTATGAATGGCTTCAATGCTCCCCCGACTGTTGTAAGGGACGGCTCAATAAGGCAACACTTAAAAATGGCTTCATAGCTCTCCCGACTGTTGTAAGGGACGGCTCAATAAGGCAACACTTATGAATGGCTTCATAGCTCTCCCGACTGTTGTAAGGGACGGCTCAATAAGGCAACACTTACGAATGGCTTCAAAGCTCTCCCGACTGTTGTAAGGGACGGCTCAATAAGGCAACACTTAGGAATGTCTTCAAAGCACTCCCGACTGTTGTGAGGGACGGCTCAACAAGGCAACTCTTAAGAATGGCTTCAAAGCTCTCCCGACTGTTGTAAGGGACGGCTCAACAAGGCAACACTTAAGAATGGCATTAAAGCTCTCCCGACTGTTGTAAGAGGCGGCTCAACAAGGCAACTCTTAAGAATGGCTTCAAAGCTCTCCCGACTGTTGTAAGAGATGGGTCAATAAGGCAACACTTAAGAATGGCTTCAAATCTCTCCCGACTGTTGTAAGAGACGGCTCAATATGACAACACTTAAGAATTGCTTCAAAGCTCTCCCGAATTATGCAAGGGACGGCTCAATAAGGCAACACTTAAGAATGGCTTCAAAGCTCTCCCGACTGTTGTAAGGGACGGCTCAATAAGGCAACACTTAAGCATGGCTTCAAAGCTCCCCCGACTGTTATAAGGGACGGCTCAATATGGCAACACTTAAGAATGGCTTCAAAGCACTCCCGACTGTTGTAAGAGACGGCTCAATATGGCAACACTTAAGAATGGCTTCAAAGCTCTCCCGACTTTTGCAAGGGACGGCTCAATAAGGCAACACTTAAGAATGGCTCCAAAGCTCTCCCGATAGTTGTAAGAGACGGCTCAATATGGCAACACTTAAGAATGGCTTCAATGCTCCCCCGACTGTTGTAAGGGACGGCTCAATAAGGCAACACTTAAGAATGGCTTCATAGCTCTCCCGACTGTTGTAACGGACGGCTCAATAAGGCAACATTTAAGAATGGCTTCAATGCTCTCCCGACTGTTGTAAGGGACGGCTCAATAAGGCAACACTTAAGAATGGCTCCAAAGCTCTCCCGACTGTTGTAAGGGACGGCACAATAAGGCAACTCTTAACAATGGCTTCAATGCTCTCCCGACCGTTGTAAGAGACGGCTCAATAAGGCAACACTTAAGAATGGCTTCAAAGCTCTCCTGACTGTTGTAAGGGACGGCTCAATAAGGCAACACTTAAGAATGGCTTCAAAGCTCTCCTGACTGTTGTAAGGGACGGCCCAATAATGCAACACTTAAGAATGGCTTCAGAGCTCTCACGACTGTTGTAAGGGACGGCTCAATAAGGTAACACTTAAGAATGGCTTCAAAGCTCTCCTGACTGTTGTAAGAGACGGCTCAATAAGGCAATACTTAAGAATGGCTTCAAAGCTCTCCTGACTGTTGTAAGGGACGGCTCAATAAGGCAACACTTAAGAATGGCTTCAAAGCACTCCCGACTCTTGTAAGGGACGGCTCAATAAGGTAACACTTACGAATGGCTTCAAAACTCTCCCGACTGTTGTAAGAGACGGCTCAATAAGGCAACACTTAAGAATGGCTTCATAGCTCTCCCGACTGTTGTAAGGGACGGCTCAATAAGGTCACACTTAAGAATGGCTTCAAAACTCTCCCGACTGTTGTAAGAGACGGCTCAATAAGGCAACACTTAAGAATGGCTTCAAAGCTCTCCCGACTGTTGTAAGGGACGGCTCAGTAAGGTAACACTTAAGAATGGCTTCAAAACTCTCCCGACTGTTGTAAGAGATGGCTCAATAAGGCAACACTTAAGAATGGCTTCATAGCTCTCCCGACTGTTGTAAGGGACGGCTCAAAAAGGCAACACATAAGAATGGCTTCAAAGCTCTCCTGACTGTTGTAAGGGACGGCTCAATAAGGTAACACTTAAGAATTGCTTCAAAGCTCTCCTGACTGTTGTAAGGGACGGCTCAATAAGGCAACACTTAAGAATTGCTTCAAAGCTCTCTCGAATGTTGTAAGGGACGGCTCAATAAGGCAACACTTAAGAATGGCTTCAAAGCTCTCCCGACTGTTGTAAGGGACGGCTCAATAAGGCAACACTTACAATGGCTTCAATACTCTCCCGACTGTTGTAAGAGACGGCTCAATAAGGCAACACTTAAGAATGGCTTCAAAGCTCTCCCGACTGTTGTAAGAGACGGCTCAATAAGGCAACACTTAAAAATGGCTTCAAAACTCTCCCGACTGTTGTAAGAGACGGCTCAATAAGGCAACACTTAAGAATGGCTTCAATGCTCTCCCGACTCTTGTAAGAGACGGCTCAATAAGGCAACAATTAAGAATGGCTTCAAAGCTCTCCTGACTGTTGTAAGAGACGGCTCAATAAGGCAACACTTAAGAATGGCTTCAAAACTCTCCCGACTGTTGTAAGAGACGGCTCAATAAGGCAACACTTAAGAATGGCTTCAATGCTCTCCTGACTGTTGTAAGAGACGGCTCAATAAGGCAACACTTAAAAATGGCTTCAAAACTCTCCCGACTGTTGTAAGAGACGGCTCAATTAGGCAACACATAAAAATGGCTTCAAAACTCTCTCGACTGTTGTAAGGGACGGCTCAATAAGGCAACACTTAAGAATGGCTTCAAAGCTCCCCCGACTGTTGTTAGGGACGGCTCAATAAGGCAACGCTTAAGAATGGCTTCAAAACTCTCTCGACATTTGTAAGAGACGGCTCAATAAGGCAACACTTAAGAATGGCTTCAAGGCTCCCCCGACTGTTGTAAGAGACGACTCAATAAGGCAACACTTAAGAATGGCTTCAAAGCTCCCCCGACTGTTGTAAGAGACGGCTCAATAAGGCAACACTTAAAAATGGCTTCAAAAGTCTCCCGACTGTTGTTAGAGACGGCTCAATAAGGCAACGCTTAAGAATGGCTTCAAAGCTCTCCCGACTGTTGTTAGAGTCGGCTCGATAAGGCAACACTTAAGAATGGCTTCAAAGCTCTCCCGACTGTTGTAAGGGACGGCTCAATAAGGCAACACTTAAGAATGGCTTCAAAGCTCTCCTGACTGTTGCAAGAGACGGCTCAATAAGGCAACACTTAAGAATGGCTTCAAAACTCTCCCGACTGTTGTAAGGGACGGCTCAATAAGGCAACACTTAAGAATGGCTTCAAAGCTCTCCCGACTGTTGTTAGAGACGGCTCAATAAGGCAACACTTAAGAATGGCTTCAAAGCTCTCCCGACTGTTGTAAGGGACGGCTCAATAAGGCAACACTTAAGAATGGCTTCAAAGCTCTCCCGACTGTTGTAAGGGACGGCTCAATAAGGCAACACTTAAGAATGGCTTCAGAGCTCTCCCGACTGTTGTAAGGGACGGCTCAATAAGGCAACACTTAAGAATGGCTTCAAAGCTCTCCTGACTGTTGTAAGAGAAGGCTCAATAAGGCAACACTTAAGAATGGCTTCAATGCTCTCCTGACTGTTGTAAGAGACGGCTCAATAAGGCAACTCTTAAGAATGGCTTCAATGCTCTCCCGACTGTTGTAAGGGACGGCTCAATAAGGCAACTCTTAAGAATGGCTTCAATGCTCTCCCGACTGTTGTAAGGGGCGGCTCAGTAAGGTAACACTTAAGAATGGCTTCAGAGCTCTCCCGACTGTTGTAAGGGACGGCTCAATAAGGCAACACTTAAGAATGGCTTCAAAGCTCTCCTGACTGTTGTAAGGGACCGCTCAATAAGGCAACACTTAAGAATGGCTTGAATGCTCTCCCTACTGTTGTAAGGGATGGCTCAATAAGGCAACACTTATGAATGGCTTCAATGCTCTCCTGACTGTTGTAAGGGACGGCTCAATAAGGCAACACTTAAGAATGGCTTCAAAGCTCTCCTGACTGTTGTAAGGGACGGCTCAATAAGGCAACTCTTAAGAATGGCTTCAATGCTTTCCCGACTGTTGTAAGGGACGGCTCAATAAGGCAACACTTAAGAATTGCTTCAAAGCTCCCCCGACTGTTGTAAGAGACGGCTCAATAAGGCAACACTTAAAAATGGCTTCAAAACTCTCCCGACTGTTGTAAGAGACGGCTCAATAAGGCAACGCTTAAGAATGGCTTCAAAGCTCTCCCGACTGTTGTAAGAGACGGCTCAATAAGGCAACACTTAAGAATGGCTTCAAAGCTCTCCCGACTTTTGTAAGAGACGGCTCAACAAGGCAACACTTAAGAATGGCTTCAAAGCTCTCCTGACTGTTGCAAGAGACGGCTCAATAAGGCAACACTTAAGAATGGCTTCAATGCTCTCCCGACTGTAGTAAGGGACGGCTCAATAAGGCAACACTTAAGAATGGCTTCAAAGCTCTCCCGACTGTTGTATGAGACGGCTCAATAAGGCACCACTTAAGAATGGCTCCAATGCTCTCCCGACTGTCGTAAGAGACGGCTCAATAAGGCAACACTTATGAATGGCTTCAAAGCTCTCCCGACTGTTGTAAGAGACGGCTCAATAAGGCAACGCTTAAGAATGGCTTCAAAACTCTCCTGATTGTTGTAAGAGACGGCTCAATAAGGCAACACTTAAGAATGGCTTCATAGCTCTCCGGACTGTTGTAAGGGATGGCTCAATAAGGCAACACTTAAGAATGGCTCCAAAGCTCCCCTGACTGTTGTAAGAGACGGCTCAATAAGGCAACACTTAAGAATGGCTTCGAAGCTCTCCTGACTGTTGTAAGGGACGGCTCAATAAGGCAACACTTAAGAATGGCTTGAAAGCTCTCCCGACTGTTGTAAGGGACGGCTCAATAAGGCAACACTTAAGAATGTTTTCAAAGCTCTCCCGACTCTTGTAAGGGACGGCACAATAAGGCAATTCTCAACAATGGCTTCAATGCTCTCCCGACCGTTGTAAGAGACGGCTCAATAAGGCAACACTTAAGAATGGCTTCAAAGCTCTCCTGACTGTTGTAAGAGACGGCTCAATAAGGCAACACTTAAGAATGGCTTCAAAACTCTCCCGACTGTTGTAAGAGACGGCTCAATAAGGCACCACTTAAGAATGGCTTCAAAGCTCTCCTGACTGTTGTAAGGGACGGCTCAATAAGGCAATACTTAAGAATGGCTCCAAAGCTCTCCCGACTGTTGTAAGAGACGGCTCAATAGGGCTACACTTAAGAATGGCTTCAAAGCTCTCCCGACATTTGCAAGGGACGGCTCAATAAGGCACCACTTATGAATGGCTCCAAAGCTCTCCCGACTGTCGTAAGAGACGGCTCAATAAGGCAACACTTAAAAATGGCTTCAAAGCTCTCCCGACTGTTGTAAGAGACGGCTCAATAAGGCAACACTTAAAAATGGCTTCAAAACTCTCCCGACTGTTGTAAGAGACGGCTCAATGAGGCAACACTTAAGAATGGCTTCAATGCTCTCCCGACTCTTGTAAGAGACGGCTCAATAAGGCAACAATTAAGAATGGCTTCAAAGCTCTCCTGACTGTTGTAAGAGACGGCTCAATAAGGCAACACTTAAGAATGGCTTCAAAACTCTCCCGACTGTTGTAAGAGACGGCTCAATAAGGCAACACTTAAGAATGGCTTCAATGCTCTCCTGACTGTTGTAAGAGACGGATCAATAAGGCAACACTTAAAAATGGCTTCAAAACTCTCCCGACAGTTGTAAGAGACGGCTCAATAAGGCAACACATAAAAATGGCTTCAAAACTCTCTCGACTGTTGTAAGGGACGGCTCAATAAGGCAACACTTAAGAATGGCTTCAAAGCTCCCCCGACTGTTGTTAGGGACGGCTCAATAAGGCAACGCTTAAGAATGGCTTCAAAACTCTCTCGACATTTGTAAGAGACGGCTCAATAAGGCAACACTTAAGAATGGCTTCAAGGCTCCCCCGACTGTTGTAAGAGACGACTCAATAAGGCAACACTTAAGAATGGCTTCAAAGCTCCCCCGACTGTTGTAAGAGACGGCTCAATAAGGCAACACTTAAAAATGGCTTCAAAAGTCTCCCGACTGTTGTTAGAGACGGCTCAATAAGGCAACGCTTAAGAATGGCTTCAAAGCTCTCCCGACTGTTGTATGAGACGGCTCAATAAGGCAACACTTAAGAATGGCTTCAAAGCTCTCCCGACTGTTGTAAGAGACGGCTCAACATGGCAACACTTAAGAATGGCTTAAAAGCTCTCCTGACTGTTGCAAGAGACGGCTCAATAAGGCAACACTTAAGAATGGCTTCAAAACTCTCCCGACTGTTGTAAGGGACGGCTCAATAAGGCAACACTTAAGAAAGGCTTCAAAGCTCTCCCGACTGTTGTAAGAGACGGCTCAATAAGGCAACACTTAAGAATGGCTTCAAAGCTCTCCCGACTGTTGTAAGGGACGGCTCAATAAGGCAACGCTTAAGAATGGCTTCAAAACTCTCTCGACTGTTGTAAGAGACGGCTCAATAAGGCAACACTTAAGAATGGCTTCAAGGCTCCCCGGACTGTTGTAAGAGACGGCTCAATAAGGCAACACTTAAGAATGGCTTCAAAGCTGCCCCGACTGTTGTAAGAGACGGCTCAATAAGGAAACACTTAAAAATGGCTTCAAAAAACTCCCGACTGTTGTTAGAGACGGCTCAATAAGGCAACGCTTAAGAATGGCTTCAAAGCTCTCCCGACTGTTGTATGAGACGGCTCAATAAGGCAACACTTAAGAATGGCTTCAAAGCTCTCCCGACTGTTGTAAGAGACGGCTCAACATGGCAACACTTGAGAATGGCTTAAAAGCTCTTCTGACTGTTGCAAGAGACGGCTCAATAAGGCAACACTTAAGAATGGCTTCAAAACTCTCCCGACTGTTGTAAGGGACGGCTCAATAAGGCAACACTTAAGAATGGCTTCAAAGCTCTCCCGACTGTTGTTAGAGACGGCTCAATAAGGCAACACTTAAGAATGGCTTCAAAGCTCTCCCGACTGTTGTAAGGGACGGCTCAATAAGGCAACACTTAAGAATGGCTTCAAAGCTCTCCCGACTGTTGTAAGGGACGGCTCAATAAGGCAACACTTAAGAATTGCTTCAGAGCTCTCCCGACTGTTGTAAGAGACGGCTCAATAAGGCAACACTTAAGAATGGCTTCAAAGCTCTCCTGACTGTTGTAAGAGAAGGCTCAATAAGGCAACACTTAAGAATGGCTTCAATGCTCTCCTGACTGTTGTAAGAGACGGCTCAATAAGGCAACTCTTAAGAATGGCTTCAATGCTCTCCCGACTGTTGTAAGGGACGGCTCAATAAGGCAACACTTAAGAATGGCTTCAAAGCTCTCCCGACTCTTGTAAGGGGCGGCTCAGTAAGGTAAGACTTAAGAATGGCTTCAGAGCTCTCCCGACTGTTGTAAGGGACGGCTCAATAAGGCAACACTTAAGAATGGCTTCAAAGCTCTCCTGACTGTTGTAAGGGACGGCTCAATAAGGCAACACTTAAGAATGGCTTGAATGCTCTCCCGACTGTTGTAAGGGATGGCTCAATAAGGCAACACTTATGAATGGCTTCAATGCTCTCCTGACTGTTGTAAGGGACGGCTCAATAAGGCAACACTTAAGAATGGCTTCAAAGCTCTCCTGACTGTTGTAAGGGACGGCTCAATAAGGCAACTCTTAAGAATGGCTTCAATGCTTTCCCGACTGTTGTAAGGGACGGCTCAATAAGGCAACACTTAAGAATGGCTTCAAAGCTCCCCCGACTGTTGTAAGAGACGGCTCAATAAGGCAACACTTAAAAATGGCTTCAAAACTCTCCCGACTGTTGTAAGAGACGGCTCAATAAGGCAACGCTTAAGAATGGCTTCAAAGCTCTCCCGACTGTTGTAAGAGACGGCTCAATAAGGCAACACTTAAGAATGGCTTCAAAGCTCTCCCGACTTTTGTAAGAGACGGCTCAACAAGGCAACACTTAAGAATGGCTTCAAAGCTCTCCTGACTGTTGCAAGAGACAGCTCAATAAGGCAACACTTAAGAATGGTTTCAATGCTCTCCCGACTGTTGTAAGGGACGGCTCAATAAGGCAACACTTAAGAATGGCTTCAAAGCTCTCCCGACTGTTGTATGAGACGGCTCAATAAGGCACCACTTAAGAATGGCTCCAATGCTCTCCCGACTGTTGTAAGGGACGGCTCAATAAGGCAACACTTATGAATGGCTTCAAAGCTCTCCCGGCTGTTGTAAGAGACGGCTCAATAAGGCAACGCTTAAGAATGGCTTCAAAACTCTCCTGATTGTTGTAAGAGACGGCTCAATAAGGCAACACTTAAGAATGGCTTCATAGCTCTCCGGACTGTTGTAAGAGATGGCTCAATAAGGCAACACTTAAGAATGGCTCCAAAGCTCCCCTGACTGTTGTAAGAGACGGCTCAATAAGGCAACACTTAAGAATGGCTTCGAAGCTCTCCTGACTGTTGTAAGGGACGGCTCAATAAGGCAACACTTAAGAATGGCTTGAAAGCTCTCCCGACTGTTGTAAGGGACGGCTCAATAAGGCAACACTTAAGAATGTTTTCAAAGCTCTCCCGACTCTTGTAAGGGACGGCACAATAAGGCAACTCTCAACAATGGCTTCAATGCTCTCCCGACCGTTGTAAGAGACGGCTCAATAAGGCAACACTTAAGAATGGCTTCAAAGCTCTCCTGATTGTTGTAAGGGACGGCTCAATAAGGCAACACTTAAGAATGGCTTCAAAGCTCTCCTGACTGTTGTAAGGGACGGCTCAATAAGGCAACATTTAAGAATGGCTTCAAAGCTCTCCTGACTGTTGTAAGAGACGGCTCAATAAGGCAACACTTAAGAATGGCTTCAAAGATCTCTCGACTGTTGTAAGGGACGGCTCAATAAGGTAACACATAAGAATGGCTTCAAAGCTCTCTCGACTGTTGTAAGAGACGGCTCAACAAGGCAACACTTAAGAATGGCTTCAAAGCTCTCTCGACTGTTGTAAGAGACGTCTCAACAAGGCAACACTTAAGAATGGCTTCAAAGCTCTCTCGACTGTTGTAAGAGATGGCTCAATAAGGCAACACTTAAGAATGGCTTCAAAGCTCTCCCGACTGTTGTAAGGGACGGCTCAATAAGGCAACATTTAAGAATGGCTTCAAAGCTCTCCCGACTGTTGTAAGAGACGGCTCAATAAGGCAACACTTAAGAATGGCTTCAAAGCTCTCCCGACTGTTTTAAGGGACGGCTCAATAAGGCAACGCTTAATAATGGCTTCAAAGCTCTCCCGACTGTTGTAAAGGACGGCTCAATAAGGCAACACTTAAGAATGGCTCCAAAGTTCTCCCGACTGTTGTAAGAGACGGCTCAATAAGGCAACACTTAAGAATAGCTTCAAAGCTCTCCCGACTGTTGTAAGAGACGGCTCAATAAGGCAACACTTAAGAATGGCTTCAAAGCTCTCCCGAGTGTTGTAAGAGACGGCTCAATATGGCAACACTTAAGAATGGCTTCAAAGCTCTCCCGACTGTTGTAAGGGACGGCTCAATAAGGCAACACTTAAGAATGGCTTCAAAGCTCTCCCGACTTTTGCAAGGGACGGCTCAACAAGGCAACACTTAAGAATGGCTTCAAAGCTCTCCCGACTTTTGCAAGGGACGGCTCAACAAGGCAACACTTAAGAATGGCTTCAAAGCTCTCCCGACTGTTGAAAGGGACGGCTCAACAAGGCAACACTTAGGAATGGCTTCAAAGCTCTCCCGACTGTTGTAAGAGACGGCTCAACAAAGCAACTCTTAAGAATGGCTTCAAAGCTCTCCCGACTGTTGTAAGAGACGGCTCAATAAGGCAACACTTAAGAATGGCTTCAAAGCTCTCCCGACTGTTGTAAGAGACGGCTCAATATGGCAACACTTAAGAATGGCTTCAAAGCTCTCCTGACTGTTGTAAGGGACGGCTCAATAAGGCAACACTTAAGAATGGCTTCAAAGCTCTCCCGAATTTTGCAAGGGACGGCTCAACAAGGCAACACTTAAGAATGGCTTCAAAGCTCCCCCGACTGTTGTAAGGGACGGCTCAATAAGGCAACACTTAAAAGAATGGCTCCAAAGCTCTCCCGACTGTTGTAAGAGACGGCTCAATATGGCAACACTTAAGAATGGCTTCAAAGCTCTCCCGACTTTTGCAAGGGACGGCTCAATAAGGCAACACTTAAGAATGGCTTCAAAGCTCTCCCGACTGTTGTAAGGGACGGCTCAAGAAGGCTACACTAAAGAATGGCTTCAAAGCTCCCTGACTGTTGTAAGGGACGGCTCAATATGGCAACACTTAAGAATGGCTTCAAAGCTCTCCCGACTTTTGCAAGGGACGGCTCAACAAGGCAACACTTAAGAATGGCTTCAAAGCTCCCCCGACTGTTGTAAGGGACGGCTCAATAAGGCAACACTTAAGAATGGCTCCAAAGCTCTCCCGACTGTTGTAAGAGACGGCTCAATATGGCAACATTTAAGAATGGCTTCAAAGCTCTCCCGACTTTTGCAAGGGACGGCTCAATAAGGCAACACTTAAGAATGGCTCCAAAGCTCTCCCGACAGTTGTAAGAGACGGCTCAATATGGCAACTGTTATGAATGGCTTCAATGCTCCCCCGACTGTTGTAAGGGACGGCTCAATAAGGCAACACTTAAAAATGGCTTCATAGCTCTCCCGACTGTTGTAAGGGACGGCTCAATAAGGCAACACTTATGAATGGCTTCATAGCTCTCCCGACTGTTGTAAGGGACGGCTCAATAAGGCAACACTTACGAATGGCTTCAAAGCTCTCCCGACTGTTGTAAGGGACGGCTCAATAAGGCAACACTTAGGAATGTCTTCAAAGCACTCCCGACTGTTGTGAGGGACGGCTCAACAAGGCAACTCTTAAGAATGGCTTCAAAGCTCTCCCGACTGTTGTAAGGGACGGCTCAACAAGGCAACACTTAAGAATGGCATCAAAGCTCTCCCGACTGTTGTAAGAGGCGGCTCAACAAGGCAACTCTTAAGAATGGCTTCAAAGCTCTCCCGACTGTTGTAAGAGATGGGTCAATAAGGCAACACTTAAGAATGGCTTCAAATCTCTCCCGACTGTTGTAAGAGACGGCTCAATATGACAACACTTAAGAATTGCTTCAAAGCTCTCCCGAATTATGCAAGGGACGGCTCAATAAGGCAACACTTAAGAATGGCTTCAAAGCTCTCCCGACTGTTGTAAGGGACGGCTCAATAAGGCAACACTTAAGCATGGCTTCAAAGCTCCCCCGACTGTTGTAAGGGACGGCTCAATATGGCAACACTTAAGAATGGCTTCAAAGCACTCCCGACTGTTGTAAGAGACGGCTCAATATGGCAACACTTAAGAATGGCTTCAAAGCTCTCCCGACTTTTGCAAGGGACGGCTCAATAAGGCAACACTTAAGAATGGCTCCAAAGTTCTCCCGATAGTTGTAAGAGACGGCTCAATATGGCAACACTTAAGAATGGCTTCAATGCTCCCCCGACTGTTGTAAGGGACGGCTCAATAAGGCAACACTTAAGAATGGCTTCATAGCTCTCCCGACTGTTGTAACGGACGGCTCAATAAGGCAACATTTAAGAATGGCTTCAATGCTCTCCCGACTGTTGTAAGGGACGGCTCAATAAGGCAACACTTAAGAATGGCTCCAAAGCTCTCCCGACTGTTGTAAGGGACGGCACAATAAGGCAACTCTTAACAATGGCTTCAATGCTCTCCCGACCGTTGTAAGAGACGGCTCAATAAGGCAACACTTAAGAATGGCTTCAAAGCTCTCCTGACTGTTGTAAGGGACGGCTCAATAAGGCAACACTTAAGAATGGCTTCAAAGCTCTCCTGACTGTTGTAAGGGACGGCTCAATAAGGCAACTCTTAAGAATGGCTTCAATGCTCTCCCGACTGTTGTAAGGGACGGCTCAATAAGGCAACACTTAAGAATGGCTTCAAAGCTCTCCCGACTCTTGTAAGGGGCGGCTCAGTAAGGTAAGACTTAAGAATGGCTTCAGAGCTCTCCCGACTGTTGTAAGGGACGGCTCAATAAGGCAACACTTAAGAATGGCTTCAAAGCTCTCCTGACTGTTGTAAGGGACGGCTCAATAAGGCAACACTTAAGAATGGCTTGAATGCTCTCCCGACTGTTGTAAGGGATGGCTCAATAAGGCAACACTTATGAATGGCTTCAATGCTCTCCTGACTGTTGTAAGGGACGGCTCAATAAGGCAACACTTAAGAATGGCTTCAAAGCTCTCCCGACTCTTGTAAGGGGCGGCTCAGTAAGGTAAGACTTAAGAATGGCTTCAGAGCTCTCCCGACTGTTGTAAGGGACGGCTCAATAAGGCAACACTTAAGAATGGCTTCAAAGCTCTCCTGACTGTTGTAAGGGACGGCTCAATAAGGCAACACTTAAGAATGGCTTGAATGCTCTCCCGACTGTTGTAAGGGATGGCTCAATAAGGCAACACTTATGAATGGCTTCAATGCTCTCCTGACTGTTGTAAGGGACGGCTCAATAAGGCAACACTTAAGAATGGCTTCAAAGCTCTCCTGACTGTTGTAAGGGACGGCTCAATAAGGCAACTCTTAAGAATGGCTTCAATGCTTTCCCGACTGTTGTAAGGGACGGCTCAATAAGGCAACACTTAAGAATGGCTTCAAAGCTCCCCCGACTGTTGTAAGAGACGGCTCAATAAGGCAACACTTAAAAATGGCTTCAAAACTCTCCCGACTGTTGTAAGAGACGGCTCAATAAGGCAACGCTTAAGAATGGCTTCAAAGCTCTCCCGACTGTTGTAAGAGACGGCTCAATAAGGCAACACTTAAGAATGGCTTCAAAGCTCTCCCGACTTTTGTAAGAGACGGCTCAACAAGGCAACACTTAAGAATGGCTTCAAAGCTCTCCTGACTGTTGCAAGAGACAGCTCAATAAGGCAACACTTAAGAATGGTTTCAATGCTCTCCCGACTGTTGTAAGGGACGGCTCAATAAGGCAACACTTAAGAATGGCTTCAAAGCTCTCCCGACTGTTGTATGAGACGGCTCAATAAGGCACCACTTAAGAATGGCTCCAATGCTCTCCCGACTGTTGTAAGGGACGGCTCAATAAGGCAACACTTATGAATGGCTTCAAAGCTCTCCCGGCTGTTGTAAGAGACGGCTCAATAAGGCAACGCTTAAGAATGGCTTCAAAACTCTCCTGATTGTTGTAAGAGACGGCTCAATAAGGCAACACTTAAGAATGGCTTCATAGCTCTCCGGACTGTTGTAAGAGATGGCTCAATAAGGCAACACTTAAGAATGGCTCCAAAGCTCCCCTGACTGTTGTAAGAGACGGCTCAATAAGGCAACACTTAAGAATGGCTTCGAAGCTCTCCTGACTGTTGTAAGGGACGGCTCAATAAGGCAACACTTAAGAATGGCTTGAAAGCTCTCCCGACTGTTGTAAGGGACGGCTCAATAAGGCAACACTTAAGAATGTTTTCAAAGCTCTCCCGACTCTTGTAAGGGACGGCACAATAAGGCAACTCTCAACAATGGCTTCAATGCTCTCCCGACCGTTGTAAGAGACGGCTCAATAAGGCAACACTTAAGAATGGCTTCAAAGCTCTCCTGATTGTTGTAAGGGACGGCTCAATAAGGCAACACTTAAGAATGGCTTCAAAGCTCTCCTGACTGTTGTAAGGGACGGCTCAATAAGGCAACATTTAAGAATGGCTTCAAAGCTCTCCTGACTGTTGTAAGAGACGGCTCAATAAGGCAACACTTAAGAATGGCTTCAAAGATCTCTCGACTGTTGTAAGGGACGGCTCAATAAGGTAACACATAAGAATGGCTTCAAAGCTCTCTCGACTGTTGTAAGAGACGGCTCAACAAGGCAACACTTAAGAATGGCTTCAAAGCTCTCTCGACTGTTGTAAGAGACGTCTCAACAAGGCAACACTTAAGAATGGCTTCAAAGCTCTCTCGACTGTTGTAAGAGATGGCTCAATAAGGCAACACTTAAGAATGGCTTCAAAGCTCTCCCGACTGTTGTAAGGGACGGCTCAATAAGGCAACATTTAAGAATGGCTTCAAAGCTCTCCCGACTGTTGTAAGAGACGGCTCAATAAGGCAACACTTAAGAATGGCTTCAAAGCTCTCCCGACTGTTTTAAGGGACGGCTCAATAAGGCAACGCTTAATAATGGCTTCAAAGCTCTCCCGACTGTTGTAAAGGACGGCTCAATAAGGCAACACTTAAGAATGGCTCCAAAGTTCTCCCGACTGTTGTAAGAGACGGCTCAATAAGGCAACACTTAAGAATAGCTTCAAAGCTCTCCCGACTGTTGTAAGAGACGGCTCAATAAGGCAACACTTAAGAATGGCTTCAAAGCTCTCCCGAGTGTTGTAAGAGACGGCTCAATATGGCAACACTTAAGAATGGCTTCAAAGCTCTCCCGACTGTTGTAAGGGACGGCTCAATAAGGCAACACTTAAGAATGGCTTCAAAGCTCTCCCGACTTTTGCAAGGGACGGCTCAACAAGGCAACACTTAAGAATGGCTTCAAAGCTCTCCCGACTTTTGCAAGGGACGGCTCAACAAGGCAACACTTAAGAATGGCTTCAAAGCTCTCCCGACTGTTGAAAGGGACGGCTCAACAAGGCAACACTTAGGAATGGCTTCAAAGCTCTCCCGACTGTTGTAAGAGACGGCTCAACAAAGCAACTCTTAAGAATGGCTTCAAAGCTCTCCCGACTGTTGTAAGAGACGGCTCAATAAGGCAACACTTAAGAATGGCTTCAAAGCTCTCCCGACTGTTGTAAGAGACGGCTCAATATGGCAACACTTAAGAATGGCTTCAAAGCTCTCCTGACTGTTGTAAGGGACGGCTCAATAAGGCAACACTTAAGAATGGCTTCAAAGTTCTCCCGAATTTTGCAAGGGACGGCTCAACAAGGCAACACTTAAGAATGGCTTCAAAGCTCCCCCGACTGTTGTAAGGGACGGCTCAATAAGGCAACACTTAAAAGAATGGCTCCAAAGCTCTCCCGACTGTTGTAAGAGACGGCTCAATATGGCAACACTTAAGAATGGCTTCAAAGCTCTCCCGACTTTTGCAAGGGACGGCTCAATAAGGCAACACTTAAGAATGGCTTCAAAGCTCTCCCGACTGTTGTAAGGGACGGCTCAAGAAGGCTACACTAAAGAATGGCTTCAAAGCTCCCTGACTGTTGTAAGGGACGGCTCAATATGGCAACACTTAAGAATGGCTTCAAAGCTCTCCCGACTTTTGCAAGGGACGGCTCAACAAGGCAACACTTAAGAATGGCTTCAAAGCTCCCCCGACTGTTGTAAGGGACGGCTCAATAAGGCAACACTTAAGAATGGCTCCAAAGCTCTCCCGACTGTTGTAAGAGACGGCTCAATATGGCAACATTTAAGAATGGCTTCAAAGCTCTCCCGACTTTTGCAAGGGACGGCTCAATAAGGCAACACTTAAGAATGGCTCCAAAGCTCTCCCGACAGTTGTAAGAGACGGCTCAATATGGCAACTGTTATGAATGGCTTCAATGCTCCCCCGACTGTTGTAAGGGACGGCTCAATAAGGCAACACTTAAAAATGGCTTCATAGCTCTCCCGACTGTTGTAAGGGACGGCTCAATAAGGCAACACTTATGAATGGCTTCATAGCCCTCCCGACTGTTGTAAGGGACGGCTCAATAAGGCAACACTTACGAATGGCTTCAAAGCTCTCCCGACTGTTGTAAGGGACGGCTCAATAAGGCAACACTTAGGAATGTCTTCAAAGCACTCCCGACTGTTGTGAGGGACGGCTCAACAAGGCAACTCTTAAGAATGGCTTCAAAGCTCTCCCGACTGTTGTAAGGGACGGCTCAACAAGGCAACACTTAAGAATGGCATCAAAGCTCTCCCGACTGTTGTAAGAGGCGGCTCAACAAGGCAACTCTTAAGAATGGCTTCAAAGCTCTCCCGACTGTTGTAAGAGATGGGTCAATAAGGCAACACTTAAGAATGGCTTCAAATCTCTCCCGACTGTTGTAAGAGACGGCTCAATATGACAACACTTAAGAATTGCTTCAAAGCTCTCCCGAATTATGCAAGGGACGGCTCAATAAGGCAACACTTAAGAATGGCTTCAAAGCTCTCCCGACTGTTGTAAGGGACGGCTCAATAAGGCAACACTTAAGCATGGCTTCAAAGCTCCCCCGACTGTTGTAAGGGACGGCTCAATATGGCAACACTTAAGAATGGCTTCAAAGCACTCCCGACTGTTGTAAGAGACGGCTCAATATGGCAACACTTAAGAATGGCTTCAAAGCTCTCCCGACTTTTGCAAGGGACGGCTCAATAAGGCAACACTTAAGAATGGCTCCAAAGCTCTCCCGATAGTTGTAAGAGACGGCTCAATATGGCAACACTTAAGAATGGCTTCAATGCTCCCCCGACTGTTGTAAGGGACGGCTCAATAAGGCAACACTTAAGAATGGCTTCATAGCTCTCCCGACTGTTGTAACGGACGGCTCAATAAGGCAACATTTAAGAATGGCTTCAATGCTCTCCCGACTGTTGTAAGGGACGGCTCAATAAGGCAACACTTAAGAATGGCTCCAAAGCTCTCCCGACTGTTGTAAGGGACGGCACAATAAGGCAACTCTTAACAATGGCTTCAATGCTCTCCCGACCGTTGTAAGAGACGGCTCAATAAGGCAACACTTAAGAATGGCTTCAATGCTCTCCTGACTGTTGTAAGGGACGGCTCAATAAGGCAACACTTAAGAATGGCTTCAAAGCTCTCCTGACTGTTGTAAGGGACGGCCCAATAATGCAACACTTAAGAATGGCTTCAGAGCTCTCACGACTGTTGTAAGGGACGGCTCAATAAGGTAACACTTAAGAATGGCTTCAAAGCTCTCCTGACTGTTGTAAGAGACGGCTCAATAAGGCAATACTTAAGAATGGCTTCAAAGCTCTCCTGACTGTTGTAAGGGACGGCTCAATAAGGCAACACTTAAGAATGGCTTCAAAGCACTCCCGACTCTTGTAAGGGACGGCTCAATAAGGTAACACTTAAGAATGGCTTCAAAACTCTCCCGACTGTTGTAAGAGACGGCTCAATAAGGCAACACTTAAGAATGGCTTCATAGCTCTCCCGACTGTTGTAAGGGACGGCTCAATAAGGTCACACTTAAGAATGGCTTCAAAACTCTCCCGACTGTTGTAAGAGACGGCTCAATAAGGCAACACTTAAGAATGGCTTCAAAGCTCTCCCGACTGTTGTAAGGGACGGCTCAGTAAGGTAACACTTAAGAATGGCTTCAAAACTCTCCCGACTGTTGTAAGAGATGGCTCAATAAGGCAACACTTAAGAATGGCTTCATAGCTCTCCCGACTGTTGTAAGGGACGGCTCAAAAAGGCAACACATAAGAATGGCTTCAAAGCTCTCCTGACTGTTGTAAGGGACGGCTCAATAAGGTAACACTTAAGAATTGCTTCAAAGCTCTCCTGACTGTTGTAAGGGACGGCTCAATAAGGCAACACTTAAGAATTGCTTCAAAGCTCTCTCGAATGTTGTAAGGGACGGCTCAATAAGGCAACACTTAAGAATGGCTTCAAAGCTCTCCCGACTGTTGTAAGGGACGGCTCAATAAGGCAACACTTACAATGGCTTCAATACTCTCCCGACTGTTGTAAGAGACGGCTCAATAAGGCAACACTTAAGAATGGCTTCGGAGCTCTCCTGACTGTTGTAAGGGACGGCTCAATAAGGTAACACTTAAGAATGGCTTGAAAGCTCTCCCGACTGTTGTAAGGGACGGCTCAATAAGGCAACACTTAAGAATGGCTTCAAAGCTCTCCCGACTGTTGTAAGGGACGGCACAATAAGGCAACTCTTAACAATGGCTTCAATGCTCTCCCGACCGTTGTAAGAGACGGCTCAATAAGGCAACACTTAAGAATGGCTTCAAAGCTCTCCTGACTGTTGTAAGGGACGGCTCAATAAGGCAACACTTAAGAATGGCTTCAAAGCTCTCCTGACTGTTGTAAGAGACGGCTCAATAAGGCAACACTTAAGAATGGCTCCAAAGCTCTCCCGACTGTTGTAAGAGACGGCTCAATAAGGCAACACTTAAGAATGGCTTCATAGCTCTCCCGACTGTTGTAAGAGACGGCTCAATAAGGCAACACTTAACAATGGCTTCAAAGCTCTCCCGACTGTTGTAAGAGACGGCTCAATAAGGCAACACTTAAGAATGGCTTCAACGCTCTCCCGACTGTTTTAAGGGACGGCTCAATAAGGCAACGCTTAATAATGGCTTCAAACCTCTCCCGACTGTTGTAAGAGACGGCTCAATAAGGCAACACTTAAGAATGGCTCCAAAGCTCTCCCGACTGTTGTAAGAGACGGCTCAATAAGGCAACACTTAAGAATAGATTCAAAGCTCTCCCGACTGTTGTAAGAGACGGCTCAACAAGGCAACACTTAAGAATGGCTTCAAAGCTCTCTCGACTGTTGTAAGGGACGGCTCAATAAGGCAACACTTAAGAATGGCTTCAAAGCTCTCCCGACTGTTGTAAGAGACGGGTCAATAAGGCAACACTTAAGAATGGCTTCAAATCTCTCCCGACTGTTGTAACAGACGGCTCAATATGGCAACACTTAAGAATTGCTTCAAAGCTCTCCCGACTGTTGTAAGGGACGGCTCAATAAGGCAACACTTAAGAATGGCTTCAAAGCTCTCCCGACTTTTGCAAGGGACGGCTCAACAAGGCAACACTTAAGAATGGCTTCAAAGCTCCCCCGACTGTTGTAAGGGACGGCTCAATAAGGCAACACTTAAGAATGGCTTCATAGCTCTCCCGACTGTTGTAAGGGACGGCTCAATATGGCAACACTTAAGAATGGCTTCAAAGCTCCCCCGACTGTTGTAAGGGACGGCTCAATATGGCAACACTTAAGAATGGCTTCAAAGCTCTCCCGACTGTTGTAAGAGACGGCTCAATATGGCAACACTTAAGAATGGCTTCAAAGCTCTCCCGACTTTTGCAAGGGACGGCTCAATAAGGCAACACTTAAGAATGGCTTCAAAGCTCTCCCGACTGTTGTAAGGGACGGCTCAATAAGGCAACACTTAAGAATGGCTTCAAAGCTCCCCCGACTGTTGTAAGGGACGGCTCAATATGGCAACACTTAAGAATGGCTTCAAAGCTCTCCCGACTGTTGTAAGAGACGGCTCAATATGGCAACACTTAAGAATGGCTTCAAAGCTCTCCCGACTTTTGCAAGGGACGGCTCAATAAGACAACACTTAAGAATGGCTCCAAAGCTCTCCCGATAGTTGTAAGAGACGGCTCAATATGGCAACACTTAAGATGGCTTCAATGCTCCCCCGACTGTTATAAGGGACGGCTCAATAAGGCAACACTTAAGAATGGCTTCATAGCTCTCCCGACTGTTGTAAGGGACGGCTCAATAAGGCAACATTTAAGAATGGCTTCAATGCTCTCCCGACTGTTGTAAGGGACGGCTCAATAAGGCAACACATAAGAATGGCTTCAAAGCACTCCCGACTGTTGTAAGGGACGGCTCAATAAGGTAACACTTAAGAATTGCTTCAAAGCTCTCCTGACTGTTGTAAGGGACGGCTCAATAAGGCAAAACTTAAGAATGGCTTCAAAGCACTCCCGACTGTTGTAAGGGACGGCTCAATAAGGTAACACTTAGGAATTGCTTCAAAGCTCTCCTGACTGTTGTAAGGGACGGCTCAATAAGGCAACATTTAAGAATGGCTTCAATGCTTTCCCGACTGTTGTAAGGGACGGCTCAATAAGGCAACACTTAAGAATGGCTTCAAAGCACTCCCGACTGTTGTAAGGGACGGCTCAATAAGTTAACACTTAAGAATTGCTTCAAAGCTCTCCTGACTGTTGTAAGGGACGGCTCAATAAGGCAACACTTAAGAATGGCTTCAAAGCACTCCCGACTGTTGTAAGGGACGGCTCAATAAGGTAACACTTAAGAATGGCATCAAAGCTCTCCTGACTGTTGTAAGGGACGGCCCAATAAGGCAACACTTAAGAATGGCTTCAAAGCTCTCACGACTGTTGTAAGGGACGGCTCAATAAGGCAACGCTTAATAATGGCTTCAAAGCTCTCTCGACTGTTTTAAGAGATGGCTCAATAAGGCAACACTTAAGAATGGCTTCAAAGCTCTCCCGACTGTTGTATGGGACGGCTCAATAAGGCAACATTTAAGAATGGCTTCAAAGCTCTCCCGACTGTTGTAAGAGACGGCTCAATAAGGCAACACTTAAGAATGGCTTCAAAGCTCTCCCGACTGATTTAAGGGACGGCTCAATAAGGCAACGCTTAATAATGGCTTCAAAGCTCTCCCGACTGTTGTAAGGGACGGCTCAATAAGGCAACACTTAAGAATGGCTCCAAAGTTCTCCCGACTGTTGTAAGAGACGGCTCAATAAGGCAACACTTAAGAATAGCTTCAAAGCTCTCCCGACTGTTGTAAGAGACGGCACAATAAGGCAACACTTAAGAATGGCTTCAAAGCTCTCCCGACTTTTGCAAGGGACGGCTCAATAAGGCAACACTTAAGAATGGCTCCAAAGCTCTCCCGATAGTTGTTAGAGACGGCTCAATATGGCAACACTTAAGAATGGCTTCAATGCTCCCCCGACTGTTGTAAGGGACGGCTCAATAAGGCAACACTTAAGAATGGCTTCATAGCTCTCCCGACTGTTGTAAGGGACGGCTCAATAAGGCAACATTTAAGAATGGCTTCAATGCTCTCCCGACTGTTGTAAGGGACGGCACAATAAGGCAACACTTAAGAATGGCTTCAAAGCACTCCCGACTGTTGTAAGGGACGGCTCAATAAGGTAACACTTAAGAATTGCTTCAAAGCTCTCCTGACTGTTGTAAGGGACGGCTCAATAAGGCAACATTTAAGAATGGCTTCAATGCTCTCCCGACTGTTGTAAGGGACGGCTCAATAAGGCAACACTTAAGAATGGCTTCAAAGCACTCCCGACTCTTGTAAGGGACGGCTCAATAAGGTAACACTTAAGAATGGCTTCAAAACTCTCCCGACTGTTGTAAGAGACGGCTCAATAAGGCAACACTTAAGAATGGCTTCATAGCTCTCCCGACTGTTTTAAGGGACGGCTCAATAAAGTCACACTTAAGAATGGCTTCAAAGCTCTCCCGACTGTTGCAAGAGACGGCTCAATAAGGAAACACTTAAGAATGGCTTCAAAGCTCTCCCGACTGTTGTAAGGGACGGCTCAGTAAGGTAACACTTAAGAATGGCTTCAAAACTCTCCCGACTTTTGTAAGAGATGGCTCAATAAGGCAACACTTAAGAATGGCTTCATAGCTCTCCCGACTGTTGTAAGGGACGGCTCAATAAGGCAACACTTAAGAATGGCTTCAACGCTCTCCTGACTGTTGTAAGGGACGGCTCAATAAGGTAACACTTAAGAATTGCTTCAAAGCTCTCCTGACTGTTGTAAGGGACGGCTCAATAAGGCAACACTTAAGAATTGCTTCAAAACTCTCCCGACTGTTGTAAGGGACGGCTCAATAAGGTAACACTTAAGAATTGCTTCAAAGCTCTCCTGACTGTTGTAAGGGACGGCTCAATAAGGCAACACTTAAGAATGGCTTCAAAGCTCTCTCGAATGTTGTAAGGGACGGCTCAATAAGGCAACACTTAAGAATGGCTTCAAAGCTCTCCAGACTGTTCTAAAGGACGGCTCAATAAGGCAAAACTTAACAATGGCTTCAATGCTCTCCCGACTGTTGTAAGAGACGGCTCAATAAGGCAACACTTAAGAATGGCTTCGAAGCTCTCCTGGCTGTTGTAAGGGACGGCTCAATAAGGTAACACTTAAGAATGGCTTGAAAGCTCTCCCGACTGTTGTAAGGGACGGCTCAATAAGGCAACGCTTAAGAATGGCTTCAAAGCTCTCCCGACTGTTGTAAGGGACGGCACAATAAGGCAACTCTTAACAATGGCTTCAATGCTCTCCCGACCGTTGTAAGAGACGGCTCAATAAGGCAACACTTAAGAATGGCTTCAAAGCTCTCCTGACTGTTGTAAGGGACGGCTCAATAAGGCAACACTTAAGAATGGCTTCAAAGCTCTCCTGACTGTTGTAAGAGACGGCTCAATAAGGCAACACTTAAGAATGGCTCCAAAGCTCTCCCGACTGTTGTAAGAGACGGCTCAATAAGGCAACACTTAAGAATGGCTTCATAGCTCTCCCGACTGTTGTAAGAGACGGCTCAATAAGGCAACACTTAACAATGGCTTCAAAGCTCTCCCGACTGTTGTATGAGACGGCTCAATAAGGCAACACTTAAGAATGGCTTCAAAGCTCTCCCGACTGTTTTAAGGGACGGCTCAATAAGGCAACGCTTAATAATGGCTTCAAACCTCTCCCGACTGTTGTAAGAGACGGCTCAATAAGGCAACACTTAAGAATGGCTCCAAAGCTCTCCCGACTGTTGTAAGAGACGGCTCAATAAGGCAACACTTAAGAATAGATTCAAAGCTCTCCCGACTGTTGTAAGAGACGGCTCAACAAGGCAACACTTAAGAATGGCTTCAAAACTCTCTCGACTGTTGTAAGGGACGGCTCAATAAGGCAACACTTAAGAATGGCTTCAAAGCTCTCCCGACTGTTGTAAGAGACGGGTCAATAAGGCAACACTTAAGAATGGCTTCAAATCTCTCCCGACTGTTGTAAGAGACGGCTCAATATGGCAACACTTAAGAATTGCTTCAAGGCTCTCCCGACTGTTGTAAGGGACGGCTCAATAAGGCAACACATAAGAATGGCTTCAAAGCTCTCCCGACTTTTACAAGGGACGGCTCAACAAGGCAACACTTAAGAATGGCTTCAAAGCTCCCCCGACTGTTGTAAGGGACGGCTCAATAAGGCAACACTTAAGAATGGCTCCAAAGCTCTCCCGACTGTTGTAAGAGACGGCTCAATATGGCAACCCTTAAGAATGGCTTCAAAGCTCTCCCGACTTTTGCAAGGGACGGCTCAATAAGGCAACACTTAAGAATGGCTTCAAAGCTCTCCCGACTGTTGTAAGGGACGGCTCAATAAGGCAACACTTAAGAATGGCTTCAAAGCTCCCCCGACTGTTGTAAGGGACGGCTCAATATGGCAACACTTAAGAATGGCTTCAAAGCTCTCCCGACTGTTGTAAGAGACGGCTCAATATGGCAACACTTAAGAATGGCTTCAAAGCTCTCCCGACTTTTGCAAGGGACGGCTCAATAAGGCAACACTTAAGAATGGCTCCAAAGCTCTCCCGATAGTTGTAAGAGACGGCTCAATATGGCAACACTTAAGAATGGCTTCAATGCTCCCCCGACTGTTGTAAGGGACGGCTCAATAAGGCAACACTTAAGAATGGCTTCATAGCTCTCCCGACTGTTGTAAGGGACGGCTCAATAAGGCAACATTTAAGAATGGCTTCAATGCTCTCCCGACTGTTGTAAGGGACGGCTCAATAAGGCAACACTTAAGAATGGCTTCAAAGCACTCCCGACTGTTGTAAGGGACGGCTCAATAAGGTAACACTTAAGAATTGCTTCAAAGCTCTCCTGACTGTTGTAAGGGACGGCTCAATAAGGCAACACTTAAGAATGGCTTCAAAGCACTCCCGACTGTTGTAAGGGACGGCTCAATAAGGTAACACTTAAGAATTGCTTCAAAGCTCTCCTGGCTGTTGTAAGGGACGGCTCAATAAGGCAACATTTAAGAATGGCTTCAATGCTCTCCCGACTGTTGTAAGGGACGGCTCAATAAGGCAACACTTAAGAATGGCTTCAAATCACTCCCGACTGTTGTAAGGGACGGCTCAATAAGTTAACACTTAAGAATTGCTTCAAAGCTCTCCTGACTGTTGTAAGGGACGGCTCAATAAGGCAACACTTAAGAATGGCTTCAAAGCACTCCCGACTGTTGTAAGGGACGGCTCAATAAGGTAACACTTAAGAATGGCTTCAAAGCTCTCCTGACTGTTGTAAGGGACGGCCCAATAAGGCAACATTTAAGAATGGCTTCAATGCTCTCCCGACTGTTGTAAGGGACGGCTCAATAAGGCAACACTTAAGAATGGCTTCAAAGCACTCCCGACTCTTGTAAGGGACGGCTCAATAAGGTAACACTTAAGAATGGCTTCAAAACTCTCCCGACTGTTGTAAGAGACGGCTCAATAAGGCAACACTTAAGAATGGCTTCATAGCTCTCCCGACTGTTGTAAGGGACGGCTCAATTAGGTCACACTTAAGAATGGCTTCAAAACTCTCCCGACTGTTGCAAGAGACGGCTCAATAAGGCAACACTTAAGAATGGCTTCAAAGCTCTCCCGACTGTTGTAAGGGACGGCTCAGTAAGGTAACACTTAAGAATGGCTTCAAAACTCTCCCGACTGTTGTAAGAGATGGCTCAATAAGGCAACACTTAAGAATGGCTTCATAGCTCTCCCGACTGTTGTAAGGGACGGCTCAATAAGGCAACACTTAAGAATGGCTTCAACGCTCTCCTGACTGTTGTAAGGGACGGCTCAATAAGGTAACACTTAAGAATTGCTTCAAAGCTCTCCTGACTGTTGTAAGGGACGGCTCAATAAGGCAACACTTAAGAATTGCTTCAAAACTCTCCCGACTGTTGTAAGGGACGGCTCAATAAGGTAACACTTAAGAATTGCTTCAAAGCTCTCCTGACTGTTGTAAGGGACGGCTCAATAAGGCAACACTTAAGAATGGCTTCAAAGCTCTCTCGAATGTTGTAAGGGACGGCTCAATAAGGCAACACTTAAGAATGGCTTCAAAGCTCTCCCGACTGTTCTAAGGGACGGCTCAATAAGGCAAAACTTAACAATGGCTTCAATGCTCTCCCGACTGTTGTAAGAGACGGCTCAATAAGGCAACACTTAAGAATGGCTTCGAAGCTCTCCTGACTGTTGTAAGGGACGGCTCAATAAGGTAACACTTAAGAATGGCTTGAAGGCTCTCCCGACTGTTGTAAGGGACGGCTCAATAAGGCAACACTTAAGAATGGCTTCAAAGCTCTCCCGACTTTTGTAAGGGACGGCACAATAAGGCAACTCTTAACAATGGCTTCAATGCTCTCCCGACCGTTGTAAGAGACGGCTCAATAAGGCAACACTTAAGAATGGCTTCAAAGCTCTCCTGACTGTTGTAAGGGACGGCTCAATAAGGCAACACTTAGGAATGGCTTCAAAGCTCTCCTGACTGTTGTAAGAGACGACTCAATAAGGCAACACTTAAGAATGGCTCCAAAGCTCTCCCGAATGTTGTAAGAGACGGCTCAATAAGGCAACACTTAAGAATGGCTTCATAGCTCTCCCGACTGTTGTAAGAGACGGCTCAATAAGGCAACACTTAACAATGGCTTCAAAGCTCTCCCGACTGTTGTATGAGACGGCTCAATAAGGCAACACTTAAGAATGGCTTCAAAGCTCTCCCGACTGTTTTAAGGGACGGCTCAATAAGGCAACGCTTAATAATGGCTTCAAACCTCTCCCGACTGTTGTAAGAGACGGCTCAATAAGGCAACACTTAAGAATGGCTCCAAAGCTCTCCCGACTGTTGTAAGAGACGGCTCAATAAGGCAACACTTAAGAATAGATTCAAAGCTCTCCCGACTGTTGTAAGAGACGGCTCAACAAGGCAACACTTAAGAATGGCTTCAAAGCTCTCTCGACTGTTGTAAGGGACGGCTCAATAAGGCAACACTTAAGAATGGCTTCAAAGCTCTCCCGACTGTTGTAAGAGACGGGTCAATAAGGCAACACTTAAGAATGGCTTCAAATCTCTCCCGACTGTTGTAAGAGACGGCTCAATATGGCAACACTTAAGAATTGCTTCAAAGCTCTCCCGACTGTTGTAAGGGACGGCTCAATAAGGCAACACATAAGAATGGCTTCAAAGCTCTCCCGACTTTTACAAGGGACGGCTCAACAAGGCAACACTTAAGAATGGCTTCAAAGCTCCCCCGACTGTTGTAAGGGACGGCTCAATAAGGCAACACTTAAGAATGGCTCCAAAGCTCTCCCGACTGTTGTAAGAGACGGCTCAATATGGCAACACTTAAGAATGGCTTCAAAGCTCTCCCGACTTTTGCAAGGGACGGCTCAATAAGGCAACACTTAAGAATGGCTTCAAAGCTCTCCAGACTGTTGTAAGGGACGGCTCAATAAGGCAACACTTAAGAATGGCTTCAAAGCTCCCCCGACTGTTGTAAGGGACGGCTCAATATGGCAACACTTAAGAATGGCTTCAAAGCTCTCCCGACTGTTGTAAGAGACGGCTCAATATGGCAACACTTAAGAATGGCTTCAAAGCTCTCCCGACTTTTGCAAGGGACGGCTCAATAAGGCAACACTTAAGAATGGCTCCAAAGCTCTCCCGATAGTTGTAAGAGACGGCTCAATATGGCAACACTTAAGAATGGCTTCAATGCTCCCCCGACTGTTGTAAGGGACGGCTCAATAAGGCAACACTTAAGAATGGCTTCATAGGTCTCCCGACTGTTGTAAGGGACGGCTCAATAAGGCAACATTTAAGAATGGCTTCAATGCTCTCCCGACTGTTGTAAGGGACGGCTCAATAAGGCAACACTTAAGAATGGCTTCAAAGCACTCCCGACTGTTGTAAGGGACGGCTCAATAAGGTAACACTTAAGAATTGCTTCAAAGCTCTCCTGACTGTTGTAAGGGACGGCTCAATAAGGCAACACTTAAGAATGGCTTCAAAGCACTCCCGACTGTTGTAAGGGACGGCTCAATAAGGTAACACTTAAGAATTGCTTCAAAGCTCTCCTGGCTGTTGTAAGGGACGGCTCAATAAGGCAACATTTAAGAATGGCTTCAATGCTCTCCCGACTGTTGTAAGGGACGGCTCAATAAGGCAACACTTAAGAATGGCTTCAAATCACTCCCGACTGTTGTAAGGGACGGCTCAATAAGTTAACACTTAAGAATTGCTTCAAAGCTCTCCTGACTGTTGTAAGGGACGGCTCAATAAGGCAACACTTAAGAATGGCTTCAAAGCACTCCCGACTGTTGTAAGGGACGGCTCAATAAGGTAACACTTAAGAATGGCCTCAAAGCTCTCCTGACTGTTGTAAGGGACGGCCCAATAAGGCAACACTTAAGAATGGCTTCAAAGCTCTCACGACTGTTGTAAGGGACGGCTCAATAAGGTAACACTTAAGAATGGCTTCAAAGCTCTCCCGACTTTTGCAAGGGACGGCTCAACAAGGCAACACTTAAAATGGCTTCAAAGCTCCCCCGACTGTTGTAAGGGACGGCTCAATAAGGCAACACTTAAGAATGGCTCCAAAGCTCTACCGACTGTTGTAAGAGACGGCTCAATATGGCAACACTGAAGAATGGCTTCAAAGCTCTCCCGACTTTTGCAAGGGACGGCTCAATAAGGCAACACTTAAGAATGGCTTCAAAGCTCTCCCGACTGTTGTAAGGGACGGCTCAATAAGGCAACACTTAAGAATGGCTTCAAAGCTCCCCCGACTGTTGTAAGGGACGGCTCAATATGGCAACACTTAAGAATGGCTTCAAAGCTCTCCCGACTGTTGTAAGAGACGGCTCAATATGGCAACACTTAAGAATGGCTTCAAAGCTCTCCCGACTTTTGCAAGGGACGGCTCAATAAGGCAACACTTAAGAATGGCTCCAAAGCTCTCCCGATAGTTGTAAGAGACGGCTCAATATGGCAACACTTAAGAATGGCTTCAATGCTCCCCCGACTGTTGTAAGGGACGGCTCAATAAGGCAACACTTAAGAATGGCTTCATAGCTCTCCCGACTGTTGTAAGGGACGGCTCAATAAGGCAACATTTAAGAATGGCTTCAATGCTCTCCCGACTGTTGTAAGGGACGGCTCAATAAGGCAACACTTAAGAATGGCTTCAAAGCACTCCCGACTGTTGTAAGGGACGGCTCAATAAGGTAACACTTAAGAATTGCTTCAAAGCTCTCCTGACTGTAGTAAGGGACGGCTCAATAAGGCAACACTTAAGAATGGCTTCAAAGCACTCCCGACTGTTGTAAGGGACGGCTCAATAAGGTAACACTTAAGAAAGGCTTCAAAGCTCTCCTGACTGTTGTAAGGGACTGCCCAATAAGGCAACACTTAAGAATGGCTACATTGCTCTCCCGACTGTTGTAAGAGACGGCTCAATAAGGCAACACTTAAGAATGGCTTCAAAGCTCTCCCGACTGTTGTAAGGGACGGCTCAGTAAGGTAACACTTAAGAATGGCTTCAAAACTCTCCCGACTGTTGTAAGAGATGGCTCAATAAGGCAACACTTAAGAATGGCTTCATAGCTCTCCAGACTGTTGTAAGGGACGGCTCAATAAGGCAACACTTAAGAATGGCTTCAAAGCTCTCCTGATTGTTGTAAGGGACGGCTCAATAAGGTAACACTTAAGAATTGCTTCAAAGCTCTCCTGACTGTTGTAAGGGACGGCTCAATAAGGCAACACTTAAGAATGGCTTCAAAGCTCTCTCGAATGTTGTAAGGGACGGCTCAATAAGGCAACACTTAAGAATGGCTTCAAAGCTCTCCCGACTGTTGTAAGGGACGGCTCAATAAGGCAACACTTAACAATGGCTACATTGCTCTCCCGACTGTTGTAAGAGACGGCTCAATAAGGCAACACTTAAGAATGGCTTCGAAGCTCTCCTGACTGTTGTAAGGGACGGCTCAATAAGGTAACACTTAAGAATGGCTTGAAAGCTCTCCCGACTGTTGTAAGGGACGGCTCAATAAGGCAACACTTATGAATGGCTTCAAAGCTCTCCCGACTGTTGTAAGGGACGGCACAATAAGGCAACTCTTAACAATGGCTTCAATGCTCTCCCGACCGTTGTAAGAGACGGCTCAATAAGGCAACACTTAAGAATGGCTTCAAAGCTCTCCTGACTGTTGTAAGGGACGGCTCAATAAGGCAACACTTAAGAATGGCTTCAAAGCTCTCCTGACTGTTGTAAGAGACGGCTCAATAAGGCAACACTTAAGAATGGCTCCAAAGCTCTCCCGTCTGTTGTAAGAGACGGCTCAATAAGGCAACACTTAAGAATGGCTTCATAGCTCTCCCGACTGTTGTAAGAGACGGCTCAATAAGGCAACACTTAAGAATGGCTTCAAAGCTCTCCCGACTGTTGTAAGAGACGGCTCAATAAGGCAACACTTAAGAATGGCTTCAAATCTCTCCCGACTGTTTTAAGGGACGGCTCAATAAGGCAACGCTTAATAATGGCTTCAAACCTCTCCCGACTGTTGTAAGAGACGGCTCAATAAGGCAACACTTAAGAATGGCTCCAAAGCTCTCCCGACTGTTGTAAGAGACGGCTCAATAAGGCAACACTTAAGAATAGCTTCAAAGCTCTCCCGACTGTTGTAAGAGACGGCTCAACAAGGCAACACTTAAGAATGGCTTCAAAGCTCTCTCGACTGTTGTAAGGGACGGCTCAATAAGGCAACACTTAAGAATGGCTTCAAAGCTCTCCCGACTGTTGTAAGAGACGGGTCAATAAGGCAACACTTAAGAATGGCTTCAAATCTCTCCCGACTGTTGTAAGAGACGGCTCAATATGGCAACACTTAAGAATTGCTTCAAAGCTCTCCCGACTGTTGTAAGGGACGGCTCAATAAGGCAACACTTAAGAATGGCTTCAAAGCTCTCCCGACTTTTGCAAGGGACGGCTCAACAAGGCAACACTTAAGACTGGCTTCAAAGCTCCCCCGACTGTTCTAAGGGACGGCTCAATAAGGCAACACTTAAGAATGGCTCCAAAGCTCTCCCGACTGTTGTAAGAGACGGCTCAATATGGCAACACTTAAGAATGGCTTCAAAGCTCTCCCGACTTTTGCAAGGGACGGCTCAATAAGGCGACACTTAAGAATGGCTTCAAAGCTCTCCCGACTGTTGTAAGGGACGGCTCAATAAGGCAACACTTAAGAATGGCTTCAAAGCTCCCCCGACTGTTGTAAGGGACGGCTCAATATGGCAACACTTAAGAATGGCTTCAAAGCTCTCCCGACTGTTGTAAGAGACGGCTCAATATGGCAACACTTAAGAATGGCTTCAAAGCTCTCCCGACTTTTGCAAGGGACGGCTCAATAAGGCAACACTTAAGAATGGCTCCAAAGCTCTCCTGATAGTTGTAAGAGACGGCTCAATATGGCAACACTTAAGAATGGCTTCAATGCTCCCCCGACTGTTGTAAGGGACGGCTCAATAAGGCAACACTTAAGAATGGCTTCATAGCTCTCCCGACTGTTGTAAGGGACGGCTCAATAAGGCAACATTTAAGAATGGCTTCAATGCTCTCCCGACTGTTGTAAGGGACGGCTCAATAAGGCAACACTTAAGAATGGCTTCAAAGCACTCCCGACTGTTGTAAGGGACGGCTCAATAAGGTAACACTTAAGAATTGCTTCAAAGCTCTCCTGACTGTTGTAAGGGACGGCTCAATAAGGCAACACTTAAGAATGGCTTCAAAGCACTCCCGACTGTTGTAAGGGACGGCTCAATAAGGTAACACTTAAGAATTGCTTCAAAGCTCTCCTGGCTGTTGTAAGGGACGGCTCAATAAGGCAACATTTAAGAATGGCTTCAATGCTCTCCCGACTGTTGTAAGGGACGGCTCAATAAGGCAACACTTAAGAATGGCTTCAAAGCACTCCCGACTGTTGTAAGGGACGGCTCAATAAGTTAACACTTAAGAATTGCTTCAAAGCTCTCCTGACTGTTGTAAGGGACGGCCCAATAAGGCAACACTTAAGAATGGCTTCAAAGCTCTCACGACTGTTGTAAGGGACGGCTCAATAAGGTAACACTTAAGAATGGCTTCAAAGCTCTCCCGACTTTTGCAAGGGACGGCTCAACAAGGCAACACTTAAAATGGCTTCAAAGCTCCCCCGACTGTTGTAAGGGACGGCTCAATAAGGAAACACTTAAGAATGGCTCCAAAGCTCTACCGACTGTTGTAAGAGACGGCTCAATATGGCAACACTTAAGAATGGCTTCAAAGCTCTCCCGACTTTTGCAAGGGACGGCTCAATAAGGCAACACTTAAGAATGGCTTCAAAGCTCTCCCGACTGTTGTAAGGGACGGCTCAATAAGGCAACACTTAAGAATGGCTTCAAAGCTCCCCCGACTGTTGTAAGGGACGGCTCAATATGGCAACACTTAAGAATGGCTTCAAAGCTCTCCCGACTGTTGTAAGAGACGGCTCAATATGGCAACACTTAAGAATGGCTTCAAAGCTCTCCCGACTTTTGCAAGGGACGGCTCAATAAGGCAACACTTAAGAATGGCTCCAAAGCTCTCCCGATAGTTGTAAGAGACGGCTCAATATGGCAACACTTAAGAATGGCTTCAATGCTCCCCCGACTGTTGTAAGGGACGGCTCAATAAGGCAACACTTAAGAATGGCTTCATAGCTCTCCCGACTGTTGTAAGGGACGGCTCAATAAGGCAACATTTAAGAATGGCTTCAATGCTCTCCCGACTGTTGTAAGGGACGGCTCAATAAGGCAACACTTAAGAATGGCTTCAAAGCACTCCCGACTGTTGTAAGGGACGGCTCAATAAGGTAACACTTAAGAATTGCTTCAAAGCTCTCCTGACTGTTGTAAGGGACGGCTCAATAAGGCAACACTTAAGAATGGCTTCAAAGCACTCCCGACTGTTGTAAGGGACGGCTCAATAAGGTAACACTTAAGAATGGCTTCAAAGCTCTCCTGACTGTTGTAAGGGACTGCCCAATAAGGCAACACTTAAGAATGGCTTCAAAGCTCTCACGACTGTTGTAAGGGACGGCTCAATAAGGTAACACTTAAGAATGGCTTAAAAGCTCTCCTGACTGTTGTAAGAGACGGCTCAATAAGGCAACACTTAAGAATGGCTTCAAAGCTCTCCTGACTGTTGTAAGGGACGGCTCAATAAGGCAACACTTAAGAATGGCTTCAAAGCACTCCCGACTCTTGTAAGGGACGGCTCAATAAGGTAACACTTAAGAATGGCTTCAAAACTCTCCCGACTGTTGTAAGAGACGGCTCAATAAGGCAACACTTAAGAATGGCTTCATAGCTCTCCCGACTGTTGTAAGGGACGGCTCAATAAGGTCACACTTAAGAATGGCTTCAAAACTCTCCCGATTGTTGTAAGAGACGGCTCAATAAGGCAACACTTAAGAATGGCTTCAAAGCTCTCCCGACTGTTGTAAGGGACGGCTCAGTAAGGTAACACTTAAGAATGGCTTCAAAACTCTCCCGACTGTTGTAAGAGATGGCTCAATAAGGCAACACTTAAGAATGGCTTCATAGCTCTCCCGACTGTTGTAAGGGACGGCTCAATAAGGCAACACTTAAGAATGGCTTCAAAGCTCTCCTGATTGTTGTAAGGGACGGCTCAATAAGGTAACACTTAAGAATTGCTTCAAAGCTCTCCTGACTGTTGTAAGGGACGGCTCAATAAGGCAACACTTAAGAATTGCTTCAAAACTCTCCCGACTGTTGTAAGGGACGGCTCAATAAGGTAACACTTAAGAATTGCTTCAAAGCTCTCCTGACTGTTGTAAGGGACGGCTCAATAAGGCAACACTTAAGAATGGCTTCAAAGCTCTCTCGAATGTTGTAAGGGACGGCTCAATAAGGCAACACTTAAGAATGGCTGCAAAGCTCTCCCGACTGTTGTAAGGGACGGCTCAATAAGGCAACACTTAACAATGGCTTTAATGCTCTCCCGACTGTTGTAAGAGACGGCTCAATAAGGCAACACTTAGGAATGGCTTCGAAGCTCTCCTGACTGTTGTAAGGGACGGCTCAATAAGGTAACACTTAAGAATGGCTTGAAAGCTCTCCCGACTGTTGTAAGGGACGGCTCAATAAGGCAACACTTATGAATGGCTTCAAAGCTCTCCCGACTGTTGTAAGGGACGGCACAATAAGGCAACTCTTAACAAAGGCTTCAATGCTCTCCCGACCGTTGTAAGAGACGGCTCAATAAGGCAACACTTAAGAATGGCTTCAAAGCTCTCCTGACTGTTGTAAGGGACGGCTCAATAAGGCAACACTTAAGAATGGCTTCAAAGCTCTCCTGACTGTTGTAAGAGACGGCTCAAAAGGCAACACTTAAGAATGGCTCCAAAGCTCTCCCGTCTGTTGTAAGAGACGGCTCAATAAGGCAACACTTAAGAATGGCTTCATAGCTCTCCCGACTGTTGTAAGAGACGGCTCAATAAGGCAACACTTAACAATGGCTTCAAAGCTCTCCCGACTGTTGGTGGGGGACGGCTCAATAAGGCAACACTTAAGAATGGCATCAAATCTCTCCCGATTGTTTTAAGGGACGGCTCAATAAGGCAACGCTTAATAATGGCTTCAAACCTCTCCCGACTGTTGTAAGAGACGGCTCAATAAGGCAACACTTAAGAATGGCTCCAAAGATCTCCCGACTGTTGTAAGAGACGGCTCAATAAGGCAACACATAAGAATAGCTTCAAAGCTCTCCCGACTGTTGTAGGAGACGGCTCAACAAGGCAACACTTAAGAATGGCTTCAAAGCTCTCTCGACTGTTGTAAGGGACGGCTCAATAAGGCAACACTTTAGAATGGCTTCAAAGCTCTCCCGACTGTTGTAAGAGACGGGTCAATAAGGCAACACTTAAGAATGGCTTCAAATCTCTCCCGACTGTTGTAAGAGACGGCTCAATATGGCAACACTTAAGAATTGCTTCAAAGCTCTCCCGACTGTTGTAAGGGACGGCTCAATAAGGCAACACTTAAGAATGGCTTCAAAGCCCTCCCGACTTTTGCAAGGGACGGCTCAACAAGGCAACACTTAAGAATGGCTTCAAAGCTCCCCCGACTGTTGTAAGGGACGGCTCAATAAGGCAACACTTAAGAATGGCTCCAAAGCTCTCCCGACTGTTGTAAGAGACGGCTCAATATGGCAACACTTAAGAATGGCTTCAATGCTCTCCCGACTTTTGCAAGGGACGGCTCAATAAGGCAACACTTAAGAATGGCTTCAAAGCTCTCCCGACTGTTGTAAGGGACGGCTCAATAAGGCAACACTTAAGAATGGCTTCAAAGCTCCCCCGACTGTTGTAAGGGACGGCTCAATATGGCAACACTTAAGAATGGCTTCAAGGCTCTCCCGACTGTTGTAAGAGACGGCTCAATATGGCAACACTTAAGAATGGCTTCAAAGCTCTCCCGACTTTTGCAGGGGACGGCTCAATAAGGCAACACTTAAGAATGGCTCCAAAGCTCTCCCGACTTTTGCAAGGGACGGCTCAATAAGGCAACACTTAAGAATGGCTTCAAAGCTCTCCCGACTGTTGTAAGGGACGGCTCAATAAGGCAACACTTAAGAATGGCTTCAAAGCTCCCCCGACTGTTGTAAGGGACGGCTCAATATGGCAACACTTAAGAATGGCTTCAAAGCTCTCCCGACTGTTGTAAGAGACGGCTCAATATGGCAACACTTAAGAATGGCTTCAAAGCTCTCCCGACTTTTGCAAGGGACGGCTCAATAAGGCAACACTTAAGAATGGCTCCAAAGCTCTCCCGATAGTTGTAAGAGACGGCTCAATATGGCAACACTTAAGAATGGCTTCAATGCTCCCCCGACTGTTGTAAGGGACGGCTCAATAAGGCAACACTTAAGAATGGCTTCATAGCTCTCCCGACTGTTGTAAGGGACGGCTCAATAAGGCAACATTTAAGAATGGCTTCAATGCTCTCCCGACTGTTGTAAGGGACGGCTCAATAAGGCAACACTTAAGAATGGCTTCAAAGCACTCCCGACTGTTGTAAGGGACGGCTCAATAAGGTAACACTTAAGAATTGCTTCAAAGCTCTCCTGACTGTTGTAAGGGACGGCTCAATAAGGCAACACTTAAGAATGGCTTCAAAGCACTCCCGACTGTTGTAAGGGACGGCTCAATAAGGTAACACTTAAGAATTGCTTCAAAGCTCTCCTGGCTGTTGTAAGGGACGGCTCAATAAGGCAACATTTAAGAATGGCTTCAATGCTCTCCCGACTGTTGTAAGGGACGGCTCAATAAGGCAACACTTAAGAATGGCTTCAAATCACTCCCGACTGTTGTAAGGGACGGCTCAATAAGTTAACACTTAAGAATTGCTTCAAAGCTCTCCTGACTGTTGTAAGGGACGGCTCAATAAGGCAACACTTAAGAATGGCTTCAAAGCACTCCCGACTGTTGTAAGGGACGGCTCAATAAGGTAACACTTAAGAATGGCTTCAAAGCTCTCCTGACTGTTGTAAGGGACGGCCCAATAAGGCAACATTTAAGAATGGCTTCAATGCTCTCCCGACTGTTGTAAGGGACGGCTCAATAAGGCAACACTTAAGAATGGCTTCAAAGCACTCCCGACTCTTGTAAGGGACGGCTCAATAAGGTAACACTTAAGAATGGCTTCAAAACTCTCCCGACTGTTGTAAGAGACGGCTCAATAAGGCAACACTTAAGAATGGCTTCATAGCTCTCCCGACTGTTGTAAGGGACGGCTCAATTAGGTCACACTTAAGAATGGCTTCAAAACTCTCCCGACTGTTGCAAGAGACGGCTCAATAAGGCAACACTTAAGAATGGCTTCAAAGCTCTCCCGACTGTTGTAAGGGACGGCTCAGTAAGGTAACACTTAAGAATGGCTTCAAAACTCTCCCGACTGTTGTAAGAGATGGCTCAATAAGGCAACACTTAAGAATGGCTTCATAGCTCTCCCGACTGTTGTAAGGGACGGCTCAATAAGGCAACACTTAAGAATGGCTTCAACGCTCTCCTGACTGTTGTAAGGGACGGCTCAATAAGGTAACACTTAAGAATTGCTTCAAAGCTCTCCTGACTGTTGTAAGGGACGGCTCAATAAGGCAACACTTAAGAATTGCTTCAAAACTCTCCCGACTGTTGTAAGGGACGGCTCAATAAGGTAACACTTAAGAATTGCTTCAAAGCTCTCCTGACTGTTGTAAGGGACGGCTCAATAAGGCAACACTTAAGAATGGCTTCAAAGCTCTCTCGAATGTTGTAAGGGACGGCTCAATAAGGCAACACTTAAGAATGGCTTCAAAGCTCTCCCGACTGTTCTAAGGGACGGCTCAATAAGGCAAAACTTAACAATGGCTTCAATGCTCTCCCGACTGTTGTAAGAGACGGCTCAATAAGGCAACACTTAAGAATGGCTTCGAAGCTCTCCTGACTGTTGTAAGGGACGGCTCAATAAGGTAACACTTAAGAATGGCTTGAAGGCTCTCCCGACTGTTGTAAGGGACGGCTCAATAAGGCAACACTTAAGAATGGCTTCAAAGCTCTCCCGACTTTTGTAAGGGACGGCACAATAAGGCAACTCTTAACAATGGCTTCAATGCTCTCCCGACCGTTGTAAGAGACGGCTCAATAAGGCAACACTTAAGAATGGCTTCAAAGCTCTCCTGACTGTTGTAAGGGACGGCTCAATAAGGCAACACTTAGGAATGGCTTCAAAGCTCTCCTGACTGTTGTAAGAGACGACTCAATAAGGCAACACTTAAGAATGGCTCCAAAGCTCTCCCGAATGTTGTAAGAGACGGCTCAATAAGGCAACACTTAAGAATGGCTTCATAGCTCTCCCGACTGTTGTAAGAGACGGCTCAATAAGGCAACACTTAACAATGGCTTCAAAGCTCTCCCGACTGTTGTATGAGACGGCTCAATAAGGCAACACTTAAGAATGGCTTCAAAGCTCTCCCGACTGTTTTAAGGGACGGCTCAATAAGGCAACGCTTAATAATGGCTTCAAACCTCTCCCGACTGTTGTAAGAGACGGCTCAATAAGGCAACACTTAAGAATGGCTCCAAAGCTCTCCCGACTGTTGTAAGAGACGGCTCAATAAGGCAACACTTAAGAATAGATTCAAAGCTCTCCCGACTGTTGTAAGAGACGGCTCAACAAGGCAACACTTAAGAATGGCTTCAAAGCTCTCTCGACTGTTGTAAGGGACGGCTCAATAAGGCAACACTTAAGAATGGCTTCAAAGCTCTCCCGACTGTTGTAAGAGACGGGTCAATAAGGCAACACTTAAGAATGGCTTCAAATCTCTCCCGACTGTTGTAAGAGACGGCTCAATATGGCAACACTTAAGAATTGCTTCAAAGCTCTCCCGACTGTTGTAAGGGACGGCTCAATAAGGCAACACATAAGAATGGCTTCAAAGCTCTCCCGACTTTTACAAGGGACGGCTCAACAAGGCAACACTTAAGAATGGCTTCAAAGCTCCCCCGACTGTTGTAAGGGACGGCTCAATAAGGCAACACTTAAGAATGGCTCCAAAGCTCTCCCGACTGTTGTAAGAGACGGCTCAATATGGCAACACTTAAGAATGGCTTCAAAGCTCTCCCGACTTTTGCAAGGGACGGCTCAATAAGGCAACACTTAAGAATGGCTTCAAAGCTCTCCAGACTGTTGTAAGGGACGGCTCAATAAGGCAACACTTAAGAATGGCTTCAAAGCTCCCCCGACTGTTGTAAGGGACGGCTCAATATGGCAACACTTAAGAATGGCTTCAAAGCTCTCCCGACTGTTGTAAGAGACGGCTCAATATGGCAACACTTAAGAATGGCTTCAAAGCTCTCCCGACTTTTGCAAGGGACGGCTCAATAAGGCAACACTTAAGAATGGCTCCAAAGCTCTCCCGATAGTTGTAAGAGACGGCTCAATATGGCAACACTTAAGAATGGCTTCAATGCTCCCCCGACTGTTGTAAGGGACGGCTCAATAAGGCAACACTTAAGAATGGCTTCATAGGTCTCCCGACTGTTGTAAGGGACGGCTCAATAAGGCAACATTTAAGAATGGCTTCAATGCTCTCCCGACTGTTGTAAGGGACGGCTCAATAAGGCAACACTTAAGAATGGCTTCAAAGCACTCCCGACTGTTGTAAGGGACGGCTCAATAAGGTAACACTTAAGAATTGCTTCAAAGCTCTCCTGACTGTTGTAAGGGACGGCTCAATAAGGCAACACTTAAGAATGGCTTCAAAGCACTCCCGACTGTTGTAAGGGACGGCTCAATAAGGTAACACTTAAGAATTGCTTCAAAGCTCTCCTGGCTGTTGTAAGGGACGGCTCAATAAGGCAACATTTAAGAATGGCTTCAATGCTCTCCCGACTGTTGTAAGGGACGGCTCAATAAGGCAACACTTAAGAATGGCTTCAAATCACTCCCGACTGTTGTAAGGGACGGCTCAATAAGTTAACACTTAAGAATTGCTTCAAAGCTCTCCTGACTGTTGTAAGGGACGGCTCAATAAGGCAACACTTAAGAATGGCTTCAAAGCACTCCCGACTGTTGTAAGGGACGGCTCAATAAGGTAACACTTAAGAATGGCCTCAAAGCTCTCCTGACTGTTGTAAGGGACGGCCCAATAAGGCAACACTTAAGAATGGCTTCAAAGCTCTCACGACTGTTGTAAGGGACGGCTCAATAAGGTAACACTTAAGAATGGCTTCAAAGCTCTCCCGACTTTTGCAAGGGACGGCTCAACAAGGCAACACTTAAAATGGCTTCAAAGCTCCCCCGACTGTTGTAAGGGACGGCTCAATAAGGCAACACTTAAGAATGGCTCCAAAGCTCTACCGACTGTTGTAAGAGACGGCTCAATATGGCAACACTGAAGAATGGCTTCAAAGCTCTCCCGACTTTTGCAAGGGACGGCTCAATAAGGCAACACTTAAGAATGGCTTCAAAGCTCTCCCGACTGTTGTAAGGGACGGCTCAATAAGGCAACACTTAAGAATGGCTTCAAAGCTCCCCCGACTGTTGTAAGGGACGGCTCAATATGGCAACACTTAAGAATGGCTTCAAAGCTCTCCCGACTGTTGTAAGAGACGGCTCAATATGGCAACACTTAAGAATGGCTTCAAAGCTCTCCCGACTTTTGCAAGGGACGGCTCAATAAGGCAACACTTAAGAATGGCTCCAAAGCTCTCCCGATAGTTGTAAGAGACGGCTCAATATGGCAACACTTAAGAATGGCTTCAATGCTCCCCCGACTGTTGTAAGGGACGGCTCAATAAGGCAACACTTAAGAATGGCTTCATAGCTCTCCCGACTGTTGTAAGGGACGGCTCAATAAGGCAACATTTAAGAATGGCTTCAATGCTCTCCCGACTGTTGTAAGGGACGGCTCAATAAGGCAACACTTAAGAATGGCTTCAAAGCACTCCCGACTGTTGTAAGGGACGGCTCAATAAGGTAACACTTAAGAATTGCTTCAAAGCTCTCCTGACTGTAGTAAGGGACGGCTCAATAAGGCAACACTTAAGAATGGCTTCAAAGCACTCCCGACTGTTGTAAGGGACGGCTCAATAAGGTAACACTTAAGAAAGGCTTCAAAGCTCTCCTGACTGTTGTAAGGGACTGCCCAATAAGGCAACACTTAAGAATGGCTACATTGCTCTCCCGACTGTTGTAAGAGACGGCTCAATAAGGCAACACTTAAGAATGGCTTCAAAGCTCTCCCGACTGTTGTAAGGGACGGCTCAGTAAGGTAACACTTAAGAATGGCTTCAAAACTCTCCCGACTGTTGTAAGAGATGGCTCAATAAGGCAACACTTAAGAATGGCTTCATAGCTCTCCAGACTGTTGTAAGGGACGGCTCAATAAGGCAACACTTAAGAATGGCTTCAAAGCTCTCCTGATTGTTGTAAGGGACGGCTCAATAAGGTAACACTTAAGAATTGCTTCAAAGCTCTCCTGACTGTTGTAAGGGACGGCTCAATAAGGCAACACTTAAGAATGGCTTCAAAGCTCTCTCGAATGTTGTAAGGGACGGCTCAATAAGGCAACACTTAAGAATGGCTTCAAAGCTCTCCCGACTGTTGTAAGGGACGGCTCAATAAGGCAACACTTAACAATGGCTACATTGCTCTCCCGACTGTTGTAAGAGACGGCTCAATAAGGCAACACTTAAGAATGGCTTCGAAGCTCTCCTGACTGTTGTAAGGGACGGCTCAATAAGGTAACACTTAAGAATGGCTTGAAAGCTCTCCCGACTGTTGTAAGGGACGGCTCAATAAGGCAACACTTATGAATGGCTTCAAAGCTCTCCCGACTGTTGTAAGGGACGGCACAATAAGGCAACTCTTAACAATGGCTTCAATGCTCTCCCGACCGTTGTAAGAGACGGCTCAATAAGGCAACACTTAAGAATGGCTTCAAAGCTCTCCTGACTGTTGTAAGGGACGGCTCAATAAGGCAACACTTAAGAATGGCTTCAAAGCTCTCCTGACTGTTGTAAGAGACGGCTCAATAAGGCAACACTTAAGAATGGCTCCAAAGCTCTCCCGTCTGTTGTAAGAGACGGCTCAATAAGGCAACACTTAAGAATGGCTTCATAGCTCTCCCGACTGTTGTAAGAGACGGCTCAATAAGGCAACACTTAAGAATGGCTTCAAAGCTCTCCCGACTGTTGTAAGAGACGGCTCAATAAGGCAACACTTAAGAATGGCTTCAAATCTCTCCCGACTGTTTTAAGGGACGGCTCAATAAGGCAACGCTTAATAATGGCTTCAAACCTCTCCCGACTGTTGTAAGAGACGGCTCAATAAGGCAACACTTAAGAATGGCTCCAAAGCTCTCCCGACTGTTGTAAGAGACGGCTCAATAAGGCAACACTTAAGAATAGCTTCAAAGCTCTCCCGACTGTTGTAAGAGACGGCTCAACAAGGCAACACTTAAGAATGGCTTCAAAGCTCTCTCGACTGTTGTAAGGGACGGCTCAATAAGGCAACACTTAAGAATGGCTTCAAAGCTCTCCCGACTGTTGTAAGAGACGGGTCAATAAGGCAACACTTAAGAATGGCTTCAAATCTCTCCCGACTGTTGTAAGAGACGGCTCAATATGGCAACACTTAAGAATTGCTTCAAAGCTCTCCCGACTGTTGTAAGGGACGGCTCAATAAGGCAACACTTAAGAATGGCTTCAAAGCTCTCCCGACTTTTGCAAGGGACGGCTCAACAAGGCAACACTTAAGACTGGCTTCAAAGCTCCCCCGACTGTTCTAAGGGACGGCTCAATAAGGCAACACTTAAGAATGGCTCCAAAGCTCTCCCGACTGTTGTAAGAGACGGCTCAATATGGCAACACTTAAGAATGGCTTCAAAGCTCTCCCGACTTTTGCAAGGGACGGCTCAATAAGGCGACACTTAAGAATGGCTTCAAAGCTCTCCCGACTGTTGTAAGGGACGGCTCAATAAGGCAACACTTAAGAATGGCTTCAAAGCTCCCCCGACTGTTGTAAGGGACGGCTCAATATGGCAACACTTAAGAATGGCTTCAAAGCTCTCCCGACTGTTGTAAGAGACGGCTCAATATGGCAACACTTAAGAATGGCTTCAAAGCTCTCCCGACTTTTGCAAGGGACGGCTCAATAAGGCAACACTTAAGAATGGCTCCAAAGCTCTCCTGATAGTTGTAAGAGACGGCTCAATATGGCAACACTTAAGAATGGCTTCAATGCTCCCCCGACTGTTGTAAGGGACGGCTCAATAAGGCAACACTTAAGAATGGCTTCATAGCTCTCCCGACTGTTGTAAGGGACGGCTCAATAAGGCAACATTTAAGAATGGCTTCAATGCTCTCCCGACTGTTGTAAGGGACGGCTCAATAAGGCAACACTTAAGAATGGCTTCAAAGCACTCCCGACTGTTGTAAGGGACGGCTCAATAAGGTAACACTTAAGAATTGCTTCAAAGCTCTCCTGACTGTTGTAAGGGACGGCTCAATAAGGCAACACTTAAGAATGGCTTCAAAGCACTCCCGACTGTTGTAAGGGACGGCTCAATAAGGTAACACTTAAGAATTGCTTCAAAGCTCTCCTGGCTGTTGTAAGGGACGGCTCAATAAGGCAACATTTAAGAATGGCTTCAATGCTCTCCCGACTGTTGTAAGGGACGGCTCAATAAGGCAACACTTAAGAATGGCTTCAAAGCACTCCCGACTGTTGTAAGGGACGGCTCAATAAGTTAACACTTAAGAATTGCTTCAAAGCTCTCCTGACTGTTGTAAGGGACGGCCCAATAAGGCAACACTTAAGAATGGCTTCAAAGCTCTCACGACTGTTGTAAGGGACGGCTCAATAAGGTAACACTTAAGAATGGCTTCAAAGCTCTCCCGACTTTTGCAAGGGACGGCTCAACAAGGCAACACTTAAAATGGCTTCAAAGCTCCCCCGACTGTTGTAAGGGACGGCTCAATAAGGAAACACTTAAGAATGGCTCCAAAGCTCTACCGACTGTTGTAAGAGACGGCTCAATATGGCAACACTTAAGAATGGCTTCAAAGCTCTCCCGACTTTTGCAAGGGACGGCTCAATAAGGCAACACTTAAGAATGGCTTCAAAGCTCTCCCGACTGTTGTAAGGGACGGCTCAATAAGGCAACACTTAAGAATGGCTTCAAAGCTCCCCCGACTGTTGTAAGGGACGGCTCAATATGGCAACACTTAAGAATGGCTTCAAAGCTCTCCCGACTGTTGTAAGAGACGGCTCAATATGGCAACACTTAAGAATGGCTTCAAAGCTCTCCCGACTTTTGCAAGGGACGGCTCAATAAGGCAACACTTAAGAATGGCTCCAAAGCTCTCCCGATAGTTGTAAGAGACGGCTCAATATGGCAACACTTAAGAATGGCTTCAATGCTCCCCCGACTGTTGTAAGGGACGGCTCAATAAGGCAACACTTAAGAATGGCTTCATAGCTCTCCCGACTGTTGTAAGGGACGGCTCAATAAGGCAACATTTAAGAATGGCTTCAATGCTCTCCCGACTGTTGTAAGGGACGGCTCAATAAGGCAACACTTAAGAATGGCTTCAAAGCACTCCCGACTGTTGTAAGGGACGGCTCAATAAGGTAACACTTAAGAATTGCTTCAAAGCTCTCCTGACTGTTGTAAGGGACGGCTCAATAAGGCAACACTTAAGAATGGCTTCAAAGCACTCCCGACTGTTGTAAGGGACGGCTCAATAAGGTAACACTTAAGAATGGCTTCAAAGCTCTCCTGACTGTTGTAAGGGACTGCCCAATAAGGCAACACTTAAGAATGGCTTCAAAGCTCTCACGACTGTTGTAAGGGACGGCTCAATAAGGTAACACTTAAGAATGGCTTAAAAGCTCTCCTGACTGTTGTAAGAGACGGCTCAATAAGGCAACACTTAAGAATGGCTTCAAAGCTCTCCTGACTGTTGTAAGGGACGGCTCAATAAGGCAACACTTAAGAATGGCTTCAAAGCACTCCCGACTCTTGTAAGGGACGGCTCAATAAGGTAACACTTAAGAATGGCTTCAAAACTCTCCCGACTGTTGTAAGAGACGGCTCAATAAGGCAACACTTAAGAATGGCTTCATAGCTCTCCCGACTGTTGTAAGGGACGGCTCAATAAGGTCACACTTAAGAATGGCTTCAAAACTCTCCCGATTGTTGTAAGAGACGGCTCAATAAGGCAACACTTAAGAATGGCTTCAAAGCTCTCCCGACTGTTGTAAGGGACGGCTCAGTAAGGTAACACTTAAGAATGGCTTCAAAACTCTCCCGACTGTTGTAAGAGATGGCTCAATAAGGCAACACTTAAGAATGGCTTCATAGCTCTCCCGACTGTTGTAAGGGACGGCTCAATAAGGCAACACTTAAGAATGGCTTCAAAGCTCTCCTGATTGTTGTAAGGGACGGCTCAATAAGGTAACACTTAAGAATTGCTTCAAAGCTCTCCTGACTGTTGTAAGGGACGGCTCAATAAGGCAACACTTAAGAATTGCTTCAAAACTCTCCCGACTGTTGTAAGGGACGGCTCAATAAGGTAACACTTAAGAATTGCTTCAAAGCTCTCCTGACTGTTGTAAGGGACGGCTCAATAAGGCAACACTTAAGAATGGCTTCAAAGCTCTCTCGAATGTTGTAAGGGACGGCTCAATAAGGCAACACTTAAGAATGGCTGCAAAGCTCTCCCGACTGTTGTAAGGGACGGCTCAATAAGGCAACACTTAACAATGGCTTTAATGCTCTCCCGACTGTTGTAAGAGACGGCTCAATAAGGCAACACTTAGGAATGGCTTCGAAGCTCTCCTGACTGTTGTAAGGGACGGCTCAATAAGGTAACACTTAAGAATGGCTTGAAAGCTCTCCCGACTGTTGTAAGGGACGGCTCAATAAGGCAACACTTATGAATGGCTTCAAAGCTCTCCCGACTGTTGTAAGGGACGGCACAATAAGGCAACTCTTAACAAAGGCTTCAATGCTCTCCCGACCGTTGTAAGAGACGGCTCAATAAGGCAACACTTAAGAATGGCTTCAAAGCTCTCCTGACTGTTGTAAGGGACGGCTCAATAAGGCAACACTTAAGAATGGCTTCAAAGCTCTCCTGACTGTTGTAAGAGACGGCTCAAAAGGCAACACTTAAGAATGGCTCCAAAGCTCTCCCGTCTGTTGTAAGAGACGGCTCAATAAGGCAACACTTAAGAATGGCTTCATAGCTCTCCCGACTGTTGTAAGAGACGGCTCAATAAGGCAACACTTAACAATGGCTTCAAAGCTCTCCCGACTGTTGGTGGGGGACGGCTCAATAAGGCAACACTTAAGAATGGCATCAAATCTCTCCCGATTGTTTTAAGGGACGGCTCAATAAGGCAACGCTTAATAATGGCTTCAAACCTCTCCCGACTGTTGTAAGAGACGGCTCAATAAGGCAACACTTAAGAATGGCTCCAAAGATCTCCCGACTGTTGTAAGAGACGGCTCAATAAGGCAACACATAAGAATAGCTTCAAAGCTCTCCCGACTGTTGTAGGAGACGGCTCAACAAGGCAACACTTAAGAATGGCTTCAAAGCTCTCTCGACTGTTGTAAGGGACGGCTCAATAAGGCAACACTTTAGAATGGCTTCAAAGCTCTCCCGACTGTTGTAAGAGACGGGTCAATAAGGCAACACTTAAGAATGGCTTCAAATCTCTCCCGACTGTTGTAAGAGACGGCTCAATATGGCAACACTTAAGAATTGCTTCAAAGCTCTCCCGACTGTTGTAAGGGACGGCTCAATAAGGCAACACTTAAGAATGGCTTCAAAGCCCTCCCGACTTTTGCAAGGGACGGCTCAACAAGGCAACACTTAAGAATGGCTTCAAAGCTCCCCCGACTGTTGTAAGGGACGGCTCAATAAGGCAACACTTAAGAATGGCTCCAAAGCTCTCCCGACTGTTGTAAGAGACGGCTCAATATGGCAACACTTAAGAATGGCTTCAATGCTCTCCCGACTTTTGCAAGGGACGGCTCAATAAGGCAACACTTAAGAATGGCTTCAAAGCTCTCCCGACTGTTGTAAGGGACGGCTCAATAAGGCAACACTTAAGAATGGCTTCAAAGCTCCCCCGACTGTTGTAAGGGACGGCTCAATATGGCAACACTTAAGAATGGCTTCAAGGCTCTCCCGACTGTTGTAAGAGACGGCTCAATATGGCAACACTTAAGAATGGCTTCAAAGCTCTCCCGACTTTTGCAGGGGACGGCTCAATAAGGCAACACTTAAGAATGGCTCCAAAGCTCTCCCGATAGTTGTAAGAGACGGCTCAATATGGCAACACTTAAGAATGGCTTCAATGCTCCCCCGACTGTTGTAAGGGACGGCTCAATAAGGCAACACTTAAGAATGGCTTCATAGCTCTCCCGACTGTTGTAAGGGACGGCTCAATAAGGCAACATTTAAGAATGGCTTCAATGCTCTCCCGACTGTTGTAAGGAACGGCTCAATAAGGCAACACTTAAGAATGGCTTCAAAGCACTCCCGACTGTTGTAAGGGACGGCTCAATAAGGTAAAACTTAAGAATTGCTTCAAAGCTCTCCTGACTGTTGTAAGAGACGGCTCAATAAGGCAACACTTAAGAATGGCTTCATAGCTCTCCCGACTGTTGTAAGAGACGGCTCAATAAGGCAACACTTAAGAATGGCTTCAAAGCTCTCCCGACTGTTGTAAGAGACGGCTCAATAAGGCAACACTTAAGAATGGCTTCAAATCTCTCCCGACTGTTTTAAGGGACGGCTCAATAAGGCAACGCTTAATAATGGCTTCAAACCTCTCCCGACTGTTGTAAGAGACGGCTCAATAAGGCAACACTTAAGAATGGCTCCAAAGCTCTCCCGACTGTTGTAAGAGACGGCTCAATAAGGCAACACTTAAGAATAGCTTCAAAGCTCTCCCGACTGTTGTAAGAGACGGCTCAACAAGGCAACACTTAAGAATGGCTTCAAAGCTCTCTCGACTGTTGTAAGGGACGGCTCAATAAGGCAACACTTAAGAATGGCTTCAAAGCTCTCCCGACTGTTGTAAGAGACGGGTCAATAAGGCAACACTTAAGAATGGCTTCAAATCTCTCCCGACTGTTGTAAGAGACGGCTCAATATGGCAACACTTAAGAATTGCTTCAAAGCTCTCCCGACTGTTGTAAGGGACGGCTCAATAAGGCAACACTTAAGAATGGCTTCAAAGCTCTCCCGACTTTTGCAAGGGACGGCTCAACAAGGCAACACTTAAGACTGGCTTCAAAGCTCCCCCGACTGTTCTAAGGGACGGCTCAATAAGGCAACACTTAAGAATGGCTCCAAAGCTCTCCCGACTGTTGTAAGAGACGGCTCAATATGGCAACACTTAAGAATGGCTTCAAAGCTCTCCCGACTTTTGCAAGGGACGGCTCAATAAGGCGACACTTAAGAATGGCTTCAAAGCTCTCCCGACTGTTGTAAGGGACGGCTCAATAAGGCAACACTTAAGAATGGCTTCAAAGCTCCCCCGACTGTTGTAAGGGACGGCTCAATATGGCAACACTTAAGAATGGCTTCAAAGCTCTCCCGACTGTTGTAAGAGACGGCTCAATATGGCAACACTTAAGAATGGCTTCAAAGCTCTCCCGACTTTTGCAAGGGACGGCTCAATAAGGCAACACTTAAGAATGGCTCCAAAGCTCTCCCGATAGTTGTAAGAGACGGCTCAATATGGCAACACTTAAGAATGGCTTCAATGCTCCCCCGACTGTTGTAAGGGACGGCTCAATAAGGCAACACTTAAGAATGGCTTCATAGCTCTCCCGACTGTTGTAAGGGACGGCTCAATAAGGCAACATTTAAGAATGGCTTCAATGCTCTCCCGACTGTTGTAAGGGACGGCTCAATAAGGCAACACTTAAGAATGGCTTCAAAGCACTCCCGACTGTTGTAAGGGACGGCTCAATAAGGTAACACTTAAGAATTGCTTCAAAGCTCTCCTGACTGTTGTAAGGGACGGCTCAATAAGGCAACACTTAAGAATGGCTTCAAAGCACTCCCGACTGTTGTAAGGGACGGCTCAATAAGGTAACACTTAAGAATTGCTTCAAAGCTCTCCTGGCTGTTGTAAGGGACGGCTCAATAAGGCAACATTTAAGAATGGCTTCAATGCTCTCCCGACTGTTGTAAGGGACGGCTCAATAAGGCAACACTTAAGAATGGCTTCAAAGCACTCCCGACTGTTGTAAGGGACGGCTCAATAAGTTAACACTTAAGAATTGCTTCAAAGCTCTCCTGACTGTTGTAAGGGACGGCCCAATAAGGCAACACTTAAGAATGGCTTCAAAGCTCTCACGACTGTTGTAAGGGACGGCTCAATAAGGTAACACTTAAGAATGGCTTCAAAGCTCTCCCGACTTTTGCAAGGGACGGCTCATTAAGGCAACACTTAAAATGGCTTCAAAGCTCCCCCGACTGTTGTAAGGGACGGCTCAATAAGGAAACACTTAAGAATGGCTCCAAAGCTCTACCGACTGTTGTAAGAGACGGCTCAATATGGCAACACTTAAGAATGGCTTCAAAGCTCTCCCGACTTTTGCAAGGGACGGCTCAATAAGGCAACACTTAAGAATGGCTTCAAAGCTCTCCCGACTGTTGTAAGGGACGGCTCAATAAGGCAACACTTAAGAATGGCTTCAAAGCTCCCCCGACTGTTGTAAGGGACGGCTCAATATGGCAACACTTAAGAATGGCTTCAAAGCTCTCCCGACTGTTGTAAGAGACGGCTCAATATGGCAACACTTAAGAATGGCTTCAAAGCTCTCCCGACTTTTGCAAGGGACGGCTCAATAAGGCAACACTTAAGAATGGCTCCAAAGCTCTCCCGATAGTTGTAAGAGACGGCTCAATATGGCAACACTTAAGAATGGCTTCAATGCTCCCCCGACTGTTGTAAGGGACGGCTCAATAAGGCAACACTTAAGAATGGCTTCATAGCTCTCCCGACTGTTGTAAGGGACGGCTCAATAAGGCAACATTTAAGAATGGCTTCAATGCTCTCCCGACTGTTGTAAGGGACGGCTCAATAAGGCAACACTTAAGAATGGCTTCAAAGCACTCCCGACTGTTGTAAGGGACGGCTCAATAAGGTAACACTTAAGAATTGCTTCAAAGCTCTCCTGACTGTTGTAAGGGACGGCTCAATAAGGCAACACTTAAGAATGGCTTCAAAGCACTCCCGACTGTTGTAAGGGACGGCTCAATAAGGTAACACTTAAGAATGGCTTCAAAGCTCTCCTGACTGTTGTAAGGGACTGCCCAATAAGGCAACACTTAAGAATGGCTTCAAAGCTCTCACGACTGTTGTAAGGGACGGCTCAATAAGGTAACACTTAAGAATGGCTTAAAAGCTCTCCTGACTGTTGTAAGAGACGGCTCAATAAGGCAACACTTAAGAATGGCTTCAAAGCTCTCCTGACTGTTGTAAGGGACGGCTCAATAAGGCAACACTTAAGAATGGCTTCAAAGCACTCCCGACTCTTGTAAGGGACGGCTCAATAAGGTAACACTTAAGAATGGCTTCAAAACTCTCCCGACTGTTGTAAGAGACGGCTCAATAAGGCAACACTTAAGAATGGCTTCATAGCTCTCCCGACTGTTGTAAGGGACGGCTCAATAAGGTCACACTTAAGAATGGCTTCAAAACTCTCCCGACTGTTGTAAGAGACGGCTCAATAAGGCAACACTTAAGAATGGCTTCAAAGCTCTCCCGACTGTTGTAAGGGACGGCTCAGTAAGGTAGCACTTAAGAATGGCTTCAAAACTCTCCCGACTGTTGTAAGAGATGGCTCAATAAGGCAACACTTAAGAATGGCTTCATAGCTCTCCCGACTGTTGTAAGGGACGGCTCAATAAGGCAACACTTAAGAATGGCTTCAAAGCTCTCCTGATTGTTGTAAGGGACGGCTCAATAAGGTAACACTTAAGAATTGCTTCAAAGCTCTCCTGACTGTTGTAAGGGACGGCTCAATAAGGCAACACTTAAGAATTGCTTCAAAACTCTCCCGACTGTTGTAAGGGACGGCTCAATAAGGTAACACTTAAGAATTGCTTCAAAGCTCTCCTGACTGTTGTAAGGGACGGCTCAATAAGGCAACACTTAAGAATGGCTTCAAAGCTCTCTCGAATGTTGTAAGGGACGGCTCAATAAGGCAACACTTAAGAATGGCTGCAAAGCTCTCCCGACTGTTGTAAGGGACGGCTCAATAAGGCAACACTTAACAATGGCTTTAATGCTCTCCCGACTGTTGTAAGAGACGGCTCAATAAGGCAACACTTAGGAATGGCTTCGAAGCTCTCCTGACTGTTGTAAGGGACGGCTCAATAAGGTAACACTTAAGAATGGCTTGAAAGCTCTCCCGACTGTTGTAAGGGACGGCTCAATAAGGCAACACTTATGAATGGCTTCAAAGCTCTCCCGACTGTTGTAAGGGACGGCACAATAAGGCAACTCTTAACAAAGGCTTCAATGCTCTCCCGACCGTTGTAAGAGACGGCTCAATAAGGCAACACTTAAGAATGGCTTCAAAGCTCTCCTGACTGTTGTAAGGGACGGCTCAATAAGGCAACACTTAAGAATGGCTTCAAAGCTCTCCTGACTGTTGTAAGAGACGGCTCAAAAGGCAACACTTAAGAATGGCTCCAAAGCTCTCCCGTCTGTTGTAAGAGACGGCTCAATAAGGCAACACTTAAGAATGGCTTCATAGCTCTCCCGACTGTTGTAAGAGACGGCTCAATAAGGCAACACTTAACAATGGCTTCAAAGCTCTCCCGACTGTTGTAAGAGACGGCTCAATAAGGCAACACTTAAGAATGGCTTCAAATCTCTCCCGACTGTTTTAAGGGACGGCTCAATAAGGCAACGCTTAATAATGGCTTCAAACCTCTCCCGACTGTTGTAAGAGACGGCTCAATAAGGCAACACTTAAGAATGGCTCCAAAGCTCTCCCGACTGTTGTAAGAGACGGCTCAATAAGGCAACACATAAGAATAGCTTCAAAGCTCTCCCGACTGTTGTAGGAGACGGCTCAACAAGGCAGCACTTAAGAATGGCTTCAAAGCTCTCTCGACTGTTGTAAGGGACGGCTCAATAAGGCAACACTTAAGAATGGCTTCAAAGCTCTCCCGACTGTTGTAAGAGACGGGTCAATAAGGCAACACTTAAGAATGGCTTCAAATCTCTCCCGACTGTTGTAAGAGACGGCTCAATATGGCAACACTTAAGAATTGCTTCAAAGCTCTCCCGACTGTTGTAAGGGACGGCTCAATAAGGCAACACTTAAGAATGGCTTCAAAGCTCTCCCGACTTTTGCAAGGGACGGCTCAACAAGGCAACACTTAAGAATGGCTTCAAAGCTCCCCCGACTGTTGTAAGGGACGGCTCAATAAGGCAACACTTAAGAATGGCTCCAAAGCTCTCCCGACTGTTGTAAGAGACGGCTCAATATGGCAACACTTAAGAATGGCTTCAATGCTCTCCCGACTTTTGCAAGGGACGGCTCAATAAGGCAACACTTAAGAATGGCTTCAAAGCTCTCCCGACTGTTGTAAGGGACGGCTCAATAAGGCAACACTTAAGAATGGCTTCAAAGCTCCCCCGACTGTTGTAAGGGACGGCTCAATATGGCAACACTTAAGAATGGCTTCAAGGCTCTCCCGACTGTTGTAAGAGACGGCTCAATATGGCAACACTTAAGAATGGCTTCAAAGCTCTCCCGACTTTTGCAGGGGACGGCTCAATAAGGCAACACTTAAGAATGGCTCCAAAGCTCTCCCGATAGTTGTAAGAGACGGCTCAATATGGCAACACTTAAGAATGGCTTCAATGCTCCCCCGACTGTTGTAAGGGACAGCTCAATAAGGCAACACTTAAGAATGGCTTCATAGCTCTCCCGACTGTTGTAAGGGACGGCTCAATAAGGCAACATTTAAGAATGGCTTCAATGCTCTCCCGACTGTTGTAAGGAACGGCTCAATAAGGCAACACTTAAGAATGGCTTCAAAGCACTCCCGACTGTTGTAAGGGACGGCTCAATAAGGTAAAACTTAAGAATTGCTTCAAAGCTCTCCTGACTGTTGTAAGGGACGGCTCAATAAGGCAACACTTAAGAATGGCTTCAAAGCACTCCCGACTGTTGTAAGGGACGGCTCAATAAGGTAACACTTAAGAATGGCTTCAAAGCTCTCCTGACTGTTGTAAGGGACGGCCCAATAAGGCAACACTTAAGAATGGCTTCAAAGCTCTCACGACTGTTGTAAGGGACGGCTCAATAAGGTAACTCTTAGGAATGGCTTCAAAGCTCTCCTGACTGTTGTAAGAGACGGCTCAATAAGGCAACACTTAAGAATGGCTTCAAAGCTCTCCTGACTGTTGTAAGGGACGGCTCAATAAGGCAACACTTAAGAATGGCTTCAAAGCACTCCCGACTCTTGTAAGGGACGGCTCAATAAGGTAACACTTAAGAATGGCTTCAAAACTCTCCCGACTGTTGTAAGAGACGGCTCAATAAGGCAACAATTAAGAATGGCTTCATAGCTCTCCCGACTGTTGTAAGGGACGGCTCAATAAGGTCACACTTAAGAATGGCTTCAAAACTCTCCCGACTGTTGTAAGAGACGGATCAATAAGGCAACACTTATGAATGGCTTCAAAGCTCTCCCGACTGTTGTAAGGGACGGCTCAGTAAGGTAACACTTAAGAATGGCTTCAAAACTCTCCCGACTGTTGTAAGAGATGGCTCAATAAGGCAACACTCAAGAATGGCTTCATAGCTCTCCCGACTGTTGTAAGGGACGGCTCAATAAGGCAACACTTAAGAATGGCTTCAAAGCTCTCCTGACTGTTGTAAGGGACGGCTCAATAAGGTAACACTTAAGAATTGCTTCAAAGCTCTCCTGACTGTTGTAAGGGACGGCTCAATAAGGCAACACTTAAGAATTGCTTCAAAACTCTCCCGACTGTTGTAAGGGACGGCTCAATAAGGTAACACTTAAGAATTGCTTCAAAGCTCTCCTGACTGTTGTAAGGGACGGCTCAATAAGGCAACACTTAAGAATGGCTTCAAAGCTCTCTCGAATGTTGTAAGGGACGGCTCAATAAGGCAACACTTAAGAATGGCTTCAAAGCTCTCCCGACTGTTGTAAGGGACGGCTCAATAAGGCAACACTTAACAATGGCTTCAATGCTCTCCCGACTGTTGTAAGAGACGGCTCAATAAGGCAACACTTAAGAATGGCTTCGAAGCTCTCCTGACTGTTGTAAGGGACGGCTCAATAAGGTAACACTTAAGAATGGCTTGAAAGCTCTCCCGACTGTTGTAAGGGACGGCTCAATAAGGCAGCACTTAAGAATGGCTTCAAAGCTCTCCCGACTGTTGTAAGGGACGGCACAATAAGGCAACTCTTAACAATGGCTTCAATGCTCTCCCGACCGTTTTAAGAGACGGCTCAATAAGGCAACACTTAAGAATGGCTTCAAAGCTCTCCTGACTGTTGTAAGGGACGGCTCAATAAGGCAACACTTAAGAATGGCTTCAAAGCTCTCCTGACTGTTGTAAGAGACGGCTCAATAAGGCAACACTTAAGAATGGCTCCAAAGCTCTCCCGACTGTTGTAAGAGACGGCTCAATAAAGCAACACTTAAGAATGGCTTCATAGCTCTCCCGACTGTTGTAAGAGACGGCTCAATAAGGCAACACTTAACAATGGCTTCAAAGCTCTCCCGACTGTTGTAAGAGACGGCTCAATAAGGCAACACTTAAGAATGGCTTCAAAGCTCTCCCGACTGTTTTAAGGGACGGCTCAATAAGGCAACGCTTAATAATGGCTTCAAAGCTCTCCCGACTGTTGTAAGAGACGGCTCAATAAGGCAACACTTAAGAATGGCTCCAAAGCTCTCCCGACTGTTGTAAGAGACGGCTCAATAAGGCAACACTTAAGAATAGCTTCAAAGCTCTCCCGACTGTTGTAAGAGACGGATCAACAAGGCAACACTTAAGAATGGCTTCAAAGCTCTCTCGACTGTTGTAAGGGACGGCTCAATAAGGCAACACTTAAGAATGGCTTCAAAGCTCTCTCTACTGTTGTAAGAGACGGCTCAACAAGGCAACACTTAATAATGGCTTCAAAGCTCTCTCGACTGTTGTAAGAGACGGCTCAACAAGGCAACACTTAAGAATGGCTTCAAAGCTCTCTCGACTGTTGTAAGAGATGGCTCAACAAGGCAACACTTAAGAATGGCTTCAAAGCTCTCCCGACTTTTGAAGGGACGGCTCAATAAGGCAACACTTAAGAATGGCTCCAAAGCTCTCCTGACTGTTGTAAGGGACGGATCAATAAGGCAACACTTAAGAATGGCTTCAAAGCTCTCCTGACTGTTGTAAGAGATGGCTCAATAAGGCAACACTTAAGAATGGCTTCAAAGCTCTCCTGACTGTTGTAAGGGACGGCTCAATAAGGCAACACTTAAGAATGGCTTCAAAGCTCTCCTGACTGTTGTAACCGTCGGCTCAATAAGGCAACACTTAAGAATGGCTTCAAAGCTCTCCTGACTGTTGTAAGAGACGGCTCAATAAGGCAACACTTAAGAATGGCTCCAAAGCTCTCCAGACTGTTGTAAGGGACGGCTCAATAGGGCAACACTTAAGAATGGCTTCAAAGCTCTCCCGACTGTTGTAAGAGACGGCTCAACAAGGCAAAACTTAAGAATGGCTTTAAAGCTCTCTCGACTGTTGTAAGGGACGGCTCAATAAGGCAACACTTAAGAATGGCTTCAAAGCTCTCCCGACTTTTGCAAGGGACGGCTCAATAAGGCAACAATTAAGAATGGCTCCAAAGCTCTCCCGACTGTTGTAAGAGACGGCTCAATAGGGCAACACTTAAGAATGGCTTCAAAGCTCTCCCGACTTTTGCAAGGGACGGCTCAATAAGGCACCACTTAAGAATGGCTCCAACGCTCTCCCGACTGTCGTAAGGGACGGCTAAATAAGGCAACACTTAAGAATGGCTTCAAAGCTCTCCCGACTGTTGTAAGATACGGCTCAATAAGGCAACACTTAAAAATGGCTTCAATGCTCTCCCGACTGTTGTAAGGGACGGCTCAATTAGGCAACACTTAAGAATGGCTCCAAAGCTCTCCCGACTGTTGTAAGAGACGGCTCAATAAGGCAACACTTAAGAATAGCTTCAAAGCTCTCCCGACTGTTGTAAGAGACGGCTCAACAAGGCAACACTTAAGAATGGCTTCAAAGCTCTCTCGACTGTTGTAAGGGACGGCTCAATAAGGCAACACTTGAGAATGGCTTCAAAGCTCTCCCGACTGTTGTAAGAGACGGGTCAATAAGGCAACACTTAAGAATGGCTTCAAATCTCTCCCGACTGTTGTAAGAGACGGCTCAATATGGCAACACTTAAGAATTGCTTCAAAGCTCTCCCGACTGTTGTAAGGGACGGCTCAATAAGGCAACACTTAGGAATGGCTTCAAAGCTCTCCCGACTTTTGCAAGGGACGGCTCAACAAGGCAACACTTAAGAATGGCTTCAAAGCTCCCCCGACTGTTGTAAGGGACGGCTCAATAAGGCAACACTTAAGAATGGCTCCAAAGCTCTCCCGACTGTTGTAAGAGACGGCTCAATATGGCAACACTTAAGAATGGCTTCAAAGCTCTCCCAACTTTTGCAAGGGACGGCTCAATAAGGCAACACTTAAGAATGGCTTCAAAGCTCTCCCGACTGTTGTAAGGGACGGCTCAATAAGGCAACACTTAAGAAAGGCTTCAAAGCTCCCCCGACTGTTGTAAGGGACGGCTCAATATGGCAACACTTAAGAATGGCTTCAAAGCACTCCCGACTGTTGTAAGGGACGGCTCAATAAGGTACCACTTAAGAATAGCTTCAAAGCTCTCCTGACTGTTGTAAGGGACGGCTCAATAAGGCAACTCTTAAGAATGGCTTCAAAGCACTCCCGACTGTTGTAAGGGACGGCTCAATAAGGTAACACTTAAGAATGGCTTCAAAGCTCTCCTGACTGTTGTAAGGGACGGCCCAATAAGGCAACACTTAAAAATGGCTTCAAAGCTCTCACGACTGTTGTAAGGGACGGCTCAATAAGGTAACACTTAAGAATGGCTTCAAAGCTCTCCTGACTGTTGTAAGAGACGGCTCAATAAGGCAACACTTAAGAATGGCTTCAAAGCTCTCCTGACTCTTGTAAGGGACGGCTCAATAAGGCAACACTTAAGAATGGCTTCAAAGCACTCCCGACTCCTGTAAGGGACGGCTCAATAAGGTAACACATAAGAATGGCTTCAAAACTCTCCCGACTGTTGTAAGAGACGGCTCAATAAGGCAAAACTTAAGAATGGCTTCATAGCTCTCCCGACTGTTGTAAGGGACGGCTCAATAAGGTCACTCTTAAGAAAGGCTTCAAAACTCTCCCGTCTGTTGTAAGAGACGGCTCAATAAGGCAACACTTAAGAATGGCTTCAAAGCTCTCCCGACTTTTGTAAGGGACGGCTCAGTAAGGTAACACTTAAGAATGGCTTCAAAACTCTACCGACTGTTGTAAGAGATGGCTCAATAAGGCAACACTTAAGAATGGCTTCATAGCTCTCCCGACTGTTGTAAGGGACGGCTCAATAAGGCAACACTTAATAATGGCTTCAAAGCTCTCCTGACTGTTGTAAGGGACGGCTCAATAAGGTAACACTTAAGAATTGCTTCAAAGCTCTCCTGACTGTTGTAAGGGACGGCTCAATAAGGCAACACTTAAGAATTGCTTCAAAACACTCCCGACTGTTGTAAGGGACGGCTCAATAAGGTAACACTTAAGAATTGCTTCAAAGCTCTCCTGACTGTTGTAAGGGACGGCTCAATAAGGCAACACTTAAGAATGGCTTCAAAGCTCTCTCGAATGTTGTAAGGGACGGCTCAATAAGGCAACACTTAAGAATGGCTTCAAAGCTCTCCCGACTGTTGTAAGGGACGGCTCAATAAGGCAACACTTAACAATGGCTTCAATGCTCTCCCGACTGTTGTAAGAGACGGCTCAATAAGGCAACACTTAAGAATGGCTTCGAAGCTCTCCTGACTGTTGTAAGGGACGGCTCAATAAGGTAACACTTAAGAATGGCTTGAAAGCTCTCCCGACTGTTGTAAGGGACGGCTCAATAAGGCAGCACTTAAGAATGGCTTCAAAGCTCTCCCGACTGTTGTAAGGGACGGCACAATAAGGCAACTCTTAACAATGGCTTCAATGCTCTCCCGACCGTTGTAAGAGACGGCTCAATAAGGCAACACTTAAGAATGGCTTCAAAGCTCTCGTGACTGTTGTAAGGGACGGCTCAATAAGGCAACACTTAAGAATGGCTCCAAAGCTCTCCCGACTGTTGTAAGAGACGGCTCAATAAGGCAACACTTAAGAATAGCTTCAAAGCTCTCCCGACTGTTGTAAGAGACGGCTCAACAAGGCAACACTTAAGAATGGCTTCAAAGCTCTCTCGACTGTTGTAAGGGACGGCTCAATAAGGCAACACTTAAGAATGGCTTCAAAGCTCTCTCTACTGTTGTAAGAGACCGCTCAACAAGGCAACACTTAAGAATGGCTTCAAAGCTCTCTCGACTGTTGTAAGAGACGGCTCAACAAGGCAACACTTAAGAATGGCTTCAAAGCTCTCCCGACTGTTGTAAGGGACGGCTCAATAAGGCAACACTTAAGAATGGCTTCAAAGCTCTCCAGACTTTTGCAAGGGACGGCTCAACAAGGCAACACTTAAGAATGGCTTCAAAGCTCCCCCGACTGTTGTAAGGGACGGCTCAATAAGGCAACACTTAAGAATGGCTCCAAAGCTCTCCCGACTGTTGTAAGAGACGGCTCAATATGGCAACACTTAAGAATGGCTTCAAAGCTCTCCCAACTTTTGCAAGGGACGGCTCAATAATGCAACACTTAAGAATGGCTTCAAAGCTCTCCCGACTGTTGTAAGGGACGGCTCAATAAGGCAACACTTAAGAAAGGCTTCAAAGCTCCCCCGACTGTTGTAAGGGACGGCTCAATATGGCAACACTTAAGAATGGCTTCAAAGCTCTCCCGACTGTTGTAAGAGACGGCTCAATATGGCAACACTTAAGAATGGCTTCAATGCTCCCCCGACTGTTGTAAGGGACGGCTCAATAAGGCAACACTTAAGAATGGCTTCATAGCTCTCCCGACTGTTGTAAGGGACGGCTCAATAAGGCAACATTTAAGAATGGCATCAATGCTCTCCCGACTGTTTTAAGGGACGGCTCAATAAGGCAACACTTAAGAATGGCTTCAAAGCACTCCCGACTGTTGTAAGGGACGGCTCAATAAGGTAACACTTAAGAATAGCTTCAAAGCTCTCCTGACTGTTGTAAGGGACGGCTCAATAAGGCAACTCTTAAGAATGGCTTCAAAGCACTCCCGACTGTTGTAAGGGACGGCTCAATAAGGTAACACTTAAGAATGGCTTCAAAGCTCTCCTGACTGTTGTAAGGGACGGCCCAATAAGGCAACACTTAAAAATGGCTTCAAAGCTCTCCTGACTGTTGTAAGAGACGGCTCAATAAGGCAAAACTTAAGAATGGCTTCAAAGCTCTCCCGACTGTTGTAAGAGACGGCTCAATAAGGCAAAACTTAAGAATGGCTTCATAGCTCTCCCGACTGTTGTAAGGGACGGCTCAATAAGGTCACACTTAAGAATGGCTTCAAAACTCTCCCGTCTGTTGTAAGAGACGGCTCAATAAGGCAACACTTAAGAATGGCTTCAAAGCTCTCCCGACTTTTGTAAGGGATGGCTCAGTAAGGTAACACTTAAGAATGGCTTCAAAACTCTCCCGACTGTTGTAAGAGATGGCTCAATAAGGCAACACTTAAGAATGGCTTCATAGCTCTCCCGACTGTTGTAAGGGACGGCTCAATAAGGCAACACTTAAGAATGGCTTCAAAGCTCTCCTGACTGTTGTAAGGGACGGCTCAATAAGGTAACACTTAAGAATTGCTTCAAAGCTCTCCTGACTGTTGTAAGGGACGGCTCAATAAGGCAACACTTAAGTTTTGCTTCAAAACACTCCCGACTGTTGTAAGGGACGGCTCAATAAGGTAACACTTAAGAATTGCTTCAAAGCTCTCCTGACTGTTGTAAGGGACGGCTCGATAAGGCAACACTTAAGAATGGCTTCAAAGCTCTCTCGAATGTTGTAAGGGACGGCTCAATAAGGCAACACTTAAGAATGGCTTCAAAGCTCTCCCGACTGTTGTAAGGGACGGCTCAATAAGGCAACACTTAACAATGGCTTCAATGCTCTCCCGACTGTTGTAAGAGACGGCTCAATAAGGCAACACTTAAGAATGGCTTCGAAGCTCTCCTGACTGTTGTAAGGGACGGCTCAATAAGGTAACACTTAAGAATGGCTTGAAAGCTCTCCCGACTGTTGTAAGGGACGGCTCAATAAGGCAGCACTTAAGAATGGCTTCAAAGCTCTCCCGACTGTTGTAAGGGACGGCACAATAAGGCAACTCTTAACAATGGCTTCAATGCTCTCCCGACCGTTGTAAGTGACGGCTCAATAAGGCAACACTTAAGAATGGCTTCAAAGCTCTCGTGACTGTTGTAAGGGACGGCTCAATAAGGCAACGCTTAAGAATGGCTCCAAAGCTCTCCCGACTGTTGTAAGAGACGGCTCAATAAGGCAACACTTAAGAATGGCTTCATAGCTCTCCCGACTGTTGTAAGAGACGGCTCAATAAGGCAACACTTAAGAATGGCTCCAAAGCTCCCCTGACTGTTGTAAGAGACGGCTCAATAAGGCAACGCTTAAGAATGGCTTCAAAGCTCTCCCGACTGTTCTAAGAGACGGCTCAATAAGGCAACACTTAAGAATGACTTCAATGCTCTCCTGACTCTTGTAAGAGATGGCTCAATAGGGCAACACTTAAGAATGGCTTCAAAGCTCTCCCGACTGTTGTAAGAGACGGCTCAATAAGGCAACACTTAAGAATGGCTTCAAAGCTCTCCAGACTGTTGTAAGGGACGGCTCAATAAGGCAACACTTATGAATGGCTTCAAAGCTCTCCCGACTGTTGTAAGGGACGGCTCAATAAGGCAACACTTAAGAATGGCTTCAATGCTCTCCCGACTATTGTAAGAGACGGCTCAATAAGGCAACACTTAAGAATGGCTTCAAAGCTCTCCCGACTGTTGTAAGGGACGGCTCAATAAGGCAACACTTAAGAATGGCTTCAATGCTCTCCCGACTGTTGTAAGGGACGGCTCAATAAGGCAACACTTAAGAATAGCTTCAAATCTCTCCCGACTTTTGCAAGGGACGGCTCAATAAGGCACCACTTAAGAATGGCTCCAAAGCTCTCCCGACTGTCGTAAGAGACGGCTAAATAAGGCAACACTTAAGAATGGCTTCAAAGCCCTCCCGACTGTTGTAAGGGACGGCTCAATTAGGCAACACTTAAGAATGGCTTCAAAGCTCTCCTGACTGTTGTAAGAGACGGCTCAATAAGGCACCACTTAAGAATGGCTCCAAAGCTCTCCCGACTGTCGTAAGAGACGGCTCAATAAGGCACCACTTAAGAATGGCTTCAAAGCTCTCCTGACTGTTGTAAGGGACGGCTCAATAAGGCAACACTTAAAAATGGCTTCAAAATTCTCCCGACTGTTGTAAGAGACGGCTCAATAAGGCAACACTTAAGAATGGCTTCAAAGCTCCCCCGACTGTTGTAAGGGACGGCTCAATAAGGCAACGCTTAAGAATGGCTTCAAAACTCTCTCGACTGTTGTAAGAGACGGCTCAATAAGGCAACACTTAAGAATGGCTTCAAAGCTCCCCCGACTGTTGTAAGAGACGGCTCAATAAGGCAACACTTAAGAATGGCCTCAAAGCTCCCCCGACTGTTGTAAGAGACGGCTCAATAAGGCAACACTTAAAAATGTCTTCAAAACTCTCCCGACTGTTGTTAGAGACGGCTCAATTAGGCAACGCTTAAGAATGGCTTCAAAGCTCTCCCGACTGTTGTAAGAGACGGCTCAATAAGGCAACACTTAAGAATGGCTTCAAAGCTCTCCCGACTTTTGTAAGAGACGGCTCAACAAGGCAACACTTAAGAATGGCTTCAAAGCTCTCCTGACTGTTGCAAGAGACGGCTCAATAAGGCAACACTTAAGAATGGCTTCAAAGCTCTCCCGACTGTTGTAAGGGACGGCTCAATAAGGCAACACTTAAGAATGGCTTCAAAGCTCTCCCGACTGTTGTAAGAGACGGCTCAATAAGGCACCACTTAAGAATGGCTCCAAAGCTCTCCCGACTGTCGTAAGAGACGGCTCAATAAGGCAACACTTAAGAATGGCTTCAAAGCTCTCCCGACTGTTGTAAGAGACGGCTCAATAAGGCAACGCTTAAGAATGGCTTCAAAACTCTCCCGATTGTTGTAAGAGACGGCTCAATAAGGCAACACTTAAGAATGGCTTCATAGCTCTCCCGACTGTTGTAAGAGACGGCTCAATAAGGCAACACTTAAGAATGGCTCCAAAGCTCCCCTGACTGTTGTAAGAGACGGCTCAATAAGGCAACGCTTAAGAATGGCTTCAAAGCTCTCCCGACTGTTCTAAGAGACGGCTCAATAAGGCAACACTTAAGAATGACTTCAATGCTCTCCTGACTCTTGTAAGAGACGGCTCAATAGGGCAACACTTAAGAATGGCTTCAAAGCTCTCCCGACTGTTGTAAGAGACGGCTCAATAGGGCAACACTTAAGAATGGCTTCAAAGCTCTCCAGACTGTTGTAAGGGACGGCTCCATAAGGCAACACTTATGAATGGCTTCAAAGCTCTCCCGACTGTTGTAAGGGACGGCTCAATAAGGCAACACTTAAGAATGGCTTCAATGCTCTCCCGACTATTGTAATATGATGATGATGATAATTGTTGTTGTAAGGGGCCTAACATCTAGGTTATCGGCCCGCTACTATTGTAAGAGAGGGCTCAATAAGGCAACAATTAAGAATGGCTTCAAAGCTCACCCGACTGTTGTAAGGGACAGCTCAATAAGGCAACACTTAAGAATGGCTTCAATGCTCTCCCGACTGTTATAAAGGACGGCTCAATAAGGCAACACTTAAGAATGGCTTCTAAGCTCTCCCGACTGTTGTAAGAGGCGGCACAATAAGGCAACACTTAAGAATGGCTTCAAAGCTCTCCTGACTGTTGTAAAAGACGGCTCAATAAGGCAACACTTAAGAATGGCTTCAAAGCTCTCCTGACTGTTGTAAGAGACGGCTCAATAAGGCAACTCTTAAGAATGGCTTCAAAACTCTCCCGACTGTTGTAAGGACGGCTCAATAACGCAACATTTAAGAATGGCTTCAAAGCTCTCCTGACTGTTGTAAGAGACGGCTCAATAAGGCAACTCTTAAGAATGGCTTCAAAACTCTCCTGACTGTTGTAAGAGACGGCTCAATAAGGCAACACTTAAGAATGGCTTCAAAGCTCTCCTGACTGTTGTAAGAGACGGCTCAATAAGGCAACTCTTAAGAATGGCTTCAAAACTCTCCTGACTCTTGTAAGAGACGGCTCAATAAGGCAACACTTAAGAATGGCTTCAAAGCTCTCCCGACTGTTGTAAGAGACGGCTCAATAAGGCAACACTTAAGAATGGCTTCAAAGCTCTCCCGACTGTTGTAAGGACGGCTCAATATGGCAACACTTAAGAATGGCTTCAAAGCTCTCCCGACTGTTGTAAGAGACGGCTCAATAAGGCAACACTTAAGAATGGCTTCAAAACTGTCCCGACTGTTGTAAGGGACGGCTCAATAAGGTAACACTTAAGAATGGCTTCAAAGCTCTCCCGACTGTTGTAAGGGACGGCTCAATAAGGCAACACTTAAGAATGGCTTCAAAGCTCTCCCGACTTTTGCAAGGGACGGCTCAATAAGGCACCACTTAAGAATGGCTCCAAAGCTCTCCCGACTGTCGTAAGAGACGGCTAAATAAGGCAACACTTAAGAATGGCTTCAAAGCTCTCCCGACTGTTGTAAGATACGGCTCAATAAGGCAACACTTAAAAATGGCTTCAAAGCTCTCCCGACTGTTGTAAGGGACGGCTCAATTAGGCAACACGTAAGAATGGCTTCAAAGCTCTCCTGACTGTTGTAAGAGACGGCTCAATATGGCAACACTTAAGAATGGCTCCAAAGCTCTCCCGACTGTCGTAAGAGACGGCTCAATAAGGCACCACTTAAGAATGGCTTCAAAGCTCTCCTGACTGTTGTAAGGGACGGCTCAATAAGGCAACACTTAAAAATGGCTTCAAAACTCTCCCGACTGTTGTAAGAGACGGCTCAATAAGGCAACACTTAAGAATGGCTTCAAAGCTCCCCCGACTGTTTAAGGGACGGCTCAATAAGGCAACGCCTAAGAATGGCTTCAAAACTCTCTCGACTGTTGTAAGAGACGGCTCAATAAGTCAACACTTAAGAATGGCTTCAAAGCTCCCCCGACTGTTGTAAGAGACGGCTCAATAAGGCAACACTTAAGAATGGCTTCAAAGCTCCCCCGACTGTTGTAAGAGACGGCTCAATAAGGCAACACTTAAAAATGGCTTCAAAACTCTCCCGACTGTTGTTAGAGACGGCTCAATTAGGCAACGCTTAAGAATGGCTTCAAAGCTCTCCCGACTGTTGTGAGAGACGGCTCAATAAGGCAACACTTAAGAATGGCTTCAAAGCTCTCCCCACTGTTGTAAGAGACGGCTCAATAAGGCAACACTTATGAATGGCTTCAAAGCTCCCCCGACTGTTGTAAGGGACGGCTCAATAAGGCAACACTTAAGAGTGGCTTCAAAGCTCTCCCGACTGTTGTAAGAGACGGCTCAATAAGGCACCACTTAAGATTGGCTCCAAAGCTCTCCCGACTGTCGTAAGAGACGGCTCAATAAGGCAACACTTAAGAATGGCTTCAAAGCTCTCCCGACTGTTGTAAGAGACGGCTCAATAAGGCAACGCTTAAGAATGGCTTCAAAACTCTCCCGATTGTTGTAAGAGACGGCTCAATAAGGCAACACTTAAGAATGGCTTCATAGTTCTCCCGACTGTTGTAAGAGACGGCTCAATAAGGCAACACTTAAGAATGGCTCCAAAGCTCCCCTGACTGTTGTAAGAGACGGCTCAATAAGGCAAAGCTTAAGAATGGCTTCAAAGCTCTCCCGACTGTTCTAAGAGACGGCTCAATAAGGCAACACTTAAGAATGACTTCAATGCTCTCCTGACTCTTGTAAGAGACGGCTCAATAGGGCAACAATTAAGAATGGCTTCAAAGCTCTCCCGACTGTTGTAAGAGACGGCTAAATAGGGCAACACTTAAGAATGGCTTCAAAGCTCTCCAGACTGTTGTAAGGGACGGCTCAATAAGGCAACACTTATGAATGGCTTCAAAGCTCTCCCGACTGTCGTAAGGGACGGCTCAATAAGGCAACACTTAAGAATGGCTTCAATGCTCTCCCGACTATTGTAAGATGTTGATGATGATAATTGTTGTTGTAAGGGGCCTAACATCTAGGTTATCGGCCCGCTACTATTGTAAGAGACGGCTCAATAAGGCACCACTTAAGAATGGCTCCAAAGCTCTCCCGACTGTCGTAAGAGACGGCTAAATAAGGCAACACTTAAGAATGGCTTCAAAGCCCTCCCGACTGTTGTAAGGGACGGCTCAATTAGGCAACACTTAAGAATGGCTTCAAAGCTCTCCTGACTGTTGTAAGAGACGGCTCAATAAGGCACCACTTAAGAATGGCTCCAAAGCTCTCCCGACTGTCGTAAGAGACGGCTCAATAAGGCACCACTTAAGAATGGCTTCAAAGCTCTCCTGACTGTTGTAAGGGACGGCTCAATAAGGCAACACTTAAAAATGGCTTCAAAATTCTCCCGACTGTTGTAAGAGACGGCTCAATAAGGCAACACTTAAGAATGGCTTCAAAGCTCCCCCGACTGTTGTAAGGGACGGCTCAATAAGGCAACGCTTAAGAATGGCTTCAAAACTCTCTCGACTGTTGTAAGAGACGGCTCAATAAGGCAACACTTAAGAATGGCTTCAAAGCTCCCCCGACTGTTGTAAGAGACGGCTCAATAAGGCAACACTTAAGAATGGCCTCAAAGCTCCCCCGACTGTTGTAAGAGACGGCTCAATAAGGCAACACTTAAAAATGTCTTCAAAACTCTCCCGACTGTTGTTAGAGACGGCTCAATTAGGCAACGCTTAAGAATGGCTTCAAAGCTCTCCCGACTGTTGTAAGAGACGGCTCAATAAGGCAACACTTAAGAATGGCTTCAAAGCTCTCCCGACTTTTGTAAGAGACGGCTCAACAAGGCAACACTTAAGAATGGCTTCAAAGCTCTCCTGACTGTTGCAAGAGACGGCTCAATAAGGCAACACTTAAGAATGGCTTCAAAGCTCTCCCGACTGTTGTAAGGGACGGCTCAATAAGGCAACACTTAAGAATGGCTTCAAAGCTCTCCCGACTGTTGTAAGAGACGGCTCAATAAGGCACCACTTAAGAATGGCTCCAAAGCTCTCCCGACTGTCGTAAGAGACGGCTCAATAAGGCAACACTTAAGAATGGCTTCAAAGCTCTCCCGACTGTTGTAAGAGACGGCTCAATAAGGCAACGCTTAAGAATGGCTTCAAAACTCTCCCGATTGTTGTAAGAGACGGCTCAATAAGGCAACACTTAAGAATGGCTTCATAGCTCTCCCGACTGTTGTAAGAGACGGCTCAATAAGGCAACACTTAAGAATGGCTCCAAAGCTCCCCTGACTGTTGTAAGAGACGGCTCAATAAGGCAACGCTTAAGAATGGCTTCAAAGCTCTCCCGACTGTTCTAAGAGACGGCTCAATAAGGCAACACTTAAGAATGACTTCAATGCTCTCCTGACTCTTGTAAGAGACGGCTCAATAGGGCAACACTTAAGAATGGCTTCAAAGCTCTCCCGACTGTTGTAAGAGACGGCTCAATAGGGCAACACTTAAGAATGGCTTCAAAGCTCTCCAGACTGTTGTAAGGGACGGCTCCATAAGGCAACACTTATGAATGGCTTCAAAGCTCTCCCGACTGTTGTAAGGGACGGCTCAATAAGGCAACACTTAAGAATGGCTTCAATGCTCTCCCGACTATTGTAATATGATGATGATGATAATTGTTGTTGTAAGGGGCCTAACATCTAGGTTATCGGCCCGCTACTATTGTAAGAGAGGGCTCAATAAGGCAACAATTAAGAATGGCTTCAAAGCTCACCCGACTGTTGTAAGGGACGGCTCAATAAGGCAACACTTAAGAATGGCTTCAATGCTCTCCCGACTGTTATAAAGGACGGCTCAATAAGGCAACACTTAAGAATGGCTTCTAAGCTCTCCCGACTGTTGTAAGAGGCGGCACAATAAGGCAACACTTAAGAATGGCTTCAAAGCTCTCCTGACTGTTGTAAAAGACGGCTCAATAAGGCAACACTTAAGAATGGCTTCAAAGCTCTCCTGACTGTTGTAAGAGACGGCTCAATAAGGCAACTCTTAAGAATGGCTTCAAAACTCTCCCGACTGTTGTAAGGACGGCTCAATAACGCAACATTTAAGAATGGCTTCAAAGCTCTCCTGACTGTTGTAAGAGACGGCTCAATAAGGCAACTCTTAAGAATGGCTTCAAAACTCTCCTGACTGTTGTAAGAGACGGCTCAATAAGGCAACACTTAAGAATGGCTTCAAAGCTCTCCTGACTGTTGTAAGAGACGGCTCAATAAGGCAACTCTTAAGAATGGCTTCAAAACTCTCCTGACTCTTGTAAGAGACGGCTCAATAAGGCAACACTTAAGAATGGCTTCAAAGCTCTCCCGACTGTTGTAAGAGACGGCTCAATAAGGCAACACTTAAGAATGGCTTCAAAGCTCTCCCGACTGTTGTAAGGACGGCTCAATAAGGCAACACTTAAGAATGGCTTCAAAGCTCTCCCGACTGTTGTAAGAGACGGCTCAATAAGGCAACACTTAAGAATGGCTTCAAAACTGTCCCGACTGTTGTAAGGGACGGCTCAATAAGGTAACACTTAAGAATGGCTTCAAAGCTCTCCCGACTGTTGTAAGGGACGGCTCAATAAGGCAACACTTAAGAATGGCTTCAAAGCTCTCCCGACTTTTGCAAGGGACGGCTCAATAAGGCACCACTTAAGAATGGCTCCAAAGCTCTCCCGACTGTCGTAAGAGACGGCTAAATAAGGCAACACTTAAGAATGGCTTCAAAGCTCTCCCGACTGTTGTAAGATACGGCTCAATAAGGCAACACTTAAAAATGGCTTCAAAGCTCTCCCGACTGTTGTAAGGGACGGCTCAATTAGGCAACACGTAAGAATGGCTTCAAAGCTCTCCTGACTGTTGTAAGAGACGGCTCAATATGGCACCACTTAAGAATGGCTCCAAAGCTCTCCCGACTGTCGTAAGAGACGGCTCAATAAGGCACCACTTAAGAATGGCTTCAAAGCTCTCCTGACTGTTGTAAGGGACGGCTCAATAAGGCAACACTTAAAAATGGCTTCAAAACTCTCCCGACTGTTGTAAGAGACGGCTCAATAAGGCAACACTTAAGAATGGCTTCAAAGCTCCCCCGACTGTTTAAGGGACGGCTCAATAAGGCAACGCTTAAGAATGGCTTCAAAACTCTCTCGACTGTTGTAAGAGACGGCTCAATAAGTCAACACTTAAGAATGGCTTCAAAGCTCCCCCGACTGTTGTAAGAGACGGCTCAATAAGGCAACACTTAAGAATGGCTTCAAAGCTCCCCCGACTGTTGTAAGAGACGGCTCAATAAGGCAACACTTAAAAATGGCTTCAAAACTCTCCCGACTGTTGTTAGAGACGGCTCAATTAGGCAACGCTTAAGAATGGCTTCAAAGCTCTCCCGACTGTTGTGAGAGACGGCTCAATAAGGCAACACTTAAGAATGGCTTCAAAGCTCTCCCCACTGTTGTAAGAGACGGCTCAATAAGGCAACACTTATGAATGGCTTCAAAGCTCCCCCGACTGTTGTAAGGGACGGCTCAATAAGGCAACACTTAAGAGTGGCTTCAAAGCTCTCCCGACTGTTGTAAGAGACGGCTCAATAAGGCACCACTTAAGATTGGCTCCAAAGCTCTCCCGACTGTCGTAAGAGACGGCTCAATAAGGCAACACTTAAGAATGGCTTCAAAGCTCTCCCGACTGTTGTAAGAGACGGCTCAATAAGGCAACGCTTAAGAATGGCTTCAAAACTCTCCCGATTGTTGTAAGAGACGGCTCAATAAGGCAACACTTAAGAATGGCTTCATAGCTCTCCCGACTGTTGTAAGAGACGGCTCAATAAGGCAACACTTAAGAATGGCTCCAAAGCTCCCCTGACTGTTGTAAGAGACGGCTCAATAAGGCAACGCTTAAGAATGGCTTCAAAGCTCTCCCGACTGTTCTAAGAGACGGCTCAATAAGGCAACACTTAAGAATGACTTCAATGCTCTCCTGACTCTTGTAAGAGACGGCTCAATAGGGCAACAATTAAGAATGGCTTCAAAGCTCTCCCGACTGTTGTAAGAGACGGCTAAATAGGGCAACACTTAAGAATGGCTTCAAAGCTCTCCAGACTGTTGTAAGGGACGGCTCAATAAGGCAACACTTATGAATGGCTTCAAAGCTCTCCCGACTGTCGTAAGGGACGGCTCAATAAGGCAACACTTAAGAATGGCTTCAATGCTCTCCCGACTATTGTAAGATGTTGATGATGATAATTGTTGTTGTAAGGGGCCTAACATCTAGGTTATCGGCCCGCTACTATTGTAAGAGACGGCTCAATAAGGCAACACTTAAGAATGGCTTCAATGCTCTCCCGAGTGTTGTAAGGGACGGCTCAATAAGGCTACACTTAAGAATGGCTTCAAAGCTCTCCTGATTCTTGTAAGGGACGGCTCAATTAGGCAACACTTGAGAATTGGTTCAAAACTCTCCTGACTCTTGTAAGAGACGGCTCAATAAGGCAACACTTAAGAATGGCTTCAAAGCTCTCCTGACTCTTGTAGGAGACGGCTCAATAAGGCAACACTTAAGAATGGCTTCAAAACTCTCCTGACTCTTGTAAGAGACGGCTCAATAAGGCAACACTTAAGAATGGTTTCAAAGCTCTCCTGACTCTTGTAAGAGACGGCTCAATAAGGCAACACATAAGAATGGCTTCAAAACTCTCCTGACGCTTGTAAGAGACGGCTCAATAAGGCAACACTTAAGAATGGCTTCAAAGCTTTCCTGACTCTTGTAAGAGACTGCTCAATAAGGCAACACTTAAGAATGGCTTCAAAGCTCTCCTGACTCTTGTAAGAGACGGCTCAATAAGGCAACACATAAGAATGGCTTCAAAGCTCTCCCGACTGTTGTAAGATACGGCTCAATAAGGCAACACTTAAAAATGGCTTCAAAGCTCTCCCGACTGTTGTAAGGGACGGCTCAATTAGGCAATACTTAAGAATGGCTTCAAAGCTCTCCTGACTCTTGTAACAGACGGCTCAATAAGGCAACACATAAGAATGGCTTCAAAACTCTCCTGACACTTGTAAGAGACGGCTCAATAAGGCAACACTTAAGAATGGCTTCAAAGCTTTCCTGACTCTTGTAAGAGACGGCTCAATAAGGCAACACTTAAGAATGGCTTCAAAGCTCTCCTGACTCTTGTAAGAGACGGCTCAATAAGGCAATACTTAAGAATGGCTTCAAAGCTCTCCCGACTGTTGTAAGATACGGCTCAATAAGGCAACACTTAAAAATGGCTTCAAAGATCTCCCGACTGTTGTAAGGGACGGCTCAATTAGGCAATACTTAAGAATGGCTTCAAAGCTCTCCTGACTGTTGTAAGAGACGGCTCAATAAGGCACCACTTAAGAATGGCTTCAAAGCTCTCCTGACTGTTGTAAGGAACGGCTCAATAAGGCACCAGTTAAGAATGGCTCCAAAGCTCTCCCGACTGTCGTAAGAGACGGCTCAATAAGGCACCACTTAAGAATGGCTCCAAAGCTCTCCCGACTGTCGTAAGAGACGGCTCAATAAGGCAACACTTAAGAATGGCTTCAAAGCTCTCCTGACTGTTGTAAAAGACGGCTCAATAAGGCAACACTTAAAAATGGCTTCAAAGCTCTCCCGACTGTTGTAAGAGACGGCTCAACAAGGCAACACTTAAGATTGGCTTCAATGCTCTCCTGACTCTTGTAAGAGACGGCTCAATAAGGCAACACTTCAGAATGGCTTCAAAGCTCTCCTGACTGTTGTAAGAGACGGCTCAATAAGGCATCACTTAAGAATGGCTTAAAAACTCTCCCGACTGTTGTAAGAGACGGCTCAATAAGGCAACACTTAAGAATGGCTTCAATGCTCTCCTGACAGTTGTAAGAGACGGCTCGATAAGGCAACACTTAAGAATGGCTTCAAAGCTCCCCCGATTGTTGTAAGGGACGGTTCAATAAGGCAACGCTTAAGAATGGCTTCAAAACTCTCTCAACTGTTGTAAGAGACGGCTCAATAAGGCAACACTTAAGAATGGCTTCAAAGCTCCCCCGACTGTTGTAAGAGACGGCTCAATAAGGCAACACTTAAGAATGGCTTCAAAGCTCCCCCGACTGTTGTAAGAGACGGCTCAATAAGGCAACGCTTAAGAATGGCTTCAAAGCTCTCCCGACTGTTGTAAGAGACGGCTCAATAAGGCACCACTTAAGAATGGCTTCAAAGCTCTCCCGACTGTTGTAAGAGACGGCTCAACAAGGCAACACTTAAGAATGGCTTCAAAGCTCTCCTGACTGTTGCAAGAGACGGCTCAATAAGGCAAAACTTAAGAATGGCTTCAAAGCTCTCCCGACTGTTGTAAGGGACGGCTCAATAAGGCAGCACTGAAGAATGGCTTCAAAGCTCTCCCGACTGTTGTAAGAGATGGCTCAATAAGGCACCACTTAAGAATGGCTCCAATGCTCTCCCGACTGTCGTAAGAGACGGCTCAATAAGGCAACACTTAAGAATGGCTTCAAAGCTCTCCCGACTGTTGTAAGAGACGGCTCAATAAGGCAACGCTTAAGAATGGCTTCAAAACTCTCCCGATTGTTGTAAGAGACGGCTCAATAAGGCAACACTTAAGAATGGCTTCATAGCTCTCCCGACTGTTGTATGAGACGGCTCAATAAGGCAACACTTAAGAATGGCTCCAAAGCTCCCCTGACTGTTGTAAGAGACGGCTCAATAAGGCAACGCTTAAGAATGGCTTCAAAGCTCTCCCGACTGTTCTAAGAGACGGCTCAATAAGGCAACACTTATGAATGACTTCAATGCTCTCCTGAATCTTGTAAGAGACGGCTCAATAGGGCAACACTTAAGAATGGCTTCAAAGCTCTCCCGACTGTTGTAAGAGACGGCTCAATAAGGCAACACTTAAGAATGGCTTCAAAGCTCTCCAGACTGTTGTAAGGGACGGCTCAATAAGGCAACACTTATGAATGGCTTCAAAGCTCTCCCGACTGTTGTAAGGGACGGCTCAATAAGGCAACACTTAAGAATGGCTTCAAAGCTCCCCCGACTGTTGTAAGGGACGGCTCAATAAGGCAACGCTTAAGAATGGCTTCAAAACTCTCTCGACTGTTGTAAGAGACGGCTCAATAAGGCAACACTTAAGAATGGCTTCAAAGCTCCCCCGACTGTTGTAAGGGACGGCTCAATAAGGCAACACTTAAGAATGGCTTCAATGCTCTCCCGACTGTTGTAAGGGACGGCTCAATAAGGCAACACTTAAGAATAGCTTCAAAGCTCTCCCGACTTTTGCAAGGGACGGCTCAATAAGGCACCACTTAAGAATGGCTCCAAAGCTCTCCCGACTGTCGTAAGAGACGGCTAAATAAGGCAACACTTAAGAATGGCTTCAAAGCCCTCCCGACTGTTGTAAGGGACGGCTCAATTAGGCAACACTTAAGAATGGCTTCAAAGCTCTCCTGACTGTTGTAAGAGACGGCTCAATAAGGCACCACTTAAGAATGGCTCCAAAGCTCTCCCGACTGTCGTAAGAGACGGCTCAATAAGGCACCACTTAAGAATGGCTTCAAAGCTCTCCTGACTGTTGTAAGGGACGGCTCAATAAGGCAACACTTAAAAATGGCTTCAAAACTCTCCCGACTGTTGTAAGAGACGGCTCAATAAGGCAACACTTAAGAATGGCTTCAAAGCTCCCCCGACTGTTGTAAGGGACGGCTCAATAAGGCAACGCTTAAGAATGGCTTCAAAACTCTCTCGACTGTTGTAAGAGACGGCTCAATAAGGCAACACTTAAGAATGGCTTCAAAGCTCCCCCGACTGTTGTAAGAGACGGCTCAATAAGACAACACTTAAGAATGGCTTCAAAGCTCCCCCGACTGTTGTAAGAGACGGCTCAATAAGGCAACACATAAAAATGTCTTCAAAACTCTCCCGACTGTTGTTAGAGACGGCTCAATTAGGCAACGCTTAAGAATGGCTTCAAAGCTCTCCCGACTGTTGTAAGAGACGGCTCAATAAGGCAACACTTAAGAATGGCTTCAAAGCTCTCCCGACTTTTGTAAGAGACGGCTCAACAAGGCAACACTTAAGAATGGCTTCAAAGCTCTCCTGACTGTTGCAAAAGACGGCTCAATAAGGCAACACTTAAGAATGGCTTCAAAGCTCTCCCGACTGTTGTAAGGGACGGCTCAATAAGGCAACACTTAAGAATGGCTTCAAAGCTCTCCCGACTGTTGTAAGAGACGGCTCAATAAGGCACCACTTAAGAATGGCTCCAAAGCTCTCCCGACTGTCGTTAGGGACGGCTCAATAAGGCAACACTTAAGAATGGCTTCAAAGCTCTCCCGACTGTTGTAAGAGACGGCTCAATAAGGCAACGCTTAAGAATGGCTTCAAAACTCTCCCGATTGTTGTAAGAGACGGCTCAATAAGGCAACACTTAAGAATGGCTTCATAGCTCTCCCGACTGTTGTAAGAGACGGCTCAATAAGGCAACACTTAAGAATGGCTCCAAAGCTCCCCTGACTGTTGTAAGAGACGGCTCAATAAGGCAACGCTTAAGAATGGCTTCAAAGCTCTCCCGACTGTTCTAAGAGACGGCTCAATAAGGCAACACTTAAGAATGACTTCAATGCTCTCCTGACTCTTGTAAGAGACGGCTCAATAGGGCAACACTTAAGAATGGCTTCAAAGCTCTCCCGACTGTTGTAAGAGACGGCTCAATAGGGCAACACTTAAGAATGGCTTCAAAGCTCTCCAGTCTGTTGTAAGGGACGGCTCCATAAGGCAACACTTATGAATGGCTTCAAAGCTCTCCCGACTGTTGTAAGGGACGGCTCAATAAGGCAACACTTAAGAATGGCTTCAATGCTCTCCCGACTATTGTAATATGATGATGATGATAATTGTTGTTGTAAGGGGCCTAACATCTAGGTTATCGGCCCGCTACTATTGTAAGAGACGGCTCAATAAGGCAACAATTAAGAATGGCTTCAAAGCTCACCCGACTGTTGTAAGGGACGGCTCAATAAGGCAACACTTAAGAATGGCTTCAATGCTCTCCCGACTGTTGTAAAGGACGGCTCAATAAGGCAACACTTAAGAATGGCTTCAAAGCTCTCCCGACTGTTGTAAGAGGCGGCACAATAAGGCAACACTTAAGAATGGCTTCAAAGCTCTCCTGACTGTTGTAAAAGACGGCTCAATAAGGCAACACTTAAGAATGGCTTCAAAGCTCTCCTGACTGTTGTAAGAGACGGCTCAATAAGGCAACACTTAAGAATGGCTTCAAAACTCTCCCGACTGTTGTAAGGACGGCTCAATAACGCAACATTTAAGAATGGCTTCAAAGCTCTCCTGACTGTTGTAAGAGACGGCTCAATAAGGCAACTCTTAAGAATGGCTTCAAAACTCTCCTGACTGTTGTAAGAGACGGCTCAATAAGGCAACACTTAAGAATGGCTTCAAAGCTCTCCTGACTGTTGTAAGAGACGGCTCAATAAGGCAACTCTTAAGAATGGCTTCAAAACTCTCCTGACTCTTGTAAGAGACGGCTCAATAAGGCAACACTTAAGAATGGCTTCAAAGCTCTCCCGACTGTTGTAAGAGACGGCTCAATAAGGCAACACTTAAGAATGGCTTCAAAGCTCTCCCGACTGTTGTAAGGGACGGCTCAATAAGGCAACACTTAAGAATGGCCTCAATGCTCTCCCGACTGTTGTAAGGGACGGCTCAATAAGGCAACACTTAAGAATGGCTTCAAAGCTCTCCCGACTTTTGCAAGGGACGGCTCAATAAGGCACCACTTAGGAATGGCTCCAAAGCTCTCCCGACTGTCGTAAGAGACGGCTAAATAAGGCAACACTTAAGAATGGCTTCAAAGCTCTCCCGACTGTTGTAAGATACGGCTCAATAAGGCAACACTTAAAAATGGCTTCAAAGCTCTCCCGACTGTTGTAAGGGACGGCTCAATTAGGCAACACGTAAGAATGGCTTCAAAGCTCTCCTGACTGTTGTAAGAGACGGCTCAATATGGCACCACTTAAGAATGGCTCCAAAGCTCTCCCGACTGTCGTAAGAGACGGCTCAATAAGGCACCACTTAAGAATGGCTTCAAAGCTCTCCTGACTGTTGTAAGGGACGGCTCAATAAGGCAACACTTAAAAATGGCTTCAAAACTCTCCCGACTGTTGTAAGAGACGGCTCAATAAGGCAACACTTAAGAATGGCTTCAAAGCTCCCCCGACTGTTTAAGGGACGGCTCAATAAGGCAACGCTTAAGAATGGCTTCAAAACTCTCTCGACTGTTGTAAGAGACGGCTCAATAAGGCAACACTTAAGAATGGCTTCAAAGCTCCCCCGACTGTTGTAAGAGACGGCTCAATAAGGCAACACTTAAGAATGGCTTCAAAGCTCCCCCGACTGTTGTAAGAGACGGCTCAATAAGGCAACACTTAAAAATGGCTTCAAAACTCTCCCGACTGTTGTTAGAGACGGCTCAATTAGGCAACGCTTAAGAATGGCTTCAAAGCTCTCCCGACTGTTGTGAGAGACGGCTCAATAAGGCAACACTTAAGAATGGCTTCAAAGCTCTCCCGACTGTTGTAAGAGACGGCTCAACAAGGCAACACTTAAGAATGGCTTCAAAGCTCTCCTGACTGTTGCAAGAGACGGCTCAATAAGGCAACACTTAAGAATGGCTTCAAAGCTCTCCCGACTGTTGTAAGGGACGGCTCAATAAGGCAACACTTAAGAATGGCTTCAAAGCTCTCCCGACTGTTGTAAGAGACGGCTCAATAAGGCACCACTTAAGATTGGCTCCAAAGCTCTCCCGACTGTCGTATGAGACGGCTCAATAAGGCAACACTTAAGAATGGCTTCAAAGCTCTCCCGACTGTTGTAAGAGACGGCTCAATATGGCAACGCTTAAGAATGGCTTCAAAACTCTCCCGATTGTTGTAAGAGACGGCTCAATAAGGCAACACTTAAGAATGGCTTCATAGCTCTCCCGACTGTTGTAAGAGACGGCTCAATAAGGCAACACTTAGGAATGGCTCCAAAGCTCCCCTGACTGTTGTAAGAGACGGCTCAATAAGGCAACGCTTAAGAATGGCTTCAAAGCTCTCCCGACTGTTCTAAGAGACGGCTCAATAAGGCAACACTTAAGAATGACTTCAATGCTCTCCTGACTCTTGTAAGAGACGGCTCAATAGGGCAACAATTAAGAATGGCTTCAAAGCTCTCCCGACTGTTGTAAGAGACGGCTAAATAGGGCAACACTTAAGAATGGCTTCAAAGCTCTCCAGACTGTTGTAAGGGACGGCTCAATAAGGCAACACTTATGAATGGCTTCAAAGCTCTCCCGACTGTCGTAAGGGACGGCTCAATAAGGCAACACTTAAGAATGGCTTCAATGCTCTCCCGACAATTGTAAGATGATGATGATGATAATTGTTGTTGTAAGGGGCCTAACATCTAGGTTATCGGCCCGCTACTATTGTAAGAGACGGCTCAATAAGGCAACACTTAAGAATGGCTTCAAAGCTCTCCCGAGTGTTGTAAGGGACGGCTCAATAAGGCTACACTTAAGAATGGCTTCAAAGCTCTCCTGACTCTTGTAAGGGACGGCTCAATTAGGCAACACTTGAGAATTGGTTCAAAACTCTCCTGACTCTTGTAAGAGACGGCTCAATAAGGCAACACTTAAGAATGGCTTCAAAGCTCTCCTGACTCTTGTAGGAGACGGCTCAATAAGGCAACACTTAGGAATGGCTTCAAAACTCTCCTGACTCTTGTAAGAGACGGCTCAATAAGGCAACACTTAAGAATGGTTTCAAAGCTCTCCTGACTCTTGTAAGAGACGGCTCAATAAGGCAACACATAAGATAGGCTTCAAAACTCTCCTGACACTTGTAAGAGACGGCTCAATAAGGCAACACTTAAGAATGGCTTCAATGCTTTCCTGACTCTTGTAAGAGACGGCTCAATAAGGCAACACTTAAGAATGGCTTCAAAGCTCTCCTGACTCTTGTAAGAGACGGCTCAATAAGGCAACACATAAGAATGGCTTCAAAGCTCTCCCGACTGTTGTAAGAGACGGCTCAATAAGGCAACACTTAAGAATGGCTTCAAAGCTCTCCCGACTGTTGTAAGGGACGGCTCAATAAGGCAACACATAAGAATGGCTTCAAAGCTCTCCTGACTCTTGTAAGGGACGGCTCAATAAGGCAACACTTGAGAATGGCTTCAAAACTCTCATGACTCTTGTAAGAGACGGCTCAATAAGGCAACACTTAAGAATGGCTTCAAAGCTCTCCTGACTCTTGTAAGGGACGGCTCAATAAGGCAACACTTAAGAATGGCTTCAAAGCTCTCCTGACTCTTGTAAGAGACGGCTCAATAAGGCAACACTTAAGAATGGCTTCAAAGCTCTCCCGACTGTTGTAAGTGACGGCTCAATAAGGCAACACTTAAGAATGGCTTCAAAACTCTCCTGACTCTTGTAAGAGACGGTTCAATAAGGCAACACTTAAGAATGGCTTCAAAGCTCTCCCGACTGTTGTAAGAGACAGCTCAATAAGGCAACACTTAAAAATGGCTTCAAAACTCTCTCGTCTGTTGTAAGAGACGGCTCAATAAGGCAACACTTAAGAATGGCTCCAAAGCTCTCCCGACTGTTGCAAGGGACGGCTCAATAAGGCAACACTTAAGAATGGCTCCAAAGCTCTCCCGACTGTTGTAAGAGACGGCTCAATAAGGCAACACTTAAAAATGGCTCCAAAGCTCTCCTGACTGTTGTAAGAGACGGCTCAATAAGGAAGCACTTAAGAATGGCTTCAAAGCTCTCCCGACTGTTGTAAGGGACGGCTCAATAAGGCAACACTTAAGAATGGCTTCAAAGCTCTCCTGACTGTTGTAAGAGACGGCTCAATAAGGCACCACTTAAGAATGGCTTCAAAGCTCTCCTGACTGTTGTAAGAGACGGCTCAATAAGGCAACACTTAAGAATGGCTTCAAAGCTCTCCCGACTGTTGTAAGGGACGGCTCAATAAGGCAACACTTAAGAATGGCTTCAAAGCTCTCCCGACTGTTGTAAAAGACGGCTCAGTAAGGCAACTCTTAAGAATAGCTTCAAAGCTCTCCCGACTGTTGTAAGGACGGCTCAATAAGGCAACTCTTAAGAATGGCTTCAATGCTCTCCCGACTGTTGTAAGGTCGGCTCAGTAAGGCAACACATAAGAATGGCTTCAATGCTCTCCCGACTGTTGTAAGGACGGCTCAGTAAGGCAACACTTAAGAATGGCTTCAATGCTCTCCCGACTGTTGTAAGGGACGGCTCAATATGGCAACACTTAAGAATGGCTTCAATGCTCTCCCGACTGTTGTAAGGACGGCTCAGTAAGGCAACACTTAAGAATGGCTCCAAAGCTCTCCCGATAGTTGTAAGAGACGGCTCAATAAGGCAACACTTAAGAATGGCTTCAAAGCTCTCCCGACTGTTGTAAGGGACGGCTCAATAAGGCAACACTTAAGAATGGCTTCAAAGCTCTCCCGACTGCTGTAAGGGACGGCTCAATAAGGCAACACTTAAGAATGGCTTCAGAGCTCTCCCGACTGTTGTAAGGGACGGCTCAATAAGGCAACACTTAAGAATGGCTTCAAAGCTCTCCTGACTGTTGTAAGAGAAGGCTCAATAAGGCAACACTTAAGAATGGCTTCAATGCTCTCCTGACTGTTGTAAGGACGGCTCAATAAGGCAACTCTTAAGAATGGCTTCAATGCTCTCCCGACTGTTGTAAGGGACGGCTCAATAAGGCAACTCTTAAGAATGGCTTCAATGCTCTCCCGACTGTTGTAAGGGGCGGCTCAGTAAGGTAACACTTAAGAATGGCTTCAGAGCTCTCCCGACTGTTGTAAGGGACGGCTCAATAAGGCAAAACTTAAGAATGGCTTCAAAGCTCTCCTGACCGTTGTAAGGGACGGCTCAATAAGGCAACAATTAAGAATGGCTTGAATGCTCTCCCGACTGTTGTAAGGGACGGCTCAATAAGGCAACACTTAAGAATGGCTTCAATGCTCTCCTGACTGTTGTAAGGGACGGCTCAATAAGGCAACACTTAAGAATGGCTTCAAAGCTCTCCTGACTGTTGTAAGGGACGGCTCAATAAGGCAACTCTTAAGAATGGCTTCAATGCTTTCCCGACTGTTGTAAGGGACGGCTCAATAAGGCAACACTTAAGAATGGCTTCAAAGCTCCCCCGACTGTTGTAAGAGACGGCTCAATAAGGCAACACTTAAAAATGGCTTCAAAACTCTCCCGACTGTTGTAAGAGACGGCTCAATAAGGCAACGCTTAAGAATGGCTTCAAAGCTCTCCCGACTGTTGTAAGAGACGGCTCAATAAGGCAACACTTAAGAATGGCTTCAAAGCTCTCCCGACTTTTGTAAGAGACGGCTCATTAAGGCAACACTTAAGAATGGCTTCAAAGCTCTCCTGACTGTTGCAAGAGGCGGCTCAATAAGGCAACACTTAAGAATGGCTTCAATGCTCTCCCGACTGTCGTAAGAGACGGCTCAATAAGGCAAAACTTAAGAATGGCTTCAAAGCTCTCCTGACCGTTGTAAGGGACGGCTCAATAAGGCAACAATTAAGAATGGCTTGAATGCTCTCCCGACTGTTGTAAAGGACGGCTCAATACGGCAACACTTAAGAATGGCTTCAATGCTCTCCTGACTGTTGTAAGGGACGGCTCAATAAGGCAACACTTAAGAATGGCTTCAAAGCTCTCCTGACTGTTGTAAGGGACGGCTCAATAAGGCAACTCTTAAGAATGGCTTCAATGCTTTCCCGACTGTTTTAAGAGACGGCTCAATAAGGCAACGCTTAAGAATGGCTTCAAAACTCTCCTGATTGTTGTAAGAGACGGCTCAATAAGGCAACACTTAAGAATGGCTTCATAGCTCTCCCGACTGTTGTAAGAGATGGCTCAATAAGGCAACACTTAAGAATGGCTCCAAAGCTCCCCTGACTGTTGTAAGAGACGGCTCAATAAGGCAACGCTTAAGAATGGCTTCAAAGCTCTCCCGACTGTTCTAAGAGACGGCTGAATAAGGCAACACTTAAGAATGACTTCAATGCTCTCCTGACTCTTGTAAGAGACGGCTCAATAGGGCAACACTTAAGAATGGCTTCAAAGCTCTCCCGACTGTTGTAAGAGACGGCTCAATAAGGCAACACTTAAGAATGGCTTCAAAGCTCTCCAGATAGTTGTAAGGGACGGCTCAATAAGGCAACACTTATGAATGGCTTCAAAGCTCTCCCGACTATTGTAAGAGACGGCTCAATAAGGCAACACTTAAGAATGGCTTCAAAGCTCTCCCGACTGTTGTAAGGGACGGCTTAATAAGGCAACACTTAAGAATGGCTTCAATGCTCTCCCGACTGTTGTAAGGGACGCCTCAATAAGGCAACACTTAAGAATGGCTTCAAAGCTCTCCCGACTTTTGCAAGGGACGGCTCAATAAGGCACCACTTAAGAATGGCTCCAAAGCTCTCCCGACTGTCGTAAGAGACGGCTAAATAAGGCAACACTTAAGAATGGCTTCAAAGCCCTCCCGACTGTTGTAAGATACGGCTCAATAAGGCAACACTTAAAAATGGCTTCAAAGCTCTCCCGACTGTTGTAAGGGACGGCTCAATTAGGCAACACTTAAGAATGGCTCCAAAGCTCTCCCGACTGTCGTAAGAGACGGCTCAATAAGGCACCACTTAAGAATGGCTTCAAAGCTCTCCTGACTGTTGTAAGGGACGGCTCAATAAGGCAATACTTAAGAATGGCTCCAAAGCTCTCCCGACTGTTGTAAGAGACGGCTCAATAGGGCTACACTTAAGAATGGCTTCAAAGCTCTCACGAATTTGCAAGGGACGGCTCAATAAGGCACCACTTAAGAATGGCTCCAAAGCTCTCCCGACTGTCGTAAGAGACGGCTCAATAGGGCAACACTTAAAAATGGCTTCAAAGCTCTCCCGACTGTTGTAAGAGACGGCTCAATAAGGCAACACTTAAAAATGGCTTCAAAACTCTCCCGACTGTTGTAAGAGACGGCTCAGTAAGGCAACACTTAAGAATGGCTTCAATGCTCTCCCGACTCTTGTCAGAGACGGCTCAATAAGGCAACAATTAAGAATGGCTCAAAGCTCTCCTGACTGTTGTAGGAGACGGCTCAATAAGGCAACACTTAAGAATGGCTTCAAAACTCTCCCGACTGTTGTAAGAGACGGCTCAATAAGGCAACACTTAAGAATGGCTTCAATGCTCTCCTGACTGTTGTAAGAGACGGCTCAATAAGGCAACACTTAAAAATGGCTTCAAAACTCTCCCGACTGTTGTAAGAGACGGCTCAATAAGGCAACACATAAAAATGGCTTCAAAACTCTCTCGACTGTTGTAAGGGACGGCTCAATAAGGCAACACTGAAGAATGGCTTCAAAGCTCCCCCGACTGTTGTTAGGGACGGCTCAATAAGGCAACGCTCAATAATGGCTTCAAAAATCTCTCGACATTTGTAAGAGACGGATCAATAAGGCAACACTTAAGAATGGCTTCAAGGCTCCCCCGACTGTTGTAAGAGACGACTCAATAAGGCAACACTTAAGAATGGCTTCAAAGCTCCCCCGACTGTTGTAAGAGACGGCTCAATAAGGCAACACTTAAAAATGGCTTCAAAAGTCTCCCGACTGTTGTTAGAGACGGCTCAATAAGGCAACGCTTAAGAATGGCTTCAAAGCTGTCCCGACTGTTGTATGAGACGGCTCAATAAGGCAACACTTAAGAATGGCTTCAAAGCTCTCCCGACTGTTGTAGGAGACGGCTCAACATGGCAACACTTAAGAATGGCTTAAAAGCTCTCCTGACTGTTGCAAGAGACGGCTCAATAAGGCAACACTTAAGAATGGCTTCAAAACTCTCCCGACTGTTGTAAGGGACGGCTCAATAAGGCAACACTTAAGAATGGCTTCAAAGCTCTACCGACTGTTGTAAGAGACGGCTCAATAAGGCAATACTTAAGAATGGCTTCAAAGCTCTCCCGACTGTTGTAAGGGACGGCTCAATAAGGCAACGCTTAAGAATGGCTTCAAAACTCTCTCGACTGTTGTAAGAGACGGCTCAATAAGGCAACACTTAAGAATGGCTTCAAGGCAGCCCCGACTGTTGTAAGAGACGGCTCAATAAGGCAACACTTATGAATGGCTTCAAAGCTGCCCCGACTGTTGTAAGAGACGGCTCAATAAGGCAACACTTAAAAATGGCTTCAAAAAACTCCCGACTGTTGTTAGAGACGGCTCAATAAGGCAACGCTTAAGAATTGCTTCAAAGCTCTCCCGACTGTTGTATGAGACGGCTCAATAAGGCACACTTAAGAATGGCTTCAAAGCTCTCCCGACTGTTGTAAGAGACGGCTCAACATGGCAACACTTGAGAATGGCTTAAAAGCTCTCCTGACTGTTGCAAGAGACGGCTCAATAAGGCAACACTTAAGAATGGCTTCAAAACACTCCCGACTGTTGTAAGGGACGGCTCAATAAGGCAACACTTAAGAATGGCTTCAAAGCTCTCCCGACAGTTGTTAGAGACGGCTCAATAAGGCAACACTTAAGAATGGCTTCAAAGCTCTCCCGACTGTTGTAAGGGACGGCTCAATAAGGCAACACTTAAGAGTGGCTTCAAAGCTCTCCCGACTGTTGTAAGGGACGGCTCAATAAGGCAACACTTAAGAATGGCTTCAGAGCTCTCCCGACTGTTGTAAGGGACGGCTCAATAAGGCAACACTTAAGAATGGCTTCAAAGCTCTCCTGACTGTTGTAAGAGAAGGCTCAATAAGGCAACACTTAAGAATGGCTTCAATGCTCTCCTGACTGTTGTAAGAGACGGCTCAATAAGGCAACTCTTAAGAATGGCTTCAATGCTCTCCCGACTGTTGTAAGGGACGGCTCAATAAGGCAACTCTTAAGAATGGCTTCAATGCTCTCCCGACTGTTGTAAGGGGCGGCTCAGTAAGGTAACACTTAAGAATGGCTTCAGAGCTCTCCCGACTGTTGTAAGGGACGGCTCAATAAGGCAACACTTAAGAATGGCTTCAAAGCTCTCCTGACTGTTGTAAGGGACGGCTCAATAAGGCAACACTTAAGAATGGCTTGAATGCTCTCCCGACTGTTGTAAGGGACGGCTCAATAAGGCAACACTTATGAATGGCTTCAATGCTCTCCTGACTGTTGTAAGGGGCGGCTCAATAAGGCAACACTTAAGAATGGCTTCAAAGCTCTCCTGACTGTTGTAAGGGACGGCTCAATAAGGCAACTCTTAAGAATGGCTTCAATGCTTTCCCGACTGTTGTAAGGGACGGCTCAATAAGGCAACACTTAAGAATGGCTTCAAAGCTCCCCCGACTGTTGTAAGAGACGGCTCAATAAGGCAACACTTAAAAATGGCTTCAAAACTCTCCCGACTGTTGTAAGAGACGGCTCAATAAGGCAACGCTTAAGAATGGCTTCAAAGCTCTCCCGACTGTTGTAAGAGACGGCTCAGTAAGGCAACACTTAAGAATGGCTTCAATGCTCTCCCGACTTTTGTAAGAGACGGCTCAACAAGGCAACACTTAAGAATGGCTTCAAAGCTCTCCTGACTGTTGCAAGAGACGGCTCAATTAGGCAACACTTAAGAATGGCTTCAATGCTCTCCCGACTGTTGTAAGGGACGGCTCAATAAGGCAACACTTAAGAATGGCTTCATAGCTCTCCCGACTGTTGTAAGAGACGGCTCAATAAGGCACCACTTAAGAATGGCTCCAATGCTCTCCCGACTGTCGTAAGAGACGGCTCAATAAGGCAACACTTATGAATGGCTTCAAAGCTCTCCCGACTGTTGTAAGAGACGGCTCAATATGGCAACGCTTAAGAATGGCTTCAAAACTCTCCTGATAGTTGTAAGAGACGGCTCAATAAGGCAACACTTAAGAATGGCTTCATAGCTCTCCGGACTGTTGTAAGAGATGGCTCAATAAGGCAACACTTAAGAATGGCTCCAAAGCTCCCCTGACTGTTGTAAGAGACGGCTCAATAAGGCAACGCTTAAGAATGGCTTCAAAGCTCTCCCGACTGTTCTAAGAGACGGCTCAATAAGGCAACACTTACGAATGACTTCAATGCTCTCCTGACTCTTGTAAGATACGGCTCAATAGGGCAACACTTAAGAATGGCTTCAAAGCTCTCCCGACTGTTGTAAGAGACGGCTCAATAAGGCAACACTTAAGAATGGCTTCAAAGCTCTCGAGACTGTTGTAAGGGACGGCTCAATAAGGCAACACTTATGAATTGCTTCAAAGTTCTCCCGACTGTTGTAAGGGACGGCTCAATAAGGCAACACTTAAGAATGGCTTCAATGCTCTCCCGACTATTGTAAGAGACGGCTCAATAAGGCAACACTTAAGAATGGCTTCAAAGCTCTCCCGACTGTTGTAAGGGACGGCTCAATAAGGTAACACTTAAGAATGGCTTCAATGCTCTCCTGACTGTTGTAAGAGACGGCTCAATAAGGCAACTCTTAAGAATGGCTTCAAAACTCTCCTGACTCTTGTAAGAGACGGCTCAATAAGGCAACACTTAAGAATGGCTTCAAAGCTCTCCCGACTGTTGTAAGAGACGGCTCAATAAGGCAACACTTAAGAATGGCTTCAAAGCTCTCCCGACTGTTGTAAGGACGGCTCAATAAGGCAACACTTAAGAATGGCTTCAAAGCTCTCCCGACTGTTGTAAGAGACGGCTCAATAAGGCAACACTTAAGAATGGCTTCAAAACTGTCCCGACTGTTGTAAGGGACGGCTCAATAAGGTAACACTTAAGAATGGCTTCAAAGCTCTCCCGACTGTTGTAAGGGACGGCTCAATAAGGCAACACTTAAGAATGGCCTCAATGCTCTCCCGACTGTTGTAAGGGACGGCTCAATAAGGCAACACTTAAGAATGGCTTCAAAGCTCTCCCGACTTTTGCAAGGGACGGCTCAATAAGGCACCACTTAAGAATGGCTCCAAAGCTCTCCCGACTGTCGTAAGAGACGGCTAAATAAGGCAACACTTAAGAATGGCTTCAAAGCTCTCCCGACTGTTGTAAGATACGGCTCAATAAGGCAATACTTAAAAATGGCTTCAAAGCTCTCCCGACTGTTGTAAGGGACGGCTCAATTAGGCAACACGTAAGAATGGCTTCAAAGCTCTCCTGACTGTTGTAAGAGACGGCTCAATATGGCACCACTTAAGAATGGCTCCAAAGCTCTCCCGACTGTCGTAAGAGACGGCTCAATAAGGCACCACTTAAGAATGGCTTCAAAGCTCTCCTGACTGTTGTAAGGGACGGCTCAATAAGGCAACACTTAAAAATGGCTTCAAAACTCTCCCGACTGTTGTAAGAGACGGCTCAATAAGGCAACACTTAAGAATGGCTTCAAAGCTCCCCCGACTGTTTAAGGGACGGCTCAATAAGGCAACGCTTAAGAATGGCTTCAAAACTCTCTCGACTGTTGTAAGAGACGGCTCAATAAGGCAACACTTAAGAATGGCTTCAAAGCTCCCCCGACTGTTGTAAGAGACGGCTCAATAAGGCAACACTTAAAAATGGCTTCAAAACTCTCCCGACTGTTGTTAGAGACGACTCAATTAGGCAACGCTTAAGAATGGCTTCAAAGCTCTCCCGACTGTTGTGAGAGACGGCTCAATAAGGCAACACTTAAGAATGGCTTCAAAGCTCTCCCGACTGTTTTAAGAGACGGCTCAACAAGGCAACACTTAAGAATGGCTTCAAAGCTCTCCTGACTGTTGCAAGAGACGGCTCAATAAGGCAACACTTAAGAATGGCTTCAAAGCTCTCCCGACTGTTGTAAGGGACGGCTCAATAAGGCAACACTTAAGAATGGCTTCAAAGCTCTCCCGACTGTTGTAAGAGACGGCTCAATAAGGCACCACTTAAGAATGGCTCCAAAGCTCTCCCGACTGTCGTAAGAGACGGCTCAATAAGGCAACACTTAAGAATGGCTTCAAAGCTCTCCCGACTGTTGTAAGAGACGGCTCAATAAGGCAACGCTTAAGAATGGCTTCAAAACTCTCCCGATTGTTGTAAGTGACGGCTCAATAAGGCAACACTTAAGAATGGCTTCATAGCTCTCCCGACTGTTGTAAGAGACGGCTCAATAAGGCAACACTTAAGTATGGCTCCAAAGCTCCCCTGACTGTTGTAAGAGACGGCTCAATAAGGCAACGCTTAAGAATGGCTTCAAAGTTCTCCCGACTGTTCTAAGAGACGGCTCAATAAGGCAACACTTAAGAATGACTTCAATGCTCTCCTGACTCTTGTAAGAGACGGCTCAATAGGGCAACAATTAAGAATGGCTTCAAAGCTCTCCCGACGGTTGTAAGAGACGGCTAAATAGGGCAACACTTAAGAATGGCTTCAAAGCTCTCCAGACTGTTGTAAGGGACGGCTCAATAAGGCAACACTTATGAATGGCTTCAAAGCTCTCCCGACTGTCGTAAGGGACGGCTCAATAAGGCAACACTTAAGAATGGCTTCAATGCTCTCCCGACTATTGTAAGATGATGATGATGATAATTGTTGTTGTAAGGGGCCTAACATCTAGGTTATCGGCCCGATACTATTGTAAGAGACGGCTCAATAAGGCAACACTTAAGAATGGCTTCAAAGCTCTCCCGAGTGTTGTAAGGGACGGCTCAATAAGGCTACATTTAAGAATGGCTTCAAAGCTCTCCCGACTGTTCTAAGAGACGGCTCAATAAGGCAACACTTACGAATGACTTCAATGCTCTCCTGACTCTTGTAAGAGACGGCTCAATAGGGCAACACTTAAGAATGGCTTCAAAGCTCTCCCGACTGTTGTAAGAGACGGCTCAATAAGGCAACACTTAAGAATGGCTTCAAAGCTCTCCAGACTGTTGTAAGGGACGGCTCAATAAGGCAACACTTATGAATTGCTTCAAAGTTCTCCCGACTGTTGTAAGGGACGGCTCAATAAGGCAACACTTAAGAATGGCTTCAATGCTCTCCCGACTATTGTAAGAGACGGCTCAATAAGGCAACACTTAAGAATGGCTTCAAAGCTCTCCCGAGTGTTGTAAGGGACGGCTCAATAAGGTAACACTTAAGAATGGCTTCAATGCTCTCCTGACTGTTGTAAGAGACGGCTCAATAAGGCAACTCTTAAGAATGGCTTCAAAACTCTCCTGACTCTTGTAAGAGACGGCTCAATAAGGCAACACTTAAGAATGGCTTCAAAGCTCTCCCGACTGTTGTAAGAGACGGCTCAATAAGGCAACACTTAAGAATGGCTTCAAAGCTCTCCCGACTGTTGTAAGGACGGCTCAATAAGGCAACACTTAAGAATGGCTTCATAGCTCTCCCGACTGTTGTAAGAGACGGCTCAATAAGGCAACACTTAAGAATGGCTTCAAAACTGTCCCGACTGTTGTAAGGGACGGCTCAATAAGGTAACACTTAAGAATGGCTTCAAAGCTCTCCCGACTGTTGTAAGGGACGGCTCAATAAGGCAACACTTAAGAATGGCCTGAATGCTCTCCCGACTGTTGTAAGGGACGGCTCAATAAGGCAACACTTAAGAATGGCTTCAAAGCTCTCCCGACTTTTGCAAGGGACGGCTCAATAAGGCACCACTTAAGAATGGCTCCAAAGCTCTCCCGACTGTCGTAAGAGACGGCTAAATAAGGCAACACTTAAGAATGGCTTCAAAGCTCTCCCGACTGTTGTAAGATACGGCTCAATAAGGCAACACTTAAAAATGGCTTCAAAGCTCTCCCGAATGTTGTAAGGGACGGCTCAATTAGGCAACACGTAAGAATGGCTTCAAAGCTCTCCTGACTGTTGTAAGAGACGGCTCAATATGGCACCACTTAAGAATGGCTCCAAAGCTCACCCGACTGTCGTAAGAGACGGCTCAATAAGGCACCACTTAAGAATGGCTTCAAAGCTCTCCTGACTGTTGTAAGGGACGGCTCAATAAGGCAACACTTAAAAATGGCTTCAAATCTCTCCCGACTGTTGTAAGAGACGGCTCAATAAGGCAACACTTAAGAATGGCTTCAAAGCTCCCCCGACTGTTTAAGGGACGGCTCAATAAGGCAACGCTTAAGAATGGCTTCAAAACTCTCTCGACTGTTGTAAGAGACGGCTCAATAAGGCAACACTTAAGAATGGCTTCAAAGCTCCCCCGACTGTTGTAAGAGACGGCTCAATAAGGCAACACTTAAGAATGGCTTCAAAGCTCCCCCGACTGTTGTAAGAGACGGCTCAATAAGGCAACACTTAAAAATGGCTTCAAAACTCTCCCGACTGGTGTTAGAGACGGCTCAATTAGGCAACGCTTAAGAATGGCTTCAAAGCTCTCCCGACTGTTGTGAGAGACGGCTCAATAAGGCAACACTTAAGAATGGCTTCAAAGCTCTCCCGACTGTTTTAAGAGACGGCTCAACAAGGCAACACTTAAGAATGGCTTCAAAGCTCTCCTGACTGTTGCAAGAGACGGCTCAATAAGGCAACACTTAAGAATGGCTTCAAGGCTCTCCCGACTGTTGTAAGGGACGGCTCAATAAGGCAACACTTAAGAATGGCTTCAAAGCTCTCCCGACTGTTGTAAGAGACGGCTCAATAAGGCACCACTTAAGAATGGCTCCAAAGCTCTCCCGACTGTCGTAAGAGACGGCTCAATAAGGCAACACTTAAGAATGGCTTCAAAGCTCTCCCGACTGTTGTAAGAGACGGCTCAATAAGGCAACGCTTAAGAATGGCTTCAAAACTCTCCCGATTGTTGTAAGTGACGGCTCAATAAGGCAACACTTAAGAATGGCTTCATAGCTCTCCCGACTGTTGTAAGAGACGGCTCAATAAGGCAACACTTAAGAATGGCTCCAAAGCTCCCCTGACTGTTGTAAGAGACGGCTCAATAAGGCAACGCTTAAGAATGGCTTCAATGCTCTCCCGACTGTTCTAAGAGACGGCTCAATAAGGCAACACTTAAGAATGACTTCAATGCTCTCCTGACTCTTGTAAGGGACGGCTCAATAGGGCAACAATTAAGAATGGCTTCAAAGCTCTCCCGACTGTTGTAAGAGACGGCTAAATAGGGCAACACTTAAGAATGGCTTCAAAGCTCTCCAGACTGTTGTAAGGGACGGCTCAATAAGGCAACACTTATGAATGGCTTCAAAGCTCTCCCGACTGTCGTAAGGGACGGCTCAATAAGGCAACACTTAAGAATGGCTTCAATGCTCTCCCGACTATTGTAAGATGATGATGATAATTGTTGTTGTAAGGGGCCTAACATCTAGGTTATCGGCCCGATACTATTGTAAGAGACGGCTCAATAAGGCAACACTTAAGAATAGCTTCAAAGCTCTCCCGAGTGTTGTAAGGGACGGCTCAATAAGGCTACATTTAAGAATGGCTTCAAAGCTCTCCTGACTCTTGTAAGGGACGGCTCAATTAGGCAACACTTGAGAATTGGTTCAAAACTCTCCTGACTCTTGTAAGAGACGGCTCAATAAGGCAACACTTAAGAATGGCTTCAAAGCTCTCCTGACTCTTGTAGGAGACGGCTCAATAAGGCAACACTTAAGAATGGCTTCAAAACTCTCCTGACTCTTGGAAGAGACGGCTCAATAAGGCAACACTTAAGAATGGTTTCAAAGCTCTCCTGACTCTTGTAAGAGACGGCTCAATAAGGCAACACATAAGAATGGCTTCAAAACTCTCCTGACACTTGTAAGAGACGGCTCAAAAAGGCAACACTTAAGAATGGCTTCATAGTTTTCCTGACTCTTGTAAGAGACGGCTCAATAAGGCAACACTTAAGAATGGCTTCAAAGCTCTCCTGACTCTTGTAAGAGACGGCTCAATAAGGCAACACATAAGAATGGCTTCAAAGCTCTCCCGACTGTTGTAAGAGACGGCTCAATAAGGCAACACTTAAGAATGGCTTCAAAGCTCTCCCGACTGTTGTAAGGGACGGCTCAATAAGGCAACACTTAGGAATGGCTTCAAAGCTCTCCCGACTGTTGTAAGTGACGGCTCAATAAGGCAACACTTAAGAATGGCTTCAAAACTCTCCTGACTCTTGTAAGAGACGGCTCAATAAGGCAACACTTAAGAATGGCTTCAAAGCTCTCCCGACTGTTGTAAGAGACAGCTCAATAAGTCAACACTTAAAAATGGCTTCAAAACTCTCTCGACTGTTGTAAGAGACGGCTCAATAAGGCAACACTTAAGAATGGCTCCAAAGCTCTCCCGACTGTTGCAAGGGACGGCTCAATAAGGCAACACTTAAGAATGGCTCCAAAGCTCTCCCGACTGTTGTAAGAGACGGCTCAATAGGCAACACTTAAAAATGGCTCCAAAGCTCTCCCGACTGTTGTAAGAGACGGCTCAATAAGGCAACACTTAAGAATGGCTTCAAAGCTCTCCCGACTTTTGTAAGGGACGGCTCAATAAGGCAACACTTAAGAATGGCTTCAAAGCTCTCCTGACTGTTGTAAGAGACGGCTCAATAAGGCACCACTTAAGAATGGCTCCAAAGCTCTCCTGACTGTTGTAAGAGACGGCTCAATAAGGCAGCACTTAAGAATGGCTTCAAAGCTCTCCCGACTGTTGTAAGGGACGGCTCAATAAGGCAACACTTAAGAATGGCTTCAAAGCTCTCCTGACTGTTGTAAGAGACGGCTCAATAAGGCACCACTTAAGAATGGCTTCAAAGCTCTCCTGACTGTTGTAAGAGACGGCTCAATAAGGCAACACTTAAGAATGGCTTCAAAGCTCTCCCGACTGTTGTAAGGGACGGCTCAATAAGGCAACACTTAAGAATGGCTTCAAAGCTCTCCCGACTGTTGTAAAAGACGGCTCAGTAAGGCAACTCTTAAGAATAGCTTCAAAGCTCTCCCGACTGTTGTAAGGACGGCTCAATAAGGCAACTCTTAAGAATGGCTTTAATGCTCTCCCGACTGTTGTAAGGACGGCTCAGTAAGGCAACACATAAGAATGGCTTCAATGCTCTCCCGACTGTTGTAAGGACGGCTCAGTAAGGCAACATTTAAGAATGGCTTCAATGATCTCCCGACTGTTGTAAGGGACGGCTCAATATGGCAACACTTAAGAATGGCTTCAATGCTCTCCCGACTGTTGTAAGGACGGCTCAGTAAGGCAACACTTAAGAATGGCTCCAAAGCTCTCCCGATAGTTGTAAGAGACGGCTCAATAAGGCAACACTGAAGAATGGCTTCAAAGCTCTCCCGACTGTTGTAAGGGACTGCTCAATAAGGCAACACTTAAGAATAGCTTCAAAGCTCTCCCGACTGTTGTAAGGGACGGCTCAATAAGGCAACACTTAAGAATGGCTTCAGAGCTCTCCCGACTGTTGTAAGGGACGGCTCAATAAGGCAACACTTAAGAATGGCTTCAAAGCTCTCCTGACTGTTGTAAGAGAAGGCTCAATAAGGCAACACTTAAGAATGGCTTCAATGCTCTCCTGACTGTTGTAAGGACGGCTCAATAAGGCAACTCTTAAGAATGGCTTCAATGCTCTCCCGACTGTTGTAAGGGACGGCTCAATAAGGCAACTCTTAAGAATGGCTTCAATGCTCTCCCGACTGTTGTAAGGGGCGGCTCAGTAAGGTAACACTTAAGAATGGCTTCAGAGCTCTCCCGACTGTTGTAAGGGACGGCTCAATAAGGCAAAACTTAAGAATGGCTTCAAAGCTCTCCTGACTGTTGTAAGGGACGGCTCAATAAGGCAACAATTAAGAATGGCTTGAATGCTCTCCCGACTGTTGTAAGGGACGGCTCAATAAGGCAACACTTAAGAATGGCTTCAATGCTCTCCTGACTGTTGTAAGGGACGGCTCAATAAGGCAACACTTAAGAATGGCTTCAATGCTCTCCTGACTGTTGTAAGGGACGGCTCAATAAGGCAACTCTTAAGAATGGCTTCAATGATTTCCCGACTGTTGTAAGGGACGGCTCAATAAGGCAACACTTAAGAATGGCTTCAAAGCTCCCCCGACTGTTGTAAGAGACGGCTCAATAAGGCAACACTTAAAAATGGCTTCAAAACTCTCCCGACTGTTGTAAGAGACGGCTCAATAAGGCAACGCTTAAGAATGGCTTCAAAGCTCTCCCGACTGTTGTAAGAGACGGCTCAATAAGGCAACACTTAAGAATGGCTTCAAAGCTCTCCCGACTTTTGTAAGAGACGGCTCATTAAGGCAACACTTACGAATGGCTTCAAAGCTCTCCTGACTGTTGCAAGAGGCGGCTCAATAAGGCAACACTTAAGAATGGCTTCAATGCTCTCCCGACTGTTGTAAGGGACGGCTCAATAAGGCAACACTTAAGAATGGCTTCAAAGCTCTCCCGACTGTTGTAAGAGACGGCTCAATAAGGCACCACTTAAGAATGGCTCCAATGCTCTCCCGACTGTCGTAAGAGACGGCTCAATAAGGCAACACTTATGAATGGCTTCAAAGCTCTCCCGACTGTTTTAAGAGACGGCTCAATAAGGCAACGCTTAAGAATGGCTTCAAAACTGTCCTGATTGTTGTAAGAGACGGCTCAATAAGGCAACACTTAAGAATGGCTTCATAGCTCTCCCGACTGTTGTAAGAGATGGCTCAATAAGGCAACACTTAAGAATGGCTCCAAAGCTCCCCTGACTGTTGTAAGAGACGGCTCAATAAGGCAACGCTTAAGAATGGCTTCAAAGCTCTCCCGACTGTTCTAAGAGACGGCTGAATAAGGCAACACTTAAGAATGACATCAATGCTCTCCTGACTCTTGTAAGAGACGGCTCAATAGGGCAACACTTAAGAATGGCTTCAAAGCTCTCCCGACTGTTGTAAGAGACGGCTCAATAAGGCAACACTTAAGAATGGCTTCAAAGCTCTCCAGATAGTTGTAAGGGACGGCTCAATAAGGCAACACTTATGAATGGCTTCAAAGCTCTCCCGACTGTTGTAAGGGACGGCTCAATAAGGCAACACTTAAGAATGGCTTCAATGCTCTCCCGACTATTGTAAGAGACGGCTCAATAAGGCAACACTTAAGAATGGCTTCAAAGCTCTCCCGACTGTTGTAAGGGACGGCTCAATAAGGCAACACTTAAGAATGGCTTCAATGCTCTCCCGACTGTTGTAAGGGACGGCTCAATAAGGCAACACTTAAGAATGGCTTCAAAGCTCTCCCGACTTTTGCAAGGGACGGCTCAATAAGGCACCACTTAAGAATGGCTCCAAAGCTCTCCCGACTGTCGTAAGAGACGGCTAAATAAGGCAACACTTAAGAATGGCTTCAAAGCCCTCCCGACTGTTGTAAGATACGGCTCAATAAGGCAACACTTAAAAATGGCTTCAAAGCTCTCCCGACTGTTGTAAGGGACGGCTCAATTAGGCAACACTTAAGAATGGCTCCAAAGCTCTCCCGACTGTCGTAAGAGACGGCTCAATAAGGCACCACTTAAGAATGGCTTCAAAGCTCTCCTGACTGTTGTAAGGGACGGCTCAATAAGGAAATACTTAAGAATGGCTCCAAAGCTCTCCCGACTGTTGTAAGAGACGGCTCAATAGGGCTACACTTAAGAATGGCTTCAAAGCTCTCCCGACTTTTGCAAGGGACGGCTCAATAAGGCACCACTTAAGAATGGCTCCAAAGCTCTCCCGACTGTCGTAAGAGACGGCTCAATAAGGCAACACTTAAAAATGGCTTCAAAGCTCTCCCGATTGTTGTAAGAGACGGCTCAATAAGGCAACACTTAAAAATGGCTTCAAAACTCTCCCGACTGTTGTAAGAGACGGCTCAATAAGGCAACACTTAAGAATGGCTTCAATGCTCTCCCGACTCTTGTAAGAGACTGCTCAATAAGGCAACAATTAAGAATGGCTTCAAAGCTCTCCTGACTGTTGTAAGAGACGGCTCAATAAGGCAACACTTAAGAATGGCTTCAAAACTCTCCCGACTGTTGTAAGAGACCGCTCAATAAGGCAACACTTAAGAATGGCTTCAATGCTCTCCTGACTGTTGTAAGAGACGGCTCAATAAGGCAACACTTAAAAATTGCTTCAAAACTCTCCCGACTGTTGTAAGAGACGGCTCAATAAGGCAACACATAAAAATGGCTTCAAAACTCTCTCGACTGTTGTAAGGGACGGCTCAATAAGGCAACACTTAAGAATGGCTTCAAAGCTCCCCCGACTGTTGTTAGGGACGGCTCAATAAGGCAACGCTTAAGAATGGCTTCAAAACTCTCTCGACATTTGTTAGAGACGGCTCAATAAGGCAACACTTAAGAATGGCTTCAAGGCTCCCCCGACTGTTGTAAGAGACGACTCAATAAGGCAACACTTAAGAATGGCTTCAAAGCTCCCCCGACTGTTGTAAGAGACGGCTCAATAAGGCAACACTTAAAAATGGCTTCAAAAGTCTCCCGACTGTTGTTAGAGACGGCTCAATAAGGCAACGCTTAAGAATGGCTTCAAAGCTCTCCCGACTGTTGTATGAGACGGCTCAATAAGGCAACACTTAAGAATGGCTTCAAAGCTCTCCCGACTGTTGTAAGAGACGGCTCAACATGGCAACACTTAAGAATGACTTAAAAGCTCTCCTGACTGTTGCAAGAGACGGCTCAATAAGGCAACACTTAAGAATGGCTTCAAAACTCTCCCGACTGTTGTAAGGGACGGCTCAATAAGGCAACACTTAAGAATGGCTTCAAAGCTCTCCCGACTGTTGTAAGAGACGGCTCAATAAGGCAACACTTAAGAATGGCTTCAAAGCTCTCCCGACTGTTGTAAGGGACGGCTCAATAAGGCAACGCTTAAGAATGGCTTCAAAACTCTCTCGACTGTTGTAAGAGACGGCTCAATAAGGCAACACTTAAGAATGGCTTCAAGGCTCCCCCGACTGTTGTAAGAGACGGCTCAATAAGGCAACACTTAAAAATGGCTTCAAAAAACTCCCGACTGTTGTTAGAGACGGCTCAATAAGGCAACGCTTAAGAATTGCTTCAAAGCTCTCCCGACTGTTGTATGAGACGGCTCAATAAGGCACACTTAAGAATGGCTTCAAAGCTCTCCCGACTGTTGTAAGAGACGGCACAACATGGCAACACTTGAGAATGGCTTAAAAGCTCTCCTGACTGTTGCAAGAGACGGCTCAATAAGGCAACACTTAAGAATGGCTTCAAAACTCTCCCGACTGTTGTAAGGGACGGCTCAATAAGGCAACACTTAAGAATGGCTTCAAAGCTCTCCCGACTGTTGTTAGAGACGGCTCAATAAGGCAACACTTAAGAATGGCTTCAAAGCTCTCCCGACTGTTGTAAGGGACGGCTCAATAAGGCAACACTTAAGAATGGCTTCAAAGCTCTCCCGACTGTTGTAAGGGACGGCTCAATAAGGCAACACTTAAGAATGGCTTCAGAGCTCTCCCGACTGTTGTAAGGGACGGCTCAATAAGGCAACACTTAAGAATGGCTTCTAAGCTCTCCTGACTGTTGTAAGGGAAGGCTCAATAAGGCAACACATAAGAATGGCTTCAATGCTCTCCTGACTGTTGTAAGAGACGGCTCAATAAGGCAACTCTTAAGAATGGCTTCAATGCTCTCCCGACTGTTGTAAGGGGCGGCTCAGTAAGGTAACACTTAAGAATGGCTTCAGAGCTCTCCCGACTGTTGTAAGGGACGGCTCAATAAGGCAACACTTAAGAATGGCTTCAAAGCTCTCCTGACTGTTGTAAGGGACGGCTCAATAAGGCAACACTTAAGAATGGCTTGAATGCTCTCCCGACTGTTGTAAGGGACGGCTCAATAAGGCAACACTTATGAATGGCTTCAATGCTCTCCTGACTGTTGTAAGGGACGGCTCAATAAGGCAACACTTAAGAATGGCTTCAAAGCTCTCCTGACTGTTGTAAGGGACGGCTCAATAAGGCAACTCTTAAGAATGGCTTCAATGCTTTCCCGACTGTTGTAAGGGACGGCTCAATAAGGCAACACTTAAGAATGGCTTCAAAGCTCCCCCGACTGTTGTAAGAGACGGCTCAATAAGGCAACACTTAAAAATGGCTTCAAAACTCTCCCGACTGTTGTAAGGGACGGCTCAATAAGGCAACGCTTATGAATGGCTTCAAAGCTCTCCCGACTGTTGTAAGAGACGGCTCAGTAAGGCAACACTTAAGAATGGCTTCAAAGCTCTCCCGACTTTTGTAAGAGACGGCTCAACAAGGCAACACTTAAGAATGGCTTCAAAGCTCTCCTGACTGTTGCAAGAGACGGCTCAATAAGGCAACACTTAAGAATGGCATCAATGCTCTCCCGACTGTTGTAAGGGACGGCTCAATAAGGCAACACTTAAGAATCGCTTCAAAGCTCTCCCGACTGTTGTAAGAGACGGCTCAATAAGGCACCACTTAAGAATGGCTCCAATGCTCTCCCGACTGTCGTAAGAGACGGCTCAATAAGGCAACACTTATGAATGGCTTCAAAGCTCTCCCGACTGTTGTAAGAGACGGCTCAATAAGGCAACGCTTAGGAATGGCTTCAAAACTCTCCTGATTGTTGTAAGAGACGGCTCAATAAGGCAACACTTAAGAATGGCTTCATAGCTCTCCGGACTGTTGTAAGAGATGGCTCAATAAGGCAACACTTAAGAATGGCTCCAAAGCTCCCCTGACTGTTGTAAGAGACGGCTCAATAAGGCAACGCTTAAGAATGGCTTCAAAGCTCTCCCGACTGTTCTAAGAGACGGCTCAATAAGGCAACACTTACGAATGACTTCAATGCTCTCCTGACTCTTGTAAGAGACGGCTCAATAGGGCAACACTTAAGAATGGCTTCAAAGCTCTCCCGACTGTTGTAAGAGACGGCTCAATAAGGCAACACTTAAGAATGGCTTCAAAGCTCTCCAGACTGTTGTAAGGGACGGCTCAATAAGGCAACACTTATGAATTGCTTCAAAGTTCTCCCGAATGTTGTAAGGGACGGCTCAATAAGGCAACACTTAAGAATGGCTTCAATGCTCTCCCGACTATTGTAAGAGACGGCTCAATAAGGCAACACTTAAGAATGGCTTCAATGCTCTCCTGACTGTTGTAAGAGACGGCTCAATAAGGCAACACTTAAAAATTGCTTCAAAACTCTCCCGACTGTTGTAAGAGACGGCTCAATAAGGCAACACATAAAAATGGCTTCAAAACTCTCTCGACTGTTGTAAGGGACGGCTCAATAAGGCAACACTTAAGAATGGCTTCAAAGCTCCCCCGACTGTTGTTAGGGACGGCTCAATAAGGCAACGCTTAAGAATGGCTTCAAAACTCTCTCGACATTTGTTAGAGACGGCTCAATAAGGCAACACTTAAGAATGGCTTCAAGGCTCCCCCGACTGTTGTAAGAGACGACTCAATAAGGCAACACTTAAGAATGGCTTCAAAGCTCCCCCGACTGTTGTAAGAGACGGCTCAATAAGGCAACACTTAAAAATGGCTTCAAAAGTCTCCCGACTGTTGTTAGAGACGGCTCAATAAGGCAACGCTTAAGAATGGCTTCAAAGCTCTCCCGACTGTTGTATGAGACGGCTCAATAAGGCAACACTTAAGAATGGCTTCAAAGCTCTCCCGACTGTTGTAAGAGACGGCTCAACATGGCAACACTTAAGAATGACTTAAAAGCTCTCCTGACTGTTGCAAGAGACGGCTCAATAAGGCAACACTTAAGAATGGCTTCAAAACTCTCCCGACTGTTGTAAGGGACGGCTCAATAAGGCAACACTTAAGAATGGCTTCAAAGCTCTCCCGACTGTTGTAAGAGACGGCTCAATAAGGCAACACTTAAGAATGGCTTCAAAGCTCTCCCGACTGTTGTAAGGGACGGCTCAATAAGGCAACGCTTAAGAATGGCTTCAAAACTCTCTCGACTGTTGTAAGAGACGGCTCAATAAGGCAACACTTAAGAATGGCTTCAAGGCTCCCCCGACTGTTGTAAGAGACGGCTCAATAAGGCAACACTTAAAAATGGCTTCAAAAAACTCCCGACTGTTGTTAGAGACGGCTCAATAAGGCAACGCTTAAGAATTGCTTCAAAGCTCTCCCGACTGTTGTATGAGACGGCTCAATAAGGCACACTTAAGAATGGCTTCAAAGCTCTCCCGACTGTTGTAAGAGACGGCACAACATGGCAACACTTGAGAATGGCTTATAAGTTCTCCTGACTGTTGCAAGAGACGGCTCAATAAGGCAACACTTAAGAATGGCTTCAAAACTCTCCCGACTGTTGTAAGGGACGGCTCAATAAGGCAACACTTAAGAATGGCTTCAAAGCTCTCCCGACTGTTGTTAGAGACGGCTCAATAAGGCAACACTTAAGAATGGCTTCAAAGCTCTCCCGACTGTTGTAAGGGACGGCTCAATAAGGCAACACTTAAGAATGGCTTCAAAGCTCTCCCGACTGTTGTAAGGGACGGCTCAATAAGGCAACACTTAAGAATGGCTTCAGAGCTCTCCCGACTGTTGTAAGGGACGGCTCAATAAGGCAACACTTAAGAATGGCTTCTAAGCTCTCCTGACTGTTGTAAGGGAAGGCTCAATAAGGCAACACATAAGAATGGCTTCAATGCTCTCCTGACTGTTGTAAGAGACGGCTCAATAAGGCAACTCTTAAGAATGGCTTCAATGCTCTCCCGACTGTTGTAAGGGGCGGCTCAGTAAGGTAACACTTAAGAATGGCTTCAGAGCTCTCCCGACTGTTGTAAGGGACGGCTCAATAAGGCAACACTTAAGAATGGCTTCAAAGCTCTCCTGACTGTTGTAAGGGACGGCTCAATAAGGCAACACTTAAGAATGGCTTGAATGCTCTCCCGACTGTTGTAAGGGACGGCTCAATAAGGCAACACTTATGAATGGCTTCAATGCTCTCCTGACTGTTGTAAGAGACGGCTCAATAAGGCAACACTTAAGAATGGCTTCAAAGCTCTCCTGACTGTTGTAAGGGACGGCTCAATAAGGCAACTCTTAAGAATGGCTTCAATGCTTTCCCGACTGTTGTAAGGGACGGCTCAATAAGGCAACACTTAAGAATGGCTTCAAAGCTCCCCCGACTGTTGTAAGAGACGGCTCAATAAGGCAACACTTAAAAATGGCTTCAAAACTCTCCCGACTGTTGTAAGGGACGGCTCAATAAGGCAACGCTTATGAATGGCTTCAAAGCTCTCCCGACTGTTGTAAGAGACGGCTCAGTAAGGCAACACTTAAGAATGGCTTCAAAGCTCTCCCGACTTTTGTAAGAGACGGCTCAACAAGGCAACACTTAAGAATGGCTTCAAAGCTCTCCTGACTGTTGCAAGAGACGGCTCAATAAGGCAACACTTAAGAATGGCATCAATGCTCTCCCGACTGTTGTAAGGGACGGCTCAATAAGGCAACACTTAAGAATCGCTTCAAAGCTCTCCCGACTGTTGTAAGAGACGGCTCAATAAGGCACCACTTAAGAATGGCTCCAATGCTCTCCCGACTGTCGTAAGAGACGGCTCAATAAGGCAACACTTATGAATGGCTTCAAAGCTCTCCCGACTGTTGTAAGAGACGGCTCAATAAGGCAACGCTTAGGAATGGCTTCAAAACTCTCCTGATTGTTGTAAGAGACGGCTCAATAAGGCAACACTTAAGAATGGCTTCATAGCTCTCCGGACTGTTGTAAGAGATGGCTCAATAAGGCAACACTTAAGAATGGCTCCAAAGCTCCCCTGACTGTTGTAAGAGACGGCTCAATAAGGCAACGCTTAAGAATGGCTTCAAAGCTCTCCCGACTGTTCTAAGAGACGGCTCAATAAGGCAACACTTACGAATGACTTCAATGCTCTCCTGACTCTTGTAAGAGACGGCTCAATAGGGCAACACTTAAGAATGGCTTCAAAGCTCTCCCGACTGTTGTAAGAGACGGCTCAATAAGGCAACACTTAAGAATGGCTTCAAAGCTCTCCAGACTGTTGTAAGGGACGGCTCAATAAGGCAACACTTATGAATTGCTTCAAAGTTCTCCCGAATGTTGTAAGGGACGGCTCAATAAGGCAACACTTAAGAATGGCTTCAATGCTCTCCCGACTATTGTAAGAGACGGCTCAATAAGGCAACACTTAAGAATGGCTTCAAAGCTCTCCCGACTTTTGCAAGGGACGGCTCAATAAGGCACCACTTACGAATGGCTTCAAAGCTCTCCCGACTGTCGTAAGAGACGGCTAAATAAGGCAACACTTAAGAATGGCTTCAAAGCCCTCCCGACTGTTGTAAGATACGGCTCAATAAGGCAACACTTAAAAATGGCTTCAAAGCTCTCCCGACTGTTTTAAGGGACGGCTCAATTAGGCAATACTTAAGAATGGCTTCAAAGCTCTCCTGACTGTTGTAAGAGACGGCTCAATAAGGCACCACTTAAGAATGGCTTCAAAGCTCTCCTGACTGTTGTAAGGGACGGCTCAATAAGGCAATACATAAGAATGGCTCCAAAGCTCTCCCGACCGTTGTAAGAGACGGCTCATTAGGGCTACACTTAAGAATGGCTTCAAAGCTCTCCCGACTTTTGCAAGGGACGGCTCAATAAGGCACCACTTAAGAATGGCTCCAAAGCTCTCCCGACTGTCGTAAGGGACGGCTCAATAAGGCAACACTTAAAAATGGCTTCAAAGCTCTCCCGACTGTTGTAAGAGACGGCTCAATAAGGCAACACTTAAAAATGGCTTCAAAACTCTCCCGACTGTTGTAAGAGACGGCTCAATAAGGCAACACTTAAGAATGGCTTCAATGCTCTCCCGACTCTTGTAAGAGACGGCTCAATAAGGCAACAATTAAGAATGGCTTCAAAGCTCTCCTGACTGTTGTAAGAGACGGCTCAATAAGGCAACACTTAAGAATGGCTTCAAAACTCTCCCGACTGTTGTAAGAGACGGCTCAATAAGGCAACACTTAAGAATGGCTTCAATGCTCTCCTGACTGTTGTAAGAGACGGCTCAATAAGGCAACACTTAAAAATGGCTTCAAAATTCTCCCGACTGTTGTAAGAGGCGGCTCAATAAGGCAACACATAAAAATGGCTTCAAAACTCTCTCGACTGTTGTAATGGACGGCTCAATAAGGCAACACTTAAGAATGGCTTCAATGCTCCCCCGACTGTTGTTAGGGACGGCTCAATAAGGCAACGCTTAAGAATGGCTTCAAAACTCTCTCGGCTGTTGTAAGAGACGGTTCAATAAGGCAACACTTAAGAATGGCTTCAAGGCTCCCCCGACTGTTGTAAGAGACGGCTCAATAAGGCAACACTTAAGAATGGCTTCAAAGCTCCCCCGACTGTTGTAAGAGACGGCTCAATAAGGCAACACTTAAAAATGGCTTCAAAAGTCTCCCGACTGTTGTTAGAGACGGCTCAATAATGCAACGCTTAAGAATGGCTTTAAAGCTCTCCCGACTGTTGTATGAGACGGCTCAATAAGGCAACACTTAAGAATGGCTTCAAAGCTCTCCCGACTGTTGTAAGAGACGGCTCAACATGGCAACACTTAAGAATGGCTTAAAAGCTCTCCTGACTGTTGCAAGAGACGGCTCAATAAGGCAACACTTAAGAATGGTTTCAAAACTCTCCCGACTGTTGTAAGGGACGGCTCAATAAGGCAACACTTAAGAATGGCTTCAAAGCTCTCCCGACTGTTGTAAGAGACGGCTCAATAAGGCACCACTTAAGAATGGCTTCATAGCTCTCCCGACTGTTGTAAGAGACGGCTCAATAAGGCAACACTTAAGAATGGCTCCAAAGCTCCCCTGACTGTTGTAAGAGACGGCTCAATAAGGCAACGCTTAAGAATGGCTTCAAAGCTCTCCCGACTGTTCTAAGAGACGGCTCAATAAGGCAACACTTAAGAATGACTTCAATTCTCTCCTGACTCTTGTAAGAGACGGCTCAATAGGGCAACAGTTAAGAATGGCTTCAAAGCTCTCCCGACTGTTGTAAGAGACGGCTCAATAGGGCAACACTTAAGAATGGCTTCAAAGCTCTCCAGACTGTTGTAAGGGACGGCTCAATAAGGCAACATTTATGAATGGCTTCAAAGCTCTCCCGACTGTTGTAAGGGACGGCTCAATAAGGCAACACTTAAGAATGGCTTCAATGCTCTCCCGACTATTGTAAGATGATGATGATGATAATTGTTGTTGTAAGGGGCCTAACATCTAGGTTATCGGCCCGCTACTATTTTAAGAGACGGCTCAATAGGGCAACACTTAAGAATGGCTTCAAAGCTCTCCAGACTGTTGTATGAGACGGCTCAATAAGGCAACACTTAAGAATGGCTCCAAAGCTCCCCTGACTGTTGTAAGAGACGGCTCAATAAGGCAACGCTTAAGAATGGCTTCAAAGCTCTCCCGACTGTTCTAAGAGACGGCTCAATAAGGCAACACTTAAGAATGACTTCAATTCTCTCCTGACTCTTGTAAGAGACGGCTCAATAGGGCAACACTTAAGAATGGCTTCAAAGCTCTCCCGACTGTTGTAAGAGACGGCTCAATAGGGCAACACTTAAGAATGGCTTCAAAGCTCTCCAGACTGTTGTAAGGGACGGCTCAATAAGGCAACACTTAAGAATGGCTTCAAAATTCTCCCGACTGTTGTAAGGGACGGCTCAATAAGGCAACACTTAAGAATGGCATCAAAGCTCTCCTGACTGTTGTAAAATACGGCTCAATAAGGCAACACTTAAGAATGGCTTCAAAGCTCTCCTGACTGTTGTAAGAGACGGCTCAATAAGGCAACACTTAAGAATGGCTTCAAAACTCTCCCGACTGTTGTAAGGACGGCTCAATAACGCAACATTTAAGAATGGCTTCAAAGCTCTCCTGACTGTTGTAAGAGACGGCTCAATAAGGCAACTCTTAAGAATGGCTTCAAAACTCTCCTGACTGTTGTAAGAGACGGCTCAATAAGGCAACACTTAAGAATGGCTTCAAAGCTCTCCTGACTGTTGTAAGAGACGGCTCAATAAGGCAACTCTTAAGAATGGCTTCAAAACTCTCCTGACTCTTGTAAGAGACGGCTCAAAAAGGCAACACTTAAGAATGGCTTCAAAGCTCTCCCGACTGTTGTAAGGACGGCTCAATAAGGCAACAATTAAGAATGGCTTCAAAGCTCTCCCGACTGTTGTAAGAGACGGCTCAATAAGGCAACACTTAAGAATGGCTTCAAAACTCTCCCGACTGTTGTAAGGGACGGCTCAATAAGGCAACACTTAAGAATGGCTTCAAAGCTCTCCCGACTGTTGCAAGGGACGGCTCAATAAGGCAACACTTAAGAATGGCTTCAAAACTCTCCTGACTCTTGTAAGAGACGGCTCAATAAGGCAACACTTAAGAATGGCTTCAAAGCTCTCCCGACTGTTGTAAGGGACGGCTCAATAAGGCAACACTTAAGAATGGCTTCAAAGCTCTCCAGACTGTTGTAAGGGACGGCTCAATAAGGCAACACTTAAGAATGGCTTCAAAGCTCTCCCGACTCTTGTAAGAGACGGCTCAATAAGGCAACACTTACGAATGACTTCAATGCTCTCCTGACTCTTGTAAGAGACGGCTCAATAGGGCAACACTTAAGAATGGCTTCAAAGCTCTCCCGACTGTTGTAAGAGACGGCTCAATAAGGCAACACTTAAGAATGGCTTCAAAGCTCTCCAGACTGTTGTAAGGGACGGCTCAATAAGGCAACACTTATGAATTGCTTCAAAGTTCTCCCGAATGTTGTAAGGGACGGCTCAATAAGGCAACACTTAAGAATGGCTTCAATGCTCTCCCGACTATTGTAAGAGACGGCTCAATAAGGCAACACTTAAGAATGGCTTCAAAGCTCTCCCGACTGTTGTAAGGGACGGCTCAATAAGGCAACACTTAAGAATGGCTTCAATGCTCTCCCGACTGTTGTAAGGGACGGCTCAATAAGGCAACACTTAAGAATGGCTTCAAAGCTCTCCCGACTTTTGCAAGGGACGGCTCAATAAGGCACCACTTACGAATGGCTTCAAAGCTCTCCCGACTGTCGTAAGAGACGGCTAAATAAGGCAACACTTAAGAATGGCTTCAAAGCCCTCCCGACTGTTGTAAGATACGGCTCAATAAGGCAACACTTAAAAATGGCTTCAAAGCTCTCCCGACTGTTGTAAGGGACGGCTCAATTAGGCAATACTTAAGAATGGCTTCAAAGCTCTCCTGACTGTTGTAAGAGACGGCTCAATAAGGCACCACTTAAGAATGGCTCCAAAGCTCTCCCGACTGTCGTAAGAGACGGCTCAATAAGGCACCACTTAAGAATGGCTTCAAAGCTCTCCTGACTGTTGTAAGGGACGGCTCAATAAGGCAATACATAAGAATGGCTCCAAAGCTCTCCCGACTGTTGTAAGAGACGGCTCATTAGGGCTACACTTAAGAATGGCTTCAAAGCTCTCCCGACTTTTGCAAGGGACGGCTCAATAAGGCACCACTTAAGAATGGCTCCAAAGCTCTCCCGACTGTCGTAAGGGACGGCTCAATAAGGCAACACTTAAAAATGGCTTCAAAGCTCTCCCGACTGTTGTAAGAGACGGCTCAATAAGGCAACACTTAAAAATGGCTTCAAAACTCTCCCGACTGTTGTAAGAGACGGCTCAATAAGGCAACACTTAAGAATGGCTTCAATGCTCTCCCGACTCTTGTAAGAGACGGCTCAATAAGGCAACAATTAAGAATGGCTTCAAAGCTCTCCTGACTGTTGTAAGAGACGGCTCAATAAGGCAACACTTAAGAATGGCTTCAAAACTCTCCCGACTGTTGTAAGAGACGGCTCAATAAGGCAACACTTAAGAATGGCTTCAATGCTCTCCTGACTGTTGTAAGAGACGGCTCAATAAGGCAACACTTAAAAATGGCTTCAAAATTCTCCCGACTGTTGTAAGAGGCGGCTCAATAAGGCAACACATAAAAATGGCTTCAAAACTCTCTCGACTGTTGTAATGGACGGCTCAATAAGGCAACACTTAAGAATGGCTTCAATGCTCCCCCGACTGTTGTTAGGGACGGCTCAATAAGGCAAAGCTTAAGAATGGCTTCAAAACTCTCTCGGCTGTTGTAAGAGACGGTTCAATAAGGCAACACTTAAGAATGGCTTCAAGGCTCCCCCGACTGTTGTAAGAGACGGCTCAATAAGGCAACACTTAAGAATGGCTTCAAAGCTCCCCCGACTGTTGTAAGAGACGGCTCAATAAGGCAACACTTAAAAATGGCTTCAAAAGTCTCCCGACTGTTGTTAGAGACGGCTCAATAATGCAACGCTTAAGAATGGCTTCAAAGCTCTCCCGACAGTTGTATGAGACGGCTCAATAAGGCAACACTTAAGAATGGCTTCAAAGCTCTCCCGACTGTTGTAAGAGACGGCTCAACATGGCAACACTTAAGAATGGCTTAAAAGCTCTCCTGACTGTTGCAAGAGACGGCTCAATAAGGCAACACTTAAGAATGGTTTCAAAACTCTCCCGACTGTTGTAAGGGACGGCTCAATAAGGCAACACTTAAGAATGGCTTCAAAGCTCTCCCGACTGTTGTAAGAGACGGCTCAATAAGGCAACGCTTAAGAATGGCTTCAAAGCTCTCCCGACTGTTCTAAGAGACGGCTCAATAAGGCAACACTTAAGAATGACTTCAATTCTCTCCTGACTCTTGTAAGAGACGGCTCAATAGGGCAACAGTTAAGAATGGCTTCAAAGCTCTCCCGACTGTTGTAAGAGACGGCTCAATAGGGCAACACTTAAGAATGGCTTCAAAGCTCTCCAGACTGTTGTAAGGGACGGCTCAATAAGGCAACATTTATGAATGGCTTCAAACCTCTCCCGACTGTTGTAAGGGACGGCTCAATAAGGCAACACTTAAGAATGGCTTCAATGCTCTCCCGACTATTGTAAGATGATGATGATGATAATTGTTGTTGTAAGGGGCCTAACATCTAGGTTATCGGCCCGCTACTATTTTAAGAGACGGCTCAATAGGGCAACACTTAAGAATGGCTTCAAAGCTCTCCAGACTGTTGTATGAGACGGCTCAATAAGGCAACACTTAAGAATGGCTCCAAAGCTCCCCTGACTGTTGTAAGAGACGGCTCAATAAGGCAACGCTTAAGAATGGCTTCAAAGCTCTCCCGACTGTTCTAAGAGACGGCTCAATAAGGCAACACTTAAGAATGACTTCAATTCCCTCCTGACTCTTGTAAGAGACGGCTCAATAGGGCAACACTTAAGAATGGCTTCAAAGCTCTCCCGACTGTTGTAAGAGACGGCTCAATAGGGCAACACTTAAGAATGGCAAAAAGCTCTCCAGACTGTTGTAAGGGACGGCTCAATAAGGCAACACTTAAGAATGGCTTCAAAATTCTCCCGACTGTTGTAAGGGACGGCTCAATAAGGCAACACTTAAGAATGGCTTCAAAGCTCTCCTGACTGTTGTAAAAGACGGCTCAATAAGGCAACACTTAAGAATGGCTTCAAAGCTCTCCTGACTGTTGTAAGGGACGGCTCAATAAGGCAACACTTAAGAATGGCTTCAAAACTCTCCCGACTGTTGTAAGGACGGCTCAATAACGCAACATTTAAGAATGGCTTCAAAGCTCTCCTGACTGTTGTAAGAGACGGCTCAATAAGGCAACTCTTAAGAATGGCTTCAAAACTCTCCTGACTGTTGTAAGAGACGGCTCAATAAGGCAACACTTAAGAATGGCTTCAAAGCTCTCCTGACTGTTGTAAGAGACGGCTCAATAAGGCAACTCTTAAGAATGGCTTCAAAACTCTCCTGACTCATGTAAGAGACGGCTCAATAAGGCAACACTTAAGAATGGCTTCAAAGCTCTCCCGACTGTTGTAAGAGACGGCTCAAAAAGGCAACACTTAAGAATGGCTTCAAAGCTCTCCCGACTGTTGTAAGGACGGCTCAATAAGGCAACAATTAAGAATGGCTTCAAAGCTCTCCCGACTGTTGTAAGAGACGGCTCAATAAGGCAACACTTAAGAATGGCTTCAAAACTCTCCCGACTGTTGTAAGGGACGGCTCAATAAGGCAACACTTAGGAATGGCTTCAAAGCTCTCCCGACTGTTGCAAGGGACGGCTCAATAAGGCAACACTTAAGAATGGCTTCAAAACTCTCCTGACTCTTGTAAGAGACGGCTCAATAAGGCAACACTTAAGAATGGCTTCAAAGCTCTCCCGACTGTTGTAAGGGACGGCTCAATAAGGCAACACTTAAGAATGGCTTCAAAACTCTCCTGACTCTTGTAAGAGACGGCTCAATAAGGCAACAATTAAGAATGGCTTCAAAGCTCTCCTGACTGTTGTAAGAGACGGCTCAATAAGGCAACACTTAAGAATGGCTTCAAAGCTCTCCCGACTGTTGTAAGAGACGGCTCAATAAGGCAACACTTAAGAATGGCTTCAAAGCTCTCGCGACTGTTGTAAGGGACGGCTGAATAAGGCAACACTTAAGAATGGCTTCAAAACTCCCCTGACTCTTGTAAGAGACGGCTCAATAAGGCAACACTTAAGAATGGCTTCAAAGCTCTCCCGACTGTTGTAAGGGACGGCGCAATAAGTTAACACTTAAGAATGGCTTCAAAACTCTCCTGACTCTTGTAAGGGACGGCTCAATAAGGCAACTCTTAAGAATGGCTTCAAAGCTCTCCCGACTGTTGTAAGGGACGGCTCAATAAGGCAACACTTAAGAATGGCTTCAAAACTCTCCTGACTCTTGTAAGGGACGGCTCAATAAGGCAACTCTTAAGAATGGCTTCAAAACTCTCCTGACTCTTGTAAGAGACGGCTCAATAAGGCAACACTTAAGAATGGCTTCAAAGCTCTCCCGACTGTTGTAAGTGACGGCTCAATAAGGCAACACTTAACAATGGCTTCAAAACTCTTCCGACTGTTGTAAGGGACGGCTCAATAAGGCAACACTTAGAATGGCTTCAAAGCTCTCCCGACTGTTGTAAGGGACGGCTCAATAAGGCAACACTTAAGAATGGCTTCAAAACTCCCCTGACTCTTGTAAGAGCCGGCTCAATAAGGCAACACTTAAGAATGGCTTCAAAGCTCTCCTGACTCTTGTAAGGGACGGCTCAATAAGGCAACACTTGAGAATGGCTTCAAAACTCTCCTGACTCTTGTAAGAGACGGCTCAATAAGGCAACACTTAAGAATGGCTTCAAAGCTCTCCTGACTCTTGTAAGAGACGGCTCAATAAGGCAACACTTAAGAATGGCTTCAAAACTCTCCTCACTCTTGTAAGAGACGGCTCAATAAGGCAACACTCAAGAATGGCTTCAAAGCTCTCCTGACTCTTGTAAGAGACGGCTCAATAAGGCAACACTTAAGAATGGCTTCAAAACTCTCCTGACACTTGTAAGTGACGGCTCAATATGTCAACACTTAAGAATGGCTTCAAAACTCTCCTGACACTTGTAAGAGACGGCTCAATAAGGCAACACTTAAGAATGGCTTCAAAGCTTTCCTGACTCTTGTAAGAGACGGCTCAATAAGGCAACACTTAAGAATGGCTTCAAAGCTCTCCTGACTCTTGTAAGAGACGGCTCAATAAGGCAACACTTATGAATGGCTTCAAAGCTCTCCCGACTGTTGTAAGAGAGGGCTCAATAAGGCAAAACTTAAGAATGGCTTCAAAGCTCTCCCGACTGTTGTAAGGGACGGCTCAATAAGGCAACACTTAAGAATGGCTTCAAAGCTCCCCTGACTCTTGTAAGGGACGGCTCAATAAGGCAACACGTGAGAATGGCTTCAAAACTCTCCTGAGTCTTGTAAGAGACGGCTCAATAAGGCAACACTTAAGAATGGCTTCAAAGCTCTCCTGACTCTTGTAAGGGACGGCTCAATAAGGCAACACTTAAGAATGGCTTCAAAGATCTCCTGACTCTTGTAAGAGACGGCTCAATAAGGCAACACTTAAGAATGGCTTCAAAGCTCTCCCGACTGTTGTAAGTGACGGCTCAATAAGGCAACACTTAAGAATGGCTCCAAACTCTCCTGACTCTTGTAAGAGACGGCTCAATAAGGCAACACTTATGAATGGCTTCAAAGCTCTCCCGACTGTTGTAAGAGACGGCTCAATAAGGCAACACTTAAAAATGGCTTCAAAACTCTCTCGACTGTTGTAAGAGACGGCTCAATAAGGCAACACTTAAGAATGGCTCCAAAGCTCTCCCGACTGTTGCAAGGGACGGCTCAATAAGGCAACACTTAAGAATGGCTCCAAAGCTCTCCCGACTGTTGTAAGAGACAGCTCAATAAGGCAACACTTAAAAATGGCTCCAAAGCTCTCCCGACTGTTGTAAGAGACGGCTCAATAAGGCAACACTTAAGAATGGCTTCAAAGCTCTCCCGACTTTTGTAAGGGACGGCTCAATAAGGCAACACTTAAGAATGGCTTCAAAGCTCTCCCGACTGTTGTAAGAGACGGCTCAATAAGGCAACACTTAAGAATGGCTTCAAAGCTCTCCCGACTGTTGTAAGAGACGGCTCAATAAGGCACCACTTAAGAATGGCTTCAAAGCTCTCCTGACTGTTGCAAAAGACGGCTCAATAAGGCAACACTTAAGAATGGCTTCAAAGCTCTCCTGACTGTTGTAAGAAACGGCTCAATAAGGCAACACTTAAGAATGGCTTCAAAACTCTCCCGACTGTTGTAAGGACGGCTCAATAACGCAACATTTAAGAATGGCTTCAAAGCTCTCCTGACTGTTGTAAGAGACGGCTCAATAAGGCAACTCTTAAGAATGGCTTCAAAACTCTCCTGACTGTTGTAAGAGACGGCTCAATAAGGCAACACTTAAGAATGGCTTCAAAGCTCTCCTGACTGTTGTAAGAGACGGCTCAATAAGGCAACTCTTAAGAATGGCCTCAAAACTCTCCTGACTCTTGTAAGAGACGGCTCAATAAGGCAACACTTAAGGATGGCTTCAAAGCTCTCCCGACTTTTGTAAGAGACGGCTCAATAAGGCAACACTTAAGAATGGCTTCAAAACTGTCCCGACTGTTGTAAGGGACGGCTCAATAAGGCAACACTTAAGAATGGCTTCAATGCTCTCCCGACTGTTGTAAGGGACGGCTCAGTAAGGTAACACTTAAGAATGGCTTCAGAGCTCTCCCGACTGTTGTAAGGGGCGGCTCAATAAGGCAACACTTAAGAATGGCTTCAAAGCTCTCCTGACTGTTGTAAGGGACGGCTCAATAAGGCAACACTTAAGAATGGCTTGAATGCTCTCCCGACTGTTGTAAGGGACGGCTCAATAAGGCAACACTTAAGAATGGCTTCAATGCTCTCTTGACTGTTGTAAGGGACGGCTCAATAAGGCAACACTTAAGAATGGCTTCAATGCTCTCCTGACTGTTGTAAGGGACGGCTCAATTAGGCAACTCTTAAGAATGGCTTCAATGCTTTCCCGACTGTTGTAAGGGACGGCTCAATAAGGCAACACTTAAGAATGGCTTCAAAGCTCCCCCGACTGTTGTAAGAGACGGCTCAATAAGGCAACACTTAAAAATGGCTTCAAAACTCTCCCGACTGTTGTAAGAGACGGCTCAATAAGGCAACGCTTAAGAATGGCTTCAAAGCTCTCCCGACTGTTGTAAGAGACGGATCAAGAAGGCAACACTTAAGAATGGCTTCAAAGCTCTCCCGACTGTTGTAAGCGACGGCTCAACAAGGAAACACTTAAGAATGGCTTCAAAGCTCTCCCGACTGTTGTAAGAGACGGCTCAATAAGGCACCACATAAGAATGGCTCCAATGCTCTCCCGGCTGTCGTAAGAGACGGCTCAATAAGGCAACACTTATGAATGGCTTCAAAGCTCTCCCGACTGTTGTAAGAGACGGCTCAATAAGGCAACGCTTAAGAATGGCTTCAAAACTCTCCTGATTGTTGTAAGAGACTGCTCAATAAGGCAACACTTAAGAATGGCTTCATAGCTCTCCCGACTGTTGTAAGAGATGGCTCAATAAGGCAACACTTAAGAATGGCTCCAAAGCTCCCCTGACTGTTGTATGAGATGGCTCAATAAGGCAACGCTTAAGAATGGCTTCAAAGCTCTCCCGACTGTTCTAAGAGACGGCTCAATAAGGCAACACTTAAGAATGACTTCAATGCTCTCCTGACTCTTGTCAGAGACGGCTCAATAGGGCAACACTTAAGAATGGCTTCAAAGCTCTCCCGACTGTTGTAAGAGACGGCTCAATAAGGCAGCAATTAAGAATGGCTTCAAAGCTCTCCAGACTGTTGTAAGGGACGGCTCAATAAGGCAACACTTATGTATGGCATCAAAGCTCTCCCGACTGTTGTAAGGGACGGCTCAATAAGGCAACACTTAAGAATGGCTTCAATGCTCTCCCGACTATTGTAAGAGACGGCTCAATAAGGCAACACTTAAGAATGGCTTCAAAGCTCTCCCGACTGTTGTAAGGGACGGCTCAATAAGGCAACACTTAAGAATGGCTTCAATGCTCTCCCGACTGTTGTAAGGGACGGCTCAATAAGGCAACACTTAAGAATGGCTTCAAAGCTCTCCCGACTTTTGCAAGGGACGGCTCAATAAGGCACCACTTAAGAATGGCTCCAAAGCTCTCCCGACTGTCGTAAGAGACGGCTAAATAAGGCAACACTTAAGAATGGCTTCAAAGCTCTCCCGACTGTTGTAAGATACGGCTCAAAAAGGCAACACTTAAAAATGGCTTCAAAGCTCTCCCGACTGTTGTAAGGGACGGCTCAATTAGGCAACACTTAAGAATGGCTTCAAAGCTCTCCTGACTGTTGTAAGAGACGGCTCAATAAGGCACCACTTAGGAATGGCTCCAAAGCTCTCCCGACTGTCGTAAGAGACGGCTCAATAAGGCACCACTTAAGAATGGCTTCAAAGCTCTCCTGACTGTTGTAAGGGACGGCTCAATAAGGCAACACTTAAGAATGGCTCCAAAGCTCTCCCGACTGTTGTAAGAGACGGCTCAATAGGGCTACACTTAAGAATGGCTTCAAAGCTCTCCCGACTTTTGCAAGGGACGGCTCAATAAGGCACCACTTAAGAATGGCTCCAAAGCTCTCCCGACTGTCGTAAGAGACGGCTCAATATGGCAACACTTAAAAATGGCTTCAAAGCTCTCCCGACTGTTGCAAGAGACGGCTCAATAAGGCAACACATAAAAATGGCTTCAAAACTCTCCCGACTGTTGTAAGAGACGGCTCAATAAGGCAACACATAAGAATGGCTTCAATGCTCTCCTGACTCTTGTAAGAGAAGGCTCAATAAGGCAACAATTAAGAATGGCTTCAAAGCTCTCCTGACTGATGTAAGAGACGGCTCAATAAGGCAACACTTAAGAATGGCTTCAAAACTCTCCCGACTGTTGTAAGAGACGGCTCAATAAGGCAACACTTAAGAATGGCTTCAATGCTCTCCTGACTGTTGTAAGAGACGGCTCAATAAGGCAACACTTAAAAATGGCTTCAAAACTCTCCCGACTGTTGTAAGAGACGGTTCAATAAGGCAACACATAAAAATGGCTTCAAAACTCTCTCGACTGTTGTAAGGGACGGCTCAATAAGGCAACACTTAAGAATGGCTTCAAAGCTCCCCCGACTGTTGTTAGGGACGGCTCAATAAGGCAACGCTTAAGAATGGCTTCAAAACTCTCTCGACTGTTGTAAGAGACGGCTCAATAAGGCAACACTTAAGAATGACTTCAAAGCTCCCCCGAATGTTGTAAGAGACGGCTCAATAAGGCAACACTTAAGAATGGCTTCAAAGCTCCTCTGACTGTTGTAAGAGACGGCTCAATAAGGCAACACTTAAGAATGGCTTCAAAGCTCTCCCGACTGTTGTAAGGGACGGCTCAATAAGGCAACACTTAAGAATGGCTTCAATGCTCTCCCGACTGTTGTAAGGGACGGCTCAATAAGGCAACACTTAAGAATGGCTTCAAAGCTCTCCCGACTTTTGCAAGGGACGGCTCAATAAGGCACCACTTAAGAATGGCTCCAAAGCTCTCCCGACTGTCGTAAGAGACGGCTAAATAAGGCAACACTTAAGAATGGCTTCAAAGCTCTCCCGACTGTTGTAAGATACGGCTCAAAAAGGCAACACTTAAAAATGGCTTCAAAGCTCTCCCGACTGTTGTAAGGGACGGCTCAATTAGGCAACACTTAAGAATGGCTTCAAAGCTCTCCTGACTGTTGTAAGAGACGGCTCAATAAGGCACCACTTAGGAATGGCTCCAAAGCTCTCCCGACTGTCGTAAGAGACGGCTCAATAAGGCACCACTTAAGAATGGCTTCAAAGCTCTCCTGACTGTTGTAAGGGACGGCTCAATAAGGCAACACTTAAGAATGGCTCCAAAGCTCTCCCGACTGTTGTAAGAGACGGCTCAATAGGGCTACACTTAAGAATGGCTTCAAAGCTCTCCCGACTTTTGCAAGGGACGGCTCAATAAGGCACCACTTAAGAATGGCTCCAAAGCTCTCCCGACTGTCGTAAGAGACGGCTCAATATGGCAACACTTAAAAATGGCTTCAAAGCTCTCCCGACTGTTGCAAGAGACGGCTCAATAAGGCAACACATAAAAATGGCTTCAAAACTCTCCCGACTGTTGTAAGAGACGGCTCAATAAGGCAACACATAAGAATGGCTTCAATGCTCTCCTGACTCTTGTAAGAGAAGGCTCAATAAGGCAACAATTAAGAATGGCTTCAAAGCTCTCCTGACTGATGTAAGAGACGGCTCAATAAGGCAACACTTAAGAATGGCTTCAAAACTCTCCCGACTGTTGTAAGAGACGGCTCAATAAGGCAACACTTAAGAATGGCTTCAATGCTCTCCTGACTGTTGTAAGAGACGGCTCAATAAGGCAACACTTAAAAATGGCTTCAAAACTCTCCCGACTGTTGTAAGAGACGGTTCAATAAGGCAACACATAAAAATGGCTTCAAAACTCTCTCGACTGTTGTAAGGGACGGCTCAATAAGGCAACACTTAAGAATGGCTTCAAAGCTCCCCCGACTGTTGTTAGGGACGGCTCAATAAGGCAACGCTTAAGAATGGCTTCAAAACTCTCTCGACTGTTGTAAGAGACGGCTCAATAAGGCAACACTTAAGAATGACTTCAAAGCTCCCCCGAATGTTGTAAGAGACGGCTCAATAAGGCAACACTTAAGAATGGCTTCAAAGCTCCTCTGACTGTTGTAAGAGACGGCTCAATAAGGCAACACTTAAAAATGGCTTCAAAACTCTCCCGACTGTTGTTAGAGACGGCTCAATAAGGCAACGCTTAAGAATGGCTTCAAAGCTCTCCCGACTGTTGTAAGAGACGGCTCAATAAGGCAACACTTAAGAATGGCTTCAAAGCTCTCCCGACTGTTGTAAGAGACGGCTCAACATGGCAACACTTAAGAATGGCTTCAAAGCTCTCCTGACTGTTGCAAGAGACGGCTCAATAAGGCAACTCTTAAGAATGGCTTCAAAGCCCTCCCGACTGTTGTAAGGGACGGCTCAATAAGGCAACACTTAAGAATGGCTTCAAAGCTCTCCCGACTGTTGTAAGAGACGGCTCAATAAGGCACCACTTAAGAATGGCTCCAAAGCTCTCCCGACTGTCGTAAGAGACGGCTCAATAAGGCAACACTTAAGAATGGCTTCAAAGCTCTCCCGACTGTTGTAAGAGACGGCTCATTAAGGCAACGCTTAAGAATGGCTTCAAAACTCTCCCGATTGTTGTAAGAGACGGCTCAATAAGGCAACGCTTAAGAATGGCTTCAAAGCTCTCCCGACTGTTCTAAGAGACGGCTCAACATGGCAACACTTAAGAATGGCTTCAAAGCTCTCCTGACTGTTGCAAGAGACGGCTCAATAAGGCAACACTTAAGAATGGCTTCAAAGCTCTCCCGACTGTTGTAAGGGACGGCTCAATAAGGCAACACTTACGAATGGCTTCAAAGCTCTCCCGACTGTTGTAAGAGACGGCTCAATAAGGCACCACTTAAGAATGGCTCCAAAGCTCTCCCGACTGGCGTAAGAGACGGCTCAATAAGGCAACACTTAAGAATGGCTTCATAGCTCTCCCGACTGTTGTAAGAGACGGCTCAATAAGGCAACACTTAAGAATGGCTCCAAAGCTTCTCTGACTGTTGTAAGAGACGGCTCAATAAGGCAACGCTTAAGAATGGCTTCAAAGCTCTCCCGACTGTTCTAAGAGACGGCTCAATAAGGCAACACTTAAGAATGACTTCAATGCTCTCCTGACTCTTGTAAGAGACGGCTCAATAGGGCAACACTTAAGAATGGCTTCAAAGCTCTCCCGACTGTTGTAAGAGACGGCTCAATAGGGCAACACTTAAGAATGGCTTCAAAGCTCTCCAGACTGTTGTAAGGGACGGCTCAATAAGGCAACACTTATGAATGGCTTCAAAGCTCTCCCGACTGTTGTAAGGGACGGCTCAATTTGGCAACACTTAAGAATGGCTTCAATGCTCTCCCGACTATTGTAAGATGATGATGATGATAATTGTTGTTGTAAGGGGCCTAACTTCTAGGTTATCGGCCCGCTACTATTGTAAGAGACGGCTCAATAAGGCAACACTTAAGAATGGCTTCAAAGCTCTCCCGACTGTTGTAAGGGACGGCTCAATAAGGCAACACTTAAGAATGGCTTCAATGCTCTCCCGACCGATGTAAGGGACGGCTCAATAAGGCAACACTTAAGAATGGCTTCAAAGCTCTCCCGACTGTTGTAAGAGGCGGCTCAATAAGGCAACACTTAAGAATGGCTTCAAAGCTCTCCTGACTGTTGTAAAAGACGGCTCAATAAGGCAACACTTAAGAATGGCTTCAAAGCTCTCCTGACTGTTGTAAGAGACGGCTCAATAAGGCAACACTTAAGAATGGCTTCAAAACTCTCCCGACTGTTGTAAGGACGGCTCAATAACGCAACATTTAAGAATGGCTTCAAAGCTCTCCTGACTGTTGTAAGAGACGGCTCAATAAGGCAACTCTTAGGAATGGCTTCAAAACTCTCCTGACTGTTGTAAGAGACGGCTCAATAAGGCAACACTTAAGAATGGCTTCAAAGTTATCCTGACTGTTGTAAGAGACGGCTCAATAAGGCAACTCTTAAGAATGGCTTCAAAACTCTCCTGACTCTTGTAAGAGACGGCTCAATAAGGCAACACTTAAGAATGGCTTCAAAGCTCTCCCGACTGTTGTAAGAGACGGCTCAATAAGGCAACACTTAAGAATGGCTTCAAAGCTCTCCCGACTGTTGTAAGGACGGCTCAATAAGGCAACACATAAGAATGGCTTCAAAGCTCTCCCGACTGTTGTAAGAGACGGTTCAATAAGGCAACACTTAAGAATGGCTTCAAAACTCTCCCGACTGTTGTAAGGGACGGCTCAATAAGGCAACACTTAAGAATGGCTTCAAAGCTCTCCCGACTGTTGTAAGGGACGGCTCAATAAGGCAACACTTAAGAATGGCTTCAAAACTCTCCTGACTCTTGTAAGAGACGGCTCAATAAGGCAACACTTAAGAATGGCTTCAAAGTTCTCCCGACTGTTGTAAGGGACGGCTCAATAAGGCAACACTTAAGAATGGCTTCAAAATTCTCCTGACTCTTGTAAGAGACGGCTCAATAAGGCAACACTTAAGAATGGCTTCAAAGCTCTCCTGACTGTTGTAAGAGACGGCTCAATAAGGCAACACTTAAGAATGGCTTCAAAGCTCTCCCGACTGTTGTAAGAGACGGCTCAATAAGGCAACACTTAAGAATGGCTTCAATGCTCTCCCGACTGTTGTAAGGGACGGCTGAATAAGGCAACACTTAAGAATGGCTTCAAAACTCCCCTGACTCTTGAAAGAGACGGCTCAATAAGGCAACACTTAAGAATGGCTTCAAAGCTCTCCCGACTGTTGTAAGGGACGGCGCAATAAGGTAACACTTAAGAATGGCTTCAAAACTCTCCTGACTCTTGTAAGGGACGGCTCAATAAGGCAACTCTTAAGAATGGCTTCAAAACTCTCCTGACACTTGTAAGTGACGGCTCAATAGGGCAACACTTAAGAATGGCTTCAAAGCTCTCCCGACTGTTGTAAGAGACGGCTCAATAGGGCAACACTTAAGAATGGCTTCAAAGCTCTCCAGACTGTTGTAAGGGACGGCTCAATAAGGCAACACTTATGAATGGCTTCAAAGCTCTCCCGACTGTTGTAAGGGACGGCTCAATTTGGCAACACCTAAGAATGGCTTCAATGCTCTCCCGACTATTGTAAGATGATGATGATGATAATTGTTGTTGTAAGGGGCCTAACTTCTAGGTTATCGGCCCGCTACTATTGTAAGAGACGGCTCAATAAGGCAACACTTAAGAATGGCTTCAAAGCTCTCCCGACTGTTGTAAGGGACGGCTCAATAAGGCAACACTTAAGAATGGCTTCAATGCTCTCCCGACCGTTGTAAGGGACGGCTCAATAAGGCAACACTTAAGAATGGCTTCAAAGCTCTCCCGACTGTTGTAAGAGGCGGCTCAATAAGGCAACACTTAAGAATGGCTTCAAAGCTCTCCTGACTGTTGTAAAAGACGGCTCAATAAGGCAACACTTAAGAATGGCTTCAAAGCTCTCCTGACTGTTGTAAGAGACGGCTCAATAAGGCAACACTTAAGAATGGCTTCAAAACTCTCCCGACTGTTGTAAGGACGGCTCAATAACGCAACATTTAAGAATGGCTTCAAAGCTCTCCTGACTGTTGTAAGAGACGGCTCAATAAGGCAACTCTTAGGAATGGCTTCAAAACTCTCCTGACTGTTGTAAGAGACGGCTCAATAAGGCAACACTTAAGAATGGCTTCAAAGCTATCCTGACTGTTGTAAGAGACGGCTCAATAAGGCAACTCTTAAGAATGGCTTCAAAACTCTCCTGACTCTTGTAAGAGACGGCTCAATAAGGCAACACTTAAGAATGGCTTCAAAGCTCTCCCGACTGTTGTAAGAGACGGCTCAATAAGGCAACACTTAAGAATGGCTTCAAAGCTCTCCCGACTGTTGTAAGGACGGCTCAATAAGGCAACACTTAAGAATGGCTTCAAAGCTCTCCCGACTGTTGTAAGAGACGGCTCAATAAGGCAACACTTAAGAATGGCTTCAAAACTCTCCCGACTGTTGTAAGGGACGGCTCAATAAGGCAACACTTAAGAATGGCTTCAAAGCTCTCCCGACTGTTGTAAGGGACGGCTCAATAAGGCAACACTTAAGAATGGCTTCAAAACTCTCCTGACTGTTGTAAGAGACGGCTCAATAAGGCAACACTTAAGAATGGCTTCAAAGCTCTCCCGACTGTTGTAAGGGACGGCTCAATAAGGCAACACTTAAGAATGGCTTCAAAATTCTCCTGACTCTTGTAAGAGACGGCTCAATAAGGCAACACTTAAGAATGGCTTCAAAGCTCTCCTGACTGTTGTAAGAGACGGCTCAATAAGGCAACACTTAAGAATGGCTTCAAAGCTCTCCCGACTGTTGTAAGAGACGGCTCAATAAGGCAACACTTAAGAATGGCTTCAATGCTCTCCCGACTGTTGTAAGGGACGGCTGAATAAGGCAACACTTAAGAATGGCTTCAAAACTCCCCTGACTCTTGAAAGAGACGGCTCAATAAGGCAACACTTAAGAATGGCTTCAAAGCTCTCCCGACTGTTGTAAGGGACGGCGCAATAAGGTAACACTTAAGAATGGCTTCAAAACTCTCCTGACTCTTGTAAGGGACGGCTCAATAAGGCAACTCTTAAGAATGGCTTCAAAACTCTCCTGACACTTGTAAGTGACGGCTCAATAAGGCAAAACTTAAGAATGGCTTCAAAGCTCACCCGACTGTTGTAAGGGACGGCTCAATAAGGCAACAATAAAGAATGGCTTCAAAACTCTCCTGACTCTTGTAAGGGACGGCTCAATAAGGCAACTCTTAAGAATGGCTTCAAAACTCTCCTGACTCTTGTAAGAGACGGCTCAATAAGGCAACACTTAAGAATGGCTTCAAAGCTCTCCCGACTGTTGTAAGTGACGGCTCAATAAGGCAACATTTAAGAATGGCTTCAAAGCTCTCCCGACTGTTGTAAGAGACGGCTCAATAAGGCAACACTTAAGAATGGCTTCAAAGCTCTCCCGAGTGTTGTAAGGGACGGCTCAATAAGGCAACACATAAGAATGGCTTCAAAGCTCTCCTGACTCTTGTAAGGGACGGCTCAATAAGGCAACACTTGAGAATGGCTTCAAAGCTCTCCTGACTCTTGTAAGAGACGGCTCAATAAGGCAACACTTAAGAATGGCTTCAAAGCTCTCCTGACTCTTGTAGGAGACGGCTCAATAAGGCAACACTTAAGAATGGCTTCAAAACTCTCCTGACTCTTGTAAGAGACGGCTCAATAAGGCAACAATCAAGAATGGCTTCAAAGCTCTCCTGACTCTTGTAAGAGACGGCTCAATAAGGCAACACTTAAGAATGGCTTCAAAACTCTCCTGACACTTATAAGAGACGGCTCAATAAGGTAACACTTAAGAATGGCTTCAAAGCTTTCCTGACTCTTGTAAGAGACGGCTCAATAAGGCAACACTTAAGAATGGCTTCAAAGCTCTCCTGACTCTTGTAAGAGACGGCTCAATAAGGCAACACTTAAGAATGGCTTCAATGCTCTCCCGACTGTTGTAAGAGACGGCTCAATAAGGCAACACTTAAGAATGGCTTCAAAGCTCTCCCGACTGTTGTAAGGGACGGCTCAATAAGGCAACAATTAAGAATGGCTTCAAAGCTCTCCTGACTCTTGTAAGGGACGGCTCAATAAGGCAACACGTGAGAATGGTTTCAAAACTCTCCTGACTCTTGTAAGAGACGGCTCAATAAGGCAACACTTAAGAATGGCTTCAAAGCTCTCCTGACTCTTGTAAGGGACGGCTCAATAAGGCAACACTTAAGAATGGCTTCAAAGCTCTCCTGACTCTTGTAGGAGACGGCTCAATAAGGCAACACTTAAGAATGGCTTCAAAGCTCTCCCGACTGTTGTAAGTGACGGCTCAATAAGGCAACACTTAAGAATGGCTTCAAAACTCTCCTGACTCTTGTAAGAGACGGCTCAATAAGGCAACACTTAAGAATGGCTTCAAAGCTCTCCCGACTGTTGTAAGAAACGGCTCAATAAGGCAACACTTAAAAATGTCTTAAAAACTCTCTCGACTGTTGTAAGAGACGGCTCAATAAGGCAACACTTAAGAATGGCTCCAAAGCTCTCCCGACTGTTGCAAGGGACGGTTCAATAAGGCAACACTTAAGAATGGCTCCAAAGCTCTCCCGACTGTTGTAAGAGACGGCTCAATAAGGCAACACTTAAAAATGGCTCCAAAGCTCTCCCGACTGTTGTAAGAGACGGCTCAATAAGGCAACACTTAAGAATGGCTTCAAAGCTCTACCGACTTTTGTAAGGGACGGCTCAATAAGGCAACACTTAAGAATGGCTTCAAAGCTCTCCCGACTGTTGTAAGAGACGGCTCAATAAGGCAACACATAAGAATGGCTTCAAAGCTCTCCCGACTGTTGTAAGAGACGGCTCAATAAGGCAACACTTAAGAATGGCTTCAAAGCTCTCCCGACTCTTGTAAGGGACGGCTCAATAAGGCAACACTTAAGAATGGCTTCAAAGCTCTCCTGACTGTTGTAAGAGACGTCTCAATAAGGCACCACTTAAGAATGGCTCCAAAGCTCTCCTGACTGTTGTAAGAGACGGCTCAATTAGGCAACACTTAAGAATGGCTTCAAAGCTCTCCCGACTGTTGTAAGGGACGGCTCAATAAGGCAACACTTAAGAATGGCTTCAAAGCTCTCCAGACTGTTGTAAGAGACGGCTCAATAAGGCACCACTTAAGGATGGCTTCAAAGCTCTCCTGACTGTTGTAAGAGACGGCTCAATAAGGCAACACTTAAGAATGGCTTCAAAGCTCTCCCGACTGTTGTAAGGGACGGCTCAATAAGGCGACACTTAAGAATGGCTTCAAAGCTCTCCCGACTGTTGTAAAAGACGGCTCAGTAAGGCAACTCTTAAGAATAGCTTCAAAGCTCTCCTGACTGTTGTAAGGACGGCTCAATAAGGCAACTCTTAAGAATGGCTTCAATGCTCTCCCGACTGTTGTAAGGACGGCTCAGTAAGGCAACACTTAAGAATGGCTTCAATGCTCTCCCGACTGTTGTAAGGACGGCTCAGTAAGGCAACACTTAAGAATAGCTTCAATGCTCTCCCGACTGTTGTAAGGGACGGCTCAATATGGCAACACTTAAGAATGGCTTCAATGCTCTCCCGACTGTTGTAAGGACGGCTCAGTAAGGCAACACTTAAAATGGCTCCAAAGCTCTCCCGACTGTTGTAAGAGACGGCTCAATAAGGCAACACTTAAGAATGGCTTCAAAGCTCTCCCGACTCTTGTAAGGGACGGCTCAATAAGGCAACACTTAAGAATGGCTTCAAAGCTCTCCCGACTGTTGTAAGGGACGGCTCAATAAGGCAACACTTAAGAATGGCTTCAGAGCTCTCCCGACTGTTGTAAGGGACGGCTCAATAAGGCAACACTTAAGAATGGCTTCAAAGCTCTCCTGACTGTTGTAAGAGAAGGCTCAATAAGGCAACACTTAAGAATGGCTTCAATGCTCTCCTGACTGTTGTAAGGACGGCTCATTAAGGCAACTCTTATGAATGGCTTCAATGCTCTCCCGACTGTTGTAAGGGACGGCTCAATAAGGCAACTCTTAAGAATGGCATCAATGCTCTCCCGACTGTTGTAAGGGACGGCTCAGTAAGGTAACACTTAAGAATGGCTTCAGAGCTCTCCCGACTGTTGTAAGGGACGGCTCAATAAGGCAACACTTTAGAATGGCTTCAAAGCTCTCCTGACTGTTGTAAGGGACGGCTGAATAAGGCAACACTTAAGAATGGCTTCAATGCTCTCCCGACTGTTGTAAGGGACGGCTCAATAAGGCAACACTTAGGAATGGCTTCAATGCTCTCCTGACTGTTGTAAGGGACGGCTCAATAAGGCAACACTTAAGAATGGCTTCAATGCTCTCCTGACTGTTGTAAGGGACGGCTCAATAAGGCAACTCTTAAGAATGGCTTCAATGCTTTCCCGACTGTTGTAAGGGACGGCTCAATAAGGCAACACTTAAGAATGGCTTCAATGCTCTCCCGACTGTTGTAAGGACGGCTCAGTAAGGTAACACTTAAGAATGGCTTCAGAGCTCTCCCGACTGTTGTAAGGGACGGCTCAATAAGGCAACTCTTAAGAATGGCTTCAAAGCTCTCCTGACTGTTGTAAGAGACGGCTCAATAAGGCAACACTTAAGAATGGCTTCAATGCTCTCCTGACTGTTGTAAGGGACGGCTCAATAAGGCAACACTTAGGAATGGCTTCAATGCTCTCCTGACTGTTGTAAGGGACGGCTCAATAAGGCAACTCTTAAGAATGGCTTCAATGCTCTCCCGACTGTTCTAAGGGACGGCTCAATAAGGCAACACTTAAGAATGGCTTCAATGCTCTCCCGACTGTTGTAAGGACGGCTCAGTAAGGTAACACTTAAGAATGGCTTCAGAGCTCTCCCGACTGTTGTAAGGGACGGCTCAATAATTCAACACTTAAGAAAGGCTTCAAAGCTCTCCTGACTGTTGTAAGGACGGCTCAAAAAGGCAACTCTTAAGAATGGCTTCAATGCTCTCCCGACTGTTGTAAGGGACGGCTCAATAAGGCAACTCTTAAGAATGGCTTCAATGCTCTCCCGACTGTTGTAAGGGACGGCTCAATAAGGCAACTCTTAAGAATGGCTTCAATGCGCTCCCGACTGTTGTAAGGGACGGCTCAATAAGGCAACTCTTAAGAATGGCTTCAATGCTCTCCCGACTGTTGTAAGGACGGCTCAGTAAGGCAACTCTTAAGAATAGCTTCAAAACTCTCCCGATTGTTGTAAGGACGGCTCAATAAGGCAACACTTAGGAATGGCTTCAATGCTCTCCCGACTGTTGTAAGGGACGGCTCAATAAGGCAACTCTTAAGAATGGCTTCAATGCTCTCCCGACTGTTGTAAGGGACGGCTCAACAAGGCAACACTTAAGAATGGCTTCAAAGCTCTCCCGACTGTTGTAAGAGACGGCTCAATTAAAGGAGGTTTACATTGAATTTTAATGATCCCGCATTGCCCCTTTCTGGAAAGTTAGTTTTTCTTGAATTCTGCTGATACTGAAAGGTGCTATCTGAATGCGCTTGACGCACGGAAATGCTCCATTTTAGTGGCACGGTGTATTTTAGAGTGTAACAAGGGCCCTGGAGATGTACCTGTCACTCAAGACGAGAGATTGATATCATCGCCGTCTTTATTCCCTGTCACAAGCTGATGAATAAATAGCTCGATAAGTATATAGAAATGGGTTAGTGGTGCGCTCTGGGAGATGGCGTTAATTCCATCTAAAGAAATAGCACTCAATGTACATTAACATTTCTGTCTATCTTAATAATCTTAACATGTTATAAATGACAGACGTACTGATTAACAACACATCGGTGAATTTTCTAATAAGTAGGATGGGAATAATATGCTCTTAAAAAACGAAATAAATATGCACATTCATTTAAATCAATGCATTTATTTCGAACACAAAATAACTCAACACCACAACTTCTTCTTCTTCCTACTCTTCTTATTTTTCTTCTTCTCCTTCTTCTTCGAGTGCCATGTTCGGTCCCTCGAAGCCAGTCTTCTAGCATCTATTTCGACATGCAATATTAGTTGAAGCAGCCGCTTTCTTTGGCTTCTATGTATATGACCTAAATAAGCAGTCTTGGGACACTTAATTTCAGACAAAAGAGGACATCGTTGTTCGTAACTTTATCGGACCAGAGTTTTTTTTAGCATTCTTCGATGTATTCACATTTCGAATGCCTCTAGTTAGCCTATTTTCATTTTCGAAAAAATAGGCTTATGAGATCACCTTTTGTCCGTGTGTCTGTCTGTGTGTGGGTGTGTGTGTGTAAGGATGTTTCAGTGTCCCCCCTAATAACTTCTAAACAGCTGGAGCGATTTCAACGAAACTCGGTAAGTTCATAGCACTATTCCGGGCAACCCCGAACGTGCCCTCCTAATTTTGTTCCGTCTCACCAATCCAACATGGCGGCTGTGCGAAATATTTCACCAGCATTCAGTATCTCCGAAACTATTACCGGTATCACCCTACAATCTTGTACGGTGATAAAGAAAAGTACTAAAAGTTCACCTATGAGACTTTAGAAAACCCGGTAACTACAAAACCAACATGGTGGCCAAGCGAAGTTGCGACTTTTAAATAGACGTTTCTCGTGATTTAACCAACAAATCGCAATGAAACTTGGTGCAGTATATGATTATACACATCATAATGCACCGACCTCTAACTTCATTCAATTGTTTACATAACCTCAAGATGGCGGCTGTCCGAAATATTTCACCGGCATGCTATATCTCTGAAACTATTACCGGTATCACCATGAACTTTTGTACGGAGATAAAGTGCACTACTGGAAGTTCATCTATGCAACTTTCAAATACCGGTTAACTACAAAACGAACATGGCGGCCAAGCGATTTGAAAGCTTTAAATAGGCCTTTCTCGCGAATTAATGATCCAAACGCAATGAAACTTCGTTCAGGAAATATATATACACATTGTAATGCACTGGTATTAGTTCAGTTGTTTACTTAACCTCAAGATGGCGGGTGTGCGAATTTCGAAAATTAAGTTGTTATTTCTTGTGTTCTAATAATACGATCGAAATCAGCATTTGCTTAACGAACGTACACAATAATCATCATCTAATAGTACATAACTGTATGGCCTACATATAACAATCCAACATGGCGACCGTCCGAATTATTTAGACGGTTCTCAATGTCTATTAATCTACTACAGCAATCAAACTGAAATTTTGTAAGTGTGTAGAGACTATAAGCATAAGTTCACCTAAGGGACGTTCAATAACCTGGCGAGCACAAATCCAACATGGCGGTGACGCGAAATTTAAATATTCAAATGGACGTTTCTTGCATTTTAACGATCCGAGCGCAGTGGAACTTGATACGGTATATACTTATACAAATGTTAATCGACTGGCATCTAATTCATTTAAATTATTTTCACAAACACAAGATAGCGGCTGAGCGAAACTTTAAAATCCCGCTTTTATCTGTTGTGTCCTAATCATGCGATTGTAGTTTGAATAAAACACCTACACGATTATCTGCATTTAATAGTACATAAATCTAAGGCCTATAATGTAAAAATCCAACATGGTGACCATCCAAAAGATTTAGACGGTTCTCAATATCTACGAATCTATTACAGCAATCAAACTGATAATTTGTATGTTGATAGAGGCAATTAATAGACTATTAGTAGGATATATGAAAATAGGCTATTTAGTTCTTCACGGAACTACTTGTTTATTCATGGTGCTAGCCTTCATACCATATTTATTTATTTAGCGTATGGCTTTACAGATACAATTTGTACAGAGACGATAATTAATTTAGAAAAGGAAGACAAACTATATATTTATATCTAAATTGTTTATATAAGTCATCGCCTCTGGTGATCCATGAGCGAAATCAGTGATGTTGCCAGTGTACTTTATTTTAGGACACTTGGTGATGATATGCTGGAGGCACCACAATCACAGTTAGCTGAAGGGATTATTTTCCATTTATATTGGAAGTCTGACAGTAGCCATGACCCGTACGAATCCTGTTGATCATTGACCATGTTTTCGGAGGAAACTCAAATCCAGGTGGCAGCGATGATCCAATGCGTGGTAAGATTGATCTAGGCCTAGTAGGCTATCCTGCCATCCCTGCCATTCTTTAGTCATGCTGAAGTTGGTATTCTCCAAGTCCATTGCAGTCCTTGTTGATGGATTTCGAGATCGTAGACGATTCAGGCAAACATAAGCAATGTCACATACAATTTTGTCGACCAGACTTTTTTGACGGAGTCTCAGAGTTAAGTTGTTATTGTTGAAGCAAGAAGACATTTTTCTATACACTTCGTGCTATTTCCATGCTACTTATGATTTGAACGTCGGGATCTAAACCGCCAGTGCTGATCAGGGCCAGAATAATTATGTGCTTAACTTTCCAGAAATATGTACTTTTTTATGTGTTTAAAAGAGGGAAATGCGTGATCAAGTTTCCAAAATATGTTCTTAAATTTGTATCATACATTTATGTATTTATCATACATCATGTATTTATGTCCCCCAGTTACTCGAAATATAGTTGAAACGTCCAGCTGCTTGAATAGTCCATATTCCTGTCTACAGTACAAATGTCCCCGCTTAACAGGCCGGGGCTTGTCTCAGTTTCCGAATCCTACAATACTTACTGCAGATGCGCGATACGAAATCATATATGTGCTGTTATCGAATTTCATTCTTAAGAGCAGAAGAAAAGGTCACTTCAAAAAGTTTTACAGCACTCTGTCATTTCAAGTTTCGCAGACACCTGTAATTTCGAGTAAAATTTCCTGTCAAGGTGAGGAATATTGGAGGTTTAATGGGACTGTTTACTGCAGCCCCCCTGCTATATTATTTAATGACCGGGAAATTTCTGTCTTGAAATACTACTACAATACAGAGACAAGAGTGAATTCACGGAATAGAGAAGCAATATACTGGAATATTTGCTAAGGGTCGAAAATGTGGTGAGCACTCATCTAAGGACTACAAAATACCACCAAATATAGTATATATGTACTTATCTATCTATACAGAAACCAGACATCAGTCATTCGAGCTGAAGGACATGAGAGAAAAGCTGGTATTCAGTAAGGTGTAAGGCAAGGCTGCAACTTATCACCCATACTTTTCAATCTTTACATTGAACAAGCAATGAATGAAATTGGAGAAAAATTTTAAGTTGGGGTGAAGATTCAAGGAGAAATAATTTCAACTCTGAGATTTGCCAATAACATCGTCATCTTGGCCGACACGCCTGAGATTTGAATGAGTGTTTGAATGGCATGGACTCCGTCTAGAGGAAAGAATTCAGGATGAAAATTAATGAATGCAAAACAAAAATATTGGAATGTAGCCGAATAAAATTAGAAACCTCTATGGACATCAAATTGGGAGGTGTACAGCTGAATGAAGTAGGAGACTTCGGTTACTTAGCAAGCAAAATAACCAGTGATGGACGAAGCAAAGAGGATATAAAAGGTAGGTTGGCTAAGGCAAGGAAAGCATTTATACAGAAATGGAATCTGTTGACTTCGAATATAGATTTAGGTATTAGGAAGTCATTTATGAAAGCCTTTGTCTGGAGCGTGGCGCTCTGTGGAAGTGAAACTTGGTCTATTGGCGGAAGAGAACAAAAAGGAGAATTGAAGCGTTTGAAATGTGGTGTTACAGGAGAATTATGAAGATCATTTGGGTAGATAGGGTTACAAACGAAGAGGTATTAAGACGAGTGGGAGAGGAGTGATATTTCTGGCGACTGCTAATGAAGAGAAGTGATAGGTTGGTAGGACACATACTAAGACACCCAGGAATAGCAACCTTAGTTATGGAAGGAAGGGTCAAGGACAAGATCTGTAGGGGTAGACCAAGGTTAGAATATGTTACACAGATTGACTCGGATGTAGGGTGGGGTAGCTATGTAAAGATGAAGCGATTAGCTCAGGACAGGGAGTCATGGAGCGCTGCATCAAACCAGTCAAAAGACTGAAGACTCAGAACAACAACTTATGAATAAATTCTCCAGAATATGTATTTGTTTATAAAAGCGGCAAAAATATGTAAATAAATAGAAAATATTTAGTTAAATAAAAATATTTAGACACATAACAATCCGGGCCTTAGGGATGATACTCAAAATGTGAAACACACTCGACTGGAAGACCTCTTATTCTCAGAGTAGTCTGCTCATGATTTTGACGAATAAAACCATAACTTTTGTCTAATTTACCAAATAGCGAGTTTAATTCAAACATGTCTGAAACTCTTGCTTGTCGAGCAAGTTGATGAAGCTTTGGAACAAGTATTCCAGGATCTATGGTCAGTAACTACATTCCATATTATGTGATCCTGTTTTAATTCGTCTGGTTTTGATTCTCAAACGAAGGAGGGAGTGGCTAATTCCTGGCCAACAATGGACCATACTCCTATTTACATTGAACCGAAGTTAACATACATTTTTATTTGACCTTGTTGGTATGACTTACGGCTATCAAACGATCCCCTATTTTGTCGTGAACAATGCTACATGGTGCTGTAGTTAAAGCTATTCAAAGATCTGAAAACCTGACGAAGTCTATCCTTCTTTTTGTATGGTTGATTGGATTTCGACGTATAGCTGTGAACATTTTTCCAACGACCTCCCACCTGTACTTAACCCCGACATCCTCACAACATGGACACCTTGCGTGCTTCACCAGGTTGATGTTCGATAGTATCGAAATCCAAGAGATCAATAATAAGGCTAGGATTTCTTTCACTGTCATTATCAATGATATATGTTGATCTATCAGTGGAAATGCGTTTCGTATTCATCACACTCGTGGAGGCTGGCTGCGATCAGTAAACGTCCTGTGTTCTCATCAGTTCTACTTTGTGCCTGGAGTGTAGCTCGTGGGCCGAGGTCTCTTGCTCTTTGCAAGAGATCTAACAGGAATAACAATATCCTCTCTTTGTACTCCAGGGCTCACTGTGTTCCCCTCTCTGTTGCTATTCTTCTCCCTACCTACTCTCCTGATGAGCAGCTCACCAGTGAGCAATGGAGTACTCGCCACCTTGCGTGAGTAAACCTGCAACATGGAATACAGCTCTGATGAGGGGGTTGCCGTCACTGCGCGGTGGATACATCAAGACTGGCAGGATGCGCATGGACTTGTGTTATGACCTTCGCCCAGTCCCTCTCCAACCGTGCTCCGAACATCACTGCTGAGTACTCGCGTGTACGCATACTCAAGCTCGTGGATTTGGAACAGCCTGAACTAAGCAGTTCTAAACTATACGAAGCACCATGAAGGATGTAAAATAAATTACTCATCTAGAAACTGGTGTTTTTTGTTTGATTCTTCGTGACAATATTCCTTCTTAGCCGATTAGATATTTAAATCAGGAGCGGGTAGGAGAAAGGACGAATCTGCAAATCATGGTTATGGGAAATCACATCTAAACGTGGACAAAGTAAGGATATCAAAGGCAAATATGCAATATGATTACAGACGGTACAATACAACCTCCTAAACACTATTCAATACGTACATAACAAAATAATACAGAATATTCAACTACAAACGTAACATAAATTGGTATAAGGACATAATTGAAAAATATAGATTGCCTCCAATGTATTTGAGAACTATGAACGTTGGTTCACGGTAATCACGAACAAAATATTAATTTAGAAACTAATATAAAATAACTAAGCAGTGTTTCTCATGCCTTTTGTGATTCCAAACATAAACCTAAACTGAATAATGTGGCTTGACGCAATTGTGTTTATTAGATTATTGTAAATTAAAGTCAATGATGTCATCTTACTCAGCCGCTTCTTCATTATCTTCCAACGAACACAGTGCTAACATTGTGCGCATTAGTCACTTAAGCACAATGTGTAAGATACACAGGATGAATATCAATCAAAGTCTGTTACCATTCTATCATACGTACTGTACTCATAATTAATAATAGCGCGTCAAAAATGAAATGGATTTCCTTACATTCGTCCTTGCTCCTGCCAGCTCCTGAAATGGGAAGGGGTTTGTAAACATATACCGGAGGATTCTCATACGATTCCATGTCCTAAGTGAATCCCAATAGCTCATTTTAATGTGCAGATAAAGTGAACCCCTGTTTGTCGGCCGATTTTAGGATATCCAAAAAATAACAAACAACGTTTTTTACCGTACAGTACCTTAGAAACAAATGTCGCTAAGTATGCTTTGTGTCGATTTTGAGTTAAGCACACCGTTATGTTCATCTTTTAAGTGGCTACATGTTGGAATAATTTTCAGGGCGAAAAACCCGCTCAAAGCCGTTGAAATTGGCCAACAAAAATCGCGTTCGTTTGCATAAACCACTAAACACATATTGGTTATGATTGCAAAGCCAGTTTAAAGCTCCAGGGCTGCAAAAACCGCTATGCTCCATAAGTATGGCATCTGCCTTGCCACGTACGGCTGAAAAACACGCTAACTGGTACTAGAACTACACATGTTCCACCCAGAAAACTCTTTTACAGTAGACTATATAACGTTTCGGACGGATATTTTTCGGTTTCGCAGCACTGTGGAGGAAGCAACAATGAACCACGCCTGCTACAGGCTCAGCTGATCGGCGGGTTGTTTCTTGTTTGTGGGAAGTAAATGCCAGGAAAATGAGTGATATTGTCGATTTAGGTGAAGCAGTAGTTGCATTTGTGGATGGTAATTATATTGTGGAACTTCCAAATATGGAGGAAAGAAAAGAAACAGTAGATGTAGAACAATTTTTCGTGCTGTCAAAATGACGTTGAATGGGGCTGTAAGACTTTTTTTTAGCCTATTTTCATTTATTAAAAATTAGGCTTATGAGATCACCTTTTGTCCGTGTGTGTATGTGTGTCCCTAATAACTTCTAAACGGCTAAAGCGATTTCAATGAAACTCAGTAAGTTCATAGCACTATTCCGGGCGACACCGACCATGCTCTTCAAATTTTGTTACGTCTCACCAATCCAACATGGCGGCTGTGCAAATTATTTCACCAGCAATCAATATCTCCGAAACTATTACCGATATCACCCTGGAAGTGTGTACTCTGATAAAGGAAACTACTAAAAGTTCACCTATGTGACCTTTAATAAACTGGTAACTACAAAACCGTCATGGCGAAGTTGCGACTCTTAAATAGACGTTTCTCGTGATTTAACCAACCAAACTCAATGAAACTTGGTACAGTATATATTCAAACACATTGTAATACACCGACATCTAACTTCGTTCAATTGTTTACATAACCTTAAGATGGCGACTGTGCGAAATATTCTATATCTCTGAAACTATTACCGGCAACACCCTGAAGTTTTGTACGGAGATAAACGTTACTGCTGGAAGTTCATCTATGAGACTTTCAAAAACCGGTTAACTACGAAACTACCATGGAGTTATAAATGGACTTTTCTTGCGATATAATGATCCAAACGCAATGAAACTTGGTACAGCAAATGTTTATACTCACTGTAATGCTCTGGTGTCTAATTTAGTGCAATTGTTTGCATAACCTCAGGATGGCGGTTGTGCGAATTTTAAAATTAAGTTTTTATTTCTTGTGTCGTAATCATTCGATCAAAATGAAAGTTTGAATAATGAACCTACGCAATAATTTTTCTTTAATAGTACACGACTCTATGACCTATACATATAACAATCCAACACGGCGACCATCCGAAATATTTAGACGGATCTCAATATCTACGACTCTATTACAGCAATCAAACTGTTTTTTTAATGTTCATAGGGGCTATGAACATAAGTTCACCTATAGGACTTTCAATAACCTGGTGATCTCAAATCCAACATGGCGGTGACGCAAAGTATAGATATTCACATGGACGTTTCTCGCAATTTAACCATCCGAGAGCAGTGAAAATTGGTGCAGTAAATCCTTATACAAATGTTAATCCAGTCGCATCTAGTTTTTTCAATTGTTTCCATAACCACAAGATGGCAGCTGTGAGAAATTTTAAAATCTCGTTTTTACTTCTTGTGTCCTAATCATGCGATTGAAGTTTGAATACTACACGTACACAATAATCTTCATGTAACTGTACCTAACTCTAAGACCTACATATTGAACCCTTATTGATCTTCGATAAATAAGTATTCATATTTATTATTATTATTACTACGGCCCAGGCAGCACATAAGGAAGTCGACTTGGATATTAGGGAGGCCAGTATTTCGTAATGGTTGCAACAGAAGCTGAGTTGGTAGCTATTCCTGGGGGACGGCCAGAATTAGTCGAGTTCAAGGCCAAATTGTGCAACTACTGTACCAAAATTGGAGACATAAAGGAAGAATCACGAGGTCCTCTCAACGAACATACGATTGAATCAGCCAATCGCAAGAGACCAAGCCGTGACCACGAGGTGGACGGCGTCAGTAGTAAAAAGCGCGCGGAAGTGTGTAGCTAAGGAACCGCCGAACGGATTAATCTCCGCTCGAGTAATTTGAGACGTTGGAGTTATTTGGAGAAGAATGACACTAGCCCCATCTTTGTGAGACAAAAACTCTGGAAGTTTTTATCCGACTCCGCCTCACTCCACCGCCCTTGTCAGTTTCTCATAAATAGTCTGGCCTGACGCCAATCGAGGTATTATCTTGTGGAGCCTTCAGAGGCATACTCCACGCCAGTTTGAAGTGTGATTTTGACGCTCGAATTTATCTAAGTCTTATTGTGTGGAGCCTTCAGAGGTATACTCCACGCCAGTTCGAAATGTGATTTTTACGCTCTAAAATCAGTGAAGCTAATTTTATTTTCTGAGCTCTGGGGAGCTAAAGTCGCAGCGTTTGCAGTATCGAATTTTAAAAGTTATAATACATTCTGTTCTAAAATCAACTAAGTTGTGTGATCTAAATATTTCACGCCAGAGCGTGATAAACTGTAACATTCTTTTAAAAGACGACGAGTTCAACTTTAAGGGGGAAGTATCGTATCACCCTCATTAGCGCTTACCAGGACCGAAGTCCATAAGACGGGACGGAAATACCGGACGAGATAGCGACTGCGAGTGCAGCCAGGATTTTGAACTTGTTAACGAGCCAGTGGCGCGGACTCGAGATGTATATTTTATGTATAAATTGTGTGTATTGTATGTGTGTTTTTATAGTGCGTATGTGCGATATAATTAGGGCCAGTCTTCGCTATTAATCGCAGTAGGACAATTGTGGGTGAACTGAGTAGCCTGCAAGCGATTATAGATAGGCAAATATTTAACATTGAACTTTTCTGCCAAGGAGTCGAGACCAAGATGATCAGCACGTGGTTTGAAGTTGGGATGAGCTTCAAGAAATCAACGCAGACGACTACTATGGAGTGCTAAATTGTCCATAGGGCAATGGGTTGAGAAGGATGTCCTTAGTCCTACATGCAGAAGCGGTGATGTACTAAAATTGGATTATTTCAATTATGTAGTTAGATTTGGCCGGGGAACTTTGTAAATAGTCATGTTTTTCTTTCTTGTTTTTAGCTGTTTTTCTTGTACCGACACTATATGTTTAAATGTCCGTTGGCGCGTGGCCAAAGTGTTTGTTGATATTTTGATTTTTTTTCTTGAGTCATGTGTAATGTACGCGGCGTGCGTGCGTGATTTTTATCCTTGCAATTGCGGAACCCGTTACATTCGATAAATGGTGCTTTATTAACGTTAATATTTTGAAATAGGAATGGGAGGAAATGATTGTAAAACATTTTGCTGAACAGGTTATTATTCATGTTAGGGTAGCCGAGTGCACCAACTTAAAAGTAATTATAGAACACCTTCGTTCTAATTTTGATAGATTTTTCTTGAGTCCTTTTCAGGTGACTAGTCATGGCATAGAACGATGGCGCCAGCATGTGGATATTATTTGTGTCTTTTATTTCAGGGTCTGTCACAACCCATACGTGAGATTCAGTGTGTGTTGATGTGTCTAGTGTGTGTTGATTCTACGTGAGGAGGGGGTAGTTGTCCTACCGCCCTTATATATTTTTGCTGCTGTTGTATTTTTAGATGGAAAGACAGAGTGCTCTTGGGAGACTGCTGATTCTTGTCCATATGTTTTTTCTGACACACACGTATTATTGTGCTTTGGGGCACATTTCTTCGAGGTTCGACCCCATGTTCTGGGAGGTCGAGGTTATTGACACGTGGGTTGACAGACATGCAGAGTTCCACAAACCGCCCGTTTTGCCTGTGACTTATTTTGATAGGCAGTCCTACTTGTCCGACTGAACCCTGTAAGCTTTCATGCAGCAAACCTGTTCATTGTGATGGCTAATTTTTAAGCCATAATTAATTGGGGAGTTCGCCATGTGTGTAACGGATTGTTGTACCTTGTATGGATAAGAATATTGTGATTAACGTAAATGTTGGCTGTTTGCCTATTGCTTTGTTGATGACTCGATTTCATGTAATTTTGTTTGTCACACCCGTGCGGTGTAGTGGTAGAGTATTTGTAAATTTTGACAGCGGTCATTTGAGTATTTTTCTATTGGTCACGTGTTAATGTACTTGTGTTGATTTGTGTGAGAAGTCCTAAGTTTTTAGGCAGTAAATGTTGCTACGGCAATTTAAGTCCAATTTCACACGGAAATTTTGTGTTTGTTATAGTAGATTTAGGAAGTGTCGGTTTAATTTAAGTATTGTAGTTGTGTTCCCTTGTGTCGGTCTAGCTCTAGGGAATGCTGATTCGTTGTTTGAAGGGTCATTCTGGATGATAACGAATCACGCATTCAAAGTACACATCGTGGTGCATGTAGAACGGCGTACGCACTGATATGGTCACTTTTGCATCTTTTATTTAAGGACACTTGGTCCAGGTAATTAATCTCTCCAGAGATATCGCCTAAGTTTTTTGGGCATTTTTATTAAGCGGGAGTCAGTTGGGAGCTTTTGTTGTTAATTGTTTATGTGTAAATATGGTGATTTGTTATTAAATTCAGTTGTTTTAACCCTGGCTTCACTCTTTCCTGCATGTTATTTTGTTGTATGTTACCCTGCAAGTTAATGAAGCGCCCTGACAGCAACTTACGAATATGACCTGTTACGCCCCGAATCTGAGTCTCATATGCTTCTTTGCAAGGGTTCATAAAACAAAAATGGCTGCCCAAGTGGGGATTGTTGTTGTTGTTGCTTCGCTGATCTCATATTTATTTCGTTGAGAAATGATGCCAGGTCAAGCGGACATGTAAATTCAGTAAATGGAGGCGATGTTGTACCGCCATGTGCATTAGTAAAATCACTGAGTTCCTAAAGTTAGAAATATTGAACAAGGTTAGAATTTGATTTGGTATTTGTTATAAACTTGTTCTGGCGCCCACATTAAAATTAGAAATTTGCATTATTGATGAACTCAGTCAAAGCAGGAAGATGTTGCCTTATATTTGACATTTAATTGACTTCGGTTAATTGGTGTTTCGTAAATTCTGTTGGTTAGGAATTTAGAAGCAGATCACTAGGGGTTATTTTGTTGTTTGGGAATAAATGTCATTGTATTCAGTAAATTTTGTTACTGAAATTTTCATTAAATTAGAGCCGGTAATATTTAAATGTGTGACATGTATGTGCGTATAGGGCTGAAACCTTAGCCCATAACCCTGTTTTTCTCTGAATATTTTGTGTGTGATATGGCGAGTGTTGATGAGATAAAGGCATTGTTAGAACAGATGTCGATCCAAATGTCCGCGAAAAGTGAAAAACAATTAGAACAAATGTCCGCGAAAACGGAGGAACAATTAGAACAGATGTCCGCGAAAACGGAAGAACAATTAGTGCAGATGTCCGTAAAGACGGAAGAACAATTAAAAGAACAATTAGAAGCTCAGCGTGAGCATAGTGAAAAACAATTAGAACAGATGTCCGCGAAAACGGAAGAACAATTAGATAAACAATTAAAGAACTGCGAAAAACAATTACTTGATATGAGCGGTAACATTTCGGTCCAGTTAGAAGTCCAGAAATTAGACACTGACAAACAATTCAATGAACTAAACCACAAATTGTCACAACAGGCGGTAACACAAACCGAACAGTTAGGAAAAATCACAAATGATATTAATCAGAGCGTTCAAAAAGTAGAGAAACTGGCAGGCGAGGTTGCGGAAAATAACATCAAACAGTTAGGCGAAATGAAGAAATTGGAGGCGAAATTTGATAACAAATTAGTACAATTTGACGAGATGGTGGCAGATAAACTCAAGCAGATAGAGGCAGCATGTGTCAGTAACACCGCGGGAGTGAAGAAAACCCAAGAGAAACTACAGCAGCAAATTAATTCGGTAGATAACAACGTGCTGGAATTAATAAAGGAAATAGATAAAGTCGAAGTTAAGGCTGAGACCGAGCGGATACACTTGCGGGAAAATTTAGAGGAGCAATTAGGCAGAACACAAGATATCATAAGAAAAGAGATGGAAGGCCAGCTAATAAACACACAAGAGGTCATAAGACAAGAAGTAGGGGAGCAGCTCGTCAAAACTCAGGATAATTTGGAAGAACAACTAGTGAAAACGCAGGAACGGATAAGTGAAGAGCTAGAGAAAAATCAGGAGAGGAACGAGGAGAAAATAAATAGCTTAAAAAGTAGGATCCGGCGAGATTGGGACCAGCAGGCTCATGCGAATAAGGAAGACAGGCTGGCAGTTTTAAAGCGAATGCAGGCACTGGAGGAAAATATGAAGTCGAAATTACAGGAACATTCAGAATTAATCATAAAAAACGAGATTAGATCGTTAGAGAATGCGACATTATTTTCAAACGAAAATACTCCGGAAAAGCAAACAAGTATTGGAAGTCCGGCAGGTTCGAAGTTGGCTGAGGACACGAGTCGGGGTCAAAGTCCCAGACTAACGACTAATGCATTCCAGCAGTACAGGGGGGAGACTTCAACTCCGCAACCGAACTTGGCACCAGCCCAAGTCATCCAAGTCATTCGGGGTAATGATTTTAAGCCCGATAAGTTTAAAGAACATTCAGGAACCACTCCCAAAGCATTTCTACGGCAATTAACTGACTACTTTAATGACCAACACATCGGCCCGGAGAAACAATTAAGACTGGTGGAGAAATTTTTAGAAGGACCTAGCCTGACCTGGTTTTTAAGTTTCAAGTACACGTTTACAGACATGGCTCAATTCCGCGAGGCGTTTTTGAAGAAGTTTTGGAGTCCTTCGTTGCAGCAAGGGTTAAGAATGGACCTGTACACGCGCAAATACCACAGTACACATCCAACCCGTTTTTCAGAATTCTTCAGTCAGCAATTGGTAAAATTCAGGGATTTTGATGACCCGCCTAGCGAGCCGAATATGGTTCTAACCATCGGAAAACAACTCCCAATGCATATCCAACAATTATTAGTCGCAGGAAATATTCAGACCGCAGTCCAAGCCGAAGAATTACTCAGACACTTAGATGAGACGAGTATGGTAAGCCCACAGACAGGAAGAAGGAATTTGGAATGTGTCAACACGGCAGAGGTAGTTCAGGGACTCCAAAATAACCACGGCCAGGGGAACCAAAGTAAGACACAGTCCACAGGGACACAGTTCACGCCAAGAAGACAAGATTTTGACGGCCGAAACCAGTTCCGTAACAACAATCAGAATTATCAGAATAACCGCGGGAGATATCATCAGAATAACCAAAATCAAAATAATCAGTGGACGTACCAGCGGGAATACACGAATTGGAGGGGAAACCAGAGACAAGGTAGACCTTACCAAAGAAATGGAGATGGTAGATGGAGTAACGGCAGGGACTATCGCCAAGAAAACAGAGGGGATTATAGGAATAACTGGGACGAACGATATATTGAATCCCGTAAATACTTGGATCAATTAAGTACTGAAGAAGCGGAGAAGGAGAAGTGGGGGCGTGCCATGGCGAACAGACAGAGCCCAGACCATCACCGTGAAGAAGAGAAGAGACCAGCCGACAAACCAAAACAGAAAAATAATAGAGGAAATTCGCGGGACGAAGTTTCGGGCAAGGGCCTGGAAATATGGTAGCAGGAGAAGAAGAAGATGGGAGAAGAAGAAGATGGGAGGAGAAGAAGATGGGAGAAGAAGAAGATGGGAGGAGAAGAAGAAGGAGAAGGGAACCATTTGATGATTAGGAAAGATGATATGTGCAGAATCTGTATTGCCAGAATTTTTTTTTTTGAAAGCAAACACTCAAATCCACGGGGAGCGCGTGAGTACGCACTTTGTTTGTAAACAACGAGCAGCTGAGACGACGGGAGTGGCAACTACGTGAGGAGAAAGGGGAGACCTAATGAAAATATGAATGACATTCCAGCGAGAAGGGAGCACACTAATTGAGTCAGAGGGGCATACACTCGAGCAGCTGAGTGAGATTTAAAGAGATGTGTTGTTACTACAGTGGATTTTGTTTTTGAAATCCAAACCAATAAATTGTTTCGAATTTCAAAACCTTGCTGAGGATAAATGAACCCTTATTGATCTTCGATAAATAAGTATTCATATTTATTATTATTATTACTACGGCCCAGGCAGCACATAAGGAAGTCGACTTGGATATTAGGGAGGCCAGTATTTCGTAATGGTTGCAACAGAAGCTGAGTTGGTAGCTATTCCTGGGGGACGGCCAGAATTAGTCGAGTTCAAGGCCAAATTGTGCAACTACTGTACCAAAATTGGAGACATAAAGGAAGAATCACGAGGTCCTCTCAACGAACATACGATTGAATCAGCCAATCGCAAGAGACCAAGCCGTGACCACGAGGTGGACGGCGTCAGTAGTAAAAAGCGCGCGGAAGTGTGTAGCTAAGGAACCGCCGAACGGATTAATCTCCGCTCGAGTAATTTGAGACGTTGGAGTTATTTGGAGAAGAATGACACTAGCCCCATCTTTGTGAGACAAAAACTCTGGAAGTTTTTATCCGACTCCGCCCCACTCCACCGCCCTTGTCAGTTTCTCATAAATAGTCTGGCCAGACGCCAATCGAGGTATTATCTTGTGGAGCCTTCAGAGGCATACTCCACGCCAGTTTGAAGTGTGATTTTGACGCTCGAATTTATCTAAGTCTTATTGTGTGGAGCCTTCAGAGGTATACTCCACGCCAGTTCGAAATGTGATTTTTACGCTCTAAAATCAGTGAAGCTAATTTTATTTTCTGAGCTCTGGGGAGCTAAAGTCGCAGCGTTTGCAGTATCGAATTTTAAAAGTTATAATACATTCTGTTCTAAAATCAACTAAGTTGTGTGATCTAAATATTTCACGCCAGAGCGTGATAAACTGTAACATTCTTTTAAAAGACGACGAGTTCAACTTTAAGGGGGAAGTATCGTATCACCCTCATTAGCGCTTACCAGGACCGAAGTCCATAAGACGGGACGGAAATACCGGACGAGATAGCGACTGCGAGTGCAGCCAGGATTTTGAACTTGTTAACGAGCCAGTGGCGCGGACTCGAGATGTATATTTTATGTATAAATTGTGTGTATTGTATGTGTGTTTTTATAGTGCGTATGTGCGATATAATTAGGGCCAGTCTTCGCTATTAATCGCAGTAGGACAATTGTGGGTGAACTGAGTAGCCTGCAAGCGATTATAGATAGGCAAATATTTAACATTGAACTTTTCTGCCAAGGAGTCGAGACCAAGATGATCAGCACGTGGTTTGAAGTTGGGATGAGCTTCAAGAAATCAACGCAGACGACTACTATGGAGTGCTAAATTGTCCATAGGGCAATGGGTTGAGAAGGATGTCCTTAGTCCTACATGCAGAAGCGGTGATGTACTAAAATTGGATTATTTCAATTATGTAGTTAGATTTGGCCGGGGAACTTTGTAAATAGTCATGTTTTTCTTTCTTGTTTTTAGCTGTTTTTCTTGTACCGACACTATATGTTTATATGTCCGTTGGCGCGTGGCCAAAGTGTTTGTTGATATTTTGATTTTTTTTCTTGAGTCATGTGTAATGTACGCGGCGTGCGTGCGTGATTTTTATCCTTGCAATTGCGGAACCCGTTACATTCGATAAATGGTGCTTTATTAACGTTAATATTTTGAAATAGGAATGGGAGGAAATGATTGTAAAACATTTTGCTGAACAGGTTATTATTCATGTTAGGGTAGCCGAGTGCACCAACTTAAAAGTAATTATAGAACACCTTCGTTCTAATTTTGATAGATTTTTCTTGAGTCCTTTTCAGGTGACTAGTCACGGCATAGAACGATGGCGCCAGCATGTGGATATTATTTGTGTCTTTTATTTCAGGGTCTGTCACAACCCATACGTGAGATTCAGTGTGTGTTGATGTGTCTAGTGTGTGTTGATTCTACGTGAGGAGGGGGTAGTTGTCCTACCGCCCTTATATATTTTTGCTGCTGTTGTATTTTTAGATGGAAAGACAGAGTGCTCTTGGGAGACTGCTGATTCTTGTCCATATGTTTTTTCTGACACACACGTATTATTGTGCTTTGGGGCACATTTCTTCGAGGTTCGACCCCATGTTCTGGGAGGTCGAGGTTATTGACACGTGGGTTGACAGACATGCAGAGTTCCACAAACCGCCCGTTTTGCCTGTGACTTATTTTGATAGGCAGTCCTACTTGTCCGACTGAACCCTGTAAGCTTTCATGCAGCAAACCTGTTCATTGTGATGGCTAATTTTTAAGCCATAATTAATTGGGGAGTTCGCCATGTGTGTAACGGATTGTTGTACCTTGTATGGATAAGAATATTGTGATTAACGTAAATGTTGGCTGTTTGCCTATTGCTTTGTTGATGACTCGATTTCATGTAATTTTGTTTGTCACACCCGTGCGGTGTAGTGGTAGAGTATTTGTAAATTTTGACAGCGGTCGTTTGAGTATTTTTCTATTGGTCACGTGTTAATGTACTTGTGTTGATTTGTGTGAGAAGTCCTAAGTTTTTAGGCAGTAAATGTTGCTACGGCAATTTAAGTCCAATTTCACACGGAAATTTTGTGTTTGTTTATAGTAGATTTAGGAAGTTTCGGTTTAATTTAAGTATTGTAGTTGTGTTCCCTTGTGTCGGTCTAGCTCTAGGGAATGCGGATTCGTTGTTTGAAGGGTCACTCTGGATGATAACGAATCACGCATTCAAAGTACACATCGTGGTGCATGTAGAACGGCGTACGCACTGATATGGTCACTTTTGCATCTTTTATTTAAGGACACTTGGTCCAGGTAATTAATCTCTCCAGAGATATCGCCTAAGTTTTTTTGGCATTTTTATTAAGCGGGAGTCAGTTGGGAGCTTTTGTTGTTAATTGTTTATGTGTAAATATGGTGATTTGTTATTAAATTCAGTTGTTTTAACCCTGGCTTCACTCTTTCCTGCATGTTATTTTGTTGTATGTTACCCTGCAAGTTAATGAAGCGCCCTGACAGCAACTTACGAATATGACCTGTTACGCCCCGAATCTGAGTCTCATATGCTTCTTTGCAAGGGTTCAATATATAAGAATCCAACATGGCGACCATCCGCAATATTTATTCGGGTCTCAATATCTACGAATCTATTACAGCAATCAAACTTGAATTTTCTATGTTGATAGTGGCAATTAATATAAGTAGGGTATAAGAAAATAGGCTTTAGTTCTTCACGGTACTACTTGTTTCAGATAATTTTATTTTTATCGCGTCCGTAAATTTCAAGTACATTTGATAATTATTTGCTGGTTAATTTGACCTGCATTGGGGTTTCATCTGACAAAATAATCGCTTTCTTGGGTCATTTAACTATTCATTTGTCCGTCATCTATTTTTAGCCCACTTTTCACATTTTGCAAAAATGAGGAAAAAGTAGACTTATGAGATCGGGCAAATGTCTGTCTGTCCTTCTGTCAGTCTGTCTGGCTGTGTGTGCCCCGCCCCCCTATCAACTCCTAAATGGCTGCAGCAATCCAAACAAAATTTGGTAGGAGTAAAGATCTATACCTGAATATCTCATGGCCATATTTGAAAATGATGTCAGTGCTACCAACTGCTGAAAAATCGCAATTGAAATTTGAGCTCCATGTTGGATATCTTCAAAGGTATGAATGGGAGCTATTTCAAAATTGGCACACGTATAGATAATAATATTGCAGTTTAATTTCCAGAAGGCCATACATGGCAGTGTTGCCAAAAAAAAGCCCGCTGATAGGTCCAAATTTTAAATGCATACAATTTCTACACTATCAATTTGATTTACACCAAATTTCGTATGTGCTATGTGAACATAAACAGATATGACTGAGCGTATTCTTAAGAGCCACCAGGGTTGCCAACTGTTAATAAATGCTCTCATTTTTTAAAATCCAAATACCCATATATCAGATAGTATGCAAGCCGACACCTTTAAACTATGCACACTTATAGTACCTGACATTCTATATTAATTTGGAGTAACTTATATACGTCAGTGCTACCAACATCATTCTAAGCCTACTGAGAAGTCAAACTTTAAATACATGTAACTTCTATACTATCATTTGGATTTAAACCAAATATCGGGTGTGCTATGTGTACCATAACAGATATGACTATGCCGATTCTTAAGAGTAACCAGGGATACCAACTGTTAATAAATACTCTCTCTATTTTTGTCACCCTAATATCAATATATCAGAAAGTATGCAAGCTAATAGCTCTGAACTTTGCACACGTATAGTACCTGGCATTCTAGATTAATTTGGGGTAATTAATATAGGCCTACGCCAGTGCAGCCAACATGATTCTAAGCCTGCTGATAGGTTCAATTTTAAAATGCATGTAACTTCTATACTAACTAATGGATTTTATTCAAAATTGACACAACAATAGATCATATTATTTCAGATTATTTCTGACCAATACATGTATGTCATTGTTGCCAACATGGTTTTACGCGCGCTGTTAGATCCAATGTTTAACTTCATGTAACGTCCAGGCTATCCATTGGACTTCAACCAAATTTTGTATTCTGTACCTTAAGAGATGGCACTAAGAATATAGTCAGTCACCAGGGCTGCCAACTGTAGTTCTCTATTAGGCTACATTATGCCAGGTATACAGTATTTCGAACTAATTAGAAATTTCGATATTACCACCTTAATTTCGTCATCATTCTAGATAGATCCATATATATTATTCATTAGCATGAATCTTACATTTTAAGAAAAGTAGGCTCTTTAGTTCGTCACGGAACTTCTTGTTTTAATATATTAATTTCTTCCTAATAAAGAACCTTGAAACTAATATTTATCTGTGTTAAAAATCTCTAAGTTCTATTCAAATCTGATTCGTAATTTTTTAAAATAGCAGGTTTGCAACCGAAGTTTTATTAACGACTCTCAGCGTGACGGGTGAAAAAGTCGCTTACTGCACAAAACACGTGTAAAAACTGCTAAGTCAATATTTTAATTTATGTTAAGGGGCAGAAGGCCCCACCGTAAATTTCACAGATTGTTACCAAATATAAAATTATTTTTTGTTTATTTTTACGGGTAAAAAATTATGGCAGTAGCTCCAATAGTTTCGTCATAGCAAGATTTTCTGTATTTCCTCAGTTTTGTTTATGATGCACTTAGCGGCCTTCGCAAACGGACTAGCCCAATGAAACCTACGTTTAGTTAAAAGTATGATTTAATGAGATCATTCAATAGCGTGGCAACAGGTAAATACACACAATGGCATAAAAGTAAGATCGGATGTTAGACATATTTCAACAAAAGCCAACGGGGTACCCGTGAACTGTTGTAAAGAGAATTGATGACTGGTCGAAATTGATGTAGGGCGTTGAGAGAAGGATTTGAGGAATTGAAGTAAAGAGACGTTTTAAATCTCGAGTGCCTCACCGCAACTATAAACACCCTATTACTGTTATGATCTGAGGGTGCATGTCAAATATGGAGTAGAGTGACTATATATCGCAGAATATAAACAAACACCGACTCTGAAGAAGAAACTGTTCTGTCCATTTCCACATTGAACCCAAAAGGAGATGACGTAGTATTTCAGCTGACTGGTGCACCGATGGTTTGAGGATAAGAACACACAGGTTTTAGAGTTACCTGTGAATATCCCGGATCTAAAGCTGTTTGGAAATTCCCCACATAATTGATAGTGTGCTTAAAAGTAAAGGTATTCCAACAATGCACTGACATACCTACCTTAAAAGTGAATGCAAATCATATCGCATTAAACCTTACTGAACATTCTATGTAATATTCTTACTAATTTAACTAAGAAAATCTGTTTGTAAATATATTGCTTAATAATACAAAACACCTGCTTATAGCGGAACGCAATCGTTCCGGATGTATTTTTCCGTTTTCACAGGTTTCTGTTTTACAAAGGGTTAAGTTTTACTAAGACAAAATAGCCTACAGTACTGTATTATTATTATAAGATAAGGCGCACAAATTGTGCATATTGATGATAAACTGTCATTCACAAAACTGACAATGGATGATCCCGATTTGTACAAGAAATTACGTGGTATCTACTACATTGCACCCCACATAATTTACATACGCAGGATTCATCAGGGTCATGAAAGTATTCGGTATTACACAGTTTATGGTGATACCCATGTACCGCCATCGAATTAACAAAGTGTCGCAAGTCCTGATTTGTGTTCATCCATGTCCTAGTCATCATGGCCTCCGTGGTATAAAACTCGAACCAGATTTCGTCCCTTTTATGAATTCTTTCCTGCATTAGTTTTTTCCAGGCGTCTGTGGATGGTAGCCCTCTCTTCATCCGAAGGTCCTCAATGAAGAAGGTCTCCCTGGCGAGTTCATATGCTAATCTAGATTTTGTATACTTCGATATCCCCAGGGTAGCCTTCAGAAAGCGCGATTTGCTTGCTTCAAGCGTCCTCAAGTCTGCCAGGGATTATTTCTCCCATATGATTTCAAGTCCATATGTGGCGATGGGCGTTATTTTCGCGTCGAGTAATGTCATAGCAGTTCCCAAAGAGAGCTTCGTGATTGTTTTGATGTCATACATGGCTTTGGTGGCGGCTATTGCTCGAGACCTTAAGTGAACTCTGTAGGCTCTACTGTATTATCGCATAGGATTACTATGAAATAATTCGAGGTTTTCCCATTTAAAACAACACAGTTAATTCTTTAGCCGGACGTTTATTTTCCTCGTGTTCTTCAATAACTCTCCTTATGTTTAGAAGTCATTGACACTGAACTACGGTACGTAAATAAATGCAGGACACAGTAGAAAGAACACCTTTAAAACATCACTTACGTTCACAATTTTATTTCTGGGTGTATTACGAGAGGGTTGGAGGAAGTAACGGTACATTCCCTTCACTCACAGATGTTGTGAAATGTAGCATACCTACTGCATCCTTGAGGATAAAATAGGGGTGATGTTTTCTAGGACTTTGGTGCAAGTACAGTCGCACTCAAAATTTAGTACTTAGCGTTGTAATATAGATAAGATAATCCGTCTTAGTCAGGTTAATTACGCCTACGGCTCCGGAATTTCTTTCCATTTCCGCTTTAGGCAGCTTTCCGGTTTACAGTGTCATTTTATATAAGAAATACCTCCGTTCCAAATTTTGTATTCCGTTTCTCCAGGTTTCCGGTACATAAAGGTTCCGGCTTAGGCAGGTTTTACAGTACTTTCTTTATGTTCCTAGTATTGCTTCTAAAGTTACAAATAAGAAACAAGTAGTTCCGTGAAGAACTATATAGCCTATTTTCATATATCCTATTTATGTTAACTGCCACTATCAAAATACAATATTTCTGTTTGATTGCTGTAATAGATTCGTAGATATTGAGAAGAGACTAAATATTGCGGATGGTCGCCATGTTGGATTGTTAAATGTATAGGCAATAGAGTCATGTACCATTAAAGGAAAATTACTGCGTAGGTTCATTATTTAAACTTTCACTTCGATCACATGATTACGACACAAGAAATAAAAACTTAATTTTAAAATTCGCACAGCTGCCATATTGAGGTTATGTAAACAATTGAACTAAATTAGATACCAGTGCATTACAATGTGTATAAAAATTTCCTGTACCAGATTTCATTGCGTTTGGAACATTAAATCGCGAGAAAGGTCTTTTGAAAATCTTCAAATTCGCTTGGCCGCCATGTTCGTTTTGTAGTTAACCGGTTGTCGAAAGTCTTATAGATGACCTTCCAGTAGTGCCCTTTATCTCCGTACAAAATTTCAGGGTGATACTGCTAATAGTTTCAGAGATATAGAATGCCGGTGAAATATTTCGCACATCCACCATCTTGTGGTTATGTAAACAATTGAACGAAGTTAGATGTTGGTGCATTACAATGTGTATAAACATATACTGTACCAAGTTTTATTGCGTTTGGTTGGTTAAATTGCGAGAAATGTCTATTTAAAAGTCGCAACTTCGTTTGGCCGCCATGTTGGTTTTGTAGTTATCAGGTTTTCAAAAGTCACATAGGTGAACTTCTATTAGTTCCCTTTATCACCATAAAAAAATTCCAGGGTGATATCGGGAATAGTTTGGGAGATATTGAATGCTGGTGAAATATTTCGCACAGCCGCCATGTTGGATTGGTGAGACGTAACAAAGTTTGAAGGGCACGATCGGGGTCGTCCGGATTAGTGCTATGAACTTACCGAGTTTCATTGAAATCGCTCCAGCCGTTTAGAAGTTATTAGGGGGACACACACTCACACCTCACACACACACACACACACACGGACAAAAGGTGATCTCATAAGCCTATTTTTTCAAAATTGAAAATAGGCTAAAAATAATTTGTGTGCCTGGAAAATTAGTATATATCTTACGATGTTCACAGTATGGCCACTAATAGAATGAGAGACGCCCAATATCATCATTGCGCAGTGCATTTTACCAGAAGAATAGACAGATAATCCAGTGAAACAGAGACCAGGTGCCAGTTCACAGTATTCACAGTTTAGTTTCAAATTGGAAGGTACAATGTCATTAGCGGCCATGTTTACCAAATTTCCATTGAGTTTAACACAACGCAATCACTTTTGGAAACGAATCCGATTAAGCTGCACTTTTTTTTAGCAATCTGATGAAATGTTACCAAATTATCAACAGAGGAATAACGCTGAGTTGTAATTATTATTAAACTGTCAACATATGGACTAAATGATATTATGGTGTCCGTCGAGTTCTCCAGCTGTAATAGTTCGATTGATCCACAAAGGTAGGTCTGGCGTCACCCATCGCCGACATCCAGTGGGCTGCTCGAAGTGCTGTCATCATTTTAAGATTTGGTTCTCGCTGAAACTGAGAGCCAATGTTGTTGAGATCGTAAGTTGAGTTTTCCCCGACAGAGGGTGAATTCAGTGAACTTAAGTCTCCTGATGGTTGCAGTGCCATGGAAAGCACACTTCACTTACTTATTTCCTTTATGTCCTAAGTGGAGCATAGGGCATCGATGAATTTCCGCCATCGGACTCTGTTCTGCGCCATCTCGTTCCAGGTCTTCCCTCCTTTCTCCATTCCTTCTGTTATTACACTCGTCCTCCAGGTGTTCCTTGGTCTGCCTCTTCGCCTACTACCTTGTGGATTTCATTCCAGGGCTTGTCTTGCTATGTTGTCTCCATCTCGTCGAAATGTATGCCCAATCCATTTCCATTTCCTACGACGCATCTCAATATAAATGGATGTTTGTTGTGTTATTCCCTATAGCTCTTCATTGGAGATAACTTGTGGCCACCATATCTTCAGGATATTCCTCAAGCATCTATTCACAAATATTTGGAGTCTGTTAATCAGTTGTTTGTTGACCTTCCAAGTTTCACACCCATAGAGCAATATTGACTTGACATTTGAATTGAAGATGCGAAGTTTGGTGTAGGTGTTAAGTTCCCTTGCTTTCCAGATTGGTCTCTACATTGCGAATGCTCCTTTAGCCTTATTATCCTCCATAGTACCTCTCTCAGTGGTGACCATACTTCCCAGGTAGCAAAACTATTTGACTTGATCGATATCTTCATTCTTTAGAAATAATGGTGCCATATTTCGAATTTCCTTCTTTCTTCATCCCATCTCAGATGCTTCAGTTCTTAAATCATTCAGCTTTGCTTCCATATCTTTGTAACTGCTGGCTAGCAAACACAGGTCGTCTGCGAAATCCAGGTCATGGAAGGCAAACGTTCCGGGCTAATGTCAACTCACTGGCGGCAACATTGCGAACTATGCACTGGACAATGTGACTTTCAGGCGGTCAGCACATACTATCATGTTTCGCTCGTCAAGTGAGCGTCATTGGATCCAAATTTACAAGACAAATACCGTAGCTCTATAAAACACTACCAAACCCACAGTGACACCCACAGACAGTCTCTGCCCTACACAAGCAAACAAGAAAACCTGGCTGAAAACTTAGTAATGGCCGAGTGCACCAACCTCGTTATTCATCAGTCTTTACGAAACCGTGGTAAAACTTTTACCGTGGTATTGTCGTAAAAGCAGTGCACCATTACTATCGCTCGGTTTCGTTACCGCGGTTTCTTGACGCTTGCTTTTCTCGCGATTATTCCCCTCGGAAGAAATTCGTTAATTTCGATAGTCACCTGTCTTCAGTTTATCCAGACGGCCAGCAGAAGGCAGTGATCGTTTCGACAGGCACTTGTCTCCCATACTGTTTACATTTTATCTCAACGCGAGTAATCAGCTGTGCAAAACAATGAAAAAAAAATGGAAATATGGTGCTATCGTGAGTGACCTGGCCATCTTGCTACTATATCTCTTATCATGAGGATCGAATCGCTCACAGTTTGCACGTTTAGAGAGAAATAACCTTTCCTGTTTTTAAATACCTCCCCATTTTCACCTCCGGGAGACTGTATTCTCACATGAGTGCAGTCCAGCGCACCCAGTACACCAGGGAACCCAGATATTCTGTGGAAGCCTTCCATAACCTCTCTTTGTTCCCATTGGGTAAGTGATAGTTTAATAAACTGTGGCGATAACGAGGCAACTATATTAGTAACCTTGTGTATTATGCGGCATGCTGTTGTTCTGTCAACATCACATACGTCACCGATCACTCCCTGTAATGTCCCAGTTGCATAGAACCGCAGTGCTATAAGAAGACGATTTCTAGGCGATATCGGATAGTTTCTCCCAGTAGGGAGTTCCAATTGTTCACCAGTTATGTCCAAAATATAACTTACTGTCTCCTTCGGTAATCGAAATCTTCTCTGGAATGAAGCATCGCTTAGTTCTTCGAATAAATCTCGCCTCTCTTCTATAACCCTCCCTTCATTCCTTTCAAATCGATTAAGACACTGGAGATATAACCTGTAGTTGTTAAGCTCCATTTTGGAATCTTTACCACAGAATACAAATAAATAAAACTTTACCACGGTTTTCTTAGATAACCGCTCCCTCACGGGCGGCAAACATTTTACCGCGGTAAAACTCGAAACCGTGCTTGATGCAACAGAAATACGACTTCACCCCGCAAACTAGGCAGTTCACCGCGGTATTCTCTTTACCGAGGTCGGTGCACTCGGGCATTAGTGTGGTAATTGCTACTCATAAATATTAAGGCATTAAACACCGAAAAAAGAACAATTTATTGTAATGTTGCTAAACTTAGAAATGATTACCCCATCAACAAAACAGGTAGTTACGTGACGAACTAAAGAGCCGACTCTTCTTACAATAATAGAGATCATATATTAACAGTTGGCACACCTGGCGACTCTACATTCTTAGTTCCATCTATTAAGGTACACAACGCTCATGCAAAAATTGGTTGAGGTTCAATAGATAGTATGCACGTTACATGTATTTAAATATTGAATTTATCAGCATGCATAAAGTCAGATCTCGGCCTCGGGTTCCGGGTGCAATCTGTGTAATTTGACACATACAGGCCAGATTGCATGAACAATTTTTTGTTGTTCCTTGAAGCACTATGAAAGTCAAGGAGGTACCATATCTAAGCTCCTTGACACTATAGCGCTTTCTAGTGGAGAAATGAGGAACTTTGTGGCAGAAAATCCTGAGATTAATTTTGCCATTACGAACACGGTCTACTGAATTCAAATGGGTTCTTTAACATGCCAATATCGTATGGCATGCGTATCGTGATTTTTGCCACCATAAGAAAAACACTTACAATGGCCAGGGGCGAACCTGCAAGCTTGGGGTTAGTAATCCGACAAGATAACCACTGACCCACCGCGGCAAGACCACTGCCATAAATGAGATGCTAAAATGTAAATTGAAATATTATGGTATATTGTGCCCAACTCTAGGAATGGGTATTCCAAGATTCAGTCACCTAGATATCAAGGGAAAGGCTACAGCCGCTTTTGAAAGTTGAGATATTTGAATATCGCGCTACATTGCTTCTCGAAGCAATTGGAAAGAATATACCGCTAAGAGCATGTCAAGTGACGTAGCGAGTAATAGCAGAGGTCGAGGCTATTTATTGATTAAATAGTTAGCCATGGAGTAGAGACTTGAGACTTGGATCAGATTACTGGCACGGCCAAATGAAAGAGAATGCACTTAGTATCAAGTAAATCGGACCAGGGATACCAGAGATATGAGGATTTCCAGATTTCAGCTGATGACGCGTGACCCTGACAGTTTTGAATAAAAGCCGGCCGGCTCAGGCATCAGTAGCTCACTTCGACACAAGCACTTGCCTAGCAAGGTGCTACTACGCTGAGCCAAGGCACATGGTTGCCGGATCTACGCAGAAGTTATTTTCAAAGTTGTGATAGTCACAAAAGTGCTGCGCTACGAGTGGAACTTAGTAAGTTTCCGGCAGGGAGGATCACTAAGGTGATAGTTATTTTCTACAGACACTGGTGAAATATTTTTATTTCCACATGGACATATGCTAGACTTTGTCTAGAATTAGTACTTTGTCACAGTCCAGTAATAATCTAATACTTGGATATTTAAGTCCATTTTAGTCAGTTTTCATATTTGTAACTTGTTAACCACTTCGATCTATCAGTACATTGAAGACCAGTCTATCACGGTGGTGTTCATTAGCCAACGCAGGGAAACTACATTTTGCTTCGCGCATGGTAGATGGTGTGAAGCCATGCCCAGGGAACGATCTTCAGAACAGCCGTTGATTGGTTAGACTGTCAGTGTTTTCTTGTACTGAAACGATTACCGTGAGTTACGTTACAACTGACATGTTTAAGAATAGATCATTTAGATCTGACCCCATTTAAACGAACGGCTATGGCTTTAACAGAAGCCATTATTAAAATGGATCAACAGTTACTTCAAACGTCAAGAGATATTACCACTATGTCTTGTTAGACAGATTGTGGGTATATAATGGCGGCCGATACAAGGATTATACGTGCTTGTCCGATAGGGCATGTCTATGGATAAATCTGGTACAGACCAGGTTCGCTACGCTTCAAGACCATCAAGAAATGTAAGCCACATTTTGACTTTATATTATGCCTAGCTAATTGGAACAAACTATTTTTCGGCAGATGACCAACACATTTATTTTTCTTCGTATTTAAATCTTGCAATGATTTACGCAAGACATATTAGAGTTATTCTGAGTATTTTCAGCACTCAGAACAGTTTAGGATCGATGACCGAGCATATCGAGCATTTATTTGAATATTTCATATTTTTGGGAAATCACGGTAATCAGCCGATGTAACTGTAAAAGTTAATAATTATTTTTGTTGAGGAATGGATATTTTTTCCATATTCGAAGGTTCGAACATGTGGATTCTCACATAATGAGATGTTAATTAAATATATTTAAAATAATATAACTAATAATAATAATAATAATCCACTAATAATAATAATAATAATTTTCATAATTTTTCTAAATAATTCTTGGATATTATATTTTCTAATAATCATATGTATTGAGAGAGAGCTTATGAAGTAGTTTAATCATTTATAGTTTGGAACAGGAGATTTTCCGAAGGAGAGTGGTTAGCGCAAGCCAGCATTCAACCAACATTTCAGTTCTGGTTGAACAGTTAATATTTGCAATGAGCAAATATATTTTTCAGATAACACGGAGAGGCATGAAACGGGAAGCAAATGATATTTGTATCAAGTAGGATCTTTTTGTATTTATATAAAAATCATGACGTAAATACACACTCGAAAGTGAAATAAAGATTTTCATAAGTATGGTAACTTCACGGGTTGAACTGAATGGTAAAATAAAATAAACTTGTAAGTTTATTAATCTTCCAGTGTTGATAACAAGCAGAGGCTTGATTTATTGTATAAATGTTGGGAAGAAAATTTATGTGTGTGGAGTAGTTGAAATGCCATTCCCAGGTGCGCATGTTTAAGTCGCAGGAATGAGGAGGTTTTTTCGAGCATCAATCAAATAGCAGGTTAGATGGCTCAGGTTTATAGGAGTATTGGAACTACACATTTCGTCGTATGAATGACCCGAAGGTTATTTCTTAGAAACCATCAGTTCTTATTTCAACCTTGTTTACGGATTCCATTTAGACTTTGATTTTGCTAGAACCCGGATTTGTCATGATAGTAGTTTATTCTTCTTCAACCTTTGCCGTTGTTGTTGGAATGTTGTGTTCTTACACAAATAATAGAATGGGCCACTGCCAATTAAAAATAATTCTTTAACCACGAATAATTTGAAGGATGTTTTCAATCCTAGTGCCATGAACTAAATGAATTTATTATGAAGCTATAATTCTTATTTCCGCATTCTGTCGAAGAATTGCAAGTTGTGAAAAGTACTAAAATGGCCATGAATATAAATATTTTTCATAATGATGTTTCCAAGTGGAAAATCAAATAGTTGAATGGTTCAACAATTTATTGATCAAGTTGATGATTCAGAAATCATATATTTTGTTAGGAACTTGAAGTTCATAATCGAGTCACTTCTCGAATGTCTAATGTCAGAAGAACAATTAATTTTTGTTGTGCTTCGCACAGTTCTTCGATGCTATGCTCAAGGTCAAATACTTTTCAGATGTTATTAATATGTGTAAATAATTTGTGTTGAATCAAAGATAATAATATTTTTTGACAATCTATTTTTGAAACTGGAAAAATAAGTGAAAGTTAAAAATTCTATGAACATTTATTCTACGAGTGTTAATATTATGTAAAAATTCAAACAGTGAACTACGATATTTCCAGTAAAGACAATTAAATTTGAACTGGATTTAATCACAAATAATCAATATAATTTTGGAACACAGTCTACAGGACTAATAATCAGACTTGTGTCTCCAAAGATGATTGTCAAATGTGTTTGGAAAAATTCTGTACATTGTGTAAATAGGATGTGGGTCGCCACACGTGAGTGATGCTACTTTGAGCATTTTTGCAGTCAATTTTAAATTCAAAATAAAATGAGATAATTTTACATGATGTGTTATGCCCAGTTGAATCTCCTTCTATCCTTATTGTTGCATTGAGCCAAAAATCAGTAAAGCATCTTTTTCATTTGATGTCGTTTTTGCGATTAGCTTTAACCCATCTGGCGCTCCGGGATATTTTGACTCTCGTGCTGACTGATTATTGGTAAAATGCATATGTGGTCGTGCAGACTCCGGTCTAAACGGGCACATAAAATAAGATAGAGAGAGAAATGGCTTCGAACGTGGGGCTCGAGTTAGACACGGTCAATCGCATGCCGATTTAAATTATGATGATTTTTCTATAAATATTTTGGGAGTTGAGAGATGTCTGGTTTGGATGAATAAATTAGTAGGAAACCCAATTAGTGGGGAAAATTAAAAATTTAACTGGATTAATAATTAGAATGGGTTTGATTATTTTTGATAATTGCTTAACCATTAGGGCGTCAAGTAAATTCAGTAGTAAACGTTCGATGACTGGACATACGCATTATTAGAATCCAGGTGGAGGATATTTGAGAACTTGCATATTTTTCTTGTGATATTGTGGTAAATGTAATTCGTAAAAGTAGAGAATTTTGTTTTTCCATCACGTCGACATTAGGACAAATCTCATTTTATTAGAGTGTTCCAATTAGCTATTCATATTTCTTGTTCTAGTTATAAGCTTGTGTTTGCCAATATTGTATACCCCTAAGTTTTGAATAATAATTGAAAATTATGGAAGAGATGATGAGGATGATGAGGAGTTTGGAAGAGAGTTCCAAAGAAGCTGGACGGCGTGTAGCCGCCATTATGAAAGAAAATACAGAGGCTTTAGAAAAGAAACTTAAAGAAAATTCTAATTCTTTAGAAAATAAACTTAAAGAAAATTCTGATAAACTTAAAGAAAGTTTAAATGATAAACTTAAAGAAAATTCTGATTCTTTAGAAAATAAACTTAAAGAAAATTCAGATTCTTTAGAAAATAAACTTAAAGAAAATTCTGATTCTTTAGAAAATAAACTTAAAGAAAGTTTAAATGATAAACGTAAAGAAAATTCTGATTCTTTAGAAGATAAACTTAAAGAAAGTTCTGATTCTTTGAAAGAAAATTTAAATGGTAAATTTAATTCTATGGAAAGTAAATTTAAAGAGAATTCCGAAATTTTGAAAATGTCACTTGAGAGTAATGACTAAATTATGCGAAAAAACACATGAGCTCGAAACTTCATTAGCTACTAACGCAAGTTTAATGGACGATAAATTTCGCGATGCCGATCTTAGATCCCAAAGCTTAGCTGATAGGATAGAACATGGTCTTAGGAAAGTTGGTGAAGACATGATCAACCTAGAAGTCAGAGTGAAGAAAGAGAGTAATGAGATGGGAATTCTAGTTGTTCAACGGTTGACAGAACAATTCAAAGAACTTGTAATGGGAGAAATAAGAGAAGGTGTGATTAATGAGTTACAAACTGAAATTAAAACCACAGTTGTCAATGAAATTAAAGACACACTCAAGCTGGAGAACCAAGAGGGAATCAAGGGAATTAGGGAATCTTTGTCATCCCATATTCAAGTAATTTCCAAAGATATCCAAGCAACTTAGAAGGACATATCAGATATGACAGGGTCGTTGAAAAGTCACGAGGCTGTTATGAACCAGATATCCACTGATGTCAAGGGGAATTGTAAGGAAACCGAAGCAATTAAGAAAATGGCAGAAGAAAACCATAAGGAACTTGAGGCTATGAAAACACAAATCAAGGACGAGAAACAGTCTGACCATCTGTTGAAAATGCCAAGTGTAAGGGGAAAAGAACAGATACAGATAAATCTAGGAGCAGCTAGAGAAACTGATAGTCAAAGACAGGATGAGGTCAGGACAGTATCTCAATCCAACCCCATAACTGTATTCAAGAATGTAGAGGATAAGCCTTCTAAATTTTCAGGGCGAGATTCTGTGACACTCGTGGAATTTTTGAGAGAAGCAGGTGATTACCTGAAAGATTCCAAGATCCCTAAAGAAAGACAGATCCGAGTGATAGGGAAGTTTTTGGAAGGTCCTGCGCTTCTTTGGTTTAGAGCTTTTAGATCCACTCTAACCACTTTTGAGGAGTTTTCTTGTGGGTTATTGAAAAAGTTTTGGTCCCCGGAAACCCAACAGCAAGTCAGAGCAGAATTATATTCGAAGAGATTCTCGACGTCACAACCTACTCGATACTCTACGTACTTTTCTGGACAGCTTTCTAAACTTCAACATTTAGATCCGCCGATGCCAGATAACGAATTAATTACTGCATTAATACGTCAGTTTCCAGCAGACGTCCAAAGGACTTTGATCGCAGCTGACATTTATAACATGGAGCAATTTGACGAGGTATTGCAGAAGCGGGATCATACGAACGCTCAATTCTTCCATCAGAAGGGAGGAAAGAATAACAACGCTGTGTACGCTGTTATGGCTGATAGTTATTCTCAAACACCTCGAGAGATTCGAGAGGGGCGAGAAGAGAAAACGCCGAGGGAAGATCCCAATAAGAGAGGATGGAATCAGTACAGTAACAGATACAGTTACAAGCCTTATGCGAGACCGGATGGTGGAAATCGATATAATACTCGATGGAGAAGGCCAAGGGATAATCAAGGAAGGTACCAGGAAAGAAGGTACTACGGTAGAAACACCTACAATAACAGAGGAAATGTGGATACTCGTCAGTCCAATGAAGAGTTCAACAACGAGACGAGGAAGAACTTAGAAGCAAGACACCAAGATAACTTGCAGTTCTTGGAGCAGAAGCACAATGAACCAGGTCCATCGGGAACACAACAATCCCGGGGGAATGGAAACGAAAAAAAAATTCGAATTCACAGTAGAAGATAGAATTTTGAACACTTTCACTTCCAGAATTATTAAATGGCAAGCAGAGGATGATGACTTAATTCAACAGAATGACGAACGGAAAGAAATGGGTACAAGAATTAGAATGCCAATCATATCATGCGAAGTATTCGGTATGCCTGTCGATACTTTGATTGATACTGGGGCTATGCTTTGTCTTGTGAGTGAAAAGCTTTATATTCTGTGGAAGCTCAAAGAGAATTTAGAGGAGATTCCAGTATCAGGAATTAAGATCCAAGGAATAATACCCAACAAAATATCTCTGTGTAAAACCCAATTATACTTATGTATTACTATTGGAGGACATGATTTCCGACATGTGTTTGTAGTAATGAAGGACATGGCTTTTGACATGATATTGGGAGCGGATTTCATTCAGAAATATCAAGCAGTGATAGACATGAAGACAGAGACGATCAGATTCAAGAATACCGAAGAGATTAACTTCGAGGGAAAAGAAGAGGAAGACATCGAGGGAGATGCTCAATGGTCTCTGATTTTTCATGAAGCTGAAGGAAGAGAAGTCTACACTGAGAAGGAGTCCCCAGAGCTCGGGAAAATTTTGGAAGAGTATCACGATATTTTTGATATTAAACCTGGTGAAATTAAAGATTTTGAATATCGTATTCGTGTAAATGATGATGCACCTTTCCATGCTAAATTGTATCCGGTGGCGGAAAAGCATCGAGAAAGGGTAAAAGTGCTTATCAAGGAGATGGAAAGCCACAATGTGATTGAAAAGTACACTACATCTTATGTCAATCCATTAGCAGTAGTGTCTAAGCAAGATGGAAGTCTGAGACTATGTTTAGACGCGCGAAATTTGAATTCAAGATTGCTGCCAGAGTATGACAGACCACCAATCATTAGGGAACTGTTAAGGAAATTCCAAGGCAAGGTCTGGTTCTCTAATATTGATCTCACTTCGTCCTACCATCATATTAGGCTTAGTGAAGATTCCAAGAAGTTTACAGGATTTATGTTTGACCAGCAGACATATGTATTCCGCCGTCTACCATTTGGAGTCAAAACATCTGGATCTGTTTTGATCAGAGCACTGGAACAAAATTTGAGTCCTGAAGTAAAGGAGATAATAATTCGTTACATAGATGATATCCTAATTGCATCTGAGACTAAGGAGGAACATTTGTTACATCTTCAGATGTTATTCGCAGATTTGAGGAAAGCGAACTTTAAAGTAAACCTTCGAAAATGTCAGTTCTTTCGAAAGGAAATAAAATTTTTGGGTCAAATTTTGGATGGTGAAGGATACCGTCCCAATGAGACGAAGATACAGGCAATTGCAAATTTCCCTAGACCTACTAGAGTGAAGAATGTCCGCAGTTTTCTCGGGACATGCCAATTCTTTGCAGGGCATTGTCCAAACTTCACCAAGACGGTAGCTCCATTGCAGGAATTGTTGAAGAACGGAAACAAATGGAAATGGGATGAAGATTGTGAACAATCATTTCAAGATGCCAAGAGGTTATTGGTGAACAGCGTGAAATTGGAGTATCCTGACTTTACCAAGAATTTCATCATAGAATCTGATGCATCCACCGTAGGGATTGGAGCTATTCTTCTTCAAGAAGATGACGACCACAAGAGACGTTACCTGGCGTTCATTAGCAGGAAACTTCGTCCATCAGAAAGGAATTATTACACCACAGAGTTAGAAGCACTTGCTGTAATATTCGCGTTGGAATCGTGGAAGAAAATGTTAATTGGACATTCAGTAATAGTGAGGACTGATCACCACGCATTGGAGTTTATCCTGAGAACAAACTTTGCCAGTGATAGGATAACTAGATGGTCACTTTTTATTCAACAATTCAACCTAGTTATTGAACACACTCCTGGAAAGTTGAACGTTGGAGCTGATTTATTGAGTAGAGCAGTGGAGTCTACATCTAAGGTTTTTCAAGTTAACCTGACGCAGGAAGAGGAGGATACCTTGAGAAGGTTAAGATTGTTGCATTTATCCCAGAGGAGAGACCGACGTTTTAGAAACATTTTTCGTTTTCTACAGGGAGATATGGATCCAAATGATGATGATTTTGTGGAGACTGAAAGAATTTCAAGAGATTTTATGATGTTAGATGGTATAATCTACAAGTTTGCAGATCCCGACCATACGAAGCTGAGAGTAGTGATACCTCCACGATTGCAAAAACCCATTATCTGGATGGCACATCGAATCGCAGGTCATGCTGGAGTAGATAAGACGGTCAACATGATTCAAGAGAAATTTTCGTGGGAACGAATGCGACAAACTGTCAGAAACACTATTCGAGAATGCGACTTATGCCAAAGGAGTAAACATAATTCTAGATTACTGAGAGAATTACCAAGGCCTATTATTCCTTCTAAGCCTTGTGAAATCTTCGCGACTGATCTATATGGTCCTCTCCCAAAGTCTAAAAGAGGTAACCGATATATTCTGGTGACCATGGATGTATTCAGCAAATACACTATGTTACATCCAATTCAGAAGGCAAACGCAAAATATTGTGCGAAGAGAATTACAGACAATGTAATTCCGGAAGCAGGCAAACCGGAATTCCTTTTATCAGATCGTGGACCTCAATTTACATCTTTAGAATTTAGAACCATCATGAATGATCTTGGGATTAGACAATAGTTTTGTTCTATCAGACATCCTGAGAGCAATCCAGCAGAACGCGTGATGGCTGAAATAGCAAAATTTTGCCGCCTCTATTGTCCAAATGAGCATTGGAAATGGATGGATGTTCTCTCTTTAGCATCCGAATCCATCAACTCTACAATTCATGAGGTTACTGGACAGATTCCCATGTTGCTTCATCATGGAATTAAACCAACAAGATTATGGGATCGAATCATCTCTATTCCACCTGAGATTGAACCAAGTCGTCAGATGAGGGAAACTCTAGCTTTAGACAAGTTGAGGAGCCAAGCTGAGAAAAGAGAACGCAGAGTGAGAGGAAAGCGTTTTCGCAGACCCTTGCGCGTAGGAACTCTAGTTTTAGTGAAAAGACCTACACCCTCTGACGTGCAAAATCGAGTGTACTCGAAGTTTGCAAGCCTTTACGCTGGACCCTATCGTATTGTGGAAGTAAACAACAATGGAAGCTATGAAATCGCTAATACACGAACTGGTAACATCGTGGGAACTTATAATGCATCGAATTTGAAGATTTATTATTCAAGAACCAGATGATTTAATGTGTAGATAGGAAAAATAAAATTTTTTCAATTTTTATTTTTTGCTATGTGTGGGGTGGATGTGCCCAACTCTAGGAATGGGTATTCCAAGATTCAGACACCTAGATATCAAGGGAAAGTCTACAGCCGCTTTTGAAAGTTGAGATATTTGAATATCGCGCTACATTGCTTCTCGAAGCAATTGGAAAGAATATACCGCTAAGAGCATGTCAAGTGACGTAGCGAGTAATAGCAGAGGTCGAGGCTATTTATTGATTAAATAGTTAGCCATGGAGTAGAGACTTGAGACTTGGATCAGATTACTGGCACGGCCAAATGAAAGAGAATGCACTTAGTATCAAGTAAATCGGACCAGGGATACCAGAGATATGAGGATTTCCAGATTTCAGCTGATGACGCGTGACCCTGACAGTTTTGAATAAAAGCCGGCCGGCTCAGGCATCAGTAGCTCACTTCGACACAAGCACTTGCCTAGCAAGGTGCTACTACGCTGAGCCAAGGCACATGGTTGCCGGATCTACGCAGAAGTTATTTTCAAAGTTGTGATAGTCACAAAAGTGCTGCGCTACGAGTGGAACTTAGTAAGTTTCCGGCAGGGAGGATCACTAAGGTGATAGTTATTTTCTACAGACACTGGTGAAATATTTTTATTTTCACATGGACATATGCTAGACTTTGTCTTGAATTAGTACTTTGTCACAGTCCAGTAATAATCTAATACTTGGATATTTAAGTCCATTTTAGTCAGTTTTCATATTTGTAACTTGTTAACCACTTCAATCTATCAGTACATTGAAGACCAGTCTATCACGGTGGTGTTCATTAGCCAACGCAGGGAAACTACATGTTGCTTCGCGCATGGTAGATGGTGTGAAGCCATGCCCAGGGAACGATCTTCAGAACAGCCGTTGATTGGTTAGACTGTCAGTGTTTTCTTGTACTGAAACGATTACCGTGAGTTATGTTACAACTGACATATTTAAGAATAGATCATTTAGATCTGACCCCATTTAAACGAACGGCTATGGCTTTAACAGAAGCCATTATTAAAATGGATCAACAGTTACTTCAAACGTCAAGAGATATTACCACTATGTCTTGTTAGACAGATTGTGGGTATATAATGGCGGCCGATACAAGGATTATACGTGCTTGTCCGATAGGGCATGTCTATGGATAAATCTGGTACAGACCAGGTTCGCTACGCTTCAAGACCATCAAGAAATGTAAGCCACATTTTGACTTTATATTATGCCTAGCTAATTGGAACAAACTATTTTTCGGCAGATGACCAACACATTTATTTTTTTTCGTATTTAAATCTTGCAATGATTTACGCAAGACATATTAGAGTTATTCTGAGTATTTTCAGCACTCAGAACAGTTTAGGATCGATGACCGAGCATATCGAGCATTTATTTGAATATTTCATATTTTTGGGAAATCACGGTAATCAGCCGATGTAACTGTAAAAGTTAATAATTATTTTTGTTGAGGAATGGATATTTTTTCCATATTCGAAGGTTCGAACATGTGGATTCTCACATAATGAGATGATAATTAAATATATTTAAAATAATATAACTAATAATAATAATAATAATCCACTAATAATAATAATAATAATTTTCATAATTTTTCTAAATAATTCTTGGATATTATATTTTCTAATAATTATATGTATTGAGAGAGAGCTTATGAAGTAGTTTAATCATTTCTAGTTTGGAACAGGAGATTTTCCGAAGGAGAGTGGTTAGCGAAAGCCCGCATTCGACCAACATTTCAGTTCTGGTTGAACAGTTAATATTTGCAATGAGCAAAGTATATTTTTCAGATAACACGGAGAGGCATGAAACGGGAAGCAAATGATATTTGTATCAAGTAGGGTATTTTTGTATTTATATAAAAATCATGACGTAAATACACACTCGAAAGTGAAATAAAGATTTTCATAAGTATGGTAACTTCACGGGTTGAACTGAATGATAAAATAAAATAAACTTGTAAGTTTATTAATCTTCCAGTGTTGATAACAAGCAGAGGCTTGATTTATTGTATAAATGTTGGGAAGAAAATTTATGTGTGTGGAGTAGTTGAAATGCCATTCCCAGGTGCGCATGTTTAAGTCGCAGGAATGAGGAGGTTTTTTCGAGCATCAATCAAATAGCAGGTTCGATGGCTCAGGTTTATAGGAGTATTGGAACTACACATTTCGTCGTATGAATGACCCGAAGGTTATTTCTTAGAAACCATCAGTTCTTATTTCAACCTTGTTTACGGATTCCATTTAGACTTTGATTTTGCTAGAACTCGGATTTGTCATGATAGTAGTTTATTTTTCATCAGAGGAAGACATTTGCCGTTGTTGTTGGAATGTTGTGTTCTTACACAAATAATAGAATGGGCCACTGCCAATTAAAAATAATTCTTTAACCACGAATAATTTGAAGGATGTTTTCAATCCTAGTGCCATGAACTAAATGAATTTATTATGAAGCTATAATTCTTATTTCCGCATTCTGTCGAAGAATTGCAAGTTGTGAAAAGTACTAAAATGGCCATGAATATAAATATTTTTCATAATGATGTTTCCAAGTGGAAAATCAAATAGTTGAATGGTTCAACAATTTATTGATCAAGTTGATGATGCAGAAATCATATATTTTGTTAGGAACTTGAAGTTCATAATCGAGTCACTTCTCGAATGTCTAATGTCAGAAGAACAATTAATTTTTGTTGTGCTTCGCACAGTTCTTCGATGCTATGCTCAAGGTCAAATACTTTTCAAATGTTATTAATATGTGTAAATAATTTGTGTTGAATCAAAGATAATAATATTTTTTGACAATCTATTTTTGAAACTGGAAAAATAAGTGAAAGTTAAAAATTCTATGAACATTTATTCTACGAGTGTTAATATTATGTAAAAATTCAAACAGTGAACTACGATATTTCCAGTAAAGACAATTAAATTTGAACTGGATTTAATCACAAATAATCAATATAATTTTGGAACACAATCTACAGGACTAATAATCAGACTTGTGTCTCCAAAGATGATTGTCAAATGTGTTTGGAAAAATTCTGTACATTGTGTAAATAGGATGTGGGTCGCCACACGTGAGTGATGCTACTTTGAGCATTTTTGCAGTCAATTTTAAATTCAAAATAAAATGAGATAATTTTACATGATGTGTTATGCCCAGTTGAATCTCCTTCTATCCTTATTGTTGCATTGAGCCAAAAATCAGTAAAGCATTTTTTTCATTTGATGTCGTTTTTGCGATTAGCTTTAACCCATCTGGCGCTCCGGGATATTTTGACTCTCGTGCTGACTGATTATTGGTAAAATGCATATGTGTTCGTGCGGACTCCGGTCTAAACGGGCACAATATATGTGTGCCAATTTTGAAAGAACTGCATTAATTAGTATGGAAGTGACGGGACATTGAACATTAAACCTATCACCACGCGTAGAATCATGTTGCCAGCACTGTTGTAAATCGGTTACTGAAAATTAACCTACATTTGTAGCTCTATACGTACGCAGAGTTCAAAACTGTTGGCCTGTTTACTTTCCGATACATTAAGATTAGGATAAAAAAGTATAGAGTACATTTACCAACAGTTGTCGGCCCTGTTGACACTAAAACAACGCATATTCATATCTGCTTCGGTGTGCAAATCACGTACTAAATTTGGTTAAAATCCTATAGATAGTATGGAAGTTACATGCATTTAAAGATCGGACCTATCAGCAGGCATAGAATCATGTTGGCAGCACTCTCATGTATGGCTTCTGTAAATTAGTTTGATGTAATATTATTTATATGTGTGTCAATTTTGGAACAATTCCCTTGCATATCTTTCTTACTTGTGCCGGGCTCCTCTCCATCTTCTTCCCTGTCGACCTCTCTTGGTCAACTCTTGTTCTTCTCCGGCCCCGACGGTATTAGGGTATCCGAGACCTAGGGAGTCTTTCACTTTCCTGCCTTATTTGGCCTTTGTGTCACCTTTCCCGATACCCTCATTCTTCGAGGGGTCAGCGTTCTTTCTCTTTTCTCTCCTGCACTCTGCTCAAGACCCTAAAGAAGGCAGGGTATATGTAGCCCCACCACTTCTGATGCACCCTGGATATTGCTACACCCCCAAGGGCTCACGACTGGTGAGATTGGGAGTTGGCGACCCTGATGGATTCCAGAGAGGGGCTCGCTTTGTCTTTTTTTCCCTCTGACTTTGGGGCGGGCCCTCTCCTCCTTTCTTTCCCACGTGCCTTTCATGGCTCTCCTACCTTCCAAGTCCCTCAATCCCCATTCTTCAAGGGTTGAGGACATTTCTTTTCTTCCCGTTCTTTATTTGCCTTATCCTTTATTTGTTTACCATTTCTTCTTGTAGTATGTAAGTCAGTAGTTAGTATTAGTTATAGTTTTCATTCTCATCTCATCCTGTACTATCACCCAAACCATTAGGGGCCGATAACCTAGATGTTAGGCCCATTAAAAAAACAATTATCATCATCATTAATACTAATATGCACACTGCTCGTATGAAACTTTGTCCTAAATTACCAATGACTTATCTGAGTTGCACGCGATTATACCTCCGTACCTAATATGTGTGATGGGGGTACGCATCGAGGATATATTTGGTACCTTACCCTTATTCCCGGAAGGAACCACCAATATCCGCAGCTGGAAAATGGATCGTAGCATCTTGAAGTTCCCGGCTAAAAAAAACTACACAGTGCTACTTGGCGAATACACTCAGGATAAGGAACAGGGATATACAAATGAATGTGCTATAGAAACTAACTATAGAACAAAAGGTTCTCTAAACTACCCGGGAATACGAGAATCAATGAAAATCTCGGGCGTAAGGATATGGATCAGGTCCCTAGGAAAACTTCCAACCTATAGCACATTTCTCTACCATTAAACTACAAAAGACATTGCCAAATTTATATATGAAGATCAGGGAAACGTAAGTTACGTGCCTGTCATTTATTCAACGACACGAATACACGCAAACGAAATTCAAACACTGAATTAAAAACTTACGTTTGTAAGAAAATCTTAAAATTACGAAATGGTGTTAATTCCAAAATACTTACATGTCCGTTTCCTCAAGAAACTATGAGTAAACCATAACAATGTTTTCATAAGCTCAAATAAATAAAAAATATTAAATTATGACAAACAACTGCTGTGGATTAGATAACGGGAGTTTAACAACAAATATTAAATTAATGCCATTAAATTTTTAAAATCCCCGCTAAATAAAATTAATTTACCCTTGACGAAGATCTCTGTCATTACAAAAACTATTTGTTAATCTATACAATCTAACTCCCGTCTCCTATCTTTATTAAGTCCTGCCGTAGAAGCGATAAAAATTCCTATCATAAAATTAACATAAAATACGCATAACATATTACTCTTAAAATCCCTATAAATATTACACACGGTTTATATACATGACACACATTTATGATGAAGTTCGTCAACTTACATCTTAAACTGAACTATTTACATTTGGCAAAAATGCCTATTTCTAACTTGAAATGAAGACATTAACTGTCTTTCTACTCCTCTAAATTTAATTATTTCAGAATTCAGAAAATCTTTCACATAACTATGTCTTTATCGGTAACAATGTTGCAATATGGGATTCTATAATCCGCACAGCTAACTATAGACATAATTTAATTACCTGCACATACTGGTCTGTCGTAAAAATAAAAATAATTAATAAAAGTAGTATTATTCCTTTCCGTCGAATAATTACCTTTAATTTAATGCCTACTCAGAACTAATTATATAGAACTCAGCTTCAACTATTGAGTCTATCTCAATAACTTCAAATACTCCTATTCAAAAATACTGCCTCTTAACAATTCTTTCCTTCAATAATAAAAATCTTACACACATCTGTCTCGACAGATTTTCCTTCAAGAAATGAAACAATGACATAACTGTGCTCGTTGTCATAAATACAACATGTTCCTCCGTCAATTCGGGAATATAATACATATCTTTCCTAGATATACTTCGCAGTTCCTTCCTTACAATATATGTTGTTGTTTGAGTCTTCAGTCTTTTGACTGGTTTGATGCAGCTTTCCATGCCTCCCTGTCCTGAGCTAATCGTTTCATCTCTACATAGCTACCACACCCTACATCCGAGGCAATCTGTTTAACATACTCTAACCTTGGTCTACCCCTACAGTTTTGTCCTCGGCCCTTCCTTCCATAACTAAGCTTGCTATTCCTGGGTGTCTTAGTATGTGTCCTACCAAACTATCTCTTCTCTTCATTAACAGTCGCCAGAAACATCTCTCCTCTCATACTCGTCTTAATACCTCTTCATTTGTAACCCTATCTACCCATCTGATCTTCATCATTCTCCTGTAAGACCACATTTCAAATGCTTCAATTCTCCTCTTTTCTGCTGCACCAATAGTCCAAGTTTCACTTCCATAGAGTGCCACGCCCCAGACAAAGGTTTTCAAATATGTCTTCCTAATACCTAAATCTATATTCGATGTCAACAGATTACTTTTCTGTAGAAATGCATTCCTTGCCTGAGCCAACCTACTTTTTATATCCTCTTTGCTTCTTCCATCACTGGTTATTTTGCTTCCTAAGTAACAGAAGTCTCCTACTTCCTATAGTTGTCCCCTGCCAATTTGATGTCCATAGAGGTTTCTGATTTATTGCGACTGCATTCCAATATTTTTGTTTTATATTTATTAATTTTCTTCATGAATTCTTTCCTCAAGCCGGAGTCCATACCATTCAAAAACTCATTCAAATCCTCAGGCGTGTCGGTCAAGATGACGATTTCATCAGCAAATCTCAGAGTTGAAATTATTTCTCCTTGAATCTTCACTCCCACTTTAAATTTCTCTGTAATTTCCTTCGTTGCTTGTTCAATGTAAAGATTGAAAAGTATGGGTGATAAGTTACAGCCTTGCCTCACACCTTTCTGAATACCAGCTTCTCTCTCATGTCCATCAGCTCGAATGACTGCTGTCTAGTTTCTGAATAGATTGCAGATCACCCTCCTATCCCTATACTTTATTCCAATCATTTTCAAAATGTCAAACAATTTAGTCCAATCAACGTTATCAAAAGCCTTTCCCAAGTCTACAAATGCCATGAACGTTCTCTTATCTTTCCTTATTCTACCTTGCAAAATCAGCCTAAGACTTAGTACAGCTTCCCTTGTTCCTAAATTTCTCCTGAAACCAAACTGGTCTTCACCCAATTCCGCTTCTATCTGGCTTTCCATCCTCTTGTAAATTATTCTAGACAGGATCTTTGAAGCATGAGTAATCAAGCTGATTGTACGGTAATCCTCACATCTGTCAGCTCCTACTTTCTTCGGTATAGGGATGATAACATTCTTCTTGAAATCAGAGGGTACCTCACCTATCTCATAAATCCTACACACCAAGTGAAATAAACTGATCAGACCTTCATTTTCTATGCAGCGTAGCAACTCAATCGGTATATCATCTATACCGATGCTTTGTTCCTGCTTAAGTCTTCCAATGCTCTGTCAAATTCTGATCTCAATATTAAATGTCCTTCTGCATCCTCATCAATTTCCTCCTCCCTTTCCATTACATGATTCTCAATCTCCTTTCCTTTATACAAACCCTCTCTCAACCTTTTCTTCCCTATCTGTTAGAGGCTTTCCATTTGTGTCCTTAATATTACAGCACTTAGTCTTCTTTTCCCCAAATGTATTCTTAATCCTTCGATAAGCTGTGTCTACTTTTCCTAATTTCAGACAATTTTCTATGCCTGCACATTTCTCCTTCAACCATTCTTCTTTAGCTACCTTGTACTTCTTGTCAATCTCATTTCTCAGACGTCTGTATTCTGCTTTCCCCTTTTCATCTCTTAAATTCTTGTGTTTCCGCCTTTATTCCATAAATTCTAGTGTATCCTGAGTGATCCACGATTTTCTGCCTATTCTTTCTTTCCTACCAATGTTTTCGTCTGCGGATTTTGTTATTTCATTCTTCAAAAGTGTCCATTTGTCTGCAATTGAAATTTGTTTAGGGTTTTTCATTAGTCCTTCCCCTATACTCTTCTTGAAACTTTCGCTTACATCCTTCTCTTTCAAGCTGTTTATTGCCCACTTTTTGGCTTTTGACTTTTCTTCAGTTTCTTCAACTTTAATCTGCATTTCATAACAACTAGATTGAGGTCAGAGTTTATGTAAGCACCGGGATATGTTTTACAATCCAAAATCTGGTTTCGAAACCTCTGCTTGACCATAATGAAGTCGATTTGGTAACGCCCTGTGTCTCCTGGTCTCATCCATGTGTATATTCTACTATTGTGGTTATCGAATAAGGTGTTAGCTATAACCAACACATGCTCGGTGCAGAATTCCACCAGCCTGCTTCCTCGATCATTCCTTTCACCTGATCCGAAATCTCCTACTATCTTCCCTTCTCTTCCTTTTCCTACCACAGCATTCCAATCTCCCATTACTATAACATTTTCATCACCCTTGATATACCTCAGAATTTCATCTATTTCTTCGTTGATCTTTTCATCATCTTCATCATCAGCTTGACTGGTAGGCATATAGACTTGTACCACTGTGGTGCACGTAGGCTTTGTATTGATTTTTGCTACAATAATCCGTTTACTATATTGCTCATAATATTCCACCCGCTGTCCAAATTTCATACTCAATATGAGACCAACCCCTGGTTAGCCATTGTTTGATTTAGTGCCAATGACCCTATAGTCTCCTGACCAAAAGTCCTGTTCTTCCTGCCAGCGAATTTCACTAATCCCAGCCAAATCCAACCTCAACCTATCCATTTCCCTTTCCAAGTTTTCTAACCTTCCACTTCCTAGGAGACTTCTAACATTCCACGCACCGATCAGTAGAATATCAGATTTCCTCTTTGTCACTTATGTGATGTTAACCCCCTCTCGAGTAGTCCCCACCCGGAGATCCGAACGGGGGACTATTTTACCTCCGGATTGGAATATATAGTATTTTCCAAATACATTATTTCCCGTTACCAAATTCTTATTGCAGTTTCAACACATTTAATAAAAATATTTTTATAAAAATATTGGTTCTTTCGATAAATTATCTTGACAGGTAATATAATAAAACACTATTGCTTCGATAACAATTACATTCATTTCCTGAATAACATTTTTAATGTTAGCTCCACTCAGCTATTGTACTTCTCTCAGGCATTTCTTAAATCTTGACTGTTCTACTATTATGTCGTAGCTTGTATATACTTCTACTCATATTACAATATTATTTCCATTCTTTCTCTATTTCAATTCTTATACAGTTCCATATTGTAACATTCGTGAATAATGTAAATGCATATTTACAACCAGATCTGTCGAATAGGTTATTGGACTATAACTTCGTTCAGATCCTCAATAAAGATCATCAACGATCGCATTATTTAATATATACCTCAGTATATTATCCTTGGAACATATTTTCTATTAAACTTATATCATTACTAAATATGATCAAATCCATTTTAAAATACACTACACTTTAAATGAAACGAATTCGAGCTAAGCGATAAGATTCGAGCTAAACGATAAGATTCGAGCTAAACGATAAGATTCGAGCTAAACGATAAGATTCGAGCTAAACGATAAGATTCGAGCTAAACGATACGATTCGAGCTAAACGATAAGATTCGAGCTAAACAATAAAATCTCCATCAAGTAAATTCGAAATCGCATAAAATTCTAAATTCCAAATAGCAATTCTAAATCGTCACAAAAATTGCTTACAAATCCAAAAATCGATGAAAATCGAACATGAAACTTCTACCTAACACAGCGATGAAAATTACATATCGAACAAGAAGTTCCGTGACGAACTAAAGAGCCTACTTTTCTTAAAATTTTAGATTCATGCCAATGATTAATCGATATGGATCTATCTAGAATAATGACGAAATTAAGTTGGTAATATCGAAATTTTGAATTAGTTCGAAATACTGCATACTTGGCATAATGTAGCCTTTTAGAGCACTACAGTTGGCAGCCCTGGTGACTGAATATATTCTTAGTTCCATCTCTTAAGGTACAGAATACAAAATTTGGTTGGAGTCCAATGAATAGCATGGACGTTACATGCAGTTAAACATTGGATGTAACTGCGCGCGTAAAATCATGTTGGCAACAGTGTCATGCATGTATTGGTCAGAAATAATCTGAAATAATATGATCTATTGCTGTGCCAATTTTGAATGAAATCCATTAGTTAGTATAGAAGTTACATGCATTTTAAAATTGGACCTACCAGCAGGCTTAGAATCATGTTGGCAGCACTGACGTATATTAGTTACTCCAAAGTAATCTAGAATGCCAGGTACTATACGTGTGCAAAGTTTAGAGCTATTGGCATGCATTCTTTCTGATATATTGATATTAGGGTAACAAAAATAGAGACAGCATTTATTAACAGTTGGCAGCCCTGGTTGCTCTTAAGGATACGCATAGTCATACCTGTTATGGTACACATAGCACATACGAAATTTGGTTGAAATCCAAATGAGAGTATGGAAGTTACATGTATTTAAAGTTGGACCTCTCAGCAGGCTTAGAATCATGATGGTAGCACTGACGTATATAAGTTACTCCAAATTAATATTGAATGTCATGTACTATACGTGTGCATAGTTTAAAGCTGTCGGCTTGCATACTTTCCCATATATATTGGTATTTGGATAAAATAAATTAAGAGCATTTTTTAACAGTTGGCAGCACTGGTGGTTCATAAGAATATGTTCAGTCATATCTGGTTATGTACACATACAACATACGAAATTTGGTAGAATTCCAAATGATAGTGTAGAAGTTATATGCATTTAAATATTGGACCTATCAGTAGGCTTATAATCATTTTGGCAACACTGCCATGTATGGCCTTCTGGAAATTAAACTGCAATATTATTATCTATATGTGTGCCGATTTTGAAATAGCTCCCATTCATACCTTCCAGGATATCCAACATGGAGCTCAAATTTCAATTGCGATTTATCAGCAGTTGGTAGCACTGACATCATTTTCAAATATGGCCGTGAGATATTCAGGTATAGATCTTTACTCCTACCAAATTTTATTTCGATTGCTCCAGCCGTTTAGGGGTTGATGGGGGACACACACACACACACACACACACACACACAGCCAGACAGAGAGACATACAGACAGACAGAAGGACAGACAGACAGACACACATTTTCCCGGATCGATCTCATAAGACTACTTTTTCCTCATTTTTGCAAAATGTGAAAAGTAGGCTAAAAATATGAAATACAGTATAATTCGAAGATTCAGAAAAATGGCATTAATTTACTAAGTTGGCGGATATTCTCAAAAGTCTCTACAATTCTACAAAATGGGATACTTCGTTGGTCTATTGACTACCTGGTGCTGCGTGGATCTGATTAGAAGTGGATTTCTCTCGTTGTTCATCAGAAACGGATTGTTTCTGAGAAATCGCCAGCTCAAGATGTCGTGTGGGACCCTGCTCGTTCTCCTTCGGAAGTCTCCAAACTGCCAGGAACTGGATTCGAACTCTAACATCATCGTGTAGTCGTCCTCTCAGCTTGGCTATCTTCTTAATGAGATGGGAAAGCCCTTTCTCTCTTGATTTGCGCTGGGACACCCGAGCCGCGCTCATTCTGGAATTTCTTCTGTCTTCTTCGCCGCAGTTCAGTTACATATGTGTATCCATCATTGTAGTCGATGACATGACTTGTGTAGCTGTAGATTTAATTTACTAGATATTTATCTCCCCCACGGTATTAATATTATGCCATTTCGAATCGCCATCTTCATAGCTATGTTCCCTGTAGCATTTTAGTAGCACATCTCCATCACTGTAGAGGCTTCTGTAGATTTGACATGGTGATAAATGCGTAGAATAATTTATATCACCTTACTCGTTGCTTTAATATTATAGGTTTCGCGTATCTTTTCTTTGTAGTTACAGAATAAATGTAGATATTGAACCCTTATTGATCTACGATAAATAAGTTTTCATAATTTATTATTATTATTATTACTGCAGCCCAGGCAGTACTTGAGGAAGTTGACGAGAATAAAGGCAGGGTAGCGTGTCGCAATGATTGCCACAGAGGAGAGCTTGTAGCTATTCTTGAAGATCGGCCTGGTAAAGCTGAGTTCAAGGCCAAATTGTGTAACAACTTGCACCAGAATTGGAAACATAAAGGAATGGTCACGAGTTACTTACAACCGACCTACGATTGAATCACCCAATCGGGAGAGACCACGCCAATATCACGCGATGGAAGGCGTCAGTGGTAAAAAGCGCGCGGAATTGATTATCTAATGAACCGCCGATCGGAATTATCACCGCACAAGTGCGATGAGACGTTTGATTTATTTGATGAAGATTGACACTAGTCCCATCCATGTGTGATGAAAACTCTGGAAATTTTTTCTAAATCCACCCCACTCTTCCGTACCCTGTCAGTTTCTAATAAATTGGTTGACGAGAAGCTGTTCGATGTCTTTCTGTTCGTGAGCTCTGTGAGCTAACTTCACGCCCGTTTGCATAACGATTTTAACGCTCTGATATATTTGAAGTTATTTTATTTGTGAGCTCCGATGAGCTAAAGTCACGCTAGTTTGCGTAGCAAAATTTAACGCTCTTAATTATTTGAAGTCAATTACTTTGTGAGCTTTGTGAGCTAAATTCACGCCAGCGTGCGTGATGATTTGAAACTTGTAATATTATCTTAAAGACAACTATTTCAGCTCTTAGGGACAAGACTTGTAACATTCTAATTAGCGCTCACTCGAGCGAAGGTCAAAGCAGCGTAGAGCAGTAGATTACCGAGCGAGATAGCGACTGTGAGTCAGGCAGTCTTTGTAACTTGTTTGTCGAGCCAGTGGCGTTGGACTCGAAGTGTGTATTTCATGTATATTTTTAAGTGAATTTTTCATGTGTGTATTGCGCGTGTGTGAGCGATATTTAGGGAAAGTCTTCGTAATTAATCGCATAGGACTAATTGTGGGCGAATTTAGTAACCCACAAGCGATTATAGCCAGGTCATATTATAATATCATTGAACTTTTCTTCCAAGGAGACTACATCAAGATGTCCAACATGTGGTTAGCAGTTGGGATGACGTCCGGCGCTTCAACGAAGACGAATATGGAGTGCTAACTTTTCCATCGGGGAAATGGGCTGAGATGGATGTCATAATGTTCTGCAAGCTGAGACGGTGACGTACAACAATTGATTATTCAATTATGTAGTTAGATTGACGGGGGAACCTTTGTAAATAGTTTATTTAGTCTTTTCTTGTTTTAGAGTGTTTTTTTCTTGTACCGACACTAAATGTTTTAAATGTACGTTGGCACGTGGCCAAAGTGTTTGTTGTATATTTATTTTTCTTGGAGTCATATTTAATGTGCACGGCGCGTGTACTTGATGTTTATCCATGCAAATGCGAAACCCGTTACATTCGATAAGTGGTGCTTTATTAAAGTTCATATTTGTGATAGGAAAAGGGAGGTAATTACTGTAAGATATTTGCTGAACAGGTTATTATTCATAATAGGGTTGCCAAGTGCAACGAATTTAAGATGTAATTGTAGAACACCTTCGTTCTAATTTGATAGATTTTTTTTGAGTCCATTTCAGGTTAATTAGTCACGGCGGGGAACGGTGGCGCCAGCGAGTGGAAAATATTTATGTCTTTTTATTTCAGGGTCTGTCAAACCCATACGTGTGATTCTGTGTGTGTTATCGTGTCGAGGTGTGTGTGTTGATTCTACGTGAAGAGGGGTAGAGGTCCTACCGCCCTCGTATTTTGTTGTTGTTGTATTTTGATGGAAAGGCAGGGTGCTCTAGGGAGACCGCTGTTCATTGTCCATTATGCTGATTCTTGGATTTCCTAGTGGAAATGCCGGGATATTTGGTTCTGACACACACACGTATTGTGTGCTTTGGGGTACGCTTCTTCGATACGCACTTGGGTTGACAGATATGCAGATTTCCACAAATCACCCGTCTCGCCTGGTGACTTATTTTTGATAGGCAGTCCTGTTGTTCCGACTAGCCCCTTTTAGCTTTCATGTAGCAAACCTGTTCATTGTGATGGTTATTTTGGAACCATAGTTAATTGGGGAGTTCGCCATGTGTGTGACGGATTGTTGCATGTTGTATGGATAGATTGTTTGTGTTAATAATGTAAATGTTGGCTTTGAGCCTATTGATCTTGTTTATGACTCAATTCATGTAATTTAGGATGTCACACCCGTGTGGTGTAGTGGTAGTGTACTTGTAAATTTGACGGCGGTCATTTGTGTATTTCTTTTATTGGTCACGTGTTAACTTACTTGTGTTGATTTGTGTGAGAAGTCCTAAGTTTTAGGCAGTAATGTTTTTGCTACGGCAGTTTGATTCCAATTTCACGCGGAAATTTGTGTTGTATATTTTAAGTATAGGAAGTGTCGGTTTAGTTTTAGTGTTGTATAGTTGTTCCCCGCGTCCGTCTAGCTCTAAGCAATGTGGATTCGTTGTCTGAATGTTCATTCTGGATGATGACGAATCATGCATTCGATTGTACACATCGTGAAGCATGCAGATCGACACGCGCGCATACATTGTCACTTTTGTTGATTTTCTTAAGGACACTTTGTCCGTGTAATTAATCTCTCCAGAGATTTGGCCTAGTTTTGGCCTAATTTGTTATTAAGTGGGAGTCATTTGGGAGTTTGTTTGTTAATTCTTTTGTATAGTTAGGTGATTTGTTATTAAATTCATTGTTTTTTTTAACCCTGGCTTCACTTTTTCCTGGATGTTATTTTGTTATATTTATTTATTTATTTATTTAATAATTATTAGATACAACCATGAAAAGGTCATTTTACACTAATATTTTAACAATTTCAAATAATTATAACAAAAACAACAACAACAACAACAACAACAATAACAGGTAACAATTGGCAGTGACGGCAGAAAGGATAAATCTCGGGAAGGACGCAGGGAGTGATTGGGGTAGTGAGTGATTAGGAGTGCGAGGGGTTAGGAAAAGAGGGTGAAAGGGATCTTCTAATGTTATGTTTGAATGTTCGATAGGGAGAGAATATGTCAATGTTTGGAAGGGAGTTGCTAAGGGTAGGTAGACGGTGGAAAATAGAGCGCTTCTGTACTTCAAGACGTGGGCGAGGTACGTGGTGTAAATGGTTCTGGCGTGTTGAACGGGAGGGAACATGAAGTGGGAAGAAGCTTAAGAGCATGTTACATTTTGTGTAACCATTCATAATTTTATGTAAGAAACACAGGTCAGTAAATTGTAGACGGCTTCTCAGGTCGAGTACATTGAGCTGGTTTAGAATATCGGATTTGGCGAAGTGCCTTAGTGAAGGATTGCGAGCTTTGACAATTGATATGAAGAAATTAAAGACACTGTTCAATTTAGAAATATTGGTTATAGCCGAAGTAGACCAGATTGGAGAAGAGAAGTCTAGGATAGGGAGGACATATGTGGTGAAGTATAATTTAAGTGTAGTGAGGTCTTTAATTTCTGTGAATCTGTATAGAATGCCGAGACTGCGCATTGCGCAAGATTTGATATGGCCAATGTGGGGAGAGAATGTCTGTTTATCATCGTGAATAATACCTAAATCTCTCACCTGAGAAACCGTATCCAATTTATTTCCACATATTTTATAGTTCGCCTGATTTCCAGATTTCAGTAGTGAGAAAGACACATTGAAGCACTTTTTCGGATTTGGGGATAACTTCCATTTGTTGAACCAATCAGTACAAGTATTCACTGCTTCCTGGAGGTCAGCGTGGTCGTCAGAATTGGAAATTTTTCTGAATATCTTGAGGTCATCAGCGTATAGAAGAAGGGAACACGGAGAATTTTGCACACATGTGTTTATATCGTCCATATACAGCACGAAGAGAAGGGGTCCCAGGATACTGCCCTGAGTTACTCCTGATAAGACTGGGAGCCAGGACGATACAGACCCTGGAAGCACTACCCGTTGTTGCCTATTGGACAGGAAGCTTTGTATTAGGGATAGGAAGGATCCATGTACGATGTATCGTGAAGCAAGTTTGTGGAGGAGAAGGAAATGGTTCACGGAATCAAATGCTTTGGCCAGGTCGACGTAGATTACATCTAGCTGAGATTTTTGATCTATTGCAGAAATTATGTGATGGTTCAGAACAGTCAGATTTGTTAAACATGATTTTCCAGGGACGAAGCCATGTTGTTCTTCTGAGAGGTGTGGTTTGGTGAAAGTGAGGAGACGGCAATGTATTATTCTTTCGAAGACTGAAGAGAGTATAGGGACGATAGTTATAGGTCTGTATGAGGAAATTTCATGCTTGCTGCCTGATTTAAAGACAGGTGTGACATCAGCTCTTTTCCATGAGTCAGGAAAAGTGCCGGAAGTCATGCACCAGTTGAGTATCATGGATAAGGGGATGCTGAGAGATGCAGAGGTGTTTCTCAGGAATATAGGGCTTATGTCTGATGGTCTGTTAGATCTGTTTGCGGGAATACTTTTTAAAATATTTTGAATTTCATCGGGGGTCGTTGAAATTTGAGACAGTGAATCAGAACAGACGCTGGTAAGCTGAGGGGGACTGGGGATTGGCACGGGAACTGAAAAGGTTGAATGGAAATATTCATTGAAATGTGTGGACCTGAATGCAAATGGGATTTCTTCATTATGGAGGTTTAGGTTAAGTGGAATTCTGGGAGTCTTTCTACGGGATGATATAAGTGTCCAGAACTTCTTCGGGTTATTCTTGAGATTTCCTGTTATGGAAGAAATGTAGCGGTTGTAATCTTCTGTCATATGAATTCTCGAAATTTTCCGTAGGTGAATAAATACATTGCGTGTATGAGGATTAGGAACTGATTTCCACAGTGACCACGCTCGAGTTTTATTTTGAAGAAGGAGTTTGGTGTTTTGACTTAGCCAGTGCGGGTATTTGTTGGATTTGGGTACGGAGAAAGGAACGTGTTGTTTAATGGCCGAGTAAAGTAAATCCTCAAACAAGGCCACTGCGCTGTTTACGTCTCTCTCAGCTGTTAGCAGGCACCAGGGTAGAGATGATAAATCCTGATTGACAGCTTGCCAGTCGACCTTTCTCCAAAGAGGGAAAGCTTTCTTATCGGTGGTGGGGCTATTTTTATGTCTGCTCGCTGGGACAGGGAGAGTGGCTTCTATTGAGCTATGGTCGGTGTTCAGGATATTTCTTCCAACGGTCACAGTGACATTGCGCAGGGTTGAAAATATGAGGTCCAGTGTTTCGGATTTCCTTGTTGGGTGTAGATTGAACTGTTTCAGATGTAGACCGTTTATAAAATTTGATAAAATGAAAGTATCTATTTGGGGAGAGTGTATGGTACCATTGTCTATTGATGTCCAGGAGATATGGGAGTTAAAATCGCCTAGCAACACTATTTCATTTTCTTGATTGAGGGCAAGAACAGTAGAGTTGAAACATTCTTCTAAGGTGTCAATTTTGCTGGAAGGTGGGCGGTAGAAGCAACCTACGAGTAAATTCTTCCTTTTTGGGATAATAATCTCAACCCATATTATTTCGCAGGAAGTTTCTAAGTCAGGCCGATGTTTTGCCTTCAGTTTGTTATGAACTGCGATTGCAACACCACCACCCCTTGAGGATCTGTCGCGCCGAAACACATTGAACTCAGATGAAAACGGAAGTTCCCCACAAGATACGAAGTCTGACAACCATGTTTCTGAGAGGCAGAGGATATCAAATTGATTGATTTCGGTTATATTTGCTATACAGTCGGTTAGTTTATTTTTGATGCTCTGTGCGTTCTGGTAGTAGAGGTTAAGGGGTCCTGGGTTTAAATGAATGTCACCTGATAGTAGTAGTAGTATCAAGTAAACAGTACTGGAGGAAGCACGGCAACGTTGTACAGGTCCACGAGGTGTGGTGGAAACATGGCGGAACACTGGGAGGTTACAAGCTGCAGGGGTCGAGAAAGTAAAATGTCTCTCTGCGCAGTACCACAGAATTTTCTGATCACACGACACATCACTGCGGTCGGAAATGTTTTCAGGCACAGTTGCACACCATATGGTACACTTGAACAGGTAAAATACTACTAAAACACTGTAATATGTCAGAGCTACTGAAACACGAGGTCTGTCACTTGCCGCCATCTTTAACAACCCTGCATGTTAATGAAGCGCTTTAACAACAACTTACGATATGGACTGTTACACCCCCCCGAAATAGAGTCTCATAAGCTTCTTTGCAAGGGTTCATAAAACAAAAAAGGCTGCCCAAATGGGACTGTTGTTGTTGTTGCTTCGCTGATCTCATATTTATTTCGTTGAGAAATAATGCCAGGTCAAGCGGGCAAAGTAAATTCAGTAAATTGAGGCGATGTTGTACCGCCATGTGCATTAGTAAAATCACTGAGTTCCTAAAGTTAGAGATATTGAACAAGGTTAGAATTTGATATTGTATTTGTTATAAACCTGTTCTGGCGTCCGGCATTAAAATTAGAAAATTTGCATATTTTTGAACTCAGTCAAAGCAGGAAGGTGTTGCCTTATATTTGACATTTAATTAACTTCGGTTAATTGGTGTTTTTCGTAAATTCCGTTGGTTAGGAATTTAAAAGCAGATCACTAGGGGTTATTTTGTTGTTTGGGAATAAGAGTAATTTATTCAGTAAATTTTGTTACTGAAATTTTTGTTAAATTAGAAACAGTAATATTTAAATGTTATGACATGTATGCGTGTGGATGACTGAAATCTTAGTGCATGATCCTGTTTTCTCTGATTATATTTGTGTATTGTGCAACGGCGAGTGTTGAGGAGATCAAGGCATTGTTGGAACAGATGTCCGCGAAAACGGAAGAACAGTTGAAAATTAAAGTGAACATAATAATAAACAATTAAAAGAACAGTTAGGGCAGATGTCCGCGAAAACGGAGGAACAATTTAAAATTCAGAGCGAAGACAATGAGAAACAATTAAATAAACAGTTAGAACAGATGTCGATACAAATATCCGCGAAAACGGAGAAACAATTAAATGAACAATTAGAAATTCAGAGCAAGAATTGTGAAAAACAGTTACACGACATGAGCGGTAATATTTCGGTCCAATTAGAAGTCCAGAAATTGGACACTGATAAACAATTTCACGAATTAAATCACAAATTATCGGAACAGGCGATAACACAAACAGCACAAACCGAACAATTAGAGAAGATCACTAATGATATCAATCAGAGTGTTAGGGAGGTAGAAAAACTGGCAGGTGAGGTCGCAGAGAATAACGTCAAACAATTGGGTGAAATTAAAAAGTTGGAGGCGAAGTTTGACAACAAACTCGTACAATTTGACGAAATGGTGGGAGATAAATTAAAGCAGATAGAGGCAGCATGTGTCAATAACACCGCGGGAATAAAGAAAACACAAGATAAATTGCAGCTACAAATTAATTCAGTCGACAGCAACGTCCTGGAATTAATAAAAGAAATGGATAAACTTGAGGTCAAGGCCGAAACAGAACGTAGGCACTTGCGTGAAAACGTAGAGGACCAATTAAATAAAACACAGCAGCAGATACAAGAAGTCGGGGAACAATTGGTTAAAACACAAGAGGTTATAAGAGAAGAGGTAGGAGAACAGCTCATTAAAAATCGGGAGAATCTGGAAGAACAATTATGCAAAACACACCAGCAGATACAAGAAATAGTGGAGCAGCTAGAGAAGAGTCAAGAAAGGAACGAAGAGAAAATTAACAGTTTGAAAAATAGGATCCTAAGAGATTGGGAACAGCAGGCAAACACAAATAAAGAAGACAGGCTGACAATTTTAAAGCGGATGCAGGCTTTGGAGGAAGGCGTAAAATCTAAATTACAAGAGCACTCAGATTTAATAATTAAGAACGAAATTAGATCATTAGAGTATGCTACATTATTCTCGGCTGAAAATATACCAGAAAAGCAGGCAAGCATTGGGAGTCCGGTAGGCTTGAAGTTGGCTGAGGATAACAGCCGGGGTCAAAGTCCAAAATTAACGAGCAACGCATTCCAAGAGTACAGGGGAGAGACTTCTACACCACAACCAAACTTGGCACCCGCCCAAGTAATCCAAGTCATTAGGGGAAATGATTTCAAGCCCGATAAATTCAAGGAACACTCAGGAACCACTCCCAAAGCTTTTCTACGACAGTTGACTGATTATTTCAATGATCAACATATCGGCCCCGAAAAACAGCTGAGACTCGTGGAGAAATTTTTAGATGGACCAAGCTTAACCTGGTTTTTAAGCTTTAAATACACTTTCACTGACATGGCCCAATTCCGAGAAGCGTTTCTAAAGAAGTTCTAGAGCCCTTCTTTACAGCAGGGGTTAAGAATGGACCTGTATACACGAAAATACCACAGCACGCATCCGACCAGATTTTCGGAATTCTTTAGCCAACAGTTGGTAAAATTCCGCGATTTTGACGACCCCCCTAGCGAGCAAAATATGGTTCTAACCATCGGGAAACAACTTCCCATGCACATTCAACAGCTGTTAGTAGCAGGAAACATTCAGACTGCAATGCAGGCCGAAGAATTACTCCGACACCTAGACGAGACGAGTATGGTCAGTCCACAAACGGGAAGGAGAAATATGGAATGTGTCAACACGGCAGAAGTGGTTCAGGGACTCCAAAATAGTCATGGCCAGGGGATCCAGAACTCAAACTCAGTCCACAGGAACACAGTTCACACCGAGAAGGCAAGATTTCGATGGCCGGAACCAGTTCAACCAAAACAATAGAAATTTTCAGAATAACCGCGATAGATATAACCAGAATAACCAAAACCAGCAGCACAATCAATGGACGTACCAGCGGGAATACACCAATTGGAGGGGAAACCAAAGGCAGGGTCGACCTTACCAAAGAAATGGAGATGGCAGGTGGAACAACGCGAGGAACTATCGCCAGGAAAATAGGGGAGACTACCGCAACAATTGGGATGAGCGATACGTCGAGTCACAAAAATACTTAGACCAATTAAATGCCGAAGAGACGGAAAAAGAGAAGTGGGGGCGTGCAATGGGAAACAGACAGAGCCCAGACAATCATCAAGAGAGGGGGCAGAAAGTTTATTGAGGCAACAGGAGAGGCGCGATGACAACCGGCGGAACACAACAAATGGGCCCCGGGATTTAAAAAAATTCAATTGAACTAAAACATGATAGTCTGAAAACGGAGGACGCCAGGGAGCGAGAAGAGATGGTTGTGGCCAATATAGAAGAGTGGGTAGCATTCCCGGACGAGGAAACGTCATCAGACAACTGCCAATTATTTACGCACATATTGGAGGTATGAGGGTGAGATGTTTAATTGACACAGGTAGCCAGGTGAGCTTAGTCACCGAAGTTTTGGTAAAAGAAATCGGAAGAAAACAAACTGTTCCAATTATGCCTGTACCGCTAATGAAAGTCAGAGGAGTCATTCCTGACAAGACCATCAATTGTAAACAGCAAGCATATTTAGACCTGGAAATACTGAACCACACTTTTTCTCAAACATTCATTGTCATACCGAAGATGAACTATAACATAATTTTGGGAGCCATCTTCATCTGTGATTTTCATGCTGTAATTGACTTACATAACAACACTGTAAGTTTCAAACAAGTTGAGGGGTTGGATCACGTTGGTTTAAACATGGAAGAGAGTTCACTAGAGAGAGAGGCGAATACTTGGGTCGTTGAGGAATGCACTAATGAGGCCGGAGATAAGAACTTGACGGAGGAGCGAGTAAGCCAGACAGCAGTGGTGAAAATTGACAGCCGAGATATTTCGCAGGAACTTTGGGTACATTTGGCGGAAGAAGAAATTAGCGGAACTAAATTTGAAATTCTACTTCAGGAGCGACTTAAGGAGGCCATAGTAGGGGAACCTGACAGAAGAAAACTGGAAGAAATTTTGAGATTACATAAAGGAGCTTTTGACACCGTACCTGGAAAAGTTTTAAATTTTCAATATGCCATGCAAGTTACAGACTGGACCCCATTTAAAAGTAAATTTTACCCGATCCCAGAGAAACATTTTGCTCAGGTGAAGGACATCATTACTAATTTATTAGAATCTGGCATGATAAGGAAAGCAGCAACCCCGTACCTGAACGCAATATTGGCTGTGGCCAAGCCAAATGGATCAATTAGGCTATGCCTAGACGCGCGAGTTTTGAACAGTAAACTGCTAGTTGAGCATGACCAAGCACCTAGGATCAAAGATGTTTTGAAAGGCTTCCTTGGGAAGAAGATATATTCGAGTGTCGATTTGACAAATAGTTTCCACCATCTTGAACTTGAAGAAAAATCTCAACTGCTGACGGGATTTTTATTCGACAACCAAAGTTATATCTGGTCTCGAATGCCCTTTTGCGTGAAAACTGCTGGATGTGCACTGATAAGAGCACTAGATAGGAATCTGTCTGAGGAGGTCAAGAACTTCACTTCAAGATATGTTGACGACATATTAATTGCATCTGAAACAATGGAGGAACACCTGATAAACTTAAATAAACTTCTGGATAACTTGAGAACCATGAACTTCAAAATTAATCTAAAGAAATCACACTTTTGCCAGAGTGAGATTCTGTATTTGGGACATATAATTGATGTTGAGGGCGTGAGACCTAATCCGACCAAGATTGATGCTATCAAGAAATTTCCCACACCAACTAAAGTCAAGCATGTAAGAGCGTTTTTGGGAGTGACAGGCTTCTTCAAAGAAAATTGCCCTGGATACACAGAAACAGTGGCACCTATGCAAGAGATGTTAAAGAAGGCAAATCGATGGTCGTGGAATGAGGAGTGCGACAAGTCTTTTAGAGCCACGAAAGATTTATTGGAAAACTGTGTGAAGCTTTGATACCCGGACTTTGAGAAGAGATTTATTATTCAAGCAGATGCTTCATTGATTGGAATCGGTGCTATGCTGTACCAAGAGGACGCTGAAGAACCCAAGAAGAGATCGTATTTGGCATTTACGAGTCGTAAATTGAGGAAGCATGAGAGGAACTACACCGTGACGGAGCTTGAGCTGCTAGCAATTTTATATTCTCTTCAACAGTGGCTGAAGATGATCTACGGCTATTCCATTATTGTTAGAACCGACCACCATGCACTGACATTTTTATTCAAGACGACGATGGCAAGTGAGAGAGTTACGCGCTGGTCCATCTACATACAGCAGTTTGACATTACAATAGAGCATTGCCCTGGAAGGATGAACGTCATACCAGATGCCTTGAGCAGGAATCCTGAAGACGAGAACGGAGTAACAGCGGAAGTCCACAATATAACACTAACACCTAAGGCTCGTGAGTTTTTGGCGAAATTAAAGGAAATTCGGAAGGAGCAATAAGCAGACCCATGGATGATGATGATGATGATCAAGTTCTATAGGAAGGAATTACAACCAGATTCACCTGAATACCGAGAAGCCCGTGCTAAAGAAGCGAGATTTCACTACTTAAATAACTTGTTGCATAAGTACGTGGAAGGGGCAGATGACCTCGTAGTTCCGCCCCTTAAAACAACAATAACTAACTAACTAACTAAGTACGTGGATGAGCATCATACCAAACTGCGAATCCTGGTTCCAGCATCACTACAGAGAGGATTGACGTGGCATGTCCACGAGAGCCTAGCACATATCGGCACGGATAAGACAGAAGCTACGATAGGGGAGACTTTTACTTGGCCTAAGATGTGATTCACCATTGTGGAAGTGATCAGAACTTGTGACGCATGCCAGCGCACTAAACCGAACAACTTCATTATGAAACAACCACCAAGACCACTATTACCTCAAAAACCATGTGAGATGCTCGCTATTGACTGTTTTGGCCCTCTAGTCAAAGGAAAGCGTGGATGCCGACATCTTCTAGTGTGTGTCGATGTATTTTCAAAGATGGTCGTGTTATCTCCAGTCCAGAAGACGACATCAAAACAAGTCCTCAGTAGAATTCAGAACAAAGTTATTCCGATGCTTGGGAAGCCGGAATCCATTTTATCAGACCATGGTACGTATTTCACGAGCAATGTTTTTAGGCAAGGTCTGGAGAGCCTAGGAATAAAACACATATTTTCAAGCATTCGTCATCCTTGTGGGAATCCGAGCGAGAGAACGATTCGCTGTGTTGCTAAATACTATAGAGTAATGATTCCTAACGATCATAATAAATGGGTGGACAAAGTAGGAGAGATTGAGATGTGCATGAACACCACTAAGCACGAGTCGACGGGTCAAGTCCCACTAATTGTACACCACAACAGGTTGCCAGAGAGGTCTTGGGACACGATTATTCCATGTCCAAGGGATCCACTATTAGCGCATGAGTTGTGAATCCAGCGAACGAGAGAGCACATGAGGAACCAAGCGGACCGAAGACTCAGAAGATACAGAGGAAAGAAGTTTCACCGGGAACTACAAGAACAAGAGTTAGTGCTGGTTCGCAGACCACCGATCTCTGACCCCAAAAACAAAGTCTTTGCCAAATTCTGTGCAAAATTTATTGGCCCGTTCCGCGTCATTAAGAATCTGGGTAACAATGCTTACAGGCTTGAAGAAGTGAGCACTGGTGCTAAATCTGTTTTTAATAGCGCCAACTTAAAACCGTACTACAGAAGGGAAACATTTGATGAATGAGAAAGATGATGTGTGCAAAATCATTTTGCAAAAAATTTTTTTGAGAGCCAACACTCAAATGTACGTGGAGCGCCGGAGAGAGAGCGCTTTGTTTTGTAAACAACGAGCAGCTAAGACGACAGGAGTGGCAATCACGTGAGGAGAAGGGGGAGGTCTAGCGAAGAAGTATGAATGACATTCTGGCGAGGGAGCGCGCACACTAATTGGGTCACTGGACTGTACACTCGAGCAGCTGATCGAGGCACTAAAGAGATGTTGTTGTTACTACCTTGGATATTGTTTTTGAAATCCAAATCAATTACTTGCATCGAATTTCAAAACCTTGCTGAGGATAAATGAACCCTTATTGATCTACGATAAATAAGTTTTCATAATTTATTATTATTATTATTATTATTATTACTGCAGCCCAGGCAGTACTTGAGGAAGTTGACGAGAATAAAGGCAGGGTAGCGTGTCGCAATGATTGCCACAGAGGAGAGCTTGTAGCTATTCTTGAAGAACAGCCTGGTAAAGCTGACTTCAAGGCCAAATTGTGTAACAACTTGCACCAGAATTGGAAACATAAAGGAATGGTCACGAGTTATTTACAACCGACCTACGATTGAATCACCCAATCGGGAGAGACCACACCAATATCACGCGATGGAAGGCGTCAGTGGTAAAAAGCGCGCGGAATTGATTATCTAATGAACCGCCGATCGGAATTATCACCGCACGAGTGCGATGAGACGTTTGATTTATTTGATGAAGATTGACACTAGTCCCATCCATGTGTGATGAAAACTCTGGAATTTTTTTCTAAATCCACCCCACTCTTCCGTACCCTGTCAGTTTCTAATAAATTGGTTGACGAGAAGCTGTTCGATGTCTTTCTGTTCGTGAGCTCTGTGAGCTAACTTCACGCCCGTTTGCATAACGATTTTAACGCTCTGATATATTTGAAGTTATTTTATTTGTGAGCTCCGATGAGCTAAAGTCACGCTAGTTTGCGTAGCAAAATTTAACGCTCTTAATTATTTGAAGTCAATTACTTTGTGAGCTTTGTGAGCTAAATTCACGCCAGCGTGCGTGATGATTTGAAACTTGTAATATTATCTTAAATACAACTATTTCAGCTCTTAGGGACAAGACTTGTAACATTCTAATTAGCGCTCACCCGAACGAAGGTCAAAGCAGCGCAGAGCAGTAGATTACCGAGCGAGATAGCGACTGTGAGTCAGGCAGTCTTTGTAACTTGTTTGTCGAGCCAGTGGCGTTGGACTCGAAGTGTGTATTTCATGTATATTTTTAAGTGAATTTTTCATGTGTGTATTGCGCGTGTGTGAGCGATATTTAGGGAAAGTCTTCGTAATTAATCGCATAGGACTAATTGTGGGCGAATTTAGTAACCCACAAGCGATTATAGCCAGGTCATATTATAATATCATTGAACTTTTCTTCCAAGGAGACTACATCAAGATGTCCAACATGTGGTCAGCAGTTGGGATGACGTCCGGCGCTTCAACGAAGACGAATATGGAGTGCTAACTTTTCCATCGGGGAAATGGGCTGAGATGGATGTCATAATGTTCTGCAAGCTGAGACGGTGACGTACAACAATTGATTATTCAATTATGTAGTTAGATTGACGGGGGAACCTTTGTAAATAGTTTATTTAGTCTTTTCTTGTTTTAGAGTGTTTTTTTGTACCGACACTAAATGTTTTAAATGTACGTTGGCACGTGGCCAAAGTGTTTGTTGTATATTTATTTTTCTTGGAGTCATATTTAATGTGCACGGCGCGTGTACTTGATGTTTATCCATGCAAATGCGAAACCCGTTACATTCGATAAGTGGTGCTCTATTAAAGTTCAGATTTGTGATAGGAAAAGGGAGGTAATTACTGTAAGATGTTTGCTGAACAGGTTATTATTCATATTAGGGTTGCCAAGTGCAACGAATTTAAGATGTAATTGTAGAACACCTTCGTTCTAATTTGATAGATTATTTTGGAGTCCATTTCAGGTTAATTAGTCACAGCGGGGAACGGTGGCGCCAGCGAGTGGAAAATATTTATGTCTTTTTATTTCAGGGTCTGTCAAACCCATACGTGTGATTCTGTGTGTGTTATCGTGTCTGAGGTGTGTGTGTTGATTCTACGTGAAGAGGGGTAGAGGTCCTACCGCCCTCGTATTTTGTTGTTGTTGTATTTTGATGGAAAGGCAGGGTGCTCTAGGGAGACCGCTGTTCATTGTCCATTATGCTGATTCTTGGATTTCCTAGTGGAAATGCCGGGATATTTGGTTCTGACACACACACGTATTATTGTGCTTTGGGGCACGCTTCTTCGATACACACGTGGGTTTACAGATATGCAGATTTCCACAAATCGCCGGTCTCGCCTGGGGACTTATTTTTGATAGGCAGTCCTGTTGTTCCGACTGGCCCCTTTAAGCTTTCATGTAGCAAACCTGTTCATTGTGATGGTTATTTTGGAACCATAATTAATTGGGGAGTTCGACATGTGTGTGACGGATTGTTGCATGTTGTATGGATAGATTGTTTGTGGTAAAAATGTCAATGTTGGCTTTGAGCCTATTGATCTTGTTTATGACTCAATTCATGTAATTTAGGATGTCACACCCGTGTGGTGTAGTGGTAGTGTACTTGTAAATTTGACGGCGGTCATTTGTGTATTTCTTTTATTGGTCACGTGTTAACTTACTTGTGTTGATTTGTGTGAGAAGTCCTAAGTTTTTAGGCAGTAATGTTTTTGCTACGGCAGTTTGATTCCAATTTCACGCGGAAATTTGTGTTGTATATTTTAAGTATAGGAAGTGTCGGTTTAGTTTTAGTGTTGTATAGTTGTTCCCCGCGTCCGTCTAGCTCCAAGCAATGTGGATTCGTTGTCTGAATGTTCATTCTGGATGATGACGAATCATGCATTCGATTGTACACATCGTGAAGCATGCAGAACGACACGCGCGCATACATTGTCACTTTTGTTGATTTTCTTAAGGACACTTTGTCCGTGTAATTAATCTCTCCAGAGATTTGGCCTAGTTTTGGCCTAATTTGTTATTAAGTGGGAGTCATTTGGGAATTTGTTTGTTAATTCTTTTGTATAGTTAGGTGATTTGTTATTAAATTCATCGTTTTTTTAACCCTGGCTTCACTTTTTCCTGCATGTTATTTTGTTATATGTTACCCTGCATGTTAATGAAGCGCTTTAACAACAACTTACGATATGGACTGTTACACCCCCAGAAATAGAGTCTCATAAGCTTCTTTGCAAGGGTTCAATATGTAATTATGCAATCTAATGTGCCGTAATTCTCGTCGCTAATATACTGCTTGTAGTAATAACTTCTTCGATGATATATCAATGTCTATCAGCTTTGTCTTCAAATGCAGAGTGATCAGTGGTCACATCCACACTTCACGAAGTCGTGAATAATAAGAGCCACGGTCTAAGTCGCTTGACCCCCACTCTGACAATAAAGTTGGCGTCCCCTCATAAAAACTTGCCTATATGGCGTGTTAATAGCGAATATGATATTATTCCAAAATTAAGCATTTAATCAGCTGTAAATATCAATAAATGCTTCTTATTTATTAACTTCTCTGATGTTTCAAAGAGCTAATGTCTCGCTGGTAATTAGATATGCTAATTGCACTAATTGCTTTCTTGTCTGTAACGCCTCTTCTTATTGGCTGTCATTGCCACGCGTCTGGCTCGTGCCACTCTCTACTTGCTTGCGATCAGAATTCCTTCGAACGCGTCCCGCTGCTTGTCTCGAGTGAGATCGGAAGTCTTCGGCTGGTTTCGCGACGTCAGATAAAGCTTGGCCCCACCCGAGGTGTTCTGCTTGCCACGTGTGAGCAGAGAATTACTTGATGGGCCGCGCTAGTTTAACTGGTTAACTGTGCGAGATGTAACAACCTGTTTCTGGCTTCTTTCCAGACACTGTTTTATATAGCATTGGTTAATTTTCAAAACTTTCAGAAGATAGAATATTTCCAGCCACAAATACGCTTACAGTACGCTACTAGAAATTACGGGAGAAAAGAAGTGCCCTCGATTGAGGTTAGTACATTAAAATAAGGCGTAACATTTTAATTCTTGCTTCTTGAGCCTGTTTAAGCCGTGAGGACTGGCGGATGGGTATAATTGACCCAAGGAATAATATTTTCGTTTTGGTCAGCCCTCATTTCCTGTCGCCTACTATACCTTCCTTCCTAGTCTTGAACTCCACCTTGCAAAAGAAACAAGCCCATAGCTTTCGGAAGACTCAAGTTATTTCTATATTATTTACTGTCGGGTCAGATTTACCCATTGCGCCAGTGACAATTTTCAGCTTATATTAGTCGGGACAATCCGTAAAAATAAGGGAGAAAAATTACAGTCAGTCTGAAAGACTAGACGTTATATCATTTCAAATGACGCATGCTACAAATGCTACACATGTTAGAAAGGCTCAGAAGGGCTCTTTCAATAGACTCCATTACCCATTAACTTAGGCTTCCCGCGCGGGCACCTCTTTAAGGGTCATCCTGTATTTCAGTCTGACATCTTTTACAACTCTTAAAGGGTGACCCATTATTTGAATCTGATATCTTGCAAATCTCTTTAAGGGTCACCCTGTATTTGAATTGAATCTAACATACTGTACAGCTCGTTAAGTGTCACCCTGTATTTTGCTCTGACATCCTGCACACCTCTTTAGGAGGCACCCTGTATTCTTATCTGGCATCTCGTATATCTCTTTAGAAGTCACCCTGTATTCTTGTGTGACATCTTGTACACCTCTCTGCCATCTTGTACACCTCTTTAAGAGCCACCTTGTATTCTTATCTGGCATCTTGTATATCTCTTTAGGAGTCACCCTGTATTCTTATCTGACATATTGTACATCTCTTTAGGAGTCACCCTGCATTCTTTTCGCTTCACTCGAAGCCCCAGGTCGCTCGACGCCCCAGGACTCTTTCAGCAGACTCCATTAACCATTAACTTAGGCTTCCGGCGTGGCTGCATGATGTCACGCACTCGCCGTCCATTACCCATTAACTTAGGCTTCCCGCGCGGTTGCATGACGTCACCGTCTCCGTCTACGTAACGCAACCGTCTCCGTAACGCATAACTTTTGACTCAAGCATAACGATGAAGTCGACAAGATCATTTGAAATGATAAAATCCACCTATTTTGGAGCAGAACAATCACTTAGCTCACGTTCTTGTCAATCCATGTTTAAGGTCTAGAGACACCTTGGTGTCCTTTGTTCAAAAAAATTGAGATGACTACTTTGCCGCTACTATCAAAGCCAATTATAAAATGAAAATCCACAGCCTGCTTCCAGTCTCCGACCGGGTCAGGAATGTAATGAATGAAGCCCCCATCTAGCGGCGAGGATATGAACTGTGCTGGCTGCCGAGGCCTGACGCACTCCTCTGGGGGCAATGATTAAATGAATGACAGATGAAATGAAATGATAGTGGAGAGTGTTGCTGGAATGAAATTTTGACAGGGAAAACCGGAGTACCCGGAGAAAAACCTGTCTGCCCCCGTTCTGTCCAGCACAGATCTCACATGGAGTGACCGGGATTTGAACCACAGACCCAGTGGTGAGAGGCCGGCGTGCTGCCGCCTAAGCCACGGAGGCTTTATCAAAGCCAATTATACTGTTACGAAAATTTTTATTGTTATTTTTCTGCATGTTCAATTTAAAATATACAAGACAACGTGCCTCCATTCGTCTCTCGCCCACAAGACCATCTGCGCACTCTGTAAGACACTTCAGGAACCTCAAAGCCACGCCACAAGTAAAGTCGTCCATTCGCTTTCTAACCTGTGTAAATAAACACTGATTGTTGTACTGACAATATGCCAATGACCTGAACAGACAATTACCGTCACCTTTAATCTTTATAACATTTGTAATTGAGTGTCGCCTCTCATTCATCATAATATGATTCATTGTATTGATTGAGCACACAACCTATAAGGACGAATGATGAACCGAAAAGAAGACAGTTTGTAGCTGGTGAGACCAAAGACTATATAACAGAAAGATCGGATACACAATACAAAATGTCGGTTCCAACATTCGACTGTAGTGGCATCTTCGTGAAATTAGTTGTCTTTCGTATGCAGTATTTGTTGTCATCCAAACAGACGTTGACATGACAGTGTCATTAGCAAAATGACTGCTGATTTTGCATGAGCATTTCATTCTCAAAGTAATACATTCTTTGTGAAGTTTTAATAAAATTATGTGCACAGAATCCCCTTCTACTTATTGTATGGATACATGCGACTTTAGCGCCCGAGTGGAACAGGTAGAAGTTAACGATATCATGTATGGGTACATGCGACATTAGCGCCCGAGTGGAGCAGGTAGAAGTTAACGATATCATGACGTAATTAGGGAACTCTCTGTTAATATCAAGTTAGATTTATTATTGGGGCGGCGTTGAATATCATGATACAGTGTTAGTCGTTGTCGCCTAGCGACAATATGTCCGTCAAGTCATTCGATATTCCATTTTCGTGAGACCTTGAAGGAAGTAGTATTCGCAATTATTTTAATACTCGAATGATATAATCAAGTAAGGTGGGTATCAATCGACGGTGCTTGACGGGCATTACATTTGAAGACAACAAACGTCGTCGTAGCGCAAATACTTCCCGAGATATTTCAGTTTTAGTAAAGGGTGAAATTTTTTGAATACTATTTTAATATATAAGATAAATAAACATAATTTTATATTGGGAATAGTTCACAGGAAGACACCAAGGGTAAAATTACTTCATTAAGTACGACTGCGACAAACAGGGAGTAACACACTATAAGTCAAAATGACCCAGCGCCACTCCTCGTGTTATATTTTTTCACCCAAGTTCTGAAGTGTTAACTAAGAAAAGCAGCAAATTTCACGTGAGACTGTATCCTGCGGGTGTTCCTCAACCCTGGAGGAGCTTCAGAGCTCAGCTACTTGCAAATCCACGTCAGAATGAAAGTTTCCTTATTTCGAGCAGCTTCCCGAGTTAGCACACTTGACACGTCTTTGAGACGCACTGCGTTAATTCTCTTTGTCGGAATTCCTGGAGCAGACCACACGAGTGCACGTGCGGCATTTTCCATAAGCCTGAATGTCCCGATCACGTAGGGAATGTGTCGCACGGGCTGGAATGTGCGCCTCACTCTGGTCTCGTTTACTAAATATTCCCCACAAGTACAACGTACCAGTGACTCGCATGGTCGCTCAGTACGTTAATATGCCAGGTCAGGGGTTCACAACCAGTGGGACGCCACACGACCCCAGCTGAGTGCGATATCACTCTCCCGTACTTGTGCTGGACTCACGGGAGTAGTCTAGATTGCGATACATTACACTACAAAATTCCCCTAGACACAAAATCGCAGCTCTTCAAATAATGATGCCTACATGTTAAATTCTGATAACAAGGCTTTACATATAAACACAAACCTAACCTTGGTCTTACGCCCCAAATCCCCTTTGCGTGTTGTACAAATAGTAATTAATGTTCACACAGTCGTCTAACCAAATAGGGACCAATAATTTCGCCCAGACAATCGTTAAACCAAGTAACCACCAATAGATTTGCCCAGACAGTGGTTTAACCTAGTTGCAAACAGTGGATTGGCCCAGACAGTGGTCTAAGCAAGTACCGAATAATGGTTTCGCCCAGACTATCTTTTAACCTAGTGGCAAGCAATGGATTGGCCCAGATAGTGGTCTAACCAAGTATCGACCAATGGATTCACTCAGAAAATTGTTTAACCAAGTAACGACCTATGGATTCGCTCGGACAGTCGTCTAACCAAGTAGCGACCAATGGTTTCACCAAGAAAATCGTTTAACCAAGTAACAAACAATGTATTCGCCTGGACAGTGGTCTAACCAAGTAGCGACCAATGGTTTTGTTCAGACGGTCGTGTAACCAAGTTGCGACCAATGGTTTCGTCCAGAGAGTCGTGTAACCAAGTAGCGACCAATGTTTTTGCCGAGACGTACAGTAGTTAGTTAGTTATTTTTGTTTTAAGAGGCGGAACTATGAGGTCATCTGACCCTAACGTACAGTACGTCTAACCAAGTAGCGACCAATAGCTTTGACTCACTATGGCTTTAGGGGATTACAGCGCCACTTAACAATAAATTGAACAACTACAATTAATTTATTAACATTCGTAACTTTGCACCATACCTTGCACTTCAACACATGTTTCTACATCCGCATCGGAAATATATTTATTTGATTATAAAGTGCTGCCCCTGGGAGAACTGTGTCGCGTACAGCCACATAGCACTAGTGCTGGGCGGGTAGTCTGTACACACGGGGCGCACACAACCAGCAGCAGTGACGAATTGCACTCTGATTTCATCAATATGGACAATTTGTTTAAAAAGTGCTTTTAAACCATAAAACTTATTTATAGAAGCCCGCATAACAGTAAAGCCAGGCGGGGGGTTTATACACAGGCGAGAGTTCTCGCACGGGTCCTCTGGTTAACAATTATAATAAGAATAATTGTTGAAAATCCCTGCAGTATTCTGAGAATTGAACTTTTCTCCAATCAGTCCTAACAGTGCTCCCTTTACTGGGAGGCGTCTACGAAACCTGCTTCTTCCACAGGTGCGAACATTGCTACATCTAGTGGGGATATTAACAAGCGCCAGTAACTCGTGTGAGTCCCATTGTCGCGGTCTGCGGTGCCCCGGAGATTTGCTGACTAGAAGCACTCCATCAAGTGGCTGCCCTCAATCCACGCTGATCGCGGCCATTTGTTTGGCTTATTGGACGGTGACAGTATCTACAGAGACGTCCAGTGCCTGCCACTTTATGACTCATCTACCAGTGCTTTTCCTAGTCTTTGCATATCAATAGGAATCTTAACAAATTAGGGAATTCGGTTGAAGTATATACCACGATACGTACGTGTATATGAGATTATTTTTAGTGTAGTCAATTACGTCTAGATGACGTGCGGTCGTTAATGTTCGTTTGTCTGATGTTGTGGTTAGATTGTCAGCATATTGAGGTTTCAAACAGTGCGTTGTTACATGCGGGTGCAGTCACATGTGTAAGGGTTGGTGGTGAGTTACGAATGCTCATAAATTACATTCAGTTGTTCAGCATATTTGAAAAAATGCCATGCACCCTTCTAAAGCCATGGTGAGACAAAGTAATTGGTCGATATTTGGTTAGACCACTGTCCGGACGAGACTATAGACCGCTACTAGGTTAGACGGCTGTCAGAACGAAAATTACTACGTGTACTACAAGCAATTGGGTGAGGGGCATAAGCTCCAGGTTAGATTTGTGTTTGTAATGTGCCCACTAGAGGAGATTGCCGGGGTATCACCAACTGTAAATGGCATTCCAGACAACCCCATCCATCGAACACACAACCTGAGAGGATCCGCACGAGATCAATAACCAGGGGGATCGGGTTGTAACACGGGGTAAGGTCATAGATGCCCAAGGAAGTACACCCTCAACACACAAAGCTAGCAAATAACAAGATACAGGCTTAAGTAAAATTCGTGAATCATTTATGCAATAAGTTCAACCCCCTATCCTACTTTGGAGGGTTTGAAATGGACTAGACCGCAAAGCAAATGAAAATAAAATAAATACATAAATAAATGAATCGTGTCCTATCTGAAGCTAAGTTGACCCACTCAAAAGTCCTTTATACAGACATCGAAACAAAAGCAACAAAGCTTGGAACGTGGCACGTAAAGAAATCCCTACTCAAATGCAGGCAAAATGATTAATTATATCAATAGTGACATTGGCAGAATCTACAGAAAATCAACTTTATTCAAACGTCGACATGTCACAAAAAATTGGATTTACATTTAACCGCACAATAAGTATATTATAAGTTTCGTTGTTACCACTTCCGTATTTAAGAATCTAAATTTAAGTCATCTAGCTAAATCCTGATTATACAGCAAATTTCGGTGGGAAGCATCCGTAAACAACAATTAATACAAGTTTAGTATAGCAACCATACTAACTGATGCATAAAAAAACAAAGCTCAATAATTACACACATGGTACAGGACAATCAGGTGAAACACACAAACTAAATAGAACACTCAACCTTATTATTTACAAAACCTGCATACGCTGATTAAGAAGCTCTTTGCCCTTAATCGTCACCTCAAGCATGTAATTAGGTTGGAGATAGTGCAGTAATAACTGCAAATAAATCACATAGAATCACAGCGGCCCACAAGTCACAAACTACTGGTACCAGTGATCCTCGTCGTCTCAAATAGTGTCAGCTGTCCTAGATTCATTCCTAACAGAAAATGTTCAGCCCAATACGTCGGTCAGCAAGCAAAAGGTAGGTCCAAGTTTAAGCCGATAATCAATTAATCAATCGTATTAATAACGTTGGTTTAGAATAATTAGGTTTCATGATTTAATGCATGTTTATTTCGTCGGTTTAGCTCCCTCGTTATTTATTATTTAGATCCGTGGATGACCATCACGTCACAGGCTGAATAATAACTGTAAGTCTCCACCAAAGAGATGCTTACAAACCATGAAAATACAATTCAAAACAGTCGCTCACAAATAGCAGACTTCCAAAATTATGACCGCATTGTCATCCTATAAAATACAGCAAAACACCTGTGAGCTACATTCCGTAGCATAAATTCTACATTGCTCTCAACATTCCACTTGGAATTGCGACGTCAAAATTGTCGATTGCAGTCAAGTCACGCGACCTCTAATGTGTCGGCCTGCTAATGCAGTGATCGTGCATCACAGTGCACATCAAAGATTTGCTTTCGCAAAATTGAAATACATGTTTTAAACAACACTCGGCTCAAGAAAGTTTGCAGTCCTTACTTGAATTAAGAAACAGAAACACACACTAATACTGTTATCACAATTAACACCAGTTATTAGACAGATTCTACACACTCCCAAAGTATACGGGGCTACAGGACCGCGTTTTCGCAGCCCCTAAACTGAGGAACCAACCAACCAACACTGGGCTCACATAATACAGCCCTGAGTGTGGCCCTCTAATACAGGTCATTACGCTTACGGGTCCATGACACTGATTTGTACCATGAAGTATAATGTGAAGAAATAGAAATTATTATTCGAGTCAAAAGCACTACAACACACACAGAGGGAAGATACACAATACTACATACAAAAATGTATCGAATTAGATTGTCTTCGCCCAGAAAAGGGCCACTGTCACACCCCTTTCATGGCCTTCCATTAACTCCTGCGTTGTGCAAGAGCACGGGCACAGTTCACAGGAACACAGGTGTATCATGGTCTGTCTCTCACAGAGTTCTGATTCCTGTAGGTATCCCCATTTGTGGACATTAACTTTGCATCTCCCAACACCAGTCCGAAGTCTGTTGAGTGACCGCCAAGTTTCCCTGTTGTCGTTGTGGCCTGCTGGAAGCCTTTCCTTGGCCTTCATCCAATCTGGTGGTATGGTGCATTGCCATAGCTGTATCCTGGCTACTTCGGGTTTTGTAGTAGGCAACGATGTTGTTTGCAGAAAGCTTTTTCCTTGATTTTAGCCGCCTTCTTGGAGGATGGTGACCAAAAAGAGGGTGAGCATGGTCCTCTGCGGACTTTTTTCGTTCCGTTTGTGCTATGACCTCACGGCGTATCTCAGGAGGGGCTATTCCTGCCAAGGAATGTAGTTTGTGGACAGGTGTAGGTTTCAGGCAACCAGTAATTATTCTGCAGGACAGGTTGAGGGCAACATCAACCTGTTTTACATGAGCTGAGTGATACCATACAGGGCTAGCATACTCATCAGCTGAATAACACAGAGCTAATGCAGACATACGTAGTGTTTCAGCATGGGCGCCCCAGTCGGCCCCTATCAACTTTCGAAGTATGTTATTTCGTGTAGATACTTTTTGTTTAACATTCATACAATAGAAATTGTTTACGAAGTCAAAGAATACAATAAGACAGAGATTTCACTCCTATGAATGCTTTGCCTTTGCAAAGATATGCCTACACTTTTCATCATATTTACAAGTTCTGAGAAAAATGTTCGTGTCACCCCTCGACACAACTAAAGGATAATCTAACAACACTTACACTCCCTTTGCTGTGTAAAATGATACGCTGGTGTACTGAGGTTCATAACAGGGTTACTCATCCACTGATATTTTTACACGAAGAATACAGGGTGTTTTAAAAATAACTCCCTAGTTTTAAGTATACATTTAATGGGGAAATTAATGAAAATACTACATCAGTGATCACATACCATGAATGAGAATTCCTTCAAGTTCTGTTTAATGTTAGTAGACTTCAACGTGGGATCCATTTGTTGCCCTGCACACGGCGAGACGATATTCCACTTCTCGCCACGTATTCACCAACATTTCAGGTGTAACCGCCGCGACGATTCTTTCCGTAAATGATTGATGTCTCGGATCTTTTCACCGTACACATTTTTTGTGTGGCCCCAAAAGAAAAAGAACCACACCTCGTTACACACGCCACGATTAGCCGATGTCGTCACCGGTTTGCGCATTCCAGCCTCCGCCTCGTTAATTTTTGAACGCACCTTATATAATTCCATTATCTTTCAAGAAATGCAATATTTTTCGTGTACTATTGCGACGAGATTTTGGAAGATTTCGGTACAAAATGAAATGTGTATTTATTTATCTGGGTTACTAATTATATAGTTATAAAGTTGTTTATTCATGCTGACATGAAGTTAGTTTCTTATTAAGATAGTTATGTATTTATTTAGTTATTAAGTTGCTAATTTATTTAGTTATTTTAAAGTTATAAGGTTGGTTAGGTAGTAATTAAATTGTTTGTTTAGTTCCTTTTCAGTCATAAGGTTGGTTAGTTAGTTTATTGGTTGTTTAGTAATGTTTAAGTTAATTAGTCAGTTAGGTTATGCATATCGCACATAATCAGTGAAGGTACTCGCGTCACTTCGTGCCCATTGGTTTGTTGAAGAGACTGTTTTCTCGCCCTATTTCCCTCCTTGTCCCGCAGTCGTTAAAAGCACAATCTTTACATTCAGATGAGATCGCTTCAGCGTGACGTTTACCGTCCTCCAAATCTACAATTAAAATATCAATTTAAATGCATGGAAAGACTTAAGATTGTAGTTCCGATAGCAAATAAACAGTTGTGTAAGAGCACCTTCAAGTAAAATCTAAATTAATGTACGTTAGAAGTTGTTCAAAAGTTGATTGTATGAGATGTGGGCTGCATATTCCAACAGCGAATATTCGCATTAGTGCCTCACCGAATCTATCGAGCAACAAGTCAGCCACTCAAAACTTCGAATAATTATAATAGGCAATGAAACACAGAGAAATGATCGCATAAATGTAGAAAGAAAGTAGGAAAGAAAGAAGAAAAGAAAGAAGGAAAGAAAGAGGGAAAGAAACAGGGAAAGATATGAGGAAAGAAGGAGAGAAAGATAGAGGGAAATAAGGAGGTAAAGAACGATGGTTGGAATGCAAGAAGGAAGGAAGGGAAGAAGGAAAGAAAGAAGGACAGAAAGTAAGAAGGAAATAAATAAAGAAAGAAGAAAAGCAACAAGGAAAGAAAGAAGGAGAGAAAGAGAGAAATAAAGGAGAGAAAGAGAGAAAGAAGGACAGAAGGAAACAAGGAAAGAAAGAAAGAAAGAAAGAAAGAAAGAAAGAAAGAAAGAAGAAAATCAACAAGGAAGGAAAGAAGGAGAGAAAGAGAGAAAGAAAGAAAGGAGAGAAAGAGAGAAAGAAGGACAGAAGGAAACAAGGGAATAAAGAAAGAAAGAAAGAAAGAAAGAAAGAAAGAAAGAAAGAAAGAAGGAGACAAAGAGAGAAAGAAAGAAAGGAGAGAAAGAGAGAAAGAAGGACAGAAGGAAATAAAGAAAGAAAGAAAGAAAGAAAGAAAGAAAGAAGAAAATCAACAAGGAAAGAAAGAAGGAGAGAAAGAGAGAAAGAAAGAAGGAGAAAAAAGCAAGAAGGATAGAAAGAAGGAGGGAAAGAGAGAGAGAAAGAAAGAAAGGAAGAGAGAAAGAAAGCACAAGTGAAGCTTGTTATGAATGCGAAGTGAGGCTGATTGGGGAAGGGGTCAACCCCCAACCCACCCTTTAGATTTGCCCCTGCGTTAAACAACTCGTCCACTGGACAAATCTCTTTACAGGAATAATTGCGGCTACTTACCATGATTCAAATATTTGAACTGTTCGATTTATCTCAAATACTCGAGTACTTGGATGTTGAACGGTTCAGACATTCGCATTGCGGAATATTCCAATGATATGGTAAGCACTGTACATTCCGTACATTATGGAGATAACTTATGTTTGGCCCTGTAAGCTGCTCTTGCACAGATTGTCCATTGAACTCTTGTTCTTTAGAAATAAAGTGTCCGCCTCAAGATGCAAAATCGTGGATTCGATTCCTGGCCCAGCAGATCGGATGTTTAAAAAGCGCCTTCACTCCAAGTCCCACGACGTCTTACATTTGGTGATTAAACCAGAGAGATAGGCCGCCCAGTGATCGCCTCGCAATACAATTATTGTTATTACCATTAAAAGCGGTTGGTTGGTTCCTCAGTACTTTGGGTGTGTGTAGAATCTGTCTGATAACCGGTGTTAATTGTGATGACTGTATTAGTGTGTGTTATCTGTTTTAATTCAAGTAAGGACTGCAGACGATAATTTCAAGTAGGTCCTACCTTCGTTACCAAATGCTACCGTCCACGACACCTAGCTGTGAACTTGGCTGCTACTAGATGCTATCGCAACCAGTGCTCGGTGACGAACGTTGCAACTTAAGAGCAATAATCAAACCTAACCTACAAGTTTTGCCTACTCACAATTGTAGTTAGTGGAAGGTTCTTTTTTCAGGCCATAAATCTATGACACGGGGCCTCCGGATTTACTTCCCCTCCAAAGGAAGGCATACTGAGGGATTTTTAACCCTCTTAAAAATCTGACAACTTTGGCCGGGTTTGAACCCACGATCTTGGGCATAGAAGCTGAGCATGCTAGCAACTACACCACCGAAGCCACCGGAAAAGATCTTGTCATTGTAACGTTAATAACTCCAAAATGGGGTTTTAGTTGGTAGCATTGCTCTGAACAGGATTATCTTGTGTTATAATCCCTCCTTCGGAGGGGAAGTAAAGTCGGCGGGCCCATGTCATAGATTTATGGCATGTTCAAGAACCTTCCACTACAATTTGTTGTGTGTAGCTAAATTTGTAGGTTATATTTGGCTGGTTGGAAACGCTCTATCAAGTTGCAATGTTCGCCGCTAGGTGTTAGTGACAGTGGCATCTCTGGTAGCGAAAGTTGGAACTACTTAAAATTGAACTTGATGGGACCCTACGGGCGTTCAATTAAATTAACCTGCTATGGCCATTGGCTGCAATCTCTACTTAGTATAAAACGAAGTCCCCGATTCAGGTTTGTCACGGGTAAACTCGAGAACCACTGAATGGATTTTGATGCGCTTTTCACCATTCTGTAAAGGATATCTCGAGGATGGTTTCTGTAGAAAATAATTTATTTATAGTCCTAGAAAGCCAATCAGTAACGATTTCAGTGAAAAAGTCGAAAATAAACCTGGCGTCCGTGCGCTTTTTAAGCTTACGCTGGACAAACCGTTAAACATATCTATATACTATGAGTGTAAGAATTGTTCAGCATGAAAAGTTCTACAAAAAAGCCCGGGAGAACATTTCTCTATCTTCAATACATCGCCTACTATACATTGTAACCGTGTGAAAGAGCGTCAGTTGCTGGTTATGGAGATGTTGTTTTTTGTCGCGGCTATATTTTGAATTTGAAGCGAGTGCCTGACTGAGTTGAGTTTCACTGCCGTTGGTTGCAGGCTGGATGAGATACGAGGACGGCGATGCGCGTAAGTATGCTAACACCTGACGGTCTGCAGGGTCAAGCAGGTAGCTGTTATGACAGACACAGTCGTGTTTGTGCAGTTAATCCGTGCATAAGCGGACGGCTTAATCAATCTTAAGTTACTAAAACCTGACCTGGAAGCCAAAATTAGCCTACAAACGAGGCATTGTTCAAATGTGCTCAGGATAGTTTTACTAGATGGGACTAGCTTTTGTAAATGCAAGGTTGTGTTGGGTATGGCCAGAGCTCACAGCATATTAAGGCATATGGGCTGGAAATAACTCCTTACTTAAGTTATGTGAATATAATACCTCATACCAGGGTAGATTTCTGGCTGGCAATTGACTTGGAATTAAGGCTAAACAGGTGTGTAAGCGTACTGCGATAACTACAGAAGGATTACAATCAAGTAACCGGGAACATTACTGTGACTATTCGGAGTATTTCGGGACGTTAAAACACCGGGTGATTGTCGTAAAATCAGTGACAGTATTAGACACGTGTTAAGACAATCCGATCAGGACGTCATGGTAGCGAGACGCCGGTATGAACTTTTGAAATCTACCATGAGTCAAGACAGTATTATGGTGCGTTAAATATGAATTGGGCGTACGATGGATGCTGACGTCTGGATACTTGGGACTTGGACCAGTGGGGCCATGAAGTCGAGCCGTACACATTTCCGTATGGGGAGGATCGCGTGGGATTTTATGCTCAGACTAAGGGCATTCCGCAGGAACTTGGACCTTCTTCAAGAACATCTGAAATGGACGTGAGCCCCTTATTCTATTCTTAATATCTAGTACCGGTGAATATCAGACCTTAGACTATACCATTCAACCATGTAGGAATCGTTTTACACGCCATAGATCTTTGTTTTCTGCATTATATTGGGACATAAGTATGGATCTTTGTGATGTTGTCCACTCTTCGTATTTAATTTTATTTCTTTTGATATAGCATATCCACGGTGGGCATATCGTAGAATGAGTATATTTTCGGAAGGCATCCGGCTGTTCTAATTAGACAGGAGGTTCATCCTGATTTTTGTTGTACAGTTCCGTGCATATTTTTATGGCACATTGTTATTTTTAGCGATCGTTTTGAGATAGTTTATTGGTAATTTGTTTATTTAAATGTAGTTCTTGATCATTTTTATGCAATTCGTCTTGGATGAGTTCTGATTGTCATTTATCGTAAAATGATTCGATTTTTCTGGTGGTTAAGGATTTTCTTTAAAATGATAATGCGGAATGATCATGTATGAGAATTTACAGGGGGAATTAAGGAGGCATATTCATAACAATTTAATGGATCTTATGAAAAATAGAACATGGTAATTATCCATGAGAATTTCATATTAATAATAATAATAAATGAATGAGTTTGGATTATTTAGGTGATGTTTCTTTAAAACAAATATGAGAAATTAACATGAATTAATGCACATTGGATTGATAAAGCAATCGTAACGTAGTTTTGTTATTAGAGCAAGGTGTATCAATTAGGAGGATTTTTGTTATGGTGACAAGCGGAAAATTGAACAGGTTAATTAGAGTCAGTTACTTATAACATTCATATGATAAATCTGATAGGGTGATGAGTTGAATTGGGAATGCGCGTAGGCATTTGTCCCATTAATAATTATGATAATCCATTAAATACAGTAAATATGACTGGATGGAAGTTAAATATGTGAAAATAATATGTAAAAGAATTATAGTTGTTGAATATAATGAAATGTTGGAATTTGGAGGATGTTGCCTCATATTACTCAAAAGAAGGGCGGTGCCGCTGTTGCAGCCCCACGCCGCTATCTAGATCTTGTCACCAGTGGAATTCTAGATTCTACTTTAATTTGCTCTAACCATAATTACATATTTTCTGGTTGAATGATATAACCCTGCAGATAGATTAACATGCCTAATATTTTTGCCATATTGTGATATCAAGGAATAAACCAAATTGATAAAGTGCATAAAGAAATGGGGCATTTAAAATGCGGCCTCATGTTCCGATGAAAATCTTGAAATAGCTACGAATCATCCATAAGTGTTTGAAATTGGTTGAAATAATAAGGTTGAGTTGCAATTAATGTCACTGAATAATTAATCCCATAATTTATTTTATTATCGAGGATAAATCACAGATCCATAATTTATAATTTCTAATATGAATATTCCTTGTGTGGGAATAATGAAATATAAATGGTATTATGTTTCTAATGGGTCCATCTTTGTTCGACTTGGTCTGACTTGCATCAAGTTGTATAATTAACAATTCTAGTATGTTTTGGAATTTCTTCTCGTTTCATGGAAGAGAATATCCCATAGGATTATCCATGATTTTTGGAAATATGGAAAAGTGTAGAACTTCAGAAATAAAATTTTATTCAAGTGTGATAGGACGATCAGTGATCTACACAACTTGAATACTGTAAATATCGTTTATAATATAATAGAATACCATGGTGGACTATTAATTTCATGGGTATTCTAACACAATGAAATGTTTAAAAGTTGACGTTTTCGTTGCATAATTTTTTGGAACGTTATTCAACACCTGCGATTAAATAGTATAGGATCCCAGGGGGAGCGCAGGATGTTATTTTTCCAGGTGGTGTTTTAGTTTTCTCCCTGAGGATGCCCTTGTAAAGATTAGGATGGTTGAATGGATCAATTAAATTGATGCAAATTTTATCTTAACTGATACTGTGGTCATTCATGATTCTTGAAACATGCCTTCTATCCTTGCTGTAGTGTGCATCTGGGAAACAGCAGAGCTTTTCTTTTTCTTTATTCTACACCTTTGTAGAATGCTCACTGTTAACCCCGTGATGTTTTTGAGTCTTTGTGCTCGACTGTTGTTCGGATGCGCACTTGTGTGGTCGTAGGACGTTCGTCAAACGGTCACATAAAGTAAGATACAAGAGTTTTGGCTACCAACGTGTGTGGGCCAGAGTTCGATTCAGTTTCTGATACGATTTGATTCCGAATTTCGATTCGAGGTCGATTTGTGTTTGTTCTTGCTGTAGTAGGATTCAGGGTCATGAATGCGCAGTTTTCATAGTTTGGAGTGATTTGTTTGATTTGTAGTGGTTGTTTCTGGTCATTTATTGTAGATTTTAAATTTCATAAGTCATCGGTATTGAAGTATCAATTTAAGGTCGTGTCTGAATATTCACTGTACTAGTAGTTTAGATTAAATTTCCCCATCATCAGTTGATATCGTACCCCAGTGCTATAATTATTATTGTGAGTGGTCATGGAAGCACTTACCAAAATGATGGAGGAGTTGGGACAGAAAATCACAGAGAATTCTGCTTCTCTGGAAAAACAAATAAAAGAGAATTCTGTCTCTTTAGAAAATAAAATTGAAATACAAATGAAAGAGAATTCTGCTTCTCTGGAAAATAAAATTTCAGGTTTAGAATGTAAAATCACTGAAAATTCGAACTCATTAAAAGCGGAAATGTTAGAAAGGATAGAAGCGATAGAAAGTCGGATGTCTAGAAACATAGAATCATTTGATGATAAAATGTCTGAATCGATAGATGTTAAGATTGAGGATAAAGTTGTGTCATTGGAAACCAAGATAAGAGACAACGCTAGGAGAGCTCAGGAGAGTTTCCTAAGTTTAGAAGCTAGGATCGTGGATTCGGGAACGAACATAAAGGATAATTTATTCGCAAACTATGGCATTATGAAAGATAGTTTACAAGATAGTCGAAAAGCGACGAAGGAAGAGATAGCTCAACATAAGAACGAGATTCAAAAGATGGTTAGATCATTAGAAAATAAAATGGAAGATAATGTTAGGAAAATAACAGATGATCTTGCGTCCTTAGAGATTAACACAACGAAGGAAAGTACGTTAAATGACACGCAGGTAGTGCAGAGAGTTACTTCTGAATTTAGAGAAATAATTGTAGAACAATTAAAGGAAGGAGTTATAGCAGACTTGAAAAATGAAGTAAAAGAAACTGTAATTAATGAAATTCAAGGTCAGGTTGTAAAAGAAACTCAGGTCGAAGTCAAAGAGACCAGGAATGCTTTTTCATCAGAGATTAAAGTTATATCTGGAGATATTCAAGCCATTAGAGAAAGTATAGAGAAATTGAAAAGTCACGAAACTGTTGTCGAAGAGAATCCGAAAAAATGATAGAAGAGTTGAAAGATAGTCAAGTAGGGGAAGAAACTGAAAGGCAGAATAGGGATGAAATGTATGAATTCAGGAAGACCATTTGTGAGTTAGAGAAGAAAATTGAGGATTATAGATCGAAAGCGGATACAAAACAAGACAGCATAAATGAAAACGCTTTTTCAAATAAAGAAAGGTTGCCAGAGTTTGGGAAGTCTGAAGAAATTTCTACCATTCGCACTTTACTCCGATCACGCTCGTTAAAAGTTACGAAGAGAAACCTATCAAATTTTCAGGGACTGGAAATGTCTCTCCTGTTGAATTTCTGCGCGATTTAAGAGATTATCTGAAGGATGCTAAAGTGAATAAGGAAAGAGAGATGAGAGTGATTAGTAGATTCTTAGATGGACCAGCACTCGTATGGTTTAGGGCTTTTCGGTGTAATTTGAGAACCTATGACGAATTTGAACAGGCACTCTTACGTAAATTTTGGTCGCCGGAGACGCAACAGAATATCAGTGCCGAATTTTATGACAAGCGGTATTCCACGTCGCAGCCGACCAAATATTCAAATTACTTTGCAAATCAACTTGCCTAATTGCAATGCTTAGATCCACCAATGCCAACGTACGAGTTAATCCCAGCTTTGATTAGACAGTTTCCTTTGGAAGTTCAGCGGAGTCTCATTTCTGCGAATGTTGAGAACATGGAAGAATTTGATGAAGTGTTGCAACGTCTAGATCATTCTAATGCTCAATTTTACCAGCAGAGGGGTAATAAGCAAGAGTCCCAGGCCGCATATGCTGTTTTCGCCGATCGACAATGCGAAACCATGCCAGAACAGAATAGAGAAGAGCAAACGTCGAGGGATTATCAAGATAGAAGAGAAAGAGATAGTGGACGACCTTACATAAGGCGAGGAAGATACGGGAACAATTGGAATTCGGGGGAAGACAAGGATACACGAGACCATATGATAGATCAGGATACAATAAATCTTACGATAGAACGGATAATGAAAGGTTCAAAAATCAACAGATGCAGAACCTTGAGCAAAGAGGAGAAGAAAGTAAACAGTATTTGAAGGAAATGGAAGAGGCAAGAAATAAACCTGGTACTTCTGGGACAAATAATTCGACAGGTAAAAACGAAAAAAAAACTTCGATTTCGGAACAAGGAAATCAACAGAACTAATTACTACACAATATGTTTCCAAAATCGTGAAATGGGAAGTTGAGGATGAAGACTTGATTCAAGAAGAACAGGAAGGAAAAGAGTATGGACCAAGAACTAGGCTACCCATTATTGTGTGTGAGGTGTATGGAAAACCAGTGTATACTTTGATTGACACAGGAGCGAAGCTTTGTTTGGTGAGCGAGAGGTTGTACGCCATATGGAAGTTGACCGAGGAAATAGAGGAAATACCAGTATCCGGAATAAGATTCAGGGAATCATCACAGACAAGATCACAACTTGTAAAATTCAGCTGTACTTGAAGGTCAAGATTGGGGGATGTGTCTTTGAACATATCTTTGTCGTTATGAAGGACATTGCACATGATTTGATCCTGGGGACGGATTTTATCAAGAGATATAGAGCTGTTATCGATATGGAATCTGATACGATTAAATTCCATCATGCGGGAGACGTCCATTTCGAAGAGGAAGATAAATTCACTGTGGGAGAAGTTCGAGGGGCCAAGGTTTTTGAAGGTTTAGAGATATGTGAAGACGCCAATGAAGTAGTTGAGCATGTTCCAGTTATAGCCAACCTGTTGGAAGAATTCGTTGATGTCTTTGATACGACATCAGGAGAGATTCAGAACTTTGAGTACAAAATTCAAGTATGTGTTGATAGCCCATATCATGCAAATCTGTACCAAATTCCAGAAAAACACAGGACTAAGGTAAAGGAGATCATTCAGGATCTTGAGAAAGATCAGATAATTAAAAAGTGTGTGACATCCTATGTAAATCCGTTAGCGGTGGTGCAGAAACCGGATGGAAATTTGAGAATATGCCTAGACGCGAGGTCATAGAATTCGAGACTGTTGCCAGAGTATGATAGACCTCCAGTGATAAAAGATCTGTTAAGGAAATTTAAAAACAAGAAATGGTTTTCTACAGTGGATTTGACATCGTCATACCATCATGTAAGGATAAGTGAGGATTCTCAGAAGTTAACGAGATTTTTTTTTCGAACAACAGACATGTTTTTAGAAAATTTCCATTTGGGATGAAAACCTCAGGAGCAGTTTGGATACGTGCCTTGGATCAGAACCTAAGTAATGCGGTCAAGGATACGGTCATAAGTTACGTGGATGATATTCTGATAGCATCGGAAACTGAAGACCAGCACTTAGTTCATCTACGGAATTTGTTTATGGACTTGAGGAAAGGAAATTTCAAAGTTAACTTGAAAAAGTGCCAATTCTTTAAGAATGAGATTAGATTTCTTGGACATGTCTTGGATGGGAACGGATATAGACCAAATGAACAAAAATTTCAGGCCATTGCAGAATTTCCCAGACCTACTCGGGTAAAGCATGTACGTCAATTCTTGGGAACTTGCCAGTTTTTTGCGGGACATTGCCATAAATACACGGAGATAGTTGCACCCCTACAGGACTTGTTAAAAAAGATAATAAGTGGAAATGGATCGATCTATGTGAGGAATCATTCAAGAAGGCAAAGGAATTAATGCTTAATAGCGTCAAGTTGGAGTACCCGGATTTTGAGAAGAACTTCATTATCGAATCGGATGCATCCAATATAGGGATAGGTGCCATATTACTCCAAGAGGATGAAGATCACACTAGACACTATTTATCCTTTATCAGTCGAAAATTGAAACCATCAGAACGCAATTACTATACTACTGAACTAGAAGCTTTAGCGATCATCTATGCATTGGAAACATGGAAGAAGTTGCTTCTCGCACATTCGATTATAATCAGAACTGGCCATCACGCACTTGAGTTTATACTGAAGACCAATTTCGCCAGTGACAGGGTCACTAGATGGGCATTATTCGTGCAACAGTTTAACGTCACTATTGAACATCGACCAGGAAGGAATAACTTAGGGGCTGATTTGCTAAGCAGAGTTGCGGAACCTACTCTTCGAGTATTGCCTATAACCCTCCAGCAAGAAGATGATGATACTTTGCGTAGACTTGAGAGAATACCCCAAACCCAGAAGCGATATGGACCTTTGAGGAGTATTTACAGATTTCTACACAGGGACATGGATCCTACAGATGATGAATATCTAGGGATGGAAAGGATGGCTAGAGATTATGTATTGTTGAATGCCATCATATACAAGTTCATTGATTCCGAACACACTAAATTACGAATAGTAATTCCGCCTAGATTACAGGAAGATATAATATGGTTAGCTCACAGAAGCTCAGGTCACACTGGAGTGGACAAAGTGGTATGTTTGATAATGGAGAAGTTCACTTGGGATCATTTGAGGAATACTGTCCGAGAGGTCATCAGGACCTGTGATTTGTGTCAACGCAGCAAACACAATACGCATTTGTTGAGGGAGGAACCTTGGCCTATTATTCCGTCGAAGCCATGTGAGTTGTATGCTACCGATATCTACGGACCTCTACCTAAGTCCAAGCGAGGTAACCGATACATTTTGGTCACGGTTGATGTTTTCAGTAAGTTTACCATGATCCATCCGATTCAGAAGGCGAACTCCAGATATGTAATCAAGAGGATTAAAGAATGTTATTCCCGTTGCGGGTAAACCAGAATTTTTGTTATCAGACCATGGGTCCCAATTCACATCCTGGGAGTTTAGGAATGCTATGAGGGAGCTGGATATCACACAGGTATTGTGTTCAATACGGCATCCAGAGAGTAACCCGGCCGAACGACTCATGTCAGAAATAGCTAAGTTTTGTCGTCTTTATTGTGCAAACGAACATTGGCGATGGATGGATGTGGTTCCTATTATGAAGAATTCGATTAATTCCACCGTACATGAAAGCATGGGGCATATTCCTTCAGTACTACATCTTGGAGAAAAACCTATACGACAGTGGGACGGAATCGTATATATTCCTCCTGAGATAGAGCCTAACAGGATAGGACGTGAAATGGAAGCCTTAGCAAGATTACGGAGACAGGCAGAGAAACGGAACAGAAGGGTTAGAGGAAGAAGATTTCGAGATTCTTTGAGAGAGGGAACTTTGGTATTGATCAGGAAGCCTACTCCATCTGATGTTAGCAACAAAGTCTATTCCAAGTTTGCCAGTTTGTATAATGGACCATTTCGGATAGCCCAGAGCTTAGGTAATGGTAGTTACCGTGTTGTGGAGATTGTATCTGGTATCACCGTGGGAACATTCAGCACAGCGAATCTCAAGATGTATTTTAGAAGAACCAGATAAGAAGGTCGAAAAAACAACAGGTACCATAAAAATAACAAGATGTTCAGTAAAGAAGATATAGCCTACTTTCTCCTAAATGTATGAGTATAGTTATAACTCGTTGTTATTATCAATGAGTATAATAGAATCATTTCTTGGTTGAAGACCTTAGAAATTATTTACCTCTACCAAACGCCACAACCTAGAAAAAAACTACTACCATCATTGAAGAAAGATAGATAAGAAGTATCTCAAGAATGTTATGGATCTGGAGACATAATCGACCGGACTGGCTGTGTGGCTCTGCGGTAACGTTCTCGCTTGCTGGGCCCTAGGTTGCAGGTTCGTAACCTGGCGCAGTCAGCTGGCATTTGAGGGTGCACAAATGCGAGGGAGCCGTGTCAGTAGATTTACTGGCACGTTAAAGATCCCCTTCGGACCAAAATTCCGGCACCCCGGCGTATCTAAAAGCAGCAGTAGTTTAAAGGGTCGTAAAACAAATAACAATATTATTATTGTTATTATTACATAATCGACCTGCCGTGGGCAACCTCCAACTTTGAGTTGAGGCATGTCTTTACACGTCTGGTTGTGCTTGGCTTTCACAACCCTAATTGAATTAACAAATCTTTCCATGTCCCTACAGAGACGTGTGTATACAAACTATGTGGATATTTTCGATTGCTATTTGCCTGAAATAAAAGTATTAATAACCTGAACTAGTACCAGCGGCTAGAATTCAGTTAGTATGTGAAATCGTTTTGTTCTTTACTTCAAATAACATTTTCAAATAACGCACAATAGGCTGTAACAAACCCTTTAAAATAAGAAGTAAAAAATGTGTCATAGTATCATCCTGTCATTCTTCAAATTCGATGCGCATAGAATGCGAATGGTATACTATCAATGGAGTCCCATGTAGACCAGTCGTGAAATCTAGTGGAGAAATATCGAACAATATAATCCTAAGAGGGCGAGTGCATTCTAGTGGCCATAAGAAGAAACTTTTCAATAAAATCTGGAAGTTAATAAGTAGGCCGGCGTGCAGTTACCTTTTTGGCTGCTAGATGTCTCGAGCAAATCTGCTGGCGAATTATGTTTTAATTAAATATATGTTTTGCATCGTAATATGCACAATATAAGGCTTAATTTTAAAATGTCTGAGTCATTACAAAGCAACAAATATGTAAAATTTCAAGCAAAAAACCAAACTCTGATGGGGTTTGAACCATAGGCATATGAATGACAGACTAACGCTTTACCACGGAGCCATTTGTGTCAACGAACATTGATCTATATAAAATGACTTACATAGAACTTGTTAGCAAATGATGATTTAGACCTAACGATTTCATCAGTGGAGAATATTATTTATGTATAAAGCATTTCATACTAAGTTTATTTATTTTGTATCAGTACGCTATATTGCATGCAATACTCAAATTAGAGAAATATAAGTCAGGCACAAGATATCCGCTGCCATCTTGTCTTCTTACCGAGACGGCTCAGCTTTTTAAAATCACTTCTGCACTATAGTATTACAAAAGAAACTTTTAATTTCGAACGTGCCTCTTCCTTTAGAACAGTTAAATCGATTCTCGGCTCGATAATCGGAACTGGTGGGTCCCATGATATGGATTATAAAGTTTGCATAATTCGCACGGCCGCCATCCTGAAATGGTACGGCAGATGACCTTGTAGTTTGGTCACAAGACGCGTCCTATAAGAAGGTATGTTATTACCAAATTTGGTAGAGAACGGTTCACGCTTAGGGGTATGGAGACTGTTACGTGCAAAGCCCGTCCCAACGTTATTAAATATGCATCACCCCTACATATATGTATCCCGACCTTTAAAGCACCCGCCTTGATGGTTTGGTTTCGCTTATGAACTCGAGGTGGCAGCATCTATCGGCTCCTCTAGCCGGAGTTGTATCTTCGACCGCTAGAGTGTGTGAGTGGTGTCTTCTGATCTCATCTAATCGAAACATATTTGAAGGATATTGTATTCTACGTCATTGAACAAAAGACTATGTATACATCATGCCGCCAAAATAATTATATAATCTGCACATTGTTACTTGATGTGTCAATCTGTGATTGGACAATTACAATTAACATTAATGCTCTGCGGCCTTTGACTTTGGAGTCTCCGCCATCTTGGCATCTTCACAGTCTGTCGTCAAGAAAGCAACAAGCTAGTTGGTCGTGAAAGGTATCGCCGCTACTGGGGGCCTGGCCCCTAGCCTCTACGAAATATGGATATATTAAAAAAAAGGAAATGCCTGTGCTCCTAGGCTATAATTTCTTAACTTGCCTTGAAGATGACGTGTGATCTGTTTATTTTACGGGCTACAAGAAGAAAAGCCTCGTGGGTGATCGAAGCGGGATGTGTGTGCTAACGCAGCCATATTGAGGCAGTTCATATCTTTTACATTATTTAAAATGTGTTAGTTTTTGTTTCCTTGTGTCTCCATTGAGGAAGGATTTTACGGTACGTTATTATTTAATATGTATATATATTGTTATGGGAGCTCCGTTATTGGTCATATATTTATGTTTTTATTCTGTATTTTATTTCGTGTTCCTGGCCTAATATTTTTGTTTGTTAATGTTACCTGATAAGAAAATATTTCCTTGTTCTGTGCCATCCGGAGACACATACCTAGTTATCGTACCTGGAAAAAAATTATTTGTTTATTTTCTTTTGGTAATCTTAGGGATTGCTCTATTATTAATTTGATTTACGATCCGTTGCAGCCTAAATTGCCTCGTGTCAATAGTGTTAAGGCGTAATTCTTTCCCCCCTTTCTGTTCTCTCTGGTGTCGTTTAAATTTAAAAAGGTAATTGTTTGCCGTAATTCGACCGCACATGCGGTCGTCTATTTGGTGGCCATGTTTGTTTTTTGTTTTGCCCGAGTGCATTCTGGTCTGTGGAGTGTAGTTCTCTAGGCGTCGAGCGGGACACTCAAACGTGTTGTGCTGGTAGACCAGTATGTTTTTTGTTAATCTTATTGGTTTAACTTTGTGTTTTTGTGAGTGTTCCTGAGTTTTCTTTCGTCATGAAAGTTTTAGTTTTGTGAATTAATTTTATTTTATTAAATTTTGTTTACTTTTCGTTTTTCCTCGTGGCCTTGATGTCTGCATGTCGGGTCGGTAATGCGTTCCTTAGTAAATTATCAAGCCCTTTCTCATTTGGTAATACCTGTATTCTAGTCTTCTATCTTTTGGGCTTTATTATTTTAATTTTAAATTAAATCTTTTCGTTTTTGCTTTGCAAGCAAGCATGTTAAGCCGTCTCTTGCCTACTTATGTAATTTAATTATGTTGGCCTTAAGCCATGTGCATCACCAGAGAGAGGTTGTTGTGGCAATAGAGTTTCCTTTTTATGATGTTGTTAAATTATATTTTTCTTGCCCCTTTGTTTGCTGAGTAAATATTCTTTTAAATATTAAGCAACTGTTGTGGCATCATTTCGTCGGTGGCAGTTCTGTGGGTTATTGGACTGTGTCTGTATACGAGCCTGTGCGTTTCCCTCTTCTCCACCTTCTTCCATCTATAGGTGTTCTTCTGTTGGGGCATGTCTTCTGGCGGTGATTTTGCAGTTAGCGATGCGGACCTCTGAAAACAGTTAAGTTGGGCACCCAAACCACCCCAGCCTAGTGTAGCATTGGTAGCAGATCGAGCTCGTGTATCGCTTCTGCAGCTATTCCCTCCCCCATACCCGCAGGCTCATTTATGGACCCTTCTGATGCTGATAGTGCGGTTGCTGATGAGATGTGTCATGTCAGTGCACTTTATGTTATTTAATGCTAATCCTTGTCGTTTGTTCGGTTTCATGTTTGCCTCTGAGTATCCATGAGGTGATATGGGAAGTGTCCCGTTCCAAGCGAGGTTTCTGTGCTGAATTTTATCCTGTTTGTGATGCAACATTCCCGGTGAAAAAGAAGCTTGGTAAGTGACTGGCATGTGTTCTTGGCATGGGAAATGTGGGTTTCTTGATTTTCAGACAGCCTGCATGCTGCGAGTGAAGACATCGAGGAGCCCTGTCTGAGGCTGTTTGCCCTGTGATTTGTAGCAATTTGTGTAATTTAGCTTCCTGTTCTCGAGCCAAGCAAGCGATGACGTCTGCAGTTCTGGGCAGCATTGTGCATGATTTTGGAATAGTATTGTGGCAGAGTTCGAGTGTCAACCTAATCTGTGGTGTTGGTAATTGGTAGTTTAGGGTATTGTTTTGAAATTGTAAACTGTCCTCGTAATTCCTAAAATTTGTTTCTTTCTGTATTATCTGCCTGCATTCTGTGTTTTTCAAAATGGCCGACAATAATAATGCTTTTGATTTAATTGACTTAAGAAGTTATCTCTTGAATTTGGAGCGTTCTCCTGGGGTTGAACGTGAGTCAGCTCTGTTTACTAGGTCTGAGGTTTTGGGATCGATTACTGGTAGTGGTTTGCCTGCCCCTCTATTGCCTGGTTCTGGCACGTCCGGACTACTTACCCCTGGATACGGTCGTTCTTCTCATGTTAGGTCACCTAATGATTTCCTGGGTCTTGCCGACCCATTGCATCCCAGTTTTTTCTCTGGCCATGTAAATGTTTTGTCTCCTGTAGAGGGTGTGCGAGAAAGCTACCCTGGTAATAATGTCTCTTTTCCGAATGCTACGTACTCGCCTACCGTTAATTATGGGTCGATTCCTGACCCTATTTCTGGTTTCTTAACTAAGTTGAAGAATTTCAAACTAGATGACGTTACCCAGGTGGTCCTATTTTTAAAGCAAGTGGTCGAATTGGGTAACCATGCCTCGATTTTCGGAATGTCGGAAAATCAGATTTTCCAACTGTTGTATCCTGTTGCATCCGGTATTCTGCGCGACAAGCTGATTGAAGCTATCCACCTCCGCATGTCTTTGGCCATGTTCATTAGGGAAGTGTTGTGGGTTTTTGTCTCTGCGAGTGCCCTTACTACTCTCGAGCAAAAGTTCTTATATCGTGTCCTAGGTTTGGACGAGTCACTTAGCGACTATGTCAGTGACATTAAGGTATATGCCCAGGTATTTGCGTCCCCTTTAACTGAACGACAGTTGGTGTCGTCTATTGTAAATGGGTTTTCGCCTCAGTATAGGTCATACATGAGTATGTGTACCAGGCCTTCGTCTATGGTCGAGCTGAAACAGGTCGTTATAGAGGCTATGGCTGTGAAACATGCAGATTCCCATCGTGTAGCTAATGTTCCTCCTCCTTCCTTGATATCTCGTCCCCCTCCTTCCTTGATGTCTCGTCCCCCTCCTAAGGTTTTGTTTCATCCTAGACCCAATGTTAAGTGCCACACGTGCGGTGGCGTGGGACATGTTAAGAAGGTGTGTCCGAATAACCAAGTTGTGTATCGCCAATGACGGGAGATTTTGGAGACCAATTCGGGTGTTACTTCTATGGATATTTCTGTGCATGAGAATGTGGGAAAACCGTGTGAAGTTTCTGGTCGCCCTACTAATTAAAATCTTGGTAACCCTTTGAAAATTAAATCATCACGTGCTAATTCTGCTTATGTATCTGACCTACCTAACCTGTCGGTGAGCAATGTCATGGCAAGTCAGCCTAATTCTAAACATAATGTGAAACCTGTGGTGCGGGTGACCTCGTCATCTAATTGTAATCGTTTTTGAGTGAATAATGATTTTGGAATTTCTCCTGTGGCTAAGGGAATATCCCCGTTTATTAAAATTTGTGTTAATGACGATCCCGTTTCTGCATTGCTTGCTTCTGGTAGTGTTGCATGCTTTATAAGCGAGGTCTGGTTTTTATCTATGAAGAGTGTTTGCAATCTACCTGAGTTAGAGCCTAACAATGAATCTTTTATTTCGGCAAATTGTTCAAACTTAAATATTTTGGATAGTATGACAGTCAAAATCCATATTCTAAATTTTTCTTGGAAGTTTAAATTTTTTGTTGCCAGAAATCTTTCTTGTTCTGTGGTCATTGGAGCTAATTTCATGTCCCACGTTGGTATGCTTCTTGATTTTGGTGCTCGCAACTTATGGTTTAAGTTTAATCCGCAAATGAAGTTATCGTTTAACCCGGTTTTATCTCCTCCTGCTGTCAATTCAGTTAGTGAACCTGTGACTATTGAGGATCTCGATCTGGAAAATTTAACGAGTCCTCAAATGGATGCCATTAGGAGGTTATGTCAGGAGTATAGTGATGTATTTACTGACAAGTTGGGTGTAACCCATTTGATGGAATACAAGATTGAGGTAACCGATTCTGTGCCGGTGCGTTCCAGCCCGTATCGTCTTGCCCCGCCCAAGATGGCCGAACTTCGGAAGGTTATCGACAAGATGTTGGAAGAAGGTGTAATCCAACCTTCTATCTCTGCCTACTCATCCCCTGTATACCATTGTGCCAAAACCTAACCGTGGTTTTCGGCCTGCGGTCGACTATAGGGCTCTTAATCAAAAAGTTGTTTTACAATCCATCCCTTTGCCGGACCTTCACACATGCTTTAGTTGGTTTCGCAACGCGAAGGTGTTCACGATCCTCGATTTGAATTCTTCTTACTTCCAAATTCCCCTCTCTCCGGAATCCAGGCATGTTAATGCATTTTCCACTGACTGGAACTTGTTTGAGTATGCCCGTGTCCCGTTTGGCCTGTCCACTGGAGCCGCTGTGTTGAGCAGATTTCTGGACAAGGTGTTTTCAGAAATTAAATTCAAATTTGTGTACCACTATCTTGATGATGTGGTGATCTATTCTGAGTCCTTCGAGGAACACGTTGATCATCTGAAGGTTGTACTTGATCGGTTGCGTGATGCTGGCCTTACCGTCAAATTGTCCAAGGTTTCCTTTGCCAAGCCCAAAATTTCCTTCTTGGGACATATTGTTTCCGCATCTGGTATCTCCGTGGACCAGTCTCGTACTCAGGCCATCAGAGATTTTAAACCGCCCAAGATCGCCAAAGGTGTTGCTCGTTATATTGGAATGGTGAACTTCTTTCGTAAGTTCATCAGTAACTTTGCCGACCGTGCTGCTCCTCTAAATCAATTACGCAAAAAGGCTGTGAAGTTTGAGTGGGGTCCCTCTCAGCAGGCAGCCTTCGAAGATCTAAAGCTTGTGCTCTCTAACGCCCCTGTATTAGCCATTCCGGATTTTGGGAAGCAGTCCATTGTGCAGACTGATGCGTCTGGTCGTGGTGTTGGTTGTGTCCTACTGCAAGAGTCTGATCTGGGTAGGCAACCCATTGCATACGCTTCTCGTACCTTAATGGACGCAAAGAGGAAGTATTCCATATACGAACTTGAGGGTTTAGCTGTGTTGTTCGCCCTGGAAAAATTCCGTATGTATCTTGAGCACACTAAGTTTCTCCTCGAGACCGATAACCAGGCCTTGAGCTGGGTGTTAGGGAAACCCCGTAAAACTGGTAGGATTGCCAGATGGGCAACTAGGATCCTGTCATTCCAGTTCACAGTCCACCATATTCGTGGGTCTGAAAATGCGGTAGCTGATTCATTAAGCCGCATGTATGAGGAAACATCCGAAGGGGATATTCAAGGATGTGAACCCGTAAACCTTGTATCACCTGTAAATTATGTCAATGTCGTTCTCAGCAATTCCCCTGTGCTTTTTGAAGATGTGAGGAGATTCCAGAAAGAAGATCCCTCCTTATCTAGCCTAATTGACCGAATCAATTCTGGTGAAGTGATCAAGCCCTACTCTCTAAAGGATGGTGTATTGTGCTGTTCGTCTCGTCATGACCGTCTACCTAAAATTGTGCTCCCGTCGGTCCTCATTCCGGAAATCTTTCGTTACTATCACGAATCTCCGATTGGTGGCCACCTAGGAGTATTCAAGACCCGAGCTAAGATCAGACAGTTCTTCATTTGGCAAAGTATGGATGGCGACATCAGGAGGCTCATTAGAAATTGTGCTTCATGTAATATTAGCAAACCTCCGGTTTCTACTAAGGTTGGCCAGTTGTCATCTGAACCGGCATCTAGACCCATGGAGAGGCTTTTTATCGACCATGTTGGCCCGTTCCCTCGCTCTGGTCGGGGAAACCAATTTGCGCTTGTTTGCACTGACGGTTTCACCCGGTTTAGTTGGATATTCCCCACCAGACAGGCTACGACCAGTTCCGTCATAAAGTGTCTTAATTCCATCTTTGCATCTTTTGGGCCATGTCAGTTCCTGGTGTCAGATAATGCCAAGTGCTTTGTATCACATCACTTCCGTCAATTCTTATTTGATTATGCTATTTCGCATGTAACCACCACTCCCTATTTTCCTAACCCGTCCCTCGCTGAGCGAGTCAATCGTAATCTCCGTTCTGCTCTGATTGCTTTCCACCACGACTACCATTCCAAGTGGGATTCTAATTTGCATTGGCTCAATTTTGCTTTCAACACCGCCGTGCATGAGAGCACGCAAGCCACCCCTTTTTCGATAATGTTTTCGTTTATGGCTAATTCTCCGTTGTCTAATCTGTGGAACCTGCACGATCTCCTTCCAGACAGTTTCACGCCCGAGGATATGAGGGCGAAATTCTACAAGGCTAGAGAGTGTATTAAGATATCACATTACCAACTTGCCAAGCGATACAGTGCCTGTCGCAAGCCAACTGATTTGGAAATTGGGGATGTTGTGTACGTCCGCAATTTCGAGCCCAAGGGCGTCAGTAATCTAGTATCTAGCAAGTTGACCCCTCGCTTCAAGGACCCCTGTTATGTAGAGGCATTCTTAACTCCCGTTACTCTTCTTATTCGAAACCCTAAGGCCAACAAAATATCCAGAGTTCATCTGTCGCACATAAAACGAGGTGGAGACATTTGTAATGAAGAAATGCTACCATAAATTTGTAAACTGATTTTTGTATAATGTAGAGTATCCCTAACCTTCATTGATGCTTTCAGGCATCTGTTCCTTCTGGAATTTTGAATTGGATTTGCAAACTCTACTGGGATACAACTTGTAACTGTTGGGTAATTCCCATTTAATGGTAAAATGTAAACATCGTGTAATAGCCTAACCTTGTAAAATTGTAACTAATTTTGATGTTCTCGTAGAAGATGCTAGCATGTAAGTTGGACTCGGTGGGAGACCTAACTCATGGTGATCCTGTATACCTGTTTCCTTGGGAATTTGAGTGGTCATTCCTCTACCGTAGCTCCTTCTAAATGTATAGTCGTTCAACTCGTGAATTCTAGAAAGGTACTTCTAGTCTGTAAAATCTTAACCTTGGTAATGTAAATCTTGTTTGTTTAATGCAATATTGTAAGCACGGATCAAGGTCATGGTTAGGATTTTCTTCATGTAAATTCAACCTTGTTTCTCATTTGTAAAATGTATTATGAATTGGTAATTTCTGTAAACTTTTATTTTTTGAAATAAAATTCACTTCTGTTTTGTAAATGGCTGCACACTCGTCGCATGATATCTGGCACATTGCTTCCACCTACTTCGTCTAAAGCTAACAACATTGGACTTTTTGAAAATTTACCTAATGTGTCTCGGACTCTGGAAGCACTGCAGGTGCTGGTGTTCTGCGTTTCTGAGGACTTATGGACACAGTGAAGCTGTTAACTAAGTGGTTTGCGAGGTGATCAATTATCCCTTCACTGATAATCTGACCATGCACTCTTCCTAACCAAAACGATGCGGTTTTTATCCATCAATTGGAGTTAACTGGTGAACATTATCTTCTGGAAACATGCTTGGTGAATCGACTAGTTATGGAGTACTGCCTATGCCTAGGCATATTCGTGAACGGTGTTCACGCTTAAGTGTATGGAGACTGTTACGTGCAAAGCCCGTCCCAACGTTATTAAATTTGCATCTCCCCTACATATATGTATCCCGACCTTTAAAGCGCCTGCCTTGATGGTTTGGTTTCGCTTATGAACTCGAGGTGGCAGCATCTATCGGCTCCTCTAGCCGGAGTTGTATCTTCGACCGCTAGAGTGTGTGAGTGGTGTCTTCTGATCTCATATAATCGAAACATATTTGAAGGACATTGTATTCTACGTCATTGAACAAAAGACTATATATACATCATGCCGCCAAAATAATTATATAATCTGCACATTGTTACTTGATGTGTCAATCTGTGATCGGACAATTACAATTAACATTAATGCACTGCGGCCTTTGACTTTGGAGTCTCCGCCATCTTGGCATCTTCACAGTCTGTTGTCAAGAAAGCAACAAGCTAGTTGACCGTGAAAGGTATCGCCGCTACTGGGGGCCTGGCCCCTAGCCTCTACGAAATATGGATATATTAAAAAAAATGGAAATGCCTGTGCTCCTAGGCTATAATTTCTTAACTTGCCTTGAAGATGACGTGTGATCTGTTTATTTTACGGGCTACAAGAAGAAAAGCCTCGTGGGTGATCGAAGCGGGATGTGTGTGCTAACGCAGCCATATTGAGGCAGTTCATATCTTTTACATTATTTAAAATGTGTTAGTTTTTGTTTCCTTGTGTCTCCATTGAGGAAGGATTTTACGGTACGTTATTATTTAATATGTATATATATTGTTATGGGAGCTCCGTTATTGGTCATATATTTATGTTTTTATTCTGTATTTTATTTCGTGTTCCTGGCCTAATATTTTTGTTTGTTAATGTTACCTGATAAGAAAATATTTCCTTGTTCTGTGCCTTCCGGAGACACATACCTAGTTATCGTACCTGGAAAAAAATTATTTGTTTATTTTCTTTTGGTAATCTTAGGGATTGCTCTATTATTAATTTGATTTACGATCCGTTGCAGCCTAAATTGCCTCGTGTCAATAGTGTTAAGGCGTAATTCTTTCCCCCCTTTCTGTTCTCTCTGGTGTCGTTTAAATTTAAAAAGGTAATTGTTTGCCGTAATTCGACCGCACATGCGGTCGTCTATTTGGTGGCCATGTTTGTTTTTTGTTTTGCCCGAGTGCATTCTGGTCTGTGGAGTGTAGTTCTCTAGGCGTCGAGCGGGACACTCAAACGTGTTGTGCTGGTAGACCAGTATGTTTTTTGTTAATCTTATTGGTTTAACTTTGTGTTTTTGTGAGTGTTCCTGAGTTTTCTTTCGTCATGAAAGTTTTAGTTTTGTGAATTAATTTTATTTTATTAAATTTTGTTTACTTTTCGTTTTTCCTCGTGGCCTTGATGTCTGCATGTCGGGTCGGTATTGCGTTCCTTAGTAAATTATCAAGCCCTTTCTCATTTGGTAATACCTGTATTCTAGTCTTCTTTCTTTTGGGCTTTATTATTTTAATTTTAAATTAAATCTTTTCGTTTTTGCTTTGCAAGCAAGCATGTTAAGCCGTCTCTTGCCTACTTATGTAATTTAATTATGTTGGCCTTAAGCCATGTGCATCACCAGAGAGAGGTTGTTGTGGCAATAGAGTTTCCTTTTTATGATTTTGTTAAATTATATTTTTCTTGCCCCTTTGTTTGCTGAGTAAATATTCTTTTAAATATTAAGCAACTGTTGTGGCATCATTTCGTCGGTGGCAGTTCTGTGGGTTATTGGACTGTGTCTGTATACGAGCCTGTGCGTTTCCCTCTTCTCCACCTTCTTCCATCTATAGGTGTTCTTCTGTTGGGGCATGTCTTCTGGCGGTGATTTTGCAGTTAGCGATGCGGACCTCTGAAAACAGGTAAGTTGGGCACCCAAACCACCCCAGCCTAGTGTAGCATTGGTAGCAGATCGAGCTCGTGTATCGCTTCTGCAGCTATTCCCTCCCCCATACCCGCAGGCTCATTTATGGACCCTTCTGATGCTGATAGTGCGGTTGCTGATGAGATGTGTCATGTCAGTGCACTTTATGTTATTTAATGCTAATCCTTGTCGTTTGTTCGGTTTCATGTTTGCCTCTGAGTATCCATGAGGTGATATGGGAAGTGTCCCGTTCCAAGCGAGGTTTCTGTGCTGAATTTTATCCTGTTTGTGATGCAACATTCCCGGTGAAAAAGAAGCTTGGTAAGTGACTGGCATGTGTTCTTGGCATGGGAAATGTGGGTTTCTTGATTTTCAGACAGCCTGCATGCTGCGAGTGAAGACATCGAGGAGCCCTGTCTGAGGCTGTTTGCCCTGTGATTTGTAGCAATTTGTGTAATTTAGCTTCCTGTTCTCGAGCCAAGCAAGCGATGACGTCTGCAGTTCTGGGCAGCATTGTGCATGATTTTGGAATAGTATTGTGGCAGAGTTCGAGTGTCAACCTAATCTGTGGTGTTGGTAATTGGTAGTTTAGGGTATTGTTTTGAAATTGTAAACTGTCCTCGTAATTCCTAAAATTTGTTTCTTTCTGTATTATCTGCCTGCATTCTGTGTTTTTCAAAATGGCCGACAATAATAATGCTTTTGATTTAATTGACTTAAGAAGTTATCTCTTGAATTTGGAGCGTTCTCCTGGGGTTGAACGTGAGTCAGCTCTGTTTACTAGGTCTGAGGTTTTGGGATCGATTACTGGTAGTGGTTTGCCTGCCCCTCTATTGCCTGGTTCTGGCACGTCCGGACTACTTACCCCTGGATACGGTCGTTCTTCTCATGTTAGGTCACCTAATGATTTCCTGGGTCTTGCCGACCCATTGCATCCCAGTTTTTTCTCTGGCCATGTAAATGTTTTGTCTCCTGTAGAGGGTGTGCGAGAAAGCTACCCTGGTAATAATGTCTCTTTTCCGAATGCTACGTACTCGCCTACCATTAATTATGGGTCGATTCCTGACCCTATTTCTGGTTTCTTAACTAAGTTGAAGAATTTCAAACTAGATGACGTTACCCAGGTGGTCCTATTTTTAAAGCAAGTGGTCGAATTGGGTAACCATGCCTCGATTTTCGGAATGTCGGAAAATCAGATTTTCCAACTGTTGTATCCTGTTGCATCCGGTATGCTGCGCGACAAGCTGATTGAAGCTATCCACCTCCGCATGTCTTTGGCCATGTTCATTAGGGAAGTGTTGTGGGTTTTTGTCTCTGCGAGTGCCCTTACTACTCTCGAGCAAAAGTTCTTATATCGTGTCCTAGGTTTGGACGAGTCACTTAGCGACTATGTCAGTGACATTAAGGTATATGCCCAGGTATTTGCGTCCCCTTTAACTGAACGACAGTTGGTGTCGTCTATTGTAAATGGGTTTTCGCCTCAGTATAGGTCATACATGAGTATGTGTACCAGGCCTTCGTCTATTGTCGAGCTGAAACAGGTCGTTATAGAGGCTATGGCTGTGAAACATGCAGATTCCCATCGTGTAGCTAATGTTCCTCCTCCTTCCTTGATATCTCGTCCCCCTCCTTCCTTGATATCTCGTTCCCCTCCTAAGGTTTTGTTTCATCCTAGACCCAATGTTAAGTGCCACACGTGCGGTGGCGTGGGACATGTTAAGAAGGTGTGTCCGAATAACCAAGTTGTGTATCGCCAATGACGGGAGATTTTGGAGACCAATTCGGGTGTTACTTCTATGGATATTTCTGTGCATGAGAATGTGGGAAAACCGTGTGAAGTTTCTGGTCGCCCTACTAATGAAAATCTTGGTAACCCTTTGAAAATTAAATCATCAAGTGCTAATTCTGCTTATGTATCTGACCTACCTAACCTGTCGGTGAGCAATGTCATGGCAAGTCAGCCTAATTCTAAACATAATGTGAAACCTGTGGTGCGGGTGACCTCGTCATCTAATTGTAATCGTTTTTGAGTGAATAATGATTTTGGAATTTCTCCTGTGGCTAAGGGAATATCCCCGTTTATTAAAATTTGTGTTAATGACGATCCCGTTTCTGCATTGCTTGCTTCTGGTAGTGTTGCATCCTTTATAAGCGAGGTCTGGTTTTTATCTATGAAGAGTGTTTGCAATCTACCTGAGTTAGAGCCTAACAATGAATCTTTTATTTCGGCAAATTGTTCAAACTTAAATATTTTGGATAGTATGACAGTCAAAATCCATATTCTAAATTTTTCTTGGAAGTTTAAATTTTTTGTTGCCAGAAATCTTTCTTGTTCTGTGGTCATTGGAGCTAATTTCATGTCCCACGTTGGTATGCTTCTTGATTTTGGTGCTCGCAACTTATGGTTTAAGTTTAATCCGCAAATGAAATTATCGTTTAACCCGGTTTTATCTCCTCCTGCTGTCAATTCAGTTAGTGAACCTGTGACTATTGAGGATCTCGATCTGGAAAATTTAACGAGTCCTCAAATGGATGCCATTAGGAGGTTATGTCAGGAGTATAGTGATGTATTTACTGACAAGTTGGGTGTAACCCATTTGATGGAATACAAGATTGAGGTAACCGATTCTGTGCCGGTGCGTTCCAGCCCGTATCGTCTTGCCCCGCCCAAGATGGCCGAACTTCGGAAGGTTATCGACAAGATGTTGGAAGAAGGTGTAATCCAACCTTCTATCTCTGCCTACTCATCCCCTGTATACCATTGTGCCAAAACCTAACGGTGGTTTTCGGCCTACGGTCGACTATAGGGCTCTTAATCAAAAAGTTGTTTTACAATCCATCCTTTTGCCGGACCTTCACACATGCTTTAGTTGGTTTCGCAACGCGAAGGTGTTCACGATCCTCGATTTGAATTCTTCTTACTTCCAAATTCCCCTCTCTCCGGAATCCAGGCATGTTAATGCATTTTCCACTGACTGGAACTTGTTTGAGTATGCCCGTGTCCCGTTTGGCCTGTCCACTGGAGCCGCTGTGTTGAGCAGATTTCTGGACAAGGTGTTTTCAGAAATTAAATTCAAATTTGTGTACCACTATCTTGATGATGTGGTGATCTATTCTGAGTCCTTCGAGGAACACGTTGATCATCTGAAGGTTGTACTTGATCGGTTGCGTGATGCTGGCCTTACCGTCAAATTGTCCAAGGTTTCCTTTGCCAAGCCCAAAATTTCCTTCTTGGGACATATTGTTTCCGCATCTGGTATCTCCGTGGACCAGTCTCGTACTCAGGCCATCAGAGATTTTAAACCGCCCAAGATCGCCAAAGGTGTTGCTCGTTATATTGGAATGGTGAACTTCTTTCGTAAGTTCATCAGTAACTTTGCCGACCGTGCTGCTCCTCTAAATCAATTACGCAAAAAGGCTGTGAAGTTTGAGTGGGGTCCCTCTCAGCAGGCAGCCTTCGAAGATCTAAAGCTTGTGCTCTCTAACGCCCCTGTATTAGCCATTCCGGATTTTGGGAAGCAGTCCATTGTGCAGACTGATGCGTCTGGTCGTGGTGTTGGTTGTGTCCTACTGCAAGAGTCTGATCTGGGTAGTCAACCCATTGCATACGCTTCTCGTACCTTAATGGACGCAAAGAGGAAGTATTCCATATACGAACTTGAGGGTTTAGCTGTGTTGTTCGCCCTGGAAAAATTCCGTATGTATCTTGAGCACACTAAGTTTCTCCTCGAGACCGATAACCAGGCCTTGAGCTGGGTGTTAGGGAAACCCCGTAAAACTGGTAGGATTGCCAGATGGGCAACTAGGATCCTGTCATTCCAGTTCACAGTCCACCATATTCGTGGGTCTGAAAATGCGGTAGCTGATTCATTAAGCCGCATGTATGAGGAAACATCCGAAGGGGATATTCAAGGATGTGAACCCGTAAACCTTGTATCACCTGTAAATTATGTCAATGTCGTTCTCAGCAATTCCCCTGTGCTTTTTGAAGATGTGAGGAGATTCCAGAAAGAAGATCCCTCCTTATCTAGCCTAATTGACCGAATCAATTCTGGTGAAGTGATCAAGCCTTACTCTCTAAAGGATGGTGTATTGTGCTGTTCGTCTCGTCATGACCGTCTACCTAAAATTGTGCTCCCGTCGGTCCTCATTCCGGAAATCTTTCGTTACTATCACGAATCTCCGATTGGTGGCCACCTAGGAGTATTCAAGACCCGAGCTAAGATCAGACAGTTCTTCATTTGGCAAAGTATGGATGGCGACATCAGGAGGCTCATTAGAAATTGTGCTTCATGTAATATTAGCAAACCTCCGGTTTCTACTAAGGTTGGCCTGTTGTCATCTGAACCGGCATCTAGACCCATGGAGAGGCTTTTTATCGACCATGTTGGCCCGTTCCCTCGCTCTGGTCGGGGAAACCAATTTGCGCTTGTTTGCACTGACGGTTTCACCCGGTTTATTTGGATATTCCCCACCAGACAAGCTACGACCAGTTCCGTCATAAAGTGTCTTAATTCCATCTTTGCATCTTTTGGGCCATGTCAGTTCCTGGTGTCAGATAATGCCAAGTGCTTTGTATCACATCACTTCCGTCAATTCTTATTTGATTATGCTATTTCGCATGTAACCACCACTCCCTATTTTCCTAACCCGTCCCTCGCTGAGCGAGTCAATCGTAATCTCCGTTCTGCTCTGATTGCTTTCCACCACGACTACCATTCCAAGTGGGATTCTAATTTGCATTGGCTCAATTTTGCTTTCAACACCGCCGTGCATGAGAGCACGCAAGCCACCACTTTTTCGATAATGTTTTCGTTTATGGCTAATTCTCCGTTGTCTAATCTGTGGAACCTGCACGATCTCCTTCCAGACAGTTTCACGCCCGAGGATATGAGGGCGAAATTCTACAAGGCTAGAGAGTGTATTAAGATATCACATTACCAACTTGCCAAGCGATACAGTGCCTGTCGCAAGCCAACTGATTTGGAAATTGGGGATGTTGTGTACGTCCGCAATTTCGAGCCCAAGGGCGTCAGTAATCTAGTATCTAGCAAGTTGACCCCTCGCTTCAAGGACCCCTGTTATGTAGAGGCATTCTTAACTCCCGTTACTCTTCTTATTCGAAACCCTAAGGCCAACAAAATATCCAGAGTTCATCTGTCGCACATAAAACGAGGTGGAGAGATTTGTAATGAAGAAATGCTACCATAAATTTGTAAACTGATTTTTGTATAATGTAGAGTATCCCTAACCTTCATTGATGCTTTCAGGCATCTGTTCCTTCTGGAATTTTGAATTGGATTTGCAAACTCTACTGGGATACAACTTGTAACTGTTGGGTAATTCCCATTTAATGGTAAAATGTAAACATCGTGTAATAGCCTAACCTTGTAAAATTGTAACTAATTTTGATGTTCTCGTAGAAGATGCTAGCATGTAAGTTGGACTCGGTGGGAGACCTAACTCATGGTGATCCTGTATACCTGTTTCCTTGGGAATTTGAGTGGTCATTCCTCTACCGTAGCTCCTTCTAAATGTATAGTCGTTCAACTCGTGAATTCTAGAAAGGTACTTCTAGTCTGTAAAATCTTAACCTTGGTAATGTAAATCTTGTTTGTTTAATGCAATATTGTAAGCACGGATCAAGGTCATGGTTAGGATTTTCTTCATGTAAATTCAACCTTGTTTCTCATTTGTAAAATGTATTATGAATTGGTAATTTCTGTAAACTTTTATTTTTTGAAATAAAATTCACTTCTGTTTTGTAAATGGCTGCACACTCGTCGCATGATATCTGGCACATTGCTTCCACCTACTTCGTCTAAAGCTAACAACATTGGACTTTTTGAAAATTTACCTAATGTGTCTCGGACTCTGGAAGCACTGCAGGTGCTGGTGTTCTGCGTTTCTGAGGACTTATGGACACAGTGAAGCTGTTAACTAAGTGGTTTGCGAGGTGATCAATTATCCCTTCACTGATAATCTGACCATGCACTCTTCCTAACCAAAACGATGCGGTTTTTATCCATCAATTGGAGTTAACTGGTGAACATTATCTTCTGGAAACATGCTTGGTGAATCGACTAGTTATGGAGTACTGCCTATGCCTAGGCATATTCGTGAACGGTGTTCACGCTTAAGTGTATGGAGACTGTTACGTGCAAAGCCCGTCCCAACGTTATTAAATTTGCATCTCCCCTACATATATGTATCCCGACCTTTAAAGCGCCTGCCTTGATGGTTTGGTTTCGCTTATGAACTCGAGGTGGCAGCATCTATCGGCTCCTCTAGCCGGAGTTGTATCTTCGACCGCTAGAGTGTGTGAGTGGTGTCTTCTGATCTCATATAATCGAAACATATTTGAAGGACATTGTATTCTACGTCATTGAACAAAAGACTATATATACATCATGCCGCCAAAATAATTATATAATCTGCACATTGTTACTTGATGTGTCAATCTGTGATCGGACAATTACAATTAACATTAATGCACTGCGGCCTTTGACTTTGGAGTCTCCGCCATCTTGGCATCTTCACAGTCTGTTGTCAAGAAAGCAACAAGCTAGTTGACCGTGAAAGGTATCGCCGCTACTGGGGGCCTGGCCCCTAGTCTCTACGAAATATGGATATATTAAAAAAAAATGGAAATGCCTGTGCTCCTAGGCTATAATTTCTTAACTTGCCTTGAAGATGACGTGTGATCTGTTTATTTTACGGGCTACAAGAAGAAAAGCCTCGTGGGTGATCGAAGCGGGATGTGTGTGCTAACGCAGCCATATTGAGGCAGTTCATATCTTTTACATTATTTAAAATGTGTTAGTTTTTGTTTCCTTGTGTCTCCATTGAGGAAGGATTTTACGGTACGTTATTATTTAATATGTATATATATTGTTATGGGAGCTCCGTTATTGGTCATATATTTATGTTTTTATTCTGTATTTTATTTCGTGTTCCTGGCCTAATATTTTTGTTTGTTAATGTTACCTGATAAGAAAATATTTCCTTGTTCTGTGCCTTCCGGAGACACATACCTAGTTATCGTACCTGGAAAAAAAAATTTGTTTATTTTCTTTTGGTAATCTTAGGGATTTCTCTATTATTAATTTGATTTACGATCCGTTGCAGCCTAAATTGCCTCGTGTCAATAGTGTTAAGGCGTAATTCTTTCCCCCCTTTCTGTTCTCTCTGGTGTCGTTTAAATTTAAAAAGGTAATTGTTTGCCGTAATTCGACCGCACATGCGGTCGTCTATTTGGTGGCCATGTTTGTTTTTTGTTTTGCCCGAGTGCATTCTGGTCTGTGGAGTGTAGTTCTCTAGGCGTCGAGCGGGACACTCAAACGTGTTGTGCTGGTAGACCAGTATGTTTTTTGTTAATCTTATTGGTTTAACTTTGTGTTTTTGTGAGTGTTCCTGAGTTTTCTTTCGTCATGAAAGTTTTAGTTTTGTGAATTAATTTTATTTTATTAAATTTTGTTTACTTTTCGTTTTTCCTCGTGGCCTTGATGTCTGCATGTCGGGTCGGTATTGCGTTCCTTAGTAAATTATCAAGCCCTTTCTCATTTGGTAATACCTGTATTCTAGTCTTCTATCTTTTGGGCTTTATTATTTTAATTTTAAATTAAATCTTTTCGTTTTTGCTTTGCAAGCAAGCATGTTAAGCCGTCTCTTGCCTACTTATGTAATTTAATTATGTTGGCCTTAAGCCATGTGCATCACCAGAGAGAGGTTGTTGTGGCAATAGAGTTTCCTTTTTATGATTTTTTTAATTATATTTTTCTTGCCCCTTTGTTTGCTGAGTAAATATTCTTTTAAATATTAAGCAACTGTTGTTGCATCATTTCGTCGGTGGCAGTTCTGTGGGTTATTGGACTGTGTCTGTATACGAGCCTGTGCGTTTCCCTCTTCTCCACCTTCTTCCATCTATAGGTGTTCTTCTGTTGGGGCATGTCTTCTGGCGGTGATTTTGCAGTTAGCGATGCGGACCTCTGAAAACAGGTAAGTTGGGCACCCAAACCACCCCAGCCTAGTGTAGCATTGGTAGCAGATCGAGCTCGTGTATCGCTTCTGCAGCTATTCCCTCCCCCATACCCGCAGGCTCATTTATGGACCCTTCTGATGCTGATAGTGCGGTTGCTGATGAGATGTGTCATGTCAGTGCACTTTATGTTATTTAATGCTAATCCTTGTCGTTTGTTCGGTTTCATGTTTGCCTCTGAGTATCCATGAGGTGATATGGGAAGTGTCCCGTTCCAAGCGAGGTTTCTGTGCTGAATTTTATCCTGTTTGTGATGCAACATTCCCGGTGAAAAAGAAGCTTGGTAAGTGACTGGCATGTGTTCTTGGCATGGGAAATGTGGGTTTCTTGATTTTCAGACAGCCTGCATGCTGCGAGTGAAGACATCGAGGAGCCCTGTCTGAGGCTGTTTGCCCTGTGATTTGTAGCAATTTGTGTAATTTAGCTTCCTGTTCTCGAGCCAAGAAAGCGATGACGTCTGCAGTTCTGGGCAGCATTGTGCATGATTTTGGAATAGTATTGTGGCAGAGTTCGAGTGTCAACCTAATCTGTGGTGTTGGTAATTGGTAGTTTAGGGTATTGTTTTGAAATTGTAAACTGTCCTCGTAATTCCTAAAATTTGTTTCTTTCTGTATTATCTGCCTGCATTCTGTGTTTTTCAAAATGGCCGACAATAATAATGCTTTTGATTTAATTGACTTAAGAAGTTATCTCTTGAATTTGGAGCGTTCTCCTGGGGTTGAACGTGAGTCAGCTCTGTTTACTAGGTCTGAGGTTTTGGGATCGATTACTGGTAGTGGTTTGCCTGCCCCTCTATTGCCTGGTTCTGGCACGTCCGGACTACTTACCCCTGGATACGGTCGTTCTTCTCATGTTAGGTCACCTAATGATTTCCTGGGTCTTGCCGACCCATTGCATCCCAGTTTTTTCTCTGGCCATGTAAATGTTTTGTCTCCTGTAGAGGGTGTGCGAGAAAGCTACCCTGGTAATAATGTCTCTTTTCCGAATGCTACGTACTCGCCTACCATTAATTATGGGTCGATTCCTGACCCTATTTCTGGTTTCTTAACTAAGTTGAAGAATTTCAAACTAGATGACGTTACTCAGGTGGTCCTATTTTTAAAGCAAGTGGTCGAATTGGGTAACCATGCCTCGATTTTCGGAATGTCGGAAAATCAGATTTTCCAACTGTTGTATCCTGTTGCATCCGGTATGCTGCGCGACAAGCTGATTGAAGCTATCCACCTCCGCATGTCTTTGGCCATGTTCATTAGGGAAGTGTTGTGGGTTTTTGTCTCTGCGAGTGCCCTTACTACTCTCGAGCAAAAGTTCTTATATCGTGTCCTAGGTTTGGACGAGTCACTTAGCGACTATGTCAGTGACATTAAGGTATATGCCCAGGTATTTGCGTCCCCTTTAACTGAACGACAGTTGGTGTCGTCTATTGTAAATGGGTTTTCGCCTCAGTATAGGTCATACATGAGTATGTGTACCAGGCCTTCGTCTATTGTCGAGCTGAAACAGGTCGTTATAGAGGCTATGGCTGTGAAACATGCAGATTCCCATCGTGTAGCTAATGTTCCTCCTCCTTCCTTGATATCTCGTCCCCCTCCTAAGGTTTTGTTTCATCCTAGACCCAATGTTAAGTGCCACACGTGCGGTGGCGTGGGACATGTTAAGAAGGTGTGTCCGAATAACCAAGTTGTGTATCGCCAATGACGGGAGATTTTGGAGACCAATTCGGGTGTTACTTCTATGGATATTTCTGTGCATGAGAATGTGGGAAAACCGTGTGAAGGTTCTGGTCGCCCTACTAATGAAAATCTTGGTAACCCTTTGAAAATTAAATCATCACGTGCTAATTCTGCTTATGTATCTGACCTACCTAACCTGTCGGTGAGCAATGTCATGGCGAGTCAGCCTAATTCTAAACATAATGTGAAACCTGTGGTGCGGGTGACCTCGTCATCTAATTGTAATCGTTTTTGAGTGAATAATGATTTTGGAATTTCTCCTGTGGCTAAGGGAATATCCCCGTTTATTAAAATTTGTGTTAATGACGATCCCGTTTCTGCATTGCTTGCTTCTGGTAGTGTTGCATCCTTTATAAGCGAGGTCTGGTTTTTATCTATGAAGAGTGTTTGCAATCTACCTGAGTTAGAGCCTAACAATGAATCTTTTATTTCGGCAAATTGTTCAAACTTAAATATTTTGGATAGTATGACAGTCAAAATCCATATTCTAAATTTTTCTTGGAAGTTTAAATTTTTTGTTGCCAGAAATCTTTCTTGTTCTGTGGTCATTGGAGCTAATTTCATGTCCCACGTTGGTATGCTTCTTGATTTTGGTGCTCGCAACTTATGGTTTAAGTTTAATCCGCAAATGAAATTATCGTTTAACCCGGTTTTATCTCCTCCTGCTGTCAATTCAGTTAGTGAACCTGTGACTATTGAGGATCTCGATCTGGAAAATTTAACGAGTCCTCAAATGGATGCCATTAGGAGGTTATGTCAGGAGTATAGTGATGTATTTACTGACAAGTTGGGTGTAACCCATTTGATGGAATACAAGATTGAGGTAACCGATTCTGTGCCGGTGCGTTCCAGTCCGTATCGTCTTGCCCCGCCCAAGATGGCCGAACTTCGGAAGGTTATCGACAAGATGTTGGAAGAAGGTGTAATCCAACCTTCTATCTCTGCCTACTCATCCCCTGTATACCATTGTGCCAAAACCTAACGGTGGTTTTCGGCCTGCGGTCGACTATAGGGCTCTTAATCAAAAAGTTGTTTTACAATCCATCCCTTTGCCGGACCTTCACACATGCTTTAGTTGGTTTCGCAACGCGAAGGTGTTCACGATCCTCGATTTGAATTCTTCTTACTTCCAAATTCCCCTCTCTCCGGAATCCAGGCATGTTAATGCATTTTCCACTGACTGGAACTTGTTTGAGTATGCCCGTGTCCCGTTTGGCCTGTCCACTGGAGCCGCTGTGTTGAGCAGATTTCTGGACAAGGTGTTTTCAGAAATTAAATTCAAATTTGTGTACCACTATCTTGATGATGTGGTGATCTATTCTGAGTCCTTCGAGGAACACGTTGATCATCTGAAGGTTGTACTTGATCGGTTGCGTGATGCTGGCCTTACCGTCAAATTGTCCAAGGTTTCCTTTGCCAAGCCCAAAATTTCCTTCTTGGGACATATTGTTTCCGCATCTGGTATCTCCGTGGACCAGTCTCGTACTCAGGCCATCAGAGATTTTAAACCGCCCAAGATCGCCAAAGGTGTTGCTCGTTATATTGGAATGGTGAACTTCTTTCGTAAGTTCATCAGTAACTTTGCCGACCGTGCTGCTCCTCTAAATCAATTACGCAAAAAGGCTGTGAAGTTTGAGTGGGGTCCCTCTCAGCAGGCAGCCTTCGAAGATCTAAAGCTTGTGCTCTCTAACGCCCCTGTATTAGCCATTCCGGATTTTGGGAAGCAGTCCATTGTGCAGACTGATGCGTCTGGTCGTGGTGTTGGTTGTGTCCTACTGCAAGAGTCTGATCTGGGTAGGCAACCCATTGCATACGCTTCTCGTACCTTAATGGACGCAAAGAGGAAGTATTCCATATACGAACTTGAGGGTTTAGCTGTGTTGTTCGCCCTGGAAAAATTCCGTATGTATCTTGAGCACACTAAGTTTCTCCTCGAGACCGATAACCAGGCCTTGAGCTGGGTGTTAGGGAAACCCCGTAAAACTGGTAGGATTGCCAGATGGGCAACTAGGATCCTGTCATTCCAGTTCACAGTCCACCATATTCGTGGGTCTGAAAATGCGGTAGCTGATTCATTAAGCCGCATGTATGAGGAAACATCCGAAGGGGATATTCAAGGATGTGAACCCGTAAACCTTGTATCACCTGTAAATTATGTCAATGTCGTTCTCAGCAATTCCCCTGTGCTTTTTGAAGATGTGAGGAGATTCCAGAAAGAAGATCCCTCCTTATCTAGCCTAATTGACCGAATCAATTCTGGTGAAGTGATCAAGCCCTACTCTCTAAAGGATGGTGCATTTTGCTGTTCGTCTCGTCATGACCGTCTACCTAAAATTGTGCTCCCGTCGGTCCTCATTCCGGAAATCTTTCGTTACTATCACGAATCTCCGATTGGTGGCCACCTAGGAGTATTCAAGACCCGAGCTAAGATCAGACAGTTCTGCATTTGGCAAAGTATGGATGGCGACATCAGGAGGCTCATTAGAAATTGTGCTTCATGTAATATTAGCAAACCTCCGGTTTCTACTAAGGTTGGCCAGTTGTCATCTGAACCGGCATCTAGACCCATGGAGAGGCTTTTTATCGACCATGTTGGCCCGTTCCCTCGCTCTGGTCGGGGAAACCAATTTGCGCTTGTTTGCACTGACGGTTTCACCCGGTTTAGTTGGATATTCCCCACCAGACAGGCTACGACCAGTTCCGTCATAAAGTGTCTTAATTCCATCTTTGCATCTTTTGGGCCATGTCAGTTCCTGGTGTCAGATAATGCCAAGTGCTTTGTATCACATCACTTCCGTCAATTCTTATTTGATTATGCTATTTCGCATGTAACCACCACTCCCTATTTTCCTAACCCGTCTCTCGCTGAGCGAGTCAATCGTAATCTCCGTTCTGCTCTGATTGCTTTCCACCACGACTACCATTCCAAGTGGGATTCTAATTTGCATTGGCTCAATTTTGCTTTCAACACCGCCGTGCATGAGAGCACGCAAGCCACCCCTTTTTCGATAATGTTTTCGTTTATGGCTAATTCTCCGTTGTCTAATCTGTGGAACCTGCACGATCTCCTTCCAGACAGTTTCACGCCCGAGGATATGAGGGCGAAATTCTACAAGGCTAGAGAGTGTATTAAGATATCACATTACCAACTTGCCAAGCGATACAGTGCCTGTCGCAAGCCAACTGATTTGGAAATTGGGGATGTTGTGTACGTCCGCAATTTCGAGCCCAAGGGCGTCAGTAATCTAGTATCTAGCAAGTTGACCCCTCGCTTCAAGGACCCCTGTTATGCAGAGGCATTCTTAACTCCCGTTACTCTTCTTATTCGAAACCCTAAGGCCAACAAAATATCCAGAGTGCATCTGTCGCACATGAAACGAGGTGGAGAGATTTGTAATGAAGAAATGCTACCATAAATTTGTAAACTGATTTTTGTATAATGTAGAGTATCCCTAACCTTCATTGAAGCTTTCAGGCATCTGTTCCTTCTGGAATTTTGAATTGGATTTGCAAACTCTACTTGGATACAACTTGTAACTGTTGGGTAATTCCCATTTAATGGTAAAATGTAAACATCGTGTAATAGCCTAACCTTGTAAAATTGTAACTAATTTTGATGTTCTCGTAGAAGATGCTAGCATGTAAGTTGGACTCGGTGGGAGACCTAACTCATGGTGATCCTGTATACCTGTTTCCTTGGGAATTTGAGTGGTCATTCCTCTACCGTAGCTCCTTCTAAATGTATAGTCGTTCAACTCGTGAATTCTAGAAAGGTACTTCTAGTCTGTAAAATCTTAACCTTGGTAATGTAAATCTTGTTTGTTTAATGCAATATTGTAAGCACGGATCAAGGTCATGGTTAGGATTTTCTTCATGTAAATTCAACCTTGTTTCTCATTTGTAAAATGTATTATGAATTGGTAATTTCTGTAAACTTTTATTTTTTGAAATAAAATTCACTTCTGTTTTGTAAATGGCTGCACACTCGTCGCATGATATCTGGCACATTGCTTCCACCTACTTCGTCTAAAGCTAACAACATTGGACTCTTTGAAAATTTACCTAATGTGTCTCGGACTCTGGAAGCACTGCAGGTGCTGGTGTTCTGCGTTTCTGAGGACTTATGGACACAGTGAAGCTGTTAACTAAGTGGTTTGCGAGGTGATCAATTATCCCTTCACTGATAATCTGACCATGCACTCTTCCTAACCAAAACGATGCGGTTTTTATCCATCAATTGGAGTTAACTGGTGAACATTATCTTCTGGAAACATGCTTGGTGAATCGACTAGTTATGGAGTACTGCCTATGCCTAGGCATATTCGTGAACGGTGTTCACGCTTAAGTGTATGGAGACTGTTACGTGCAAAGCCCGTCCCAACGTTATTATATTTGCATCTCCCCTACATATATGTATCCCGACCTTTAAAGCGCCCGCCTTGATGGTTTGGTTTCGCTTATGAACTCGAGGTGGCAGCATCTATCGGCTCCTCTAGCCCGAGTTGTATCTTCGACCGCTAGAGTGTGTGAGTGGTGTCTTCTGATCTCATATAATCGAAACATATTTGAAGGACATTGTATTCTACGTCATTGAACAAAATACTATATATACATCATGCCGCCAAAATAATTATATAATCTGCACATTGTTACTTGATGTGTCAATCTGTGATCGGACAATTACAATTAACATTAATGCACTGCGGCCTTTGACTTTGGAGTCTCCGCCATCTTGGCATCTTCACAGTCTGTTGTCAAGAAAGCAACAAGCTAGTTGACCGTGAAAGGTATCGCCGCTACTGGGGGCCTGGCCCCTAGCCTCTACGAAATATGGATATATTAAACAAAATGGAAATGCCTGTGCTCCTAGGCTATAATTTCTTAACTTGCCTTGAAGATGACGTGTGATCTGTTTATTTTACGGGCTACAAGAAGAAAAGCCTCGTGGGTGATCGAAGCGGGATGTGTGTGCTAACGCAGCCATATTGAGGCAGTTCATATCTTTTACATTATTTAAAATGTGTTAGTTTTTGTTTCCTTGTGTCTCCATTGAGGAAGGATTTTACGGTACGTTATTATTTAATATGTATATATATTGTTATGGGAGCTCCGTTATTGGTCATATATTTATGTTTTTATTCTGTATTTTATTTCGTGTTCCTGGCCTAATATTTTTGTTTGTTAATGTTACCTGATATGTAAATATTTCCTTTTTCTGTGCCTTCCGGAGACACGTACCTAGTTATTGTACCTGGTAAAAAAAATATTTGTTTATTTTCTTTTGGTAATCTTGGGATTGTTCTATTATTAATTTGATTTACGATCCGTTGCAGCCTAAATTGCCTCGTGTCAATAGTGTTAAGGCGTATTCTTTCCTCCCTTTCTGTTCTCTCTGGTGTCGTTTAAATTTAAAAAGGTAATTGTTTGCCGTAATTCGACCGGACATACGGTCGTCTATTTGGTGGCCATGTTTGTTTTTTGTTTTGCCCGAGTGCATTCTGGTCTGTGGAGTGTAGTTCTCTAGGCGTCAAGCGAGACACTCAAACGTGTTGTGCTGGTAGATCAGTATGTTTTTGTTAATCTTATTGGTTTAACTTTGTGTTTTTGTGAGTGTTCCTGAGTTTTCTTTCGTCATGAAAGTTTTAGTTTGTTGAATTAATTTTATTTTATTAAATTTTGTTTACTTTTCGTTTTTCCTCGTGGCCTTGATGTCTGCATGTCGGGTCGGTATTGCGTTCCTTAGTAAATTATCAAGCCCCTTCTCATTTGGTAATACCTGTATTCTAGTCTTCTATCTTTTGGGCTTTATTATTTTAATTTTAAATTAAATCTTTTCGTTTTTGCTTTGCAAGCAAGCATGTTAAGCCGTCTCTTGCCTACTTATGTAATTTAATTATGTTGGCCTTAAGCCATGTGCATCACCAGAGAGAGGTTGTTGTGGCAATAGAGTTTCCTTTTTATGATTTTGTTAAATTATATTTTTATTGCCCCCTTTGTTTGCTGAGTAAATATTCTTTTAAATACTAAGCAACTGTTGTGGCATCATTTCGTCGGTGGCAGTTCTGTGGGTTATCGGACTGTGTCTGTAGACGAGCCTGTGCGTTTCCCTCTTCTCCACCTTCTTCCATCTATAGGTGTTCTTCTGTTGGGGCATGTCTTCTGGCGGTGATTTTGCAGTTAGCGATGCGGAACTCTGAAAACAGGTAAGTTAGGCACCCAAACCACCCCAGCCTAGTGTAGCAATAATCCATTAAATACAGTAAATATGACTGGATGGAAGTTAAATATGTGAAAATAATATGTAAAAGAATTATAGTTGTTGAATATAATGAAATGTTGGAATTTGGAGGATGTTGCCTCATATTACTCAAAAGAAGGGCGGTGCCGCTGTTGCAGCCCCACGCCGCTATCTAGATCTTGTCACCAGTGGAATTCTAGATTCTACTTTAATTTGCTCTAACCATAATTACATATTTTCTGGTTGAATGATATAAACCTTCAGATAGATTAACATGCCTAATAATTTTGCCATATTGTGATATCAAGGAATAAACCAAATTGATAAAGTGCATAAAGAAACGGGGCATTTAAAATGCGGCCTCATGTTCCGATGAAAATCTTGAAATAGCTACGAATCATCCATAAGTGTTTGAAATTGGTTGAAATAATAAGGTTGAGTTGCAATTAATGTCACTGAATAATTAATCCCATAATTTATTTTATTATCGAGGATAAATCACAGATCCATAATTTATAATTTCTAATATGAATATTCCTTGTGTGGGAATAATGAAATATAAATGGTATTATGTTTCTAATGGGTCCATCTTTGTTCGACTTGGTCTGACTTGCATCAAGTTGTATAATTAACAATTCTAGTATGTTTTGTAATTTCTTCTCGTTTCATGGAAGAGAATATCCCATAGGATTATCCATGATTTTTGGAAATATGGAAAAGTGTAGAACTTCAGAAATAAAATTTTATTCAAGTGTGATAGGACGATCAGTGATCTACACAACTTGAATACTGTAAATATCGTTTATAATATAATAGAATACCATGATAGACTATTAATTTCATGGGTATTCTAACACAATGAAATGTTTAAAAGTTGACGTTTTCGTTGCATATTTTTTTGGAACGTTATTCAACACCTGCGATTAAATAGTATAGGATCCCAGGGGGAGCGCAGGATGTTATTTTTTCCAGGCGGTGTTTCAGTTTTCTCCCTGAGGATGCCCTTGTAAAGATTAGGATGGTTGAATGGATCAATTAAATTGATGCAAATTTTATCTTAACTGATACTGTGGTCATTCATGATTCTTGAAATATGCCTTCTATCCTTGCTGTAGTGTGCATCTGGGGAACAGCAGAGCTTTTCTTTTTCTTTATTCTACACCTTTGTAGAATGATCACTGTTAACCCCGAGATGTTTTTGAGTCTTTGTGCTCGACTGTTGTTCGGATGCGCACTTGTGTGGTCGTAGGACGTTCGTCAAACGGTCACAACATGTTCTTACGTTTTCATTTCTTCCAACAATCTCCATTCAGTTTCTGAGGCGACAGTTACGAGCTAGCTAGGTACGAGTCTATCACCCCAGTTACAGCTTAACTAGCGGACGAGCGTATTGCCCCAGATACAGGCAGCAGAAAACTGTCAAGTCGTGTTGAGTTAAAAACTTTAGAGAAGAGTGGATATGTTTGGAGTTTCCCTGGAAGTGCAACTCGGATTTCTTCATTTCGCCTATGAACTTTTCGTTCCGCAAAGTTCACAGTCGAGTTAAGATTGAACGGAATGGGGATTTGTGTTTCATGCACCTCGCCATTCTTATATTACGTCTGACAAGAATTCGTTGCACATGCATCTCCATGATAATATAATTAATAGTCCAGTCAGTGATTTAACCCATCATGCCGAGACGTAAAACGGATTTTGGTCGTTGTTCATTGACATTGGATAAAGAAGCGCTTATCACGTAAGTCATTCATAACTGTTCCCGGGCGAATTCGGGTCGGGTTGCTAGCTCAAATATAAAATAATTAGTTCCAATCAGTCTAAATACCAATGCACAGTGGGTAAAAATCGAAATCTAGGGGGCCAAATTATTTTTACGTTTTAATCACGAATTTAGAGTGAAAGTAACGTATTTGTTTACTTCATAATAAACATCAGTTAAGACCATTTTTAAGCTCGTCTACACATGCAAGAAATTGTCTATGACTAGGAGTTGGGTAGAACATTCAGTTATCTCTTCAGAACAATATTCTACCCCTAATTTACTTTTAACAAAGTCACAAAGTTTCACTTTTGACATAATCATCGAACCAAGTGCTTCCAACAGTTGTAAACGTGTGATAACTGGTTGCGCGGCATCTTCTAACACGTAAAATAACTAAGTATGTTGCAACAAGATGCAAAAAATCTTAATACAGGCGAACACTATAAGACTTTATCTACATTTTAACATTAAGTAGAAAGTGACGCAGAGTGACGCGACATACTAACAAGTACTTCCGTGAAGAACTATAGAGCCTATTTTCATATATCCTACTTATCTATTTGCCTCTATCAACATACGAAATTTCAGTTTCATTGTTGTGATAGATTCGTAGATATTGACAACCGTCTAAATATTTCAGATGGTCGCCAGGTTGGATTTTTATATATGTACTATAACATTAAGATTATTGTGTACGTGTGGTATTCAAACTTCAATCGCATGATTAGGACACAAGAAGTAAAAACGAGATTTTAAAATGTCGCACAGCAGCCATCTTGTGGTTATGAAAACAATTGAAAAAAATTAGATGCCAGTGGATTAAGATTTGTGTAAGGATTTACTGTACAAAGTGTCACTGCACTCGGATGGTTAAATTGCGAGAAACGACCATGTGAATATTTATACTTCGCGTCGCCGCCATGTTGGATTTGTGATCACCAGGTTATTGAACGTCCTATAGGTGAGTTTATGTTCATAGCCCCTATGAATATTCAAAAAATCAGTTTCATTGCTGTAATAGATCCGTAGATATTGAGATCCATCTAAATATTTCGGATGGTCGCCATGTTGGATTGTTATATGTATAGGCCATAGAGTCATGTACCATTAAAGGAAAATTATTGCGTAGGTTCATTATTCAAACTTTCACATCGATCGTATGATTACGACACAAGAAATAAAAACTTAATTGTACAATTCGCACAGCCGCCATCTTGAGGTTATGTAAACAATTGAACGTAATTACATACCAGTGTATTACAATTTGTATAAACATTTGCTGTACCAAGTTTCATTACGTTTGGATCATTAAATCGCGAGAGAGGTCTATTAAAATTTTTAATTCGCTTGGCCGTCATATTCGTTTTGTAGTTAACCGGTTTTTGAAAGTCTTATAGATGAACTTCCGGTTGTGCCCTTTATCTCCGTTCAATATTTCAGGGTGATACCGCAATTAGTTTCAGAGATATAGAATGCCGGTGAAATATTTCGCACAGCCGCCATCTTGATGTTATGTAAACAATTGAATAAAGTTAGATGTCGGTGCATTACAATGTGTATAAGCATATACTGTACCAAGTATTATTGCGTTTGGTTGGTTAAATCACGAGAAACGTGTATTTAAAAGTCGCAACTTCGTTTGGCCGCCATATTGGTTTTGTAGTTACCAGGTTTTCAAAAATCACATAGGTGAACTTCTAGTAGTTTCGTTTATCACCGTAAAATATTCCAGGATGATATCGGCGATATTGGATGCTGGTGAAATATTTCGCACAGCCGCCATATTGGATTGGTGAGACATAACGAAATTTGAAGGGCCACGTCTGGGTCGTCCGGGATAGTGCTATGAACTTCCGAGTTTCATTGAAATCGCTCCAACCGTTTAAATGTTATTAGAGGGTTGGGGTCCACACCATCACACATGCACACACAGACAGACACGTGGACAAAAGGTGATCTTATAAGCCTATTTTTTCTTAAATGAAAATAGGCTAAAAATCTAAGTGAAAATATAATTTTAAGAATAATAGTTAAATATTATAAAATGCAAATATAGCTAAAATTACGTAACAATTACGCCCATCAATAACTGAATCACGTTACATAGATCATACCTTCAGCTGCCTGTTCCATCTTAAAGCATCAGACTAACCACAAAGACAACCAAACCAAAGCCACTTACATTCACCCTCCAATTCAGACTGCTCGAACAGTGGTGACAGATTTATACTAAGATGCGTTTATATCCTAGATTAGTGAGCGGCAATTATATGAGAATGCAGTAGAAGTAATAAATTTTGATTTTTTAATTATGAAAAAAAAAAAAATCCTCCTAGATTTCTATTTTGACCTACTGTGCAATGGCATTAAAAGTAATTCACCAACAGTCAATAAAATAAATTACTAGAGGATTAAAACTCAGCAATTCTTCAAAAACTGTGCCGTGTCTTGTGTGGGGTTTCGCCTAGGACACCAAGCTGGCTCATTGGCGGGCTCTTGGTGTCCCCGCCCCGACCCCCACAGGAGTAACGAACAGCGCGCTACCGACCTTTATATAGAGTGCAACTGCACTTCTCAACTGCGAGAACTAAAATTTCAATCAGCCTTAACCTCCCTATGTTGTTGTTTGAGTCTTCAGTCTTTTGACTGGTTTTATGCAGCGCTTCATGCCTCCCTGTCCTGACTTAATCGTTTCATCTCTACATAGCTACCACACCCTACATCCGAGGCAATCTATTTAACATATTCTAACCTTGGTCTACCCCTACAGTTCTTGTCTTCAACCCTTCCTTCCTTCAATAAGCTTGCTATTCCTGAGTGTCTTAGTATGTGTCCTACCAACCTATCTCTTCTCTTCATTAGCAGTCGCCAGAAACATTTCTCCCCTCCCACTCGTCTTAATACTTCTTCGTTTGTAACCCTATCTACCCATCTGATCTTCATCATTCTCCTTTAACACCACATTTCAAATGCTTCAATTCCCCTCTTTTCTGCTGCACCAACAGTCCAAGTTTCACTTCCATAGAGCGCCACGCTCCAGACAAAGGCTTTCAAAAATGACTTCCTAATACCTAAAACTATATTCGATGTCAACAGATTCCTTTTTTATTGAAATGCTTTCCTTGCCTGAGCCAACCTACTTTTTATATCCTCTTTGCTTCGTCCATCACTGGTTATTTTGCTTCCTAAGTAACAGAAGTCTCCTACTTCCTTCAGCTTTTCACCTGCCAATTTGATGTCCATAGAGGTTTCTGATTTATTTCGGCTCCATTCCAGTAGTTTTGTTTTACATTCATTAATTTCCATCATGTATTCTTATCGTAAGACGGAGTCCATACCATTCAAAAACTCATCCAAATCCTCAGGCGTGTCGGCCAAGATGACGATGTCATCAGCAAATCTCACAGTTGAACTTATTTCTCCTTGAATCTTCAATCCCACTTTAATTTTTTCTCCAATTTCCTTTATTGCTTGTTCAATGTAAAGATTGAAAAGTATGGGTGATAAGTTGCAGCCTTGCCTTACACCTTTCTGAATACCAGCTTCTCTCTCATGTCCTTCAGCTCGAATGACTGCTGTCTGGTTTCTGTATAGATTGTAGACCACCCTCCTATCCGTGTACTTTATTCCAATAGATTTCAAAATGTCAAACAATTTAATCCAATCAACGTTATCAAAAGCCTTTTCTAAGTCTACAAATGCCATGAACGTTCTCTTATCTTTCCTTATTCTACCTTCCAAAACCAGCCTAAGACTTAGTACAGCTTCCCTTGTTCCTACATATCTCCTGAAACCAAACTGGTCTTCACCCATCTCCGTTTTTATCTGGCTTTCCATTCTCTTGTAAATTATTCTAGACAGCAGGGGCGGCTCCTGAGGTGGTGCCCGTGTGCCATGGCACCACCAGTGTAATGAAGAGAGAATATGTGACTTTTTCCTCTCAAGAACAGTTTATATTACATTTACATTTTGAGGAAATTGTATACATATTCTGCACTATTTGAACGAGCGCGCAAACTGACATGCGTTCTGGTGGCGCTTTATTGAATTACTGAGCCAGAGCCAACCGGCACTACCTACGAACATCAGACCGCATCAGACACTGTACTGCAATAAGGACTAGTTTGGCTTGAGTTTGTTTGTGTTGTGTTGAGACGCATATTACCCTGAGGTAGAGCCAACGGCCTCGTGACGCGGAGCTTCAATTCTATCCACGAGATAGCAGCACGTCACAGGTACAAGCACACATTACATACACGTTAGAACTGCTGAACTGCTTTATCTTTCAACCACTAGAGTACAGCATATGGCAGAACACCTCCAGTGGTACCAGCTTGACGATATATCACTGTGTCTTGACTATTAAATAAATTCAAACCACAAAATAGTTTTAGTTCTTTATTGTTTGACATTTAGCAACTTTTATAGGCTCATATTGATGACGGGGATTATTTGTTCTCTCTTTGTAATGTAAAAATTCGGAATTTTTCAACGAGTTTTACTGTGTTTCGTTAATTTAATTTGGCGGCACAGTTTCACGTCCCAAGCGTAAACACAAATTCTCAAGTTTTACTGCAAATGTGTATGAATAGTGTCCGTCGTTAAATAGCTTTTTTGTTCATTTATATTAGATGCAGGGGATATCCTTTCCAATCAATCCGTATGTACGATAAGTAAGGTTGTCTTAGAGGTAGGTCATCGTGTTCATTTCATCTCACCTATTTATTTTGAGACAGCAACTGAAATTGCGACAAAGAGGCTGTGGTCACGTGTGTGTTAGCAATAGCCATGCTTATTTTTTTTCCTATATAGACATGTTACATAAACTTGCATAGCATAATGCGGCATTGACCATATAAACACCGTTTTAATCTAATAAGTGTGCTTTTGGAATCGATACATGCAAGCTAGGTTCCTTAATAAAATTTGATTTGTTTCATGTTTGAAGATCGCATAGCTCGAGCGCAACGTACGAAGCCGTAGGAATCTCAATGAGCTCTGTGTCACCTTTCGGAAGTGTAACAATGAATAAAATAAGTGAGTTGTTACAATCTCCATTTAGCGATAGGACCGCTGTTATTAATTCAAATGAAGGTGTCGATCGAGGTTTTGGAACAAATATTTTTGATGAGTAGGCCTAGCATATGTTGTTTTCTTCAAATTATTTTTCTGAGAGGTTTGTTCAATTATAATTCTTAAAAGTAGTTTTTATTTAAAATGCATATGGATCAAAATATGTGTATGATATAATATCGTATGGCCTCGGTGCCAGGTGAAAGCGTTGTTGTTTGACACCCAAAGGGCAGCTTGCTTGTCGAATTTTTGTTGTTCCTTGGAGCTTAGATATCTAACCTCCTTGACACTTTAGCGCTTTCTAGTAGAGAAAGGAAGAACTTTTGTTTTGGCGAAAAATCCCGAGACTAAAATATTTGTAGTAGTTATGCAATTTCTCAATTCACTTCAGCTGACACTTCAATTAAAAACGTCGGCTCTCCTGTAGTATACGTTGCCCGTTTCGAAAGTGCGTTATTTTACTTAGTAGCGCTCTGAAAATGGTTTGTATTTACTCTGCCACGTTATTAAAGCCATTTGCCATTAACAAACACCGCGTAAACACTTCCAAAAAAGGAAATTGTCAACCTTAACTTTCAAGTAATAAACTTATCAAAAAGCACGTCGCCATGTTTGATTACGTAATGCTGCCAACTTACTGATTGTACTACTAGGCAAAATCATTGGCCTGGTTAAAGATTATTGATGCGTGACTACCCCACTGTGCGTGACAAAAACCAGGGGTGTTATCCATTAGCCTAACGCGGCCCGCAGGGCCGGGCTACCTAACCTTTATTGGCCTAGACGAAAACCATTGGGCTGGATGAAAATATTGGTCTGGAAACAATAATGTTGGCACTCTGAAAAAATACCGTAACACTCTCTAGCGATGAAATATTCAACTGCTGTATATTAGTAACATTGGCCATATCTATAGAAAATTTTTCGGATTTTAATAGCGCCGGGCAACGTATACTACACGAGTTCCAAAACGTCTTCTACAATAGCACAGTTAAATAATGTTAAACATATAACTTATTGCATAAAATATGCACTATCCGTACCTGCAACTTTGAATGATTTTATTGCAAATTTTGAATATGCTGGCACCACCAAGTGAAAAATCACCAGCCGCCACTGCTAGACAGGATCTTTGAAGCATGGTTAGTCAAGCAGTTTGTACGGTAATCTTCACATCTGTCAGCTCCCACTTTCTTCGGTATAGGGATGATAACATTCTTCATGAAATCAGGGGGTAACCTCGCTTTTCTCATAAATCCTACACACCAAGTGAAATAACCTGATCAGACCTTCATCTCCTATGCAGCGTAGCAACTCAATCGGCATATCATCTATGCCTGGTGCTTTGTTCCGGCTTAAATCCAACAATTCTCTGTCAAATTCTGATCTCAATATTAAATCTCCCTTTGCATCCTAATCAATTCCCTCCTCCCTTTCCATTACGTGATTCACAATCTCCTTTCCCTTATACAAACACTCTATGTAAGCTTTCCATCTCTCAATCTTTTCTTCCTTATCTGTTATAGGCTTTCCGTTTGTGTCCTTAATATTACAGCACATAGTCTTCTTTTCCGCAAAGGTATTCTTAATCCTTCGATAAGCTGTGTCTACTTTTCCTAATTTCAGACAATTTTCTATACCTGCACATTTCTCTTTCACCCATTCTTCTTTCGCTTCCTTGCACTTCTTGTTAACCTCATTCCTTAGACGTCTGTATTCTGCTTTCCCCTTTTCATCTCTTACATTCTTGTGTTTCCGCCTTTCATCCATCAATTCTAGTATATCCTGAGTGATCCACGGGTTTCTACCTATTCTTTCTTTGCTGCCATGTTTTCTTCCGCGGATTTTGTTATTTCATTCTCCAAAGTGTCCATTCGTCTGCAATTGAAGTTTCTTTAGGGTTTTTCATTAGTCCTTCCTTTATACTCTTCTTGAATCTTTCGTTTACATCCTTCACTTTCAGTCTGTCTATTGCCTCCCTATGAAGGTTTCAATAGTGATGGTATATTGGCTTTCACGGCCGGTGATTTAAAACTCAGCAATTCTTGTAGGTTTGTGCCGTGTCTTGTGTGGGGTTTCACCTAGGACACTAAACTGGCTCATCGGCGGGCTCTTGGTGTCTCCGCCCGGACCCCCACAGGAGTAACGAACTGCGCGCTACCTCCATTTATATAGAGTGCAACTGCACTACTTAACTGCGAGAACTAAACGTTCAAGCAGCCTTAACCTCCCTATGAAGGCTCCCAAAAAGGTGGTATATTGGCTTTCACGGCCGGTGAAATAAAACTCAGCAATTCTTCTAGGTTTGTGCCGTGTCTTGTGTGGGGTTTCGCCAATATACCATCTTTTTGGAAGCCTTCATAGGGAGGTTAAGGCTGCTTGAACTTTTAGTTCTCGCAGTTAAGTAGTGCAGTTGCCCTCTATATAAAGGGAGGTAGCACGCAGTTCGTTACTCCTGTGGGGGTCCGGACGGGGACACCAAGAGCCCGCCGATGAGCCAGCTTGGTGTCCTAGGCGAAACCCCACACAAGACATGGCATAAACCTAGAAGAATTGCTGAGTTTTACTTCACTGGCGCTGAAAGCCAATATACCATATTTTTACTAGAGGATGTTTATTGGACTGATGTCAAGATACAATTGGTAATATAATTGCGAATACATTCGTGTGTTAAGTGGTATTACGCGTGAATAAAATATGTTGTATTAACATTACTCATGCTTTTGGGATATTGCCGTGTTAAAACGTTTCGGAAGAACCTTGCATCCTTGGTTTCAGGGACATGTTTGATCTCCTTTGTTCGTCACTGGAAGCGTTTCCATCTGTTCTTTCGCCGAGGCCTGTATGACGTTGGGTACCGTACAGATGTCCGGCTCCGTGCCTATATAGTTAGCGCGCTAGGTCTCGGCCCGAAGTGCCACGGGTTCGATTCCTGTTCGAGCCATCAGGGATTTTAATCTCCTGGGGTTAATTCCCGTGGATCGGGGACTGGGTGTATGTGCCGTCTTCATCATCACTTCAACCTCATTACGACGCGGAGGTCGCCCACGGGAGTCAACTAGAAAGTCCTGCACTCGGGCTCTCCGTAGGCCACACGATCATTCACCGTACAGATACACTTCCCTTGTTTCTGTTTCCTTATATCCATCCATCCCTCGCTCTTATTTGGACACCCGCATTTTTGAGGAGTCTAAAATTTTCTCCCCGCCACCTTTTCCTTCTCCTTCCTTACTAATCTCTCCGATGTTCTAATTATTTCTACCAAGGTCCATACAGTAGTTTCTAGCTGCTCTCTGGTGACGAACAGAGGGATTTCTCTAGTTTTTGTAAGCTCATTGACACACATTCTTTGTCCACATTGTTTTAATTCTATTGAGAAAATAGGCAAGGTTCGTTCGAAACGTATAGAATTTTAAATGCTCTATTCACACGAGAAGGCCTTAATCTACATCAAATATTTAGTGTTTGAAGAATGTTCATTACTATAAAGAGTAATCTCTACTTAGTATAAAACAAAGTCCCAGATTCTTGGATGTTACGGGTAAACTAGAGAACCACTGGATTGATTTGATGCGGTTTCCACCATTCTGTAAAGGATATATCGAGGATGATTTCTGTAGAAAATAATTTATATATGATCAAAGGAAGCCGAGCAGTGACGATTTCAGTGGAAAAGTCGAAAAAATCAGGCGTCCGAGCGCTTTGTAAACTTACGCTGGGCAAACCGTTAAACATATCTAAATACTATGAGTGTAAGAATTGTTCAGCATGAAAATTTCTACAAAGAAGTCCCCGAGAGCATATGTCTATCTTCAATACATCGCCCACTATAAGTGTTTTTACGTTTTAATTTCTTCCAACAATCTCCATTCAGTTACTGAGGCGACAGTTTACGAACTAGCTAGGGGCGAGTCTATCACCCCAGTTACAGCTGAGCTAGCGGCCGAGCTTATTGCCCCAGATACAACCAGCAGAAAACTGTCGAGTCGTGTTGAGTTAAAAATTTTAGAGAAGAGTGGTTGTGTTTGGAGTTTCCCTGGAAGTGCAACTCGGCTTTTCTTCATTTCGCCTGTGAACTTTTCGTTCCGCAAAATTCTCAGTCAAGTTAAGATTGGACGGAAGGGGGATTTGTGTTCCATGTACCTCGCCATTCTTAAATTACGTCTGACAAGAATTTGTTGCACATGGATCTCCATGATAATAAAATTAATCGTCCAGTCAGTGATTTTAACCCAACATGGTGAGACGTAAAATGGATATTGGTCGTAGTTCATTGACATCTAAAAAAAAGCACTTATCACGTAATGCATTCATAACTGTTCCCGGGCGAAGCCGGGTCGGGTTGCTAGTAATCTTAAATATGCTAATTATCATTAAAATTGTTAATTCAACATGGATTGTTAATGGAAAGTCCTTAAAAGTATACAAAATAAACGGCAATCTATACATCAAATCTGTTACAAAATATTGTAAGTATAATTTTCTTACCATATGAATTCCCTTGGATCGTATGACGGATGTGTCGACAAGTGGACCTTGCCACAGTGTGGGAATAACGTTGGGAAGAAGACAATTCCTGTAACAAAGCGAACATGTGTTCTCCGCAATAAACAGCTCGTGACTCATTAGCCTATGTTTAGCCTATTTTCAATTTTGAAAAAAAAAAAAAAAAGGCTTATGAGATCACCTTTTGTCCTTGGGTGTGTGCGTGTGTGTGTGTGTCCCCCTAATAACATGAAAACGGCTGGAGCGATTTCAATGAAACTCGAGAAGTTTATAGCACTATTCCGGACGACCCCGACCGTTCCCTACATTTTTTGTTACGTCTCACCAATCCAACATGGCGGCTGTGCGAAATATTTCACCAGCATTCAATATCTCCGAAACTGCTACCGATATCACCCTGGAATATTTCACGGTGATAAAGGGAACTACTAGAAGTTCACCTATGTAACTTTTGAAACCCTGGTAACTACAAAGCCAACATGGCGGCCAAGCGAAATTGCGACAATTAAATAGACGTTTCTCTCGATTTAACCAACCAAACGCAATACAACTAGGTATAGTATATGTTAATACACATTGTAATGCACCGACATCTAACATCGTAAAATTGTTTACATAACCTCAAGATGGTGGCGGTGCGAAATGTTTCACCTGTAATCTATATCTCTGAAACTATTAGCGGTATCACCCTGAAATTTTGTACGGAGATAAAGGGCACTACTGGAAGTTCATTTATAAGACTTTCAAAAACCAGTTAACTAGAAAACGAATATGGCAGCCAAGCGAGTTTGAAAATTTTAAATAGACCTTTCTCGCGATTTAATGATCCAAACGCAATGAACCTTGGTACAGGAAATGTTTATACACATTGTAATGCACTGGTATCTAATTTAGTTCAATTGTTTACATAACCTCAAGATGGCGGCTGTGCGAATTTTAAAATTAAGTTTTTATTTCTTGTGTCCTAATCATGCGATCGAAGTGAAAGTTTGAATAATGAACATACGCAATAATTTTCCTTTAGTGGTACATGATGCTATGGCCTACACATATAACATTCCAACATGGCGACCATCGGAAATATTTAGACGGCTCTGAATATCTACGAATCTATTACAGCAATCAAACTGAATTTTTTAATGTTCATAGGGGCGATGAACATGAGTTCACCTATAGGACTTTCAATAATTTGGTGATCACAATTTCAACTTTGCGGCGACGCGAAGTATAAATATTCACATGGTCGTTTCTCGCAATTTAACCATCCGAGTGCAGTGACACTTGGTACAGTAAATCCTTACATAAATGTTAATGCATTGGCATCAAATTTTTTTTCAATTGTTTCCATAACCACAAGATGGTAGCTGCGCGAAAATTTAAAATCTCGTTTTTACTTCTTGGTCCAAATCATGCGATTGAAGTTTGAATACTACACGTACACAATAATCTTCATGTAACAATGCATAACTCTAAGACCTACATAAATAAAAATCCAGCATGGCGTCCATCCGCAATATTTAGTCGGTTCTCAATATCTACGAATTTATTACAGCAATCAAACTGAAATTTTGTATGTTGATAGTGGCAATTAACATAAGTAGGATATATGAAAATAGGCTGTATAGTTCTTCACGAAACTGCTTGTTTTCTTATGAGTTTCTTCGCCAAGACTCACACGTTATTGTTGCGTGACATTACAACTGATAGCAATATCGCGGCGTGAGGACTGCTTGAGCGAGGCTATGATAGTAATATCCATCGAGAATTCATGTCTCCTCTCGAGAAAAGTAATAACCGAACTTCGATAGAATTTTACTGAGGAAGAATATAAAACGCGTGCTGCCGGTTACGACGTGGCTTCTCAAAATTCCTTGTAATTTGTAGGAAGCAAGCGAGGGCTGGCTGTCTAACAGGTGGCATGTGAATAGTGCGCAGGCGTCTATGCAAATCCTGGCGCGATATGAAATGCTCAAAGCAAGAAGAGGCGAGATAAGACTTGAATAATGCAGAGCTCATTCTTATTCCTTCCCTCACCCCTCTTCATTACACTTTCTATTTTGTTTAATCTCTGAGCAATCGGCTGTGACATCCCATCCAGGGCGTCGCGGTGCCAAAGAGAATTGCAAAGAACGTATTTCAATAAAAGGAAGGTGTCCTGGGTGGCATGTTCTAATGGTGTCCGGATAACGTTTGCCCCAATTCAATTGGTTCACCTACAATGGATTAATTTTCAAAATGCAAAAAATAAATTCCACTTTGAGCAGTAAATTTCATGAAACGTTCCCCCAGAGGCTCACAACTTGAGAGACCACGGGACCCTAGCTGAGTCCAACATTGCTTCCACTTACTTGTGCCGGGCTCCTCTCTGTCTTCTTTCCTGTCGACCTCCCTTGGTCAACTCTTGTTTTCTTCCAACCCCGACGGTATTGGGGTATCCAAGGCCTAGGGAGTCTTTCTTTTCCCGCCTTAATTGGCCCTTGTCTCATCTTTTCTGATCCCTCATTCTTCGAGGGGTCAGACCTCGTGTTTTCTTTCCATTATAGCTCATGCCTTCTGCTCAAGGCCCTCAAGGAGGCAGGGTGTGTGTAGCCCCACCAATTCTGGTGCACCCTGGATAGTGGTACACCCTCATGGGCTCACAGTATTTCGTGCCTCCTGCACAAGGCCCTAAAGGAGGCAGTGTGTGTGTAGCCCCACCACTTATGGTCGACCCTGGATTGTGCCACACCCTCAAGGGCTCACAGTATCTCCTGCCTTCCGCTCAAGGCCCTCAAGGAGGCAGGGTGTGTGTAGCCCCACCACTTATGGTGCACACTGGATAGTGCTACACCCTCAAGGGCTCACAGTAACTCCTGCCTTCTGCTCAAGGCCCTCAAGGAGGCAGGGTATGTGTAGCTCCACCACTTATGGTGCACCCTGGATAGTGCTACACCCTCAAGGGCTCACAGTATCTTCTGCCTTCTGCTCAAGGCCCTAAAGGAGGCATGGTGTGTGTAGCCCCACCACTTCTGGTGCACCCTAGATAGTCCTGCACCCTCAAGGTCTCACAGTATCTCCTGCCTTCTGCTCAAGACCCTCAAGGAGGCAGGGTGTGTGTAGCCCCACCACTTCTGGTGTACCCTGGATTGTGCTACACCCTCAAGGGCTCACAGTATTTCCTGCCATCTGCTCAAGACCCTCAAGGAGGCAGGGTGTGTGTAGCCCCACCACTTATGGTCGACCCTGGATTGTGCTACAACCTCAAGGGCTCACAGTATCTCCTGTCTTCTGCTCAAGGCCCTCAAGGAGGCAGAGTGTGTGTAGCCCCACTACTTCTGGTGCACCCTGTGATCACTTTTCGTGATACTTTCAATGTTTAGCTTGGCCCATTTGATGGTCAAATTTGTTTCTTGTTGCCGAGATCCCCGAATGATAATTATTTCTTTGTAAATGTATTAATTGCTTAAACTATATGCATAACCTTGTTATTAATCAACTAATTCATATATATTATAGTTACTCACCTAGTGTTTAAGGCTTCCGCAACACATCACTACAACGACTACAGTGAGCCTGTCTGCTGCTTGCCTGCTGTCGCCACGAGCTCGTGACGTAATTTCCTTGACCAACCAATAGCAGCGGTGTTTTTGGTCAGCTGCCCTCCTCGGCGGGTTTTCGCCGCTATAAAACCTCGAGTCATCTTCTGGGTGACGTGCCACTCTTCATCCATTCTTCGGCCACGACTTTACGGGCCACTGTGGTGCCACTCTTCATCCATTCTTCGGCCACGACTTTACGGGACACTCTGGTGCCACTCTTCATCCATTCTTCGGCCACGACTCTACGGGCCACTCTGGGCCGCTATTCTTCGGGCTTACTGTACGGCCAACATTCTACTGTCAACATGTGACAATCTGCTTTTTGGTCACCACTATGAGACCAATAAACTTCAAATAATCTCGCCAAGACTTTTCAAGTACCGCAGTGAGAGTCATCATCTACGACTAATAATAATAATCTTCATGGTGCACTATCTCGCAGTGAGGAAAGGCACAAGGAAGGAATGTCAACAGTAGTTGCTACGCGCCGTGGTCATCCAGGACCAACCAAGTTTGTAAACATACTCCAATCTCTCCAGTGCACAACAACAGCAGTGATACCTCTCAAATGTGTGGAGTGGGTTGCCTACTGGGACTGACAAATGTTCATACGTGACTGTGTTTGTATACATTTCTTCGCTTGAGGGATGATTCACTCCGGACATACCCTACACTAAAGTGTCGCCCAAGATAAGATAAGTTTCTTAGCACTCATTTATAGAACATTCTTATTGCCTCTTCTATTTTAAGAAGACAAAGTTGATCTTTGCCATGAACTTTTAATAGAAAGCTCAAGTATTTTCTTCAGTGGTTATTAACTGATGTTTTGTTTGCTTACACAGTATATTAATAAATTGCATATTTGTTACCTAATATGTTTAATTGTGAAATCCTTCAGCCCCTTATATTAACGCATAGTTCAGTCTTATTGCTTCACCCTAATGATATTGAATCCAAGCTAATGCTTGTTGCTGTTCTCCCTCTATGAGTTGGAGTTTTCTGGAGCAAACTCCACCATATTTCTGGTGCCTCACCCCCGGGAAACATATCTGTTGCACCCTGGGAATGTTACAAGTTTCATATCTCGGATTTCACATTAAACATTAACAATTTTTGTTTATTGTGTTTCAACACTAATTCAAGTTGTAAGTTCCAGCCTGAGGCGAATGTTCAGCAGAGGAGGAGAGAAACGTAAGCTAAGCCGGTTTCTTCCACATCAGACTAAACCTTACTACCTAGCAAGCTGTCATCCTCTGGCTTCCAGTACTCGAAGTCACAATATTGACGTGAGTAACAAACAACTTTTAACATGCCTAACCTTGATGAAAAACTCTGCAACGCCAGAGCCTCTTGTAAGGGCAAGCTCACGCGGTTTCGTACTTTTTTAACGGAGCTTGAACCCCAAGAGCGTAATATTGACATAATTTCACAGAGGCTTAAGAATTATGAACAAGCCTTTGAGAAATATGATGAGATACAATGCAGTATAGAAACTCATCACCCGGACCAGCAAAGTGATAGGTTGGAAGTTGAAAAATTATACTATCAGGGATTTGCTGAAGCTAAACAGCTTATTAGGGCTTTAACTTTAAAAGAAAAACAAGAAGATCAATCTTCTGCAGCATCTTCTACATCTTCTTCACGCACTATATTACCCAAATTAGAAATACCCAAATTCACTGGTAAGGACATAGAATGGGAGCCATTTTTTGAATTATTTAATTCTTTAGTACATGAGAATACTTATATCCCAGTAATTCAAAAATTTCACTACTTGCGTCTGGCAGTTCAAGGCAACGCACTTAACCTGATTCAAGCACTTTCTTTGACCAGTGATAATTATGAAGTTGCTCTGAATCTTCTTAAGGATAGATATGGGAACATTCGTTTATCTATTCAACGCCATATACAAAGCTTATTCGAGTTATCTAACGTGCAAGCAGACAACAGCTTATCACTTCGTAAGTTGATTGACACTGCAGAACTACACGTCAGAGCATTGTCCAATTTAAACCAACCTGTAAATCACTGGGATTTATTTCTAGTTCACCTCATTTCTGCAAGATTGGATGCAAGTACATTATAAGACTGGGAAACAGAACTTTCCCAGCAATTGCAATGCACTTATGAGGCAATTATTAACTTTTTGAAGGCTAGAAGCCAAGTCTTTTCCGCCATAGCTAATCAAAAATCTAGTATTTCAGGTTCAAAAGCCTTCTCAAAAGACAAGGATAACAGTTCTAATCAAAGAATTTTAAGAACATATGCTCTTCCTGTTGATGCTCGGTCACCTAACCAAATGAAAACGTGCGGTCTGTGTCAGCAATCGCATAATTTATACAATTGTGATTAATTTAAATCTTTATCAGTAGATGAAAGTCGAAAGTTAATTACGAATAAAAAAACATTGTTTTAACTGTTTGTCAGGAACGCATATGTTAAACAATTGCCGTTCACAACGTTTATGCTTTCATTGTAAGCCTAGACACCATTCCCTTTTGCACAGACATGAAAGATCACGGTTATTAGGACCAAGCAGTCCCAATACTAAGTCTAATTCTGAGACTTCTCAAAATAGTGCGCAGTCGTATGCTCAAAGTTCTACCTCGCTTGGCAAAGTTCAGGTTATAATCTACCGTGCAGGTTCTATTGAAAAATGCTTACGGGAAATGGGTATCTGTCAGGGGATTATTAGACAATGCCGCTACTAACAATTTTATTAGTGAATCTTTGGTACAAAAGTTAGACCTCCCAAAACATCCTACCTCAATAGAGGTTACAGGAACAAACTGCTCTAAATCGCAATCCTTAAGCTTTGCTAAAGTGGATATGAAGGACTCTAATAATCTTGGTACGCAGTTGCAATTAGATTGTTTGATTATCAAGTCTATAGGCAACAATATTCCCGGCACTTCTTTTCCTATTCAAAGTTGGAATATCCCGAATTTTGTCCAGCTAGCTGACCCTCATTTCAACAGAGCTTCACACGTAGAGCTTCTTTTCAGCTCAAGCGTATTTTGGCAATGTCTTCATTCCAATAAAGTAAAATTTGCTCCTAATGTTTTCTTCCGCGAAACTGATTTTGGTTGGATCGCTACTGGTCAAATATACCGTAATCCTATTCAAACTGTATCGAATTGTTATTTTGTTGGTGCCGATTTGAGTCAAGAGCTGACCAAGTTCTGGGATCTTGAAAATGTTCAGGCTACTTCTTCTTCTTTTACTTCTAACGAAATTTGTGAAAAGTTATGCAAGGAAACCACTGTTCGTACTGCTGAAGGCAGATTTATAGTAACTCTTCCACGTATTCCTAATCCTCCCGCCATTACGGGCTCGCATTCCAGAGCACTCAGGGCACTATTTGCTATTGGAAATAGGTTCAAACGAGATGCTTCTGTTAAAACTCAGTATGATTCCTTTATGGAGGAATACGAATCATCCAATCGCATGGAGGTAATTTCTAAATCAGAAGAAATTGGCCACCCTTTTAAGGGAATAGTTTATCTAAATCATCACCCGGTATGGAAAAATTCTTTAACACAAGACAATATAAGAGTAATTTTTAATGGCTCATCACCAGATTCCAATGGAGTCTCTTTAAATGATACCTTGCAATGTGGTCCCGCTATTCAAACAGGTCTCACCTCTGTCTTGCTTAATTTTCGACGGTTTCCTATTGCTGTAATCTCAGATATTAAGCAGATGTACCGGCAGATTCTCGTAAATTCTGAGCAGCAAGATCTGCAAAGAATATTGTGGCGCGATGAGAGTTCCAAACCCATAAAGATATTTAGATTGAAGACTGTGACATATGGCCTGAAGCCTTCAGCCTTTCTTGCGATTCAGTCTCTCCACATGTTAGCTGAGCAAGATGGTCATCTGTATCATCCTTTGGCCTCTGAGGCATTAAAAACGGCATTTTATGTTGACTATTTCTTGTATTCTTTCCCTAATGTTTCTGAAGCACTCCTTGTGTGCGAAGATTTGAAATCCCTGCTCCTAGGAGGTGGTTTTCCGCTCCATAAATGGACTTCAAATTCTACTGAATTTATATCAAAATTTTCATCAGAGGTCCCAGTTGATGAATTTGTTGCTATTCCTACTGATGAAGTAGCCGTAAAAGCATTGGGTGTTTTTTGGTGTCCTTCTTCCGATACCTTCTCTTGTCAGGTACATTTGTCAGAATCTCCCCCTGTAACTAAGAGACAAGTTCTGAGAGAAATCGCAAAGATCTTTGACCCTTTGCTATATATTGCTCCTATAGTTATTATTGCAACAATTTTCCTGCGAAAGCTTTGGTCATTAAAATCTCACTGGGATGAAAATATCCCCTTTCCTCTTTTAGAAGAATGGTTAGAGTATCGCAGTAGTTTGCTGGATCTCTCCAAGGTTTCTATACCCCGCCTTTTAATTTCTAATCCCTCATGCCAGCAGTATGACCTGCATGTATTTTCTGATAGTTCAGAACGGGCTTATGGCTGTTGTGCATACATAGTAGGACGTTCCTCAGCCACTTTCCCTGGATTTTCTAATTTAGTGTGCGCTAAATCAAAAGTTGCTCCACTTAAAACAGTATCATTGCCGAGATTAGAATTATGCTCTGCTTTAATGACAACAGAATTAGCTACTAAACTAAATGTCAGTTTAAAGTTAAAATTTTCCCGCACATTTTTTTGGAGCGATTCTTCTATTGTACTAGCTTGGATTTCCAAGCCTTCTTCTCATTGGAATACCTTTGTGGCAAATCGCGTTTCTAAGATTTATGAAGTTTCTCATTCTGAACAATGGAGGCATGTTCCTAGCCGTGAAAACCCCGCGATATAATATCACGTGGTTGCACGCCTAAAAAATTGATTTCTTCAGTCCTGTACTGGAATGGTCTTCCTTGGCTAAGTCAGGAATCATCTTGCTGGCCTCGCTTAGCTAATCAATTTGCAGAAGAAGTACCAGATGCCCGCACTGACCCTGTCACGTCACATCTTACTTCTACTTCTCCTAGCCTTTTTCAGAGATACTCTTCATTTGATAAATTGATTCGTGTAGTGTCTTATATATTCCGGTGGAAATATTTAGTAATTGATCACCCATTGAAGCCTCAACCCTTTCTCACCAGAGTTGAGTTAGAATTTGCTACTTGCAAGATTTTGTTGCTTGTTCATCAGGAAGTATTTGCTCCTGAAAAGCAGGCTCTTATAAGTGGTAAAGATTTACCCAAATCTAGCAGGCTTTCAGCACTCACTCCTTTTCTAGACCAGGACGGCATAATACGTGTGGGTGGAAGATTAGCTATGTCTAGTTGTGAGGATGGGAAAAAACATCCCATCATCCTTCCTTCAAAGCATCCTATCACTACACTTACAATAAAGAAGTTTCATTATAAACACCTTCATGCTGGCACTCGCACCTTGCTCTGTCTAATTCGTGAACTCTACTGGGTCATTAATGGCGTTCATGAGGTTTCTTCTGTTGTCAAAAAGTGTATACCTTGTTTTAAGGTTAAACCACGCCCCGCCACGCAGATCATGGGTAATTTACCTCCATTTAGTTCAGAACCTAGTATGCCCTTCACTCTTACTAGGATCGATTACGCCGGTCCTTACGTATATCAGACCAATCCCTCTTCATCTAAGCGCAAAATCTTATGTAAAGTTTACATCTCGTTATTTGTATGTATGGTGACGTGAGCCATCCACCTCGAGTTGGTTACGAACGCTTCTGTATCTTATTTTTTGGCCGCCTTTTCTAGATTTGCGGCTAGAAGGGGTGTTCCATCTGAAGTCTTTTCAGACAATGCAAAAATTTTTGTAAGTGCTTCTGATCTCTGGAAAAAAGTGTTAAGCTCCCCTTCTGCTAAAGAAAATTTTTCCAACTTTTCCTATTCTAAAGGGTTCAAATGACATTTCACCCCGCCTTATGCTCCCCATCATGGGGGCCGATGGGAGTCTTGCATCAAACTTACTAAAAGACAGCTTGAGAAAACTCTTGGTCCTACCATACTTTCTTATGAGGAATTCAACTCTTTAATTATTCAAGTCGAAGGTATCGTAAATTCCAGACCTCTGACTCCTCTTTCAAACGATCCTAAGGATCTTTTACCTTTGACACCCAGTCACTTCCTGATTGGCTGTTCGCTTGCTGCTACTCCGCCTTTGCTGGTTCGACGCTGTGAACCTAGCCTTCCTATCTTTTGGAGAAAAGTAGAATCTTTGCGCTGTTCTTTTTGGCGCCGATGGAAGTTAGAATATCTCAGCTTGCTAAATAGGCGTGAGAAGTGGCGGCTTCCTCAACCAGATGTATGAGTGGGGGACATTGTTCTTCTTCGGAACCCATCAGCGCCTCTCGTGTGGAACCTAGGCAGAGTTATTCACTGCCACTTTTGCCGTGATAAACGCGTCAGAGTTGTTGATGTTTTAGCTAATAAAGGTCTTAACACCAGACCTATCTCTGCTATCTCAGTTTGGCCTTTCGAGTCTTAGTTTACTCCTCGTCTGTTATCCCTGTTTGTTTTGACTGATTCTTTTGTTTGTTTTCATTCGGAGTTCTGGGAGCATGATCACTTTTCGTGATACTTTCAATGTTTAGCTTGGCCCATTTGTCAGTCAAATTTGTTTCTTGTTACCGAGATCCCAGAATGATAATTATTTCTTTGTAAATGTATTAATTGCTTAAACTATATGCATAACCTTGTTATTAATCACCTAATTCATATATATTATAGTTACTCACCTAGTGTTTAAGGCTTCCGCAACACATCACTACAACGACTACACTGAGCCTGTCTGCTGCTTGCCTGCTGTCGCCACGAGCTCGTGACGTAATTTCCTTGGCCAACCAATAGCAGCGGTGTTTTTGGTCAACTGCCCTCCTCGGCGGGTTTTCGCCGCTATAAAACCTCGAGTCATCTTCTGGGTGACGTGCCACTCTTCATCCATTCTTCGGCCACGACTTAACGGGCCACTGTGGTGCCACTCTTCATCCATTCTTCGGCCACGACTTTACGGGCCACTGTGGTGCCACTCTTCATCCATTCTTCGGCCACGACTCTACGGGCCACTCTGGTGCCACTCTTCATCCATTCTTCGGCCACGACTCTACGGGCCACTCTGGGCCGCTATTCTTCGGGCTTACTGTACGGCCAACATTCTACTTTCAACATTTGACAATCTGCTTTTTGGTCACCACTCTGAGACCAATAAACTTCAAATATTCTCGCCAAGACTTTTCAAGTACCGCAGTGAGAGTCATCATCTACGACTAATAATAATAATCTTCATGGTGCACTATCTCGCAGTGAGGAAAGGCACAAGGAAGGAATGTCAACAGTAGTTGCTACGCGCCGTGGTCAGCCAGGACCAACCAAGTTTGTAAACATACTCCAATCTCTCCAGTGCACAACAACAGCAGTGATACGTCTCAAATGTGTGGAGTGGGTTGCCTACTGGGACTGACAAATGTTCATACGTGACTGTGTTTGCATACATTTCTTCGCTTGAGGGATGATTCACTCCGGACATACCCTACACTAAAGTGTCGCCCAAGATAAGATAAGTTTCTTAGCACTCATTTATAGAACTATCTTATTGCCTCTTCTATTTTAAGAAGACAAAGTTGATCTTTGCCATGAACTTTTTAATAGGAAGCTCAAGTATTTTCTTCAGTGGTTATTAATTGATGTTTTGTTTGCTTACACAGTATATTAATAAATTGCATATTTGTTACCTAATATGTTTTATTGTGAAATCCTTCAGCCCCTTATATTAACGCATAGTTCTGTAGAAGTGGTTTTTGAGGCGTTCTGGCCCCTCCTCCTCCACACCCTCCACACAAGATGGCGGCAGCCCGATAACTCCCGAACGCATGGTCAGATTTTGACGAATGAAGTGTCATTGAACTCGGGCTGATACCCCCTTTCCAATGGACAACATATTTCAACCCCAAAATAAAACCTACCCCTACTAGGGGGTGAAATTTTAATTTTTTAGAGAATCTCTCTTTCCATTTGCAACATGTGAGAGTTTGAATGCCGATATGGATTTAAACGTTGTTCCACATAAAGTGCATTTTTTTCTCAAGGTGAAATGAATATGTTAGACAAAGGTTTGAAATACAACTGCACAGACGCACACACGAACCACAATATAAAACAGTTAATCACAGATATTGAGATAGCCAGTCACAAGCTCCCAGCAGAAGACAGGGAATTAACCAAAAATCTCGCCACCAACGAAGCCAAAAAAATCCTCAAACGAGAGGGCGATAGCAATAACATTCAAAACAACAAACAAATCAAAGAAATAAAGTCGTTGAAACAAAAAATAAAAGAACATGACTTAATCATCACAAAAGCAGATAAGGGAAACACTACAGTAATTTTGAACAAAACAGAATACATTGAAAAAACAGTCGAATTCCTAAACAACAACGAAATCAAGGAATTAACAAAAGACCCCACCAACAAATTCCAAAAACAAATAAAAAGTGCGCTAAAAGAAACAGAATACATACTGACCAAAGCTGAAAAATCAAAACTAATAAACATGAACCCGAAAATACCGTCATTGAGGGGACAACCAAAAATACAAAAAAAGGAATGCCCAATGAGACCAATAGTCAATTGTAGGAATGCCCCTAATTACAAAATCAGCAAAGAGTTACTAAAAATCTTAAAATGCCGTCTTTCCAACGACAAAAACAACTCTGTAAAGAACACAACAGAACTAGTAACAGCATTGAACACCCTACAAATGAAACCTAGCTTCAGGCTAGTATCCTTCGACGTAACTAACATGTACACCAATATTCCGATTATTGAAGCAATCAACACTATCGAAAACAACTTAAAATCCAACAATTCGGTAAAAGAAATTGAAGAGATTGTGAGATTACTGAGGGTCGTTCTCACCCAAAACGTGTTTCAATTCGACAATAAAATATACACACAGAGAGAAGGCCTAGCAATGGGATCGCCACTAAGTGGGTTAATCGCTGACATCTTCATCAATGCACTAGAAAATGCGTTCTTAGAAAAGACTTCAACAAAGGGAATAGTAATATGGAAAAGATACGTAGATGATGTAATTTGCATCTACGATACTGAACTAACAAGCAAAGAAACAATTCTCCAATCCATTAATAGCCTTCACCATTCTATCAAATTCACTAAGGAATCCGAAATAGACCGGAAAATAAATTATCTCGATATAACTATTGAACGTAAAGACAACGACCTTTCATATTCCATATTCCGGAAAGCAACACAAACCTCGCATGCAATCGACAATCAGTCTAATCACCCCAGTACGCACAAACTAGCGGGTTTCAATTCAATGGTGCACAGGGCTTTAAACATACCCATGTCAAAAGACAACTATAATAAGGAAATAAGAACTATTATGCAAATAGCAAAGGAAAACAACTTCTCGCCAAGCAAAATAAATCAAATTATAGCCAAACATAAAAATAAAGATAAAACTATTCCCAAACCGGACAGTAATGAGAAAAAATTTGCGCGTTTCAACTATGTGAATGCGAATACATATAAAATCACTAACCTATTCAAAAAGCAAGGCATAAAGATAGCTTTCACGACGAAAAACACAACTGCTAGGCACCTCCTAAATAGTAATCTAAATAAACGTGACCCGTATTCAAGGTCAGGGGTATATTCTATAACGTGCCAAGACACCGATTGTCAAGCTAATTACATCGGGCAGAGTGGAAGGCGAGTAGACACACGTTATAATGAACATAGAAATGCGATAAGATACGGAACACATTCAGCCGTGTGCGAACATATGTGTGACGCAGGGCATAGCTTTACCAACATAGAGTAGGACCTTAAAATAATCCATCACGAATCGAAAGGCAGAGCTCTTGACATAAAGGAAGCAATCGAGATACACCTAGCCAAACGAAACAATCCCAACAATCTAAATGAACACACGTTCATGGAGAGCTCACCCCTCTTCACGCTACTAAAAAACACACCCTGTCGGAAACAAAACACAATTTAGCCACACAGCCAAGCTAGATAAAAAAAAGGGGGGAAATTAGGGGGTTTTTAACAGGTAAATGTTATCTGGATCAGGTGTACGATGTACTTTTCTTCTGCAATAAACCAAGGCCCATATTAGAGGCAGTATTAAAGGTGCCGGGACGTCCTCATAAGACCGTCAACGCTTAGTTCGAATGGGTTATGCTCCACGCGTGGCGAGGACTAATCCACGGTCTTTAATAGTTGTAGATCCACCTCATTCAATAACATACATCTTATCTAGGTTGGCAACACCTCACATAAACACATCGCGATCACTCCCCACAGCACGTAGGACAGGGGGGGAAGGCAGGGAAAAACCAGTCGTTAAGATAACCACCGCAGTCGACCGCACAGCGAGTTCAAGTGAGCACGGAAACTGCGAATAGCTGTAGTACGGAAGACAATCAGAAAAGTAGTTAGCCTAAAAATTTTATAGTTTAACCATAGTTTACAACCATATTATCTCTCTAAAGTACAATCTCCGGATAGCCATCACCATTTAGCATTTCACCTAACATATATACTGCATTTAGCATACACTGACAGTTGCAGTACCAATACTGCAACTAAATAATTGTACATATTGTAAATATTTTCACCTGTATTTCAAACATAGATTTTATAGCCTAAGTGTATTGGATCTGATGATGATCGCTTGACGATCGAAACTGGTCATCCTAGTGTTTTATTAATCTCATGTAATTTATTTCAGGATTAGGGCATAACCCATCTCGTTTGGGTACATTCGTGTTGACCGACTGAAAAGCACTAAACTCTTGCTAACTAACTAACTTCTTGTTCTTCTTATCTTTCCAAAGCTTCCTCATCATTCAGCTTTGTGCCTGTCTTATTTCTTGTGTCCATGCATCTTTGAGCTCAAGTTCCTTGCCATCGGGAAATTGGGTGGAAGCTTATAGGAGTTTATTTCTATCTCTATGCAGTCAGTGTCGTTCTTAGTGGGTCTATAATGATTTCTGTGAGGTCCTTTTGGGTGTCTGCTTCGGTTTGTCGGGTTCCGTTCATTATGAGGAAGAATTTCTGGGCCAATCGAGAGTTGTCCATACGTGCTATATGTCTGTAGACCTTCATGCGTGAGTTGAATAGTTCAGTGAGTGAATACAGTTCATCTGAGCGTATCCTCATCCAGATGCAGACATGAAACTTTGGTCCAAATATCTGCCGTTTTATCTTCTTTGATGTTGATGGTTAACGATGACGTCACCGGGAAAATGACTCTGTGGTAGTGGCTTTAGTGGAAAGTGATTTCTCGATTTCAAGTGATTCTGTAGGCTTTCTGCACGTGATTTGTTAGCCATCCTTTCGTTGCCAGTTTTCCCGATAATTTCACCTAAGTTGGTTAGGCTCTTGCAATCCATATACTGTGTTTTATCGTAAAAGATCTGGAGGCCAGTTCTGTTGGATTTTCTCGAAGGCATGTCTAGCTTCATCAGGATTCAATGGAAGGACTGCAGTACAACATCAACACTGTCGCAGACCGGTCTAGCTCTGCTGGTATGTGCCTTGAACAGTCTATTAGCTCTGTTCGGCGAAATACGTGTACAGTATGTCTATTTGGAAACTTCTGATATAGGGGCAGATGACCTCGTAGTTCCATCCCTTAAAACAACAATAACTAACTAAACTCCTGATCACCTCAGCCGCTGCCGGTATGTTGGCAGCACCTGTAACGCTGCTGCACTTAGGCGTGCATCGAGGGGTCATCCGGTTATCTCCGTATTCTGACGTAATCCGCCTACATACAGTGTTACCCCTGCGAAAATCAGTTATTAGACAACCCATT